>OX383932.1:9005000-10255000 GCA_947532085.1 Elegia similella | reverse complement strand
ACTCAGTCGTATGAATGAGGGAATGCTACCACCTGTCAAGCAGTTGAGAATAACATTCCTGACGTTGCTATGCTGATGCTCTAATAGTGTCCGTAGACTATGATGACAATTATAAAAAACAAACAAACAGTGCTCGTGTTTGACTGGGGGGCAAAGCATTAAGAGTGTAGAGCGTAGAGCAATGTTGATTAACGATAACCATTTAGATTTCGAGGAACTTGGTTGCCCAGTGATCGAACTCTGAGAACATTCAATTAAACGACAAGTGGCCTTTACTTTGATACTATCTGTGTTAAGAAAAACACTTAGTGATAAATTCTCAGCTCTTAGTCAACAGTTGGCGGTTGAAAGCTAATACATGTAATGTTTACGTACCTACATTCATAGTAGGTCAGTCTGTGGAAATAAAGTGGACTAGATTTTTAATATGTTGTAGTTTTAGTCTCGACATTCCCTTTAAGGGATGACTCAGACCGTCAAAATCAACAATTTTTCCTGGAAGAAACAACCCTGCGAATTTAAATTTTTTTTCGTCATTTTCATACTGATTGCCCAGGTGGCTGAACACTTCAGTATCATGTCAGCCGTAAGAAGTCTACTGCTGAAGAAAGGCTTCTCCCAAAGATTCTCAGTTCCATGTTGCCAAACTCACCACGCTTGGCAGGGTTGGCGACATCGTGGCGGCAGCGGCATCATACCTCAAGGAGGTAGCAGAAAAGAGCTCACTGCTGCTGTGAGAGAGAACTCACGTTGGAGAGAAAGGGTCCAAGAAAGTGTAGTAGTTATTAAAATATCCAATATAGAGTAATTATTTTATAACAACTTTTTACTTAATTTGTGAGAAAATTGTACTAAACTGCTGCCGACAGAAATTGTAATTATGATATGTACTGTTTTGTATGAAATAAATAAAAAAAAGACTATGAATTTTTATCAACTTCTAACCCTTCTGTCGTGACTAAGTTTAGAGTATATTCTGTTACAATAACTGCTGTTTATAATGTTATTGTCTATTAGAAAAAAATATAGTTTGGTAAGTGCCCGCGCCAATACAAAGAGATGCCAATAACCGCCATTGTCCTTTACATTAATTTAATTTGTAAAGTAATTATTAATGTCTCTTTTAACAATTTATTACATAAACAAACATACTTTGATGAAAATAAATTGGTTCTTTACTTACAAAACAGCTATAATTCCCTTTTAACTGCTAGATAAGAGATACTTTATAATAATGAGAAACTCGACTCCTGGCAAATTAACCTCAAAATATGGGAAAGAATAAAGAAAACGGCAGGAAAGGAAGGATATAAACTGGCAAACTAAGGACGCTGATAAAGATTTCTCTGAAGAGTTTTTAAAGGTTTCTTTGCTATTCTACGCCTTCAAAAATTTAATTTAGTACTGTTTCGGAAGGTGCCTATATGCTGGAGATACTAGGAATCCGTGAGGTGATGAAAACTTCAATTTGACTAGAGGACTGTATAATAGAAAAGGAAAATATCATAGTTCTAAAAGTCGTTGTGATAAATAGTAGATTGTTGCACCAAGCAGAAAGTAATTTATTATTGCACCGAGTGCAATATAAATTACATGTATAAAATTAAATATTTAAGGCAATTCCCTACACAAAATCTTTTTATCTGGTAAGCGACAGGATCGATTTTGATAAAACTTATCTATTAACAATCGCTAGAAAATCTGCTTTTAATTTAATAAAATGCATCTATATCGGTTTACCCGTTTAAGAACTACAGCCCCACAGATAGATACGTGCAAACATAGCGGTCGGGCTAGATGGAGCGTCGATTTACGTAAGGTCGCTGGCAGTGACTGGAAAAGAAAAGCTCAAGACTAAGCTCAGTGACGTGCCATGGGAGAGACATATGTCCAGCAGCGGACGAGTGTAGGTTGATGATGATGATGATAGCGGTCAAAATTCCTTGACTAGCTCCATGGCGCAGCGGTCAACACGCCTGCCTGCGACACGGAGTGACCGGGTTCAATCCCCGGCCAGGTCAAGATGGAAAATGATCTTTTTCAGATTGGCGTGGGTCTTGGATGTGTATCTTTATATGTATTTGTTATAAAATATAGTATCGTTGAGTTAATATCCCATAACATAAGTCTCGAACTTACTTTGGGGCTAGCTCAATCTGTGTGATTTGTCCGTATATATTTATTTATTTAAAATTATAAGACCCCACTTGACATTGGCGATTAAAAAGATACGACCAGATGCAAATTTTTAAGATTTTACGTTTTATAATAAAACGAGGACTTACTTAAGTAGATACCTGGTTTAAACCATTATCCGACCAAAATAAGACGTCACAAAACACTTTGACGTTTGGTCTACTGTCATTGTCAATTTGTTTTAGACGGATGTTGGTTTTAATCAGGTACGCTATTGGCGGAAGCAGAAGCCCGACTAACGGAGGGTGGGTCTCGCTTCCTCAATCAGGACTTGATGGCTGCCCTGCCAAATCTTGGCAGGACATTTGATGCCGTCAAGGGCATAAGGAGGAGGGCTGATTACCAAGAAAAGGTAAAACTTTTCCGGGAAAGGCTCGCCTCCGAAGCCAGTTATCCTGACGAGGTGGCAGAGGAGACCCCAGGCTCCCAGGTCGTGGCAACTGTGCCTGAAGGCGCGGCGACTATCGAACCTCTACAGCTGAGACTAGAGCCCGAAGCGGCTGTCATACCGGATTGTGTGGCGACGGTCAATGCTCTTCTTGCAAGGGCAAAGGCTAGAGCTGCGCGTAGGGAGGCAGCTGCTAAAGGTAGAGGAGGCGGCTTCCGCAGGCTGGGGAATCACATAAACACGGAGCCCATCACGCGTCTGACTTCCAAACAGCGCAGGCGTATAAAGTTAATCCTTGTTTCATAAAACACCGTCCAAAATTGACAATGACAGTGACAGGTGACTTACGTCTAAATGATACGCGACATCTTATTTTGGTGGGATAATGGTTTAAACCAGGTACTAAAGTTAGCCCTCGTTTTATAATAAGACAAGATATGTCTAGAGTGCGAGTTTTATGGCTCTTTTGTCGTTGCTTAATCGCCCCGGAAAATGCCTATCTCCAAATTTACTAAGTTTACAGAATTTTTAACTCAACAACGTTTTAATTAAGAAACTTTTGTTTCTTAAACCAGTGTAATTAAAATCTGCTGTCAATAGAATATTAATTATTTTCCTTTAGTTTTCGATACTTTTGTAAACATTGCTCTCATGGCTATAAAAAATCATTCTTAAGAATTGCAAGATAAGAGACACTTTATGTAATAAGTACAAAATGCCGAGAAAGAATAAAATATGGCAAGAAAGGAGGAATGGAATAACTGGTCTTAAAATGAATAAATAAATTCTGATTACACTTATTACTCAGAAGTTTATGTTACGGCTCATTTGCTTCTTCAAAACTCTTCTCCTAAACTTATCAACTTTATTGGATGTTTAACTTAACAACATCATAATTAATTTTTATGGGTACCTGTGGGAATAAAATATTGTCAGTCAATAGTACTTACTCGTATATATCGTGAACTATATTTGTGTGCCATTCTTCTACGTCGCTTTATTATATATAACTAGCTGTGTCCGCGACTCCTTTTTCGTACATTACGACACCTTCACCAAACAAAAACAAACAAAAAGTGGCCTATCCTGTATCTGTCAAGCAAGTAACTTACTCGGGTTACCTACTCTGTGACCAACCCTTCCAGATGTATTATTTATTAGTATATATACTGATGATGATGGTATTAGTCGAGAAAGAAAGAAAATTATGGACTTCTAGTCGGAAGTAACTGAATCACGTTTAACACTTTGCAGACACGATTTTCATTAAAGGTCCTTTTGCCATGCTTAATCACTTTGGATGTCTCCAAACTAGCAACTTGTATATCGCATTTATTACTCATTATTAATTAATAAAACATTTATTTTAATACAATTGAAAATAAAATTGTACCGGTCAAAGATTTAATCAGAAACTAGTCCTTTCAGGCACTTTTCACGTCACTTCACATTATATATAATTTACTTAATTTCAAACTATTAATTATTATTCAAAAGCTACAAAGCAACTTCGGATAAACTTCACTAGATTTTTTATAAGTTTCTGCTAAGATATTAATACATACTGTATTAAGCGCTATTTTGTTGAATTTTGCTAAGACTTTTGTAGAAAATTGTGGCTCAGTACCGAAAAAGCCTTTAAATTGCAGGCCTGACCGGGAATTGATTCCTGTCGGCCTATTTGCTAACTCAGTGTACAACGTTTAGATAGTCACTTCAAAATACATTGCTGCTTTCGTATGATTAAGTATTTTTATTTAAGATATATAAAACGTAATGTATTTTGAAATGACTACCATAACGTTGTACACTAAGTTAGCAAATAGGCCGGCTGGTCAGGTCAAGATGAAAAACGACCTTTTAGATTGGCTTGATTCTTGGATGATTATCAATACCTATGTATTTGTATCTGTTATACAATTAAGTTGAGTTAGTACCCCACGACACAAGTTAGCCGTGTGGTTTTCGGCAGTGGAGAATAGGACCACTCCAAGTCTTCCCGTGTGTATCGGCGCGTATAGATACTTTTTTTTAACTACTTTTTGGGAAAGATAATTTGGTGCGAAATTAAAAGCAGTAAACTGGTTAAACGTTGAATGACTAGTATATTCGATTTGAAATTTTACATGTTTTTGGGAAAAAGGTAGTGGGAACAATTTTGGCGCATTCCATTGGCCGCCCACGCAGTGCTACGTCACGTGATGATGATGGGCGGATGATGTGCGTTTCTTCCATCAGGGGGCCCCACTGCAGCAGCGTTGACATTGCGTTAACATGCCCGCGGCCTTGAAAGCATCAGCTTTAAAAAGTGTTTCCCTCTTCTTTATTTGCCGTCAAAGGGCAGATTTTGACATATGGACGTCTTATAACGCCAGACGATGTCTGGATGTCCGCAACTCGAGCGATGCCATCGTTTCCGGGTATGCTTCTGACGACTCGACCCAGCCGCCATTTCAGGGGAGGAAGGTTGTTGTCCTTTACGACCACAAGGGTGTTTGGTTGTAGATCAGCTTTGTTCTCTCTCCATTTTATTCGGGTCTGCAGTCCGGAGATGTATTCTTTGGACCAGCGGGACCAGAATTGTTGTCGGCATTGCTCCACCCTCTGGTAGCGGTTGAGGCGATGTAGCGGAGCATCTTTGAGGTCCTCATTGTAGACAGGAGCAGTGAGTGGACGACCGATCAGGAAATGTCCAGGGCTGAGAGGTTGGTAGTCCATCGGGTCTGTAGATAGCGGCATCAGTGGACGCGAATTGAGCACGGCCTCAATCTGACTCAGCACCGTAGTAAATTCCTCGAAAGTGAGATGAGCATTGCCTACCACTCGGCGCAAGTGATATTTGCACGATTTCACCCCCCCTTCCCATAGACCCCCGAAATGAGGGCTAAATGGTACTATAAAGGAAAATTTTATATTTTGGCTTTGAGCGTATTCTTTAATATTTGAGCTACATTTTTTAAGAAACTGAGCAAAATCATTTCGTAAACCTACAAAGTTACGACCGTTGTCGGAATATATCTCACATGGCTTTCCTCGTCGCGAAATAAAGCGCTTGAGAGCAAGTAGATAAGCGTCAGAAGTAAGATCACTAACGAGTTCCAAATTTACGTTTCCTCGTCTTCATCGTCACTTACCATCAGGTGAGATGGGAGACAAATGCCTAATTCAATATTTAGTAAAAAAAAAAAAAAAAAAAATGAATTGCTCGCGTAGCGAAACAAATGAATAAACAAATGTAACCCTTGACCAATTTTGCTCCTCTACCTTTACGGTTAAGTGTGAAAACTGGCCCTGCGTAATCGACTCCAACACGAAAATTTGGAAAATCGCTTGCCGTTACACGCTCCTTCGGAAAATCAGCCATAAGAGGACTTAAAGTCTTTCCCCTAAGGCGAGTACAGATAACGCATTGATGAGTTGTCTTGCGAGCCAAGTTTCTACCCGAGACTGGCCACCACTCTTCGCGAATACGATATAGAAGTGCCTGTGGACCTGAATGCAGAGCCTGGATATGCTCATATCTAAATAATAAAATGGTAAAATGATGTTTACTACATAAAAGTACAGGATGTTTTTGATTATAATCAAAATCAGGAGAATTCTTTATTCTGCCACCTACACGCATTACATTTTGCCCATCCATAAACAAACTTAAACTAGAGAGTTTGTGCTTTGAGTTGAGACCTTTACCATTTTATATTAATTTGTAGGTATCTTTAAAAGATTCCCTCTGAGATAGCCTAGCGAGCGTGCTACCTGCATTCCTAAGCTCATCGACAGTGATCGCGCCCGACAGCCTACTTGTTTTGTTGCGCGCGTTATGAATAAAACGAAGGACATAAACAGCGGAACGTATCATGCGATTGTATTGAGAGAATCTATGAAACGGGAATAATGACTCGATTTCACTATCATTTCTTGTGATCATTAATGAATTGGCAAGATTCGATTTGAGCTCAGGCAACTCGGAAGGCGTGACATTATTATTTAAGCACAAATCGTTAGGTAAATTAAGTTCTCGTAGAAACTCAGGACCGTTCCACCAAAGGTCTGCTAAAGATAAGTCTTTTAAATGAACACCCCGCGAAACCAAGACGGCAGGGTTTTCTTTGCCACTTACATGCCGCCACGTAAACTTAGGTACTCGTCAGATCATGTATTTCCGCGACTCGATTTTGTACAAATGTTTTTAGTAAGGATGGAGCCATGCGTAGCCACCCTAAAACGATAGTAGAATCTGTCCAAAATATGACGTCACCGATCGGACGAGTAAGGGCATCGCGAACCTTATCATAAAGCCTAGCACCTAGGAGTGCCGCTGTCAATTCCAAACGCGGTATGCTAATTGGGGAAATTGAAACTACTTTTCCCTTTGAGATAAGCAATCGTACTATACCGTTGTTTTCTCGTATAGTACGTACATATATACATGCACCGTACGCGGTTTGCGACGCGTCGGTAAATATATGCAATTCAGTTGTTGACGAATCGTATTGAAAGGCATGCCTAGGTATGGTTATGTTTGCGAGATAAGGCAGACCGTCGAGAAACCGGTTCCACGTTCGCGCGACATCAGGCGGTAGCGGGTCGTCCCATTGTAATTTTAATAGCCATAGTTTTTGCAATAACACCTTACCTATCATAACAAATGGACTTAGTAGACCCAAAGGGTCGAAAATTTGCGAAACGACAGATAAAATTAAGCGTTTAGTTATAGGTTGATCACTGTTATTTTGGACAAGTGTCTTGAAATTAAACTGATCAGTCATATTGCAAAAACTAAGACCTAGGGTACTTCTCTAATTTCGTGCAATTTGCATATTTTGCGTGATGAAAAAAAAAGTAATCACATTTAAGCAACGTCTTATTAACATAACGAACCATTGTGAAAAGGGCTACATGGGCCTTGAAACGTGATCATTTTATTGGACATATAAAGATAGTAACAGCATATTTATATGTTAAAATGTCACTACCATCCGTGTCCCAAAGGCAAACTTTAGAGTTTAAGTGATCGAATATTATAAATGTGCGTTTGTATCGCTGTTTTAGCAAATACACATTATAATATATTTAATTAGAAACATTTATTTTAATTTTTACGTTTGGGAATATAATAGTTCATTAAAAAATAAAAATTTAAAGTTTTATCACGTTCATTTTGTCATTACCTTCAGCAAAGTTTGACACCGTAAAATCTCCCGTATGCGTTAACCCTAAAGCCTTGCTCCCCCTTGCCCCGCATCCTCTCGCCGGCTAGCCGGCTGGCAGATGCAGTGAGAGGAGGTCGCGCGTTTGTTTCGCAGAAAAATCGGTCATAAATTGTTAAATTTGAAGTTTGGTATCAGATTTGTGTCTTTACCATCGTATTACTTTTGAGGTAAGTATTGTGATCTCAATTACATTTTATTTTGTATGATGAAGCTTGTTAAGTTTTTATAACTGTATTGCAATTTGTATAATTGTTGTACTTATAAATACGTCACTAAAGTCCGAAACGTGCCAAAATATCATTACCTTCACTATCATTACCGTCGTTTACCATCAGCATTTAAATTGAAGGTAATGATCCTAAAATGAAGGTAATGATAAATGTGAAAATTGTTGTTTTAAACAAGAACTTTTAACCATCACACAAAAGAGGGGTATCATAAGTTTGATCGCTATCGGTCTGTTTGTATGTGTCACCGTACGCTCTCAAACAGCTAAACCGATTTTAATGCAGTTTTTTTTGTTTTGTAGGATACTTTAACAGCAGCTGTTCTTAGCTTTGAATGTAATCGGTTCAGTCATTATATACAGGTCAAGATAAGACCTGAAAAATTTTCAATTATATTTAGAAATTGCAGAATAAATCCTTTTTAAACCCCGCTTTTAAAACAAGATGGGTGTTTTCAATGTGTTTTTATACGTGACATCAAGTTACCTTGCCGAAATCGGTTCAACAGTTCAAAAGTAAAAGAAAAGAACGTTTGAAAGATAAAAAGTATTTTAATAAGAAAGTTAAATAATAATTTAATAGATATGTTTTTTGTATTATATTCTTTTTAATCTGGAATTCTACACACCATCAAACATTTCTTATTTTTTGTGTACTTCTATTTAGTAATAGATTTTACATATACCATACATAGAACAAGATCTTTAATTAATCGGCTTTAATTTTTTATTACAGAATTGCAGAAGAAAATATGGTTAAGGTGAATAAGAAAAGTCGAGAGGAGAAATTAGCTCAAGCCCGTCTCCACAAGAGAAAAAATATGAAGAAATAAAAAATGATCCAGTGAAACATGCTTTGCAGAAAGAAAAAACAAGAGAACGATATATAAGACGCAAAGAACAGAAAAAAATTAAGACCATAAATGAATTAACACCTCGCCAGAAGCGACAACAATGTAAGAAATGGCGAGAATATCGTCGAAACCGTCGAAATCATGTTGATTAAGAAAGGTTTTACAGATATCATCATCAATGTGATATCTTTTACCTGATGATGACATCATCAGGTATTTTTAGTCTCTACTACAGGAGCACGACTCTCTCTGTAATACTAGAGCGATACTTGGCCAGAGGAGCCAGAGGACTTGGCCTACACTCTCCAAGCTAGCCAGACGGGTTGGAGAGGTCAAGCAGACGTTTAAGCTTTGTTTAGCTTGTATTTCCTAAGTCGCCTTCTACGGCATCCACGGGAAGAGTTGGAGTGGTCCTATTCTACTCCGCTGCACGGCGTTTTTTAGAGATAAAGATTATACATGTCTTTCTTTATTGCTTTAATTATGTTGATCGACGCCAAAAATATCTTACAATATAGTAGATAAGTTAAAAAAACTTTTTTTTAAAATTTTGTTTAATGGTTTTTTTTTTTATAAATGTGTTCCGATGTTGATAATTGCTTAACTTTTTGTTGATGTTTACTTTTTTCGTAGTTTATTTGTTCGAAGAAAACTATTTATCATTCGCTTTAAAGTGAAGTAATGGTTAATGTTAACTGTTTTCATTTTGTTTATGTTTTACTTACTGTACTCAAGTGGAGTAATTTTTATGTTTTATTATTCTTAATGTCATATTACTGATTTAAATAAATATATAAAGTGAAAAACCGCAGTGTTTCATTTTATTATCCTTGACATATCAATATTAAATGGTTTAAAATCATTACCAGTGTGAGCAAATTATTACCATCAGCAATATTATCATTACCATTCGACTGATAGTCATTATCGGCAACAATTATTTTTTTAAAACCTTATAACTTTTGAATTTATCAGGGCAATTGCTTCAAACCTACCTATAATATTGAGAATAACCTATAATATTGAGAATAACATATATTTTGAGAATATTGATCAAAATTTCAGTTCTCCAAAAATTGGCGAGAATTGTCAGAATTGCACGAAACGAGAGAAATACCCATATGTGCGACACTGACTTTGTTCACCGAGATTCAAGTCCTTGAAAGTACTTGAATCTAAGGAACCGCATGAGTCAGCTTCCTTTTTAAAATTAAAATTCCATTTGTGTAATGGAAAACAACCCGACTGTAATAAATCAACCGCGCCTTTACAATTTTTGATTAAATTCTCCTTTTCATCATCTGAAGTAAGCAAATCATCAACATACATATCATCACGGACAAGCCTTTTGACCTGGATGTCCGCACATTCATCCGCCAGCTGTTTTAAGCATCTGACACTCAAATACGCTGAGGCAGCTTGGCCATATGTTACGGTATTTAATTGATAAATCTGGAGAGGCTGCGATGGTTCCTCACGCCAGATGACGAGCTAAGGGTCACGTTGAGAAGGTGTGACAAGTACCTGTTTATACATTTTTTGGCAATCACAAATGGCAGTGTACCTGAACTGCCTGAATCGCAAAAGTATGGCTAATAAATCTCCTTGAATAGGAGGCCCTACCATTTGAATGTCGTTCAAGGACTTTCCGCTATTTGTTGACGCACTAGCGTCAAAAACGACACGAAGCTTTGTCGTTGTACTGTGTTCGCGAAAAACGCCATGGTGTGGCGTAAAAAAATGTGACTTAGAATAGTCATTAACTTGGGTCATATGACCTAATTCAATGTACTCTCGCATAAAGTCGACATATAATTTTTTATAACTATCAGGTGCGCGTGATAACCTGTTTTCTAATGATAGGAACCGTCGTTCCGCCTGGGGAAATGATTCACCTAAAACCTCAGGTGATTCTTAAAGAGGAATCTGTACACAAAATCTGCCATCATTATTGCGTGTGGTACTGGTGGCAAATATGTGTTCACAGGCTCGTTCCTCATCTGTGTGCGTATCCAGAGGTTTAGGTAGCTCTTCGAGCTCCCAAAACTTGCGTAATTGTAGGTCAATTGATTGGGAGAAGTTACACTGGGTACGCCCATCCTTGCGCGTATTATGATGGATGGGACCAGAAATAATCCAGCCCAACTTCGTATTTTGTAAGAACGGACCGCTTGGCAAGCGCATCCTGCCATCGATAAGCAAGTCCCAAAACTTGTCCGCGCCTATCAAAATATCTATCTTTTGGGGACCTAAATAATTCGAATTTGCCAGCTGTACATGGTCCTTAACTGTGCGTTTTGTTCATGTATGGCTGGTAATGTAGACGTGATTTCTTGTAGTACATAGCAATTGATGCGCATTGCATAGGCATTAAAGCGCGATTTAATTTCAATATCACAGGTTTGCGTTGACTGTGATATTGAATTACCTACTCCTCGTATCTCAAGGGTGGACTGTAATAGTGGAATGTCTAAAAGTTTGCAAAGTGATTGGGTGACGAAACAATTTTGGGAACCACAATCAAGTAAAATGTAGGCGGAGTGATAAATATTATTTTTACCCAACACCTTGACCAACGCCGTAGACAAAAGGACCGGTACACTTGCGCATTGCATACTTGTGTGAGTGTTCGTATCAACATTGCTAACTGGAATATCACTAAGTTTTTTATGACAAAGCGGAGAAAGGGAGGGGCTGTACGAGCCATCTGCCGAGGTTGACTGCAGTCGGTCAGTCTGGCAGGCCCGTGCACTAGCATTGCAACTAGATGTGTTATGCGTATTCGGATGAATAAGTGTGTTGTGTTTTAAATTGCATTGCCTACACGGACCGAAGCGACAATCAACTACCGTATGACCGGGACGCAAGCAGTTCTCACATAACTTGTGATCGCTTAAAAATTTAACTTTGGCTTGTACGTCGGAGTTTAGAAATTTCATACAAGAATAAATTGGATGTTTACCCTTGCACATCAAACAAGCTTTATGTGAGAATCGCTCGGAAGACTGCGCGTTATTGGAGGAAACATTGCATTGGGATAAGTGAGACCTAGTTTGCGCGTTAGGTTTTTTAGATTCTAAATTATTCTGATTATCCCTGCTGTGCGCTAATGCTAATGTTTCCAACAAGTCTGCCCTGTCCTTGAGGAATTTGAGTAATTGATCGATTTTTAACTGAACTTTAGAATCGGAATTCGACAATAATATACCTTTGTGCTGCTCCCACTCACGCTCAGTGGTTTTGTCTAACTTAGTAACTACGATATAGATAAGTAGTGTATCCCAGTGGTTCATGGGCTCACCTAGAGTGTTAAGGCAACGCAGGTTATTAATAACGGTGTCTATGAGCTTGCGTAATAATAAAGGTGACTCTTTGGTTAGTGCTTGTATAGAGAATAGTGCTTTGACGTGACTTTGTACTAATAACCTAGCATTGTCGTATCTATTTAAGAGGAGCTCCCATGCAATTGTGTAGTTGGCAGAAGAAAGTTCTATCCCGCTTATAACCAATTCGGCACTACCTGTTAGTGATGACTTTAAATAGTGAAACTTTTGGATGTCACTTATTTCAGTGGAGTTGTGAACCAGTGAAATAAATGTGTCCCTATAATGAAGCCAAGATTCCATTTGACCGTCAAATGACTTTAGAGAAATGGTAGGTAATTTTATAGACGAATGTTTATTAGAACAATTGCCGTGATTGCATGATTTAGAACCATTAGTGATCTCACTATCGGCAAGAATAGATTCAGCTCGGGCTAGTGTACCATAGTAACTATCCTCAAACTGCTGACGTTGATCTAATTGCTCATCAATGTCGCTACTGGAGATATTCTCCTCAATTTTAGATTGAATTTCGTTAAATTCGGAGAATAAACTACTAGCGCCTTTTATGCGTAACTTTAAATCTATTTTTGATTGAGAATCAGAGGCCGCAATGTTAACGGTCGTTAGGTAATTTGAAAATTTAGTGAGCCTACCTTTTATGATTCCCCGTTTTTTAACTAGATCACGAATGATTTGCTCAGTTGCATGATCGGAAATGTTTCTATAAGGTGACCTATCGCGAGACTTAGAGGAAGTCTCTTCCCTATCATCGGACAATAGCGGCATTTCGGTGATCTATGAGTAGATGAGGTACTTACGTGCAAATATCGTATGCTGGGAGGACAGTTTGTGCTAGCGACGGCACTCAGCTATACCAGACCCTGGGTAATAAGCAACACTCACCACACTCACTGGAATTAATTGGGCACTTTGCAGATATCCGTAGGTGCTGGTTTCGGATGTGGCGTAGAAGGATCAGATTATGTATCGGCGCGTATAGATACTTTTTTTTAACTACTTTTTGGGAAAGATCATTTGGTGCGAAATTAAAAGCAGTGAACTGGTTAAACGTTGAATGACTAGTATATTCGATTTGAAATTTTACATGTTTTTGGGAAAAAGGTAGTGGGAACAATTTTGGCGCATTCCATTGGCCGCCCACGCAGTGCTACGTCACGTGATGATGATGGGCGGATGATGTGCGTTTCTTCCATCAGGGGGCCCCACTGCAGCAGCGTTGACATTGCGTTAACACCGTGGATGTCGTAAGAGGCGACTTAGGAAATACAAGCTAAACAAAGCTCATAAACATCAATGAGACCTCTCCAAATCCTCTGTCTGCTCTGGCCAAGTATGGCTCCGGTAGTACAGAGAGAGTCATGCTCCTGCAGTGGAGACTCCCACCTCCTCCTGGGTTCGATTCCCACCGGAAGCATACTTCGTTTAGTTGTTTCCAGTTTGTTTAGGACATCGCAGGCTTAATTCACCTGATTGTCTGATAATAAAGATGATGAAGAAGATCCGTGCTTCGGAAGGCACGTTTAGCCGGTGGTCCCGGCTGCCATCTGGTAGTCGTTAAAGGAACCACGTCAGAGGCCGAGAGGCGGTTCCGAAGAACTCTGACACCAGGGTGTGCATGGTCGATTGACCGTGACACCTACTCGAAATGATGATGAGTGGAGACTAAAAAGACCTGATGATGATGATGACACAAGTTACTTTACAGTAGGGCTAGGTCAAACTGTGTGATTTGTTACTATATATTATTACATTATATTTCTGATCTTAATCCTTAAAGTTTTCGAGATAAGACATACTAATGATTAAAGCTATCCTGTGACAAATTAACTTCGAATCGTCGAGAAGTAATAAAAAATTGGCGAGAAGGGAAGCTTATGAACTGACTAGTCTTGAAGTAAATAAATTACGTCTAATGATACTCTACAGCCAAGATTTTCCTTTACGGGTCTCTTGGCAGTGCTTCATAGCCGCGGACAAATGACTATTTCAAAACTCTGCAACTTTTTGATCGCATTTTTATCTCGACAACGGCGTAATTAAGAAAAATATGTTATTTAAAAAAAGAGGATGTTCTCAATTCGGTAGAATGTTTTGTTAAATGTGTGTTACTTCATAACTCCGTTTTGAAAAAAAAAAATGCAAGAATATGCTTTCCAATTTGTCACATTTAAATTTTATCAAAATTCGTGTAGTGGTTTGATAGAGGTCGGTTGTTTTTTTATGAAAGATTATTTATGATTTAGGACGACAAACGAGCGAACAGGTCACCAGCTTGATCACCGTTACTCATAGACAACTGCAACAATGAGGAAAGCAACAGCTTTTAAAGAAAACAGACTAATTTTAGAAGGTTCCAACGTCGTATCGATTTGGGAATACCGTTTTTTATGTATAATTTCAGTGCATTTGACCTATATCTTGCTTGATGCAACGATGAGGTCTAGGGTGTTACACCCAAACTCAAATATAACGTATTTACTCTTGCCTTGCCTCGTATGTTTCTTACGCCTGTAAAAGAAATATTTTGTCCAAGGCGTATTCTTTATATATCTGTACTGATTTCAATATTCGTGTAAGCGTCCCTTAGCAAGTTTAAAGAGCAGGGATGCTTTCTATCTTGTGACAAATTAACCTCGAAGCGTCGCGGAAAAAAGATAATGGCGAAAGGAAGGATATTAACTGCTGGTCTTGAAGGAAATAAATCACTTTTAATGCCATTACTACGTGAGAGTTTTATTTTACGACCCTTTCTTGCTTCATATTTTGACTGCCGGGATTGCAGACACAATAGGTTTTCAATTGTGTAACGGCGCAGCGTCGACTCATGCATATCTCCAAAACTCTTGTAATTTTATTTTATCACATTTTTACCACAGCCACGGCGTAATTAAGAAACTTTTTTTTATTATACTTTTGGGAGTTTGTTTTTGTAAATAATAATAATCGATAAAGAATTATTTTAAAAAACTGGTCAGGTGTGTCATCCTCAACTGTCTGCTTTTCCTTCATTCATCCGAGTGAGTAGTATCCCACCACCTTTAATCCCTTCCCAGCTCTATCCTAGCGTCGAAAGCTCAAGAAGCCAAAAAAACTGCTCCACCAACCCGCCTGCCAAGCGTGATGAGTATGGCAATCGTCCTATGGAACGAAAAATCCTAGGGAGAGGCTTTTGTCCAGCAGTGGACTTCGACGGCTGGAAAGGTGATGAAATGATGATGAATTATTCTATGAATAAATATAAAATTATTGAAGCTCCATTATTATAAATCAAGCATACAATATTGACTTATAATACCAACAGAAAAAGCGTTGGTGAGAGAAACTAAAGAGTTTTTACCAACATTTTTTTGCGTCATCGACTTTAATCGTCGATTACGCTACGCTTTTGTATTTATTTATATAGAGTGAATCACAATATATATAAAGTACCCCTTTCAGTTACCACAAATGACCCAACAAAGATATCTTTTGAAACATATCTCGCGTGGGAGCGGGATTGTTGCTACTTTTACAGAGATATAGATTTTCACTTGTTGAGCGCCGCTCTCACACCTCGGTCCCCACCCTTCTCCGTGATTTGTCTGTATAAGAGAAACCTGAGCCTACTCAGTATTATTTTTAGGAAGTTTATCCATATCATTACAAAGAAAATAACCAATCCAATTCTTATTTTCTTCTTCTACCAGATTATCTATAGCAAAAGAAAGCAAAAGTAACATATTAGTATGAATTTGTGTTATCGTAAACACAATGTTTTAAAACAAATCAGAACCGGCCAAGTGCGAGTCGGAATGACACACAAAGGGTTCCGTATCAATATATAATATTTAACTACGGCGTAAAATCAATTTTTTTTATGAGTCCTCCCCTCGTTTTTAAGAGTAGCGTACCCAAAGAGTAAAAACGGGACCCAAGTAATAATTATTTTTTTATTATTTGTTATATAAGTTGTGGTAATTTATTAAGAGTAAATTCATAGGTATTTGTTTTAAGCCATTTTTTCATTTGATTCGCATTATATATAAAGCTCTGAAAAATACTACGATCAAGTCAAAAGGCAACATGTTTTTCCGTGTCAAAAAACTAGGTTAGAGTGAATTATTTTACCAGATTCAACGGAAATAGAGAACAGGGTTACCAAAACGGAAATAGAGAACAATCAAACGCCCAACCGAATTTCACGCTTGTGTAGCTGTAAAATAACTAGCACAGCGATAAAAAATATTCAGGAATGGTTAAGGGATAGGCGATATTATGACAGCATTCATGTTGTTATTGATTTGAAATAGTTTTACAGCCGGCCTTGGGTAGCTCCAGAACCGTAGACAGTAATTTATTTTAAATTATCAATAAGCTTTTTAGGGTTCCGTACCCAAAGGGTAAAAACGGGACCCTATTAATATCGCTCCGCTGTCCGTCTGTCTGTTTGTCTGTCCGTCTGTCACCAGGCTGTATCTCATGAACCCTGATAGACAGTTGAAATTTTCACAGATAATGTATTTCTGTTGCCGCTATAACACATACTAAAAAATAGAATAAAATAAATATTTAAGGGGGCTTCCCTACAACAAACATGATGTTTTTGCTCGATATTGATAACGGCAACAGGTAAACGCTTGAAATATTCACAGAATCTTTAGTTATATATTAGCTTTAAAAATAAATATTTAAATATAAATAAATGGGATACCCATGCAACAGACATGATTTTTTTGCCGTTTTTATATATAACGGTGCGGAACCTTTCGTGCGCGAGTCCGACTCGCACTTGGCCGGTTTTTGACTCTACCACATTGTATTTATTTTTTTCTAGTAAAGTTTTATAATATGAGAAATGCAATATTATCAATCATCAAAATATCAGATTTCGTATATTCAAAATCTAAGAAAGTCCCAGTTTAGCCTATGTATCTATGATCGGGAATCATGAAAGAAAAAGTAACATTTACAAACGCGAAGTTCCCCGAAAATATACGTGAGGCAGCCGATTTTCGCCGGTATTTTCACAAAGGGATTGGTTTTCACTTGTTGAGCGCCATTTCTCACACCTCCCCGAATTTGTCCCCTGCCGTTACAGTCCTGTTAGCTCTACTTATTTGACGTCATAAAAATTGCAAACTGAAATGGAAGTATTTTCTTTTTACCCGACTACGACGATGGCAAAAGGACGTATATGATTTTGATAGGTATGAATGTCAATCATACCTAATGAAAGCTTTAAGCTTTCATTAGATGCCTTCGATATTGACAGCTCAGGGTGTTTCAACTTGAACTAACTAAAGCTAAAAATCATATGGAACTTTAAAGAGATCCAAGAGGACTAATAACTCAAATAAAGAAACCCAAAAATAAAGCCATTTCGTAGATACAAGGAAATTTTGCAAATTATCGGAAGTTTCCGTTATTGGGCCCTAAATTTCCGGGTCAAATGGAAACATAGCCCGAACCCCCCGTAATTTGCAATTCTCGGGCACGGCGGTTTATGTCCTCAAGGTTTTTCTCTATCTCTCTCGGTTTTGAGATATCTCGCTCTCTCGCTTCTGAATATGTTCCTGATTACGCTGAAAGGTCAGAATCAGGGTATTCTAACATTATGTTTATTTATCTTCGCTTTGTCGAATGTTGTGAACATATTAAATTCTGTGACAAATGTCTGAGATACGGAGCATAATCTAGGTAAGTTTTATATAAATTCAAAAATCCGTAAAACCCTCTTTCTTGTAAAGGGAAAAGGACTGATTTTGATAAAATGCATGGTATGCTTCTCAAAAACGAATTAGTTTTTTTTTCAAATGCCACGCGTTACCCACCTCCCAGCGAAACCCCTAATATAACAAAAACAACATGGCCTCAGAGGGTAAGTTAGTTAGGTTAGGTCATGTCTCGTCTATCCGTGGCCGGATAGACGAGACATGAGTCTTTCCCATCTATTTAGTAAGCGGTTCCTTAGTACTATAACGTCCTTGGTCTTTCCACACGTTAAAAAAAAAAAAAAAAAAATGGTTAGGTTACCAAATCAGAAACAAGCGAACGAGCGTTTTCAACTTAGGGCGGACAGTAACTTACATCGACGATATGCAAGTATAGTGGCTAATGTAGTATTTTTATAGTAGTATGTTTTAGACGCGAATAAATGGTGGCTGGCTCTCCTGAATACTTCAAAAAATCTTAACTAATGACAACTCAAATTCTCTTGCTGTCTTTGTCTTGCTAGGTATTTCTTTATTGTCTAGACAGTGACAGAACGATATTTGAGAAAGATTTTAGTTAAGTTGCTCTTTTTTTATACTATCTTATTTTTATATTATCTATATACTTAACAATTATATTTTAAATGGGTTACAACAAAAAGAAATATAAATAACTTACATATAAAAAACTTCTTCTATCGAGGCAAAGTACCCAAAATGCTGGCAGCATTTCCCCGTTGCACAGCGAGACCGATAATTGCTCATAAGATGGTTTCGAATATTCGCCGTACCTAGTTAGTAATATAAAAATATAGAATTTTAGAATAATGCTGTACTAAGCACCATCGCTCACAAACCCGCATTCAAATAAAAAAATAACTGCATCCAAATCGCTTAGTGCTACAGATAGGTACATTTGGCTAATTTTTTTTATAAATATTATACAAAATATAGGTACATTGTGAGTATGTGTAAGGACTATTATTTTTTTAGATTTGTGCTCTGATTTTTGGAGTGTTGTTTTTCCAGCGAACGCCAGTGACCTAAATCCGGTACCCTACAAAGCTTGATTACGCGTCAATCGTTGCCAGTAATTGTCGTTTCTTGGACGTTTACCCTGGTTTAGACCTGGCTAATAAATTTATAAAATACATACTATTACATACACCTAGTTATCTGCTTCTATTTAATAAAAAGAAGCATACTTTTGCGCGTTGGGCATTCTTTGAGATAGGAAAAAAACGATTAAACATTACCGTGACTGGTGTAATAACCTAAAAATGGTGTACGATTGTTTACTTCACCGGAAATCAAGCTAAGAGCCACTCGTGTAGCAGACTAGCATGTTAACTACTAAATGACTAGCTCCGTGGCGCAGCGGTCAACACGCCTGCCTGCGACACGGAGTGACCGGGTTCGATCCCCGGCCAGGTCAAGATGGAAAATGATCTTTTTCAGATTGGCCTGGGTCTTGGATGTTTATCTATATATGTATTTGTTATAAAATATAGTATCGTTGAGTTAGTATTCCATAACACAAGTCTCGAACTTACTTTGGGGCTAGCTCAATCTGTGTGATTTGTCCTTATATATTTATTTATTATTTATATTTATTTATTATAACTACTACGCTATAAAGGACGTCAGCTGTATACAGCGTGATTTTAAACCCCCTAGCTTTATTGAAATCTGGGAATCAGAATCCCTAATGGAATACAGGATTGTAAGAAAAAAAGGTAAAACACGAAAAAATAAATTTAACCTTTCATAGAAACTCGTCCAGCTAATCGGCGACTTTTCCGATTCCCAGATTTCAATATAGCTATGGGGTTCAAAATCACGTTGAATACCCTAAAAAGAGGCATCGCTTAAGGCGCTGTGCATCAGAGGAATACCGTAAAACGTGTATTTTTCGTCGCGCAGTTAGCCTTATTTTTCAAAGAATACTAGCATGAAAAAAATATGAAGTACAGTTCAAAGATCAAAATAAATGGTTACATAAAAATATGTTCAAAAAAATATTTAAAACCTATCTAAATAAAATATCAAAAAAGCTATATCCAGAAAAATTTTCGTCGCGAATTTCTTGATATTTTCAGCGACAACTACCAACTTTTATACGTCTATAAAAAGTATAACTAAATGAGCTAGATGGATACCTACAAAAAAAAAAATATTTGGTTATAATTATAGAATTATTAAATTAAAAGTGAAAATTAACACGAAAATGGCAGACACGGATTTAAACTGAGACTGACGATAGGTAGGACACAAATATATAAAATATTGCGCGATGTCCGCTACAAACGGTTAAGGGATACAGCGCCTTAATATATCACTTTCGTGGCACCTTTAATAAGACTACTGACGGGCCGTACTATAGAACTCCATCGCTCGGGGTGAACTCATGAACCGAGGCTGACCAGACCTGGTTAAACTCGACAGGACTCACACCTGTGCATATGACGACAGCAGCTTCCAAGTCTGAGCGTACTACGTCCGCGAAAAGGGTTGGAATTAGGACAGCTCTCACCACACCAGAAACCACTGTTTTACTGTGTAGAAACGGATCCTCATGAAAAAATAATAAGACTGATAAAGAGTTACGTTATTGAAAGGCTGTAACGCATACATCATAGACAATTTGAAAGGCTGAAAAATAAGAATTATTTACAAACTAAACATTTTGTTTTGCTTTCAATGCAGTTGATGTTTAGAGATACGTAAATATATTCTCGTCAGCACTTAGGGGAACGTACAACGACAGCGTATTCCCGCTGTGAGCAAAGTGCATTTAAAATGCTGCAAAAATGTTTACTTTGAGATTGGGGTAGAATGTACTAATGTCCTTACATTACCATTATTGACAATCCTTAATAATATAATAAATGCGAAAGTAACTCTGTGTTTCACTGTCTCTTCAGTTATGTCAGGTGCTGATCCATCACATTGTGCTATGACGAAACAAAACCATTTTTTTTCATTGCGTCCAGAGTTCTTGGATCGCGACGCTGATACGAATCGGAGGTACGGTACGGACAAAAGAACATGTCTGGACCCAGCTTAAGGATATACTTATCTATATCTCATCCTCACACGTTCAGTCAGATCATAGCGCTTCGAAATCCGGGGCCGCTATGAAAATTTATTACCATATGCATGATGTGAAAAGATATGATACAATTTATAAGGTAGTTTCGCCGCCTGACACAAACATTCATAACTTATTCTTATCCTAATGAGAGGATTGCCCTAACTGCGTTAATTCTCATTCATAACTCATAACACTATCTCTGGAAATGAAATTTGAGGGACAAGGCCCCGGGCCGTGAATACATACATAAAAACAGCTTTGTTCGGGTGGGTGAGTAAACGACGTTACGTTAGTGGCCGTCCTTTTTTACTGGGTGTAAAAAAGGTTGAAAGTACCCTTGATTTTTACTGGAAGGACCGAAACAATCTGTTACTATGAATAACTTTTTCTACAGTACCAAAGCTGGGAATCTGGTAAACATTATTTAGCTGCCGGCATTAAGTATTAAAATATCGAAAAAGTTTTAGATATTAAAAGAAAAACGAATTGCCAACATTGGTCCTACAGTGGAAGTTGTTGATATTGACTGAGTTCGCTTCGCTTTTTGTGTAAGTGGCCAACACTGGTATCAGATTGTTTCAAATTGCCTTATCTGACGTATCTTAACGTCTGCCATCTAGCGATGACAGCCGGGGACCAACGCGAACGGCTTGCCTTCCATAGCACTAAGTAGCTCGAGAATTTTTGTGCCACTTGTGGTCACCCAGCACAGTGGGATCACGCCCGGGATGGCTTAACATGCGTAAGCACAAATAATGCGCTCGCAAACTTGACCATCAAACACCTTGATGGAGTTAGTCGCTCTTTCAAGAAAATGTCAAGGGTGATATACACCCGGTATACTCTTTATATACGTGATAATTTTTACTGGTTTTATCTACCGGAGTCTGTGCGTATGTAATCAAATCTATAAAGTTGAATTTTAAGAACTTCCCAGTTACAAATTATGGTGAAATTTTGCACATAGGTGTCAATTGTATGGTAATATAATTTTACTCCTCCAAGAGAACTCCTTTACTGAATAGCTTGATCAACAAAGTTTGCATTTCTAATTGTCTCTGGTATTCTTAGCCGCCAAAGTAAATCGCGCACGTCTATATGGAACACCTGCTCTCGTGTTAACAATGGACAACTGCAACACCAGAGTGTAACAAGGGTGTTGCCGGCCTTTCAAGGAGTTGGGGAAAGGGCATTGGGGCTCCCTCACCCACCAAAGCATAATGAAACAGATAAATGAATTTTGCCGGTACTAAAACTGCCCCGCTCTATTGTTCCATGGATGGGCACATCACATTTAATTTATCTATTTAGCAATGGACACGAAAGCAGAAAAAGAATAAAATCAATATTTGAAGGTAATCTAGATAATTGTCATGAGATTATTACTTTTTCGTTTACACGAGGACTTTCTAATTTTCTACTTTCAGTTTTAACAATTTCCAAATTATTTAGCGATAACCGTAAACGTTTTAGTAGTAGTAGTTTTTTTGCACAGACCACGACATAAATTCTCTCTTCACCGACGTTTTTGTGGCTCAAGTGTAAGTATAAGTATAAGTATAAGTATAAGTATAAGTATAAGTATAAGTATAAGTATAAGTATAAGTATAAGTATAAGTATAAGTATAAGTATAAGTATAAGTATAAGTATAAGTATAAGTATAAGTATAAGTATAAGTATAAGTATAAGTATAAGTATAAGTATAAGTATAAGTATAAGTATAAGTATAAGTATAAGTATAAGTATAAGTATAAGTATAAGTATAAGTATAAGTATAAGTATAAGTATAAGTATAAGTATAAGTATAAGTATAAGTATAAGTATAAGTATAAGTATAAGTATAAGTATAAGTATAAGTATAAGTATAAGTATAAGTATAAGTATAAGTATAAGTATAAGTATAAGTATAAGTATAAGTATAAGTATAAGTATAAGTATAAGTATAAGTATAAGTATAAGTATAAGTATAAGTATAAGTATAAGTATAAGTATAAGTATAAGTATAAGTATAAGTATAAGTATAAGTATAAGTATAAGTATAAGTATAAGTATAAGTATAAGTATAAGTATAAGTATAAGTATAAGTATAAGTATAAGTATAAGTATAAGTATAAGTATAAGTATAAGTATAAGTATAAGTATAAGTATAAGTATAAGTATAAGTATAAGTATAAGTATAAGTATAAGTATAAGTATAAGTATAAGTATAAGTATAAGTATAAGTATAAGTATAAGTATAAGTATAAGTATAAGTATAAGTATAAGTATAAGTATAAGTATAAGTATAAGTATAAGTATAAGTATAAGTATAAGTATAAGTATAAGTATAAGTATAAGTATAAGTATAAGTATAAGTATAAGTATAAGTATAAGTATAAGTATAAGTATAAGTATAAGTATAAGTATAAGTATAAGTATAAGTATAAGTATAAGTATAAGTATAAGTACGTACCAGTGCAGTACAATACCAGATGTCAACAGTTTATACCCTGTCAAAATGAACAAAAGTGGCATAAGCACATCCACCCGTCGCAGCACTCATCGATTGAGGACGCAATAAAATATAAGCCTATGTTTACACCGCTCATAAATATTTCATAACACTCGCAAAACGCGAGACGTCGAAACATTTGCAGTGTAAATATAGCTTAATAGAAAAACCGCCATGTTTGATACAAAATGTAAGTGAATTTTTAAAGTTAAAAATATTACGAAAGCTGTTGAAAACTGTATGAAATACTTTACCATATCTTACATTATTTTAAATTCAATATAATTTAGTTAATCGAGTGGAAAAATAAAATTAATTTCGTATGTCACGATATAACTAGTTACTTAACGAAGCTTAACATAATTTATAGGGGAAATAGAAACCAAAATTTTAAGCCAACAGTTAGGACGGAGATGAGACGGAGCCTATTAACTCATAACAATTCAGTGTCAAATATCGTCCTAACCTGATTGACGTGATAAATTCATTTTGTATATAGAAGAAAATAAAAGTTTGCCTAAGAAATATTCTAACTTGTGTTTTATTTATACATTTAAATGCAGCAAATAGCATCGTAGAAATAAATCTATGCAGGATATTTTTTAGTATGCAAATTTCATAATATTCATTACAACGTATTGCCCGTGGCTCTGCCCGCGTTAATGTCAATCGGGAACAGTAGAATTTTCGGGAAGGTACATGGGGTACCTTCCCGAAAATTCTACTGTTCCCGTTTAATGGCAATACGTTGTAATGAAGGTACCCTATGTCCTTCCCCGGGCCTTAAACTACCTCCATACCAAATTTGATCCAAATTGGTTCAATAGTTGAAGCGTGAAAAGGTGACAGACAGACAGACAGAGTTAGTTTCGCATTTATCTTTCACATGCATGTCCCAGGATCTAACAATCGGCCAGAGAAGTATTTAAGACGATACCACTGTAAATAAGGTCGTTCTGAACCTTATTCATCTCGCAAAATACTTTAATTAGGTAAATTAAGAAACCAACATAGATTTTGTAAGTTTTTGTATTTTACTAACTCATTATGGACAGTAATAGTCTAAAATAAATGAATTTTATTTATTTATAGTACGAATTAATATGGATTTACAATTTTATGAAAATAACCGCCATATTTTGATATCTTTGACTGGAAGTTACATCAAGAAAGGCGGGTCAGTCAGCAATCGTGTCCTAATTATTTTATTGAAAATGTATTCCTACTATTTTTTGTTACCATTGGCCATTTTCTTAGCAGCCACTGACATTATAAAATTTATTGATAAGCCGAAAGATATACCTTTTTTCAAGATTGGTTGTACCATTATCGGACCCAAGCGTGACAACATTGCACCATCTATCACATCGGTTTGGTTGCTACAAAAACAGGTATTCTGAGCAAACATGAGACTTATACTGTTTAGAGACTTAAACTGTGCTTGGCCAAATTTTTGAGAGAAGGGAAGAAGCAGAAAAAAATCGAAACTGTCAACTTCAGGTGTCCTTTGTCATCAAAGGGCATCTTAAGTTGACAGTTTAGTCAAATTTGTCACTTGTTTCTTCACTGCGATTGAAAAAATGTCGTGAGTTGAGGGATGTGTTTGAATAGATGAATAAAAATAAATATTGGGGAAGGCTTGAAGAAAGGACTTAGAATAGGCGTTTTAATGTCAATGACAGAGTGTTCTTCACTTGTGTTCTTTCTCTGGTTGTGTCTCTATTAAATACTGGAATATTATCAAGATTAATTTTTCATGGTGACCTGTGAGACCCTGGCACGATAACAACTAGGCCAAGGAGGTTGTCAAATTTTAAAAGTCTGATGTTTTTTTTTACTACACTTTTTCCTCGCCAAATAAGGGACTAACGGATCCGACCTATTATTTACATCAAAAATATTATACTAACATCCAAAACAGCAAATTGTTAATTTTGAAAGAATCCCGTTTACCTGTGTCCAAAAGTAAAGAAGGTGGCTGTCCTCAATCCGAACATTTACAATTCAGTTCGCATTTGGATGTACATTTCCTTCACACTTGATTTATCGAATGATCATTGGGTCGTTGGCGGAAGCAGCGTAAGTATTTGTTGAGAAGTAGATGTTTCTGTGATCATTGTTTCACCTTACTCTATTGTTTCTTGTTCTATCCGTGACAGTGCACAAGGCAAATAAACATTATAGAGGCAAATTACACAGGTCGACCTAGCTCCACAATAAGATATGAACTTAGAACATCTTTTACAGTGTAAAACATACTCTTTTTCGAAAACCACACTACTTTGCAAACTATTTTTACTGACTTCAAAAAAGAAGGACTTAAATTTTTACTTATTTCTTCTTATTGAAAAAGAAAGAGCTTTGTAGCTCTTTCTTCGAAGATAGCGCAAAACATCTCTTTCCACTGCTGTATTCTTTAGTCCTTGGTAAGACATGATGCCAAGCCTTCTGCTTAAGTTGGTCAACAAAATTTTTCCTTGGTCTCCCTGAACCTCTCTTTCCTGTTACCTTTTTCTCTAGTATATTTAATGTATCATGTCGTATCAAGTGACCAAACATTCTGCCCAGACTAATCAACATTTTCAATTTTGTTTGTACATTTCCTTGACTTTCATACTCATATTTTTTTAGTATAATTATTTTAGCCTGTCCATACGATGTTAACAAAAGGGTTTGTAGTAAGAAAATATTTTTAAATAGCCTTCCTTGCATAAATAAATAATTAAGATGTTTATCTTAAAAAGTGATATGGCGGAGCTAAAATTCGTGAGATTTTCCCGAGAGATTTTCCGTGAGTCAGACTTTGTACAAACAGAGCTCTCCAGGAAACTTGGCAAAAATATAAAGGCTTTGTATATAAACAGCGAATGGAGGCAACATAGCAATATTTAAAAAGTTTAAGCTAATTTTGTAGTCTGAGATCATACTGCGCTATTTCAACATTCGTCTGTTTAAGTTTATGAACCGCTGGAGCTGATTCAAAACTTGAGTTTTTCAGACGGCGTTAATACTTGTACAATGATTCTCGAATAATATACCTGAATTTTACAGACCTGGCTGAAAAGATCATGGCTATCGATTAAACTTTGAAAATGTTGAGTAGGGTATACGTCCAATAATTAATTTACATACAATTAATAAAATCAAGGTAATTAAAACAATCCTAAAGTCAGGTAACAAGCATAACATACTTATGACTTCAATGCAGAATCATCAAAAGTCAATGTGATTATTATCATCATATTATGTGATTTATGTGATTATTTAGCCGTGTGGTGCCGGCAGAGTAGAATAGGACCAATCCTAGTCTTCCCATGGATGTCGTAAGAGGCTACTTAGGAAATACAAGCTAAACAAAGCTCAAACATCAATGAGACCTCTCCAACCCATCTGGCCAGCGAGGAGAGTGTAGGCCAAATCCTCTGTCTGCTCTGGCCAAGTATGGTATATCCGGTAGTACAGAGATGGTCATGCTCCTACAGTGGAGACTTAAATACCTGATGATAATGATAATAATATAATGTCATTATTTATGTACTGGACATAGAACTTATTAACACTTAAACTGCCGCAATTGTTGGCACAGAAGTTATTTAAAGCAAGGTGTAAAACTATATATATTGACGGTAATAATAAAATAATAAGTCGTCAGGCCTAAATTTATTTTTTAAGTTTCTTAAAAGCGTGTAATTTGACCCTCGACATTCCCTTTAAGGGACGCAACATTGTGCCCATAGGAAAAGTTGTTCAGATTGATGAGCTGAGTCATCAATCTGAACAACTTTATCTATGGGCACAATGTTGCGATCTTAAAAAAAAAATACGACATTCCTATACAAACTGGCCGGCAGGCTTACTCTTTTGTATGGAAATAGCAATTTTTTTTGAGTTCCCACAATTGGTCCCATAAGAAAAGTTGTTCATATGGACGGACTGAGAAACCCCTTTAGGGAATGTCGCAGCCTAAATTTTGTCAAAGAAATCCTAATTGATTTCCAAAGACATATTCTTTTTACTATCGAAACCAAGAGTATGATATTGGTAATTGAGCTGTATTCAAAGCTTAGGTAATCAACAAAATATGAAAACGCGACACATTTCTTTTGATCAAATATAGAGAAAACGTAAAAATAATGCGTTAATATCTTATACTATAACAATTTCGTTTGCTTAGCGCTTGCAATTTAATATAGCAACTCGTATTTCTAACTCCTTAAATCTAATGGATTAATAAGGATATTGAAGGTAACGAAAAGAAATCCCAAAGGAGACAGATTGAAAAGAGATAATTTACTTGAGAAAATTATTTTGAACATCGACATGATAGGATTTTTGGATTATTATTACGATTCAAAACAATTTGTCTACCAAACTTATTTATGCTGAAGGAGGAAAACTTAAATTTCTTACACCGGATTAGTGAATAACCCTAATACCTGCAAATGGCGTGGGAAACTTTAATTTCCTGACTGTTAATTTATATTCTTATTTTAAGCCGCAGATTTTTCTTGCCGCAGCATCATGTGGCAATCAGATACGACCACTATTTATTAAAGCTCTACGAATAAGTAAGTAGTCTTAAAACTAGACTGAATATATTACAATAAAAATCGGCCAAGTGCGAGTCGGACTCGCACACTAAGGGTTCCGTACTTTTATCTATAAAAACGGCAAAAAAGTCATGTCTGTTGTATGGGATTAAAGTGAATATATAATTAAATATTCTGTTATAATTTCAAGCATCTGCCTGTTGCCGTTATTAATATCGAGCTAAAACAAGCAGAAAAAATATTGGTTGTATGAGACTGTCTAGCTATCACTGTTCATGAGATCCAGCCTGGTGACAGACGGACAGACAGACAGACAGACGGACAGCGGAGCGATATTAATAGGGTCCCGTTTTTGTCCTTTGGGTACGGAACCCTAAAAAGAAAAGTATTTATTGTCTCAATTACTTACAACTTTAAAGATGCTGGCCGTTTAGCTAATATAAATAAAGAAAATAATATTTACTTAAACGTATTCGAATTGCTGCGTAGGGGGCGTGTACCCCAGCCTTTTCATTCGACATCGGTCTGCAGCCCGCCGCGCACGCTTGCGTCGCCTGGCCCGAGCTTTCGGCGCGCATTATCAACTGTGAAAGAAAAACATTATTAGTATGTGTTAAGTGATCTACTTGTCAAAATGAAGGGTCGTCACCAATTCCGTCGCAGATTCAGTCTGCAGCCGTCGTTTATGAAAGAGGATCACGAAGAAGAACGCAGGCCCCACAGGTGATTCAAATAAATATTTATGTTTTTAATTTTAAATGCTAAATACTTTATAAAGCTGCCTTCCCTGGATTTTAATTAAATTACTGGATGTTGTACGGATATTTCGACTGTTAAATTTAATGTTTTAAAACGAATGTATGTACAATTTGTACGGTTGTTGTTGGCTGTTGAATAGTTTTTTTCAAATACAAATAATATTACTACCTTTTCATACGCCATTATCATTATGAAAAATAATATTTAGCTGAAAAACTATATAATCATCAAATAAAAAAGGAAAACATAAGGACAAACAGTTGATAAGTAGGTTTACTTTTATTCATGTTTTTAGGACTATATCGTTTTAGCATTTATGGATTTACTAGCTTTAGGCCGCGGCTCAGCCCGGGTCAATGTTGATCCCTCGGGAATAGTACTTTTTCCCGGGATAAAAGGTAGCCTATGTCCTTCTCCGTACTCCAGAGTACTTGTATGCAAAATTTCATGAACATCGGTTCAGTAGTTACGGCGTGAAAGCGTAACAAACAAACAAACTCACTTTCGCATTTATAATATTAGTAAGGATAAGGATACATTATACTCGTAGCACCAGAAATAATGAGTAATTTTTGTTGTTTATCCAAAAATAAGGATTCTGTATGATCAACATACATACATATTATCACGTCTTTATCCCTTACGGGGTGGACAGAGCTTAAAGTCATAAGACATTAAATATGGTCAAACCAACAATAATCTCAAAAACCCCGGCAAAGGATAAAAATCCTGCAATATCTGGTTGGAAGAAAAGAAAAAACGTAGGATTTACCAGCTGCTTCTCTTCCCGCGCATATCGTAAAAGCTGATCGAATGAATGGGAGAAAATTTGAGCAATCTTGTAAGTAGGCGATGCGGCTACTAACCTATTAATATTTTGATATTGTTTTCCACCTACACGCCCTATCAACGTGCTAAACGTGGCTTTTACTACTACCCGGCAAGGGAAAAGACTCTATACTAATATCATAACCACTGCAATCTCATTGTTTTATGTAAGTACCTACTTTACCTGAGGACTGGATAAATACTTCTAAATGTATTGCTTATTTATTATATTAATTTAATATATATTAGCGTGTATATTGCGTGTATATTTTATGTAGTTTATTATTCTTGGTTGGTTTTTTTTTATTTTATTATTAATGTTGTTATAAAGTTTGTTTTATTTTATTTTATTTTTCAATATCTAAATCGTATCGTTGAGTTAGTATCCCATAACACAAGTCTCGAACTTACTTTGGGGCTAGCTCAATCTGTGTGATTTGTCCGTATATATTTATTTAAAAAAATGATGCACTACCCCAACAATTCTCGACATCAACTAGTTGGTTGACTGGTAGAAAAAGCCTTTACACTGTAACAAGATAAATAAATTAATAAAAAATAATACACCTAAAGGACTGAGCTTACCATTCATTCCGGTTCATTTGTTACCGAAAATATTTTCAAAAAATCCGGTTACACAGAACCGGATTTTTTGGAAAAATAATATTTAGCAGCTACATATTACAGCAAAGAAAGCTACAAGTTACTAAACATCCCAATCAAAATCATTTGTGCCGATTTTAGTTACCTATTGAAATTTATAAATAATCTTTATTCTAATATGGATAGCATGCTCGTAATAACGCCGCAGTTTTAATAAAACCATAGTAGGACTTAAAAAACTGAAATGATCTCATTATGTAGTTTACTATTCACACATAATTTATGTCGAGGTAGGTAAATTAATAGTCACTATATTAATTATAAAGGCTGTATTATTATCCCCTAACCTAGTAGGTAAGTATAATATTACGCTCTGTGTCACGAAGATAAACACGCAATAAGTTTATTAGGGGGACGTACTGGTTCCTATGATATGATATCATGTGACTTATCAGACATGACTCATATGGCAAAAATACATTTATTTTTGGACGTTGGTGAACATAAAGCATGTTTATATTTAGATTTATTTTTACAATCTTTTATTTAGTTTCACCTGTCCTGATGTTTGTCTGTAATCAATTCTTGCCGGTTATTGAATGAGCTAAAATTTTGCATGCATGAGTAAATCGGATAACAATACAATATTATGGAATCGTTGCACTGGTCTGATGATGAATTCGGAAGGTGGCCATAGGAACTCTTAAACTAAACAAGGTAAAATAATCGTGTTTGGGCTCATTTGTTTGTTTTGGAAAGCACTTTACAGTGTGGATCCGTTTAATAATAAAAGCTTATTTTTTGCAAAAAAACTTGTTTTGAAGACATTCTTTTGACGGAGCGTATTCTCGAATGCACCCTCAGTAGTTTTTCTTTTAAGCGGATCCCGATCCGCTTGTAGCTATCAGGCTATGAGGCTATTAAGGCGATACCACTGTAAATAAGGTCGTTCTGAACCTTATTTATCTCGCAAAATACTTAAATTAGGAGTTTCAAATCTAAGTAATATGATTTTTGACTATTTCATCTACAAAAATTGAAGATGAAACACGTTTTGATAAAATTTTCTCGATAGAAATATTTTTAGAAAAATGGTCTTCGTTCGCAGAGTTTTTGTTATTGTAGCTCAAATGCGACGAATGAAATAATGATTTTTAGACTAAAAGATAGGTTATTAGTAATTCATCAGAATGTAAATATGAAAATACAATTAACCGGTCTGATTTTATATAAAATAGAAATAACGAATTTGGCGCTTACGTTTTTTTCTTTGAGCGACTCGAGACTATCTCCTATCTCATCATTCACGGGCTAAACCGCCAAGCGCTATCCCTTGCGCGCACTTGATCAGTCCTTTGCCGAGCGAAGGTACCAAACATTTGAGTCCTCGTCTTAAGGACCGAATAACACAGCTCTGGTGGGCTGTCGATTTAGTGTACTTCCGCTACAGTGAATCGTCGATAGATCGGGCTCGATGCAGTGACCGGCGATGTAGTGACTGGCGATATTGTACTCTAGCATCATACGTAGGTCATCATCATCAAAATAATTTCGAGTAGGTGTCATGGTCAATCGACCATGCACACCCTGGTGTCGGAGTTCTTCGGGACCGCCTCTCGGCCTCTGACGTGGTACCTTTAACGACTACCAGATGGCAGGTTAAAGTGCATTCCGAAGCACGGAATCATCTTTATTATCAGACAATCAGGTGATTCAAGCCTGCAATGTCCTAACCAAACTGGAAACAACTAAACAAAGTATGCTTCCGGTGGGAATCGAACCCACGACCCCCGGGTCAACAGGCAAACGCTTTAACCACTGGACCACGGAGGTTGTTATATCATACATAGGTATGATCTGGATTCTCAGTTCCCTAGAACCCGGATAGAGTTACACAATTTTAAAAATTCTCTCAATGGCAGCAAATATATCACGTTTATTCCATAACAATTGAATATTTGGCTCGTTTCAACAATAATATTCCTAGAATACTTGATTTCCAAAAAGGAGTGTTAGTATTTCAATGGTTCACAAATGTTTGTGAAATTCTTTAAATTGCCATAATTGTTTATGTTATTACAGATTTGGGTATACATGGGCTATGATGATAATATAGAGTGTATGTGGGGTATTAATAGTATCTTCATTTCGTGTAACACTATTTTTATTGTCGTTTTACTATGAAGCTACTATGCTACTATGAGCTTCCAAATAAGCACATCATTGAAAAAAAGATATAAAGATTATGAAGTCACATTTTTTGTGTCCTCCTAGACGGTCCTTTGAAAAACAAGTGAAGTATTCTAAAGAAGACTAACTTAACGTCGTCGTCAAAACGATATAACCAATTTTAGCAGGCCTATTCATGAAATACAATCACTTCATTAAGTCAAATTCTCAGACAGAATTAAGTGAAACATTTTACGACATGATCAGGACATAGCTGTACTTTTATAAAAATACATATTATAATATATACAGCTTTAGTTCTATATATTCCTCAGTAAGTTAAAATATCCTTAGCTTGACATGAACAAAAAAGTGGCACAATCCTGTTCGAGATGCAATTATCACAGAAATTGTGCTACACAACGCATCACAGCAAATCCTTTTAACTTAAATTAGAGCACTGCATTTCTACGTTAAAAAATGGAGAGAAACAGTGTGATAAATTAAATACACGCAGACTGTTTTAACTTTATTCAGTTCTAGCAAATTGCAAATTAAACGGGATGACATTTAGACATTCCGGCTTAATTTAAAACATGAAAGCTCATTTACATACATTATTTACAGCCGAGCTCACACTCCAAGTCTTCCCATGGATGTCGTAAGAGGCTACTTAGGAAATACAAGCTAAACAAAACTCATAAACATCAATGAGATCTCTCCAACCCGTCTGGCCAGTGTAGGCCAAATCCTCTGTCTGCTCTGGCCAACTATGGCTCCGGTAGTACAGAGAGGGTCATGCTCCTGTAGTGGAGACTGAAAAGACCTGATGATGATACATTATTTCTGGAGTGCAGCGCTGAAATAACAGGATCGTGATTGAAAATAAGAAATCACAGCATTATCACACGTTTTTTCAAGAAATAAGGTAATTCCACAACTCATCCCACATGCCTACGGCCCATTTGCGACGAATTGCAGAACGTCTAAATTTACAATATTTTTATTCTGCTCTCGGCATATTCATTTTTAAACCTTATCAACGCTTGGTATAGTCAGTGAGAGAACAAACATATATATTTTTGGAATTGTATCATTTTGCTGTGATTTTGTACATTTTTTTACTAAATATTGAAGTAGGCATTTGTCTCCCATCTCACCTGATGGGTAAGTAAGGATGTTACATGCCTCCATAAGAGATACCCAATTCTACGTTTAAATGGCCCGGGAATGTATTTGTCTGGGAATCTAGACGCAAGCAGTTCATTCCACACCTTAGCTACTTGAAACAAAAAGGAACTGTCAATGCGTTCAGTTCGACTCTTTGGTATTTCCGCGACAAAAGGGTAAAATTTCTGTCTGCGTCTCGTAGTCCGATGGAGGGATGGTGAGAGTTCTACAAGCTCAAAGAGCGCTTTTGCATACTCTCCAAAATGGATTCTATAAAAAACCGATAGGCAAGCGACTTTACGGCGATGCTCCAGGAATTGCAATTTACAATTAGAGACCTCGTCGTTGTTTATAAGCTTGCGGGCTCTTCGGTCAACAGAGTCCAATGCTTCAAGCTGGTATTCCATGCAAGAGCGAACCTGGGCTGTATAAAGATTGAGCAACCGTTCATAGTTAAATTTAGAAACCATTAAACAAGCCGATATGAAATCCATCATCAAAATTCCTTAGGTACTCATTCATCAGTTAAACATTTATCTCCCGGAATTGAACCGAAGCTCCTTGCAACAGGCTGGTGTGTTTATCACTATGCTATCAGCTATCAAAGTGTAACAATTATCGATCTTTTTTTAGTTGTGGTAGAGCCAAGCGCTACCGGCAAAATTAATTTCTGCTAAAGCATGAATGGGCTCGTCCGTGGAAGTACCACACTAAACAAAATTGACGTTTACGTAGAAGCTTTACCGCTTCTATGCCTCGTTCGGCGAGTGAGAAAGCCGGAGGCCCAGCCTCTCCCCTAAGCTACCTTCCGACTACATTATCAGACCAGCGCAACGATTCCATAATAAAGTATTGTCATTCGATTTACACATGCATGCAAAATTTCAGCTCAATCGTTAAACGGGAAGTGGATCAAATTTAATACCCAAGATTTGATTACAGACAAACATCGGGACAGATGAAACAAAATAATAATAAAAGCTTGTAAAAAAAGCGTGCAGCAGACTGGCTGTTTACTACTGCGCCACGGAGGCCGTCAAAGTAGAACAATCTTCTTCAGTTCTCTTTTTTCTCATGTTTGTTTTTAATTAAAAAGATTTTGTAACAGCCAATATTTGTTTGCCTACTCGATGTAGTGTTATTCCGAAAAATGGCGTGGGCCGATAATTGCGAACACCGCTTTACTTTAGATAACGAACATTCTTTATGGAAAATAGGAAAATTGTGAAACAAGATATAAGATTAATTTGGTTAAACATGTATAAAGAGCGGTAGGTTAGAGGGCTTCAATATCAAAGGGCGGGGAAATTTCTAACACAGTTTTTTGTGTTTTATCAAATTTGTGTTAAGTACCTATTATGATTTAACATGTTCAGTTTTTGTTTTTTATTTATTTTATTTTTATTTATTTAAGTTAGTTAACGGAGGTAAGTGTTTGCTACATTTAAGTGTTGGTTCGTTTATCCATTTTGCTTATGTCGAATGGGAGCAATCGACGTAATATTTTAACCGACTTCAAAAAAGTGGAGGTTATCAATGCGGTTGTATTTCTATTTTATGTAAGTTGTTTGTTACCGCATAACTGTCATTTATGAACATATTTTATTTATTTTTTAGTTTGAAAGGATACGTTTTATTTTTAAGTATCTAGTCTTATATTGACCTTCCGTTTCTTTACACTTCCGTCATTTTTAATTGAGATAGGTATGATTTAAATTTGGTCACATTTAAATTTCATCACAATCACCTTAGTAGTTTGATTGAAGTCGGTTTTTTATATGAAAGATTATTTGAGGCTGTAATAAGACTTTTCACAATCAGTGAAACCTTATTTTAAGTTGATAAGTACAGTCTTTTTTCCAAATTTCATAAGTGAACTTATGATCATTATTTGCATTCATTATTTAACTTATGTTCAATATTTTCTTTGCATTATTGCAATGATCATTTATTTATTCGCATGACAATATAATAGCTTTAATAGGGACAAAGGGGGAACGCTGCCAGTATCTTCGGGAACCTTGCCTAAAGGGACTCCTCTTAATAATTTATTTTAGTTATTATATTATATATTTTAAGGTTTTTAGTTTTAGTTTCATTGTACAAGTATATATATATATATATATATATATAATTTTATTTCTGTATGTTTATTGTTATTATTAGAATGTATATCAAAATTATATGTTAAGTTTTCTGTTGTTAGATGTAGGTTATTATTTATGTTGAATATGACAATTAATATATAGAAGTGAAATATGACAATTAATAAGTGTTCAAAGAAACCTATATTATGTATAGCTTTAATTAGATGAGCATGTTTGAATTCTTTAAATCTGCACTCTTGTTTTTATCAAAAATGTTAAAGTATAATTTTCTCTCAGGCAAGCAATTTCACAACTCAAGAAATACCGGAAATTTCTCATAAAAATAAAAAACTGCTCATAAATTGTGCTTCATATTTTCCTTGTTAAAAAACCCTGACGGAACAAACCATTCAACCGTCGATAACTTCCTTCCTCAGCTTGCGATTCAGCAATTTATTCTGTCTCTAAAACGATCAATATGATGCTGGAACATTTTCTTCGTATTTGATATGCTATGTAGCGTTGTATGCTCTTTTAGCCGACTACGGCGGATCATAAGAAGGGATGTATGTTTATTTGTAACTCGTATCTTCCAAAACTAATATTACTTTTCGTATGAAATCTAGTTTCATGCGTCTTAAACGTCTGCTGGCTATAGGCTTTATGACGTCACATAAAATTAAAAATGGCGCCCTCTAGAATACAAAAACCACGAGCTTAAGAAAAAAAAATTGAAATATATTGTGTTTGGTGTCAAATTTGATTATACTTAGGGGAGAAAGGGGTAATGGGAGTCGCTTAAGCGAGCTATGAAATAAAAGCTTATTTCGAAATAATATCATTATTAAAATTGTTTAATACTAGACTTTACTTATTTATCTACTAGTTGATATCACTTTTCACCACTTTGGAAATCAACTTTGGATATATTTCCGCGTTTTAAAAAAAAACAAGTTTGACTCCCATTGCACTAACCTCAGTACAATGGGAATCAGATATGTGGGAAATCAGAGTCAAACAATCGCAGACATTACATTCGGCAGTATGCCATCCAGTGCAATCACCAGTTGATCAGCTAGCCTATTTGATTTTTTTGACTTGTAAAATCGGCATCTATAAGCAAAAAAAAAACAAGAATATTTTTTGCGGGTAATGGTAATCACTAGCGAGCTCTTTGGCTCCCATTACCCAAAATCTATACTGCATGTTAACTGTAAAATTTAAAAACACAAAATAAATTTCATCGCAATCTAATATGCTTTTTTAATTTTTGAATATCAAGGATAAATCTATCCATAGTCATTAATTTGGTACAGCTACAACGTCTATACTCACCGTTAATGCGTTAATGTTGTTTTGACAAAAATTTACACCGGCGAGGCGTGAAAACGAAACATAATTGTCACTCAATAACGCGTGGTGCTATTAGCGCGAGTCATTCGTACAATGGGCATCGGGTACAGAGCAAGCTAAACATGTCATCTACCTAGATATCGAACGTTTAGTTTTGCCTAGAGGCACCTGACCCCAATTGCCCGCTGACTCCCATTACCCCATTCTCCCCTAGTCGGAAAAATGCCGACAGCCTTCTCAGGAGGCCATCTTCAGAGCGAGTGTCATGTTTATTCGACTAAAATTACTAAGTTTTATCCGACTAAAATTACTAAAATATGTACATATTGATAGGCTGAGTTGCCCCTACCCCTAGATCATCATCATCATCATTAATGACGAGTATAGGTTGATGATGACATCAACCTACACTCGTCCACTGGACGAGTGTAGGTCACACAGGACACAGGTCTATCCCATGGCACGCCACTGACTCGGTCTTGAGCTTTTCTTTTCCAATCACTGCCAGCAACCTTTAGCATCCTACCCCTAGATGCCGAGGTTAAATTACGGTATAGGCTAAGAATTACGTGGACGTAAAAATTAAGCGAGTCGGAAAAGAGCTACCTACCTAGTTCAAAATAATTCCGAAAGGTACTGGACTTATTTTGGGTATTATTATATACTCTACCCACTATGCATCCGACTTTTATGACCTGGCGGGAAGAGAAACAGCTGGTTGTTTCTCTTCTTCGTAGGATGTTTTTGTCTATGTTTTATTTGCCGGTTCTGCTTAGATACTGCAAATACAGATTTACTACTGCGCATTACTGCGTACTACCTACCAGTCAAGATTGATTACCTACTTTCCATCAGGTGCCCACCTGATGGAAAGTAGGAAATCAATTGCCCAATGATATATCTGTTTATCAACTTAGTAGTCACACATAGTACAAGCGTAACATACGGGTTGTTGCCGCACTTTTTAAAATAACTTTTATATCTTTTAATGCATAAAGCAAGATTCTCTATTTTTAGAACTGGCTAATACTGGCTCTTTATGTACAAGTATATGACGATTAAAAAACAAACTTCTTCCATGCTGGTCTGGGAAAGAAAAAACGTAGAATGTACCAGCTGCTTTTTTTCCCGCGCAGATCCTAAATGCCGATCGAGGGAATGGGTAAAATCTGAGGAATCATGTTTATAGGCGATGCGGCTAGCAACCCATCACTATGGTTCCGTTTTCCACCTAATGCCCACCAACAAGCTAAACGTGACTTTCAGATCTTATAGACCTAGGCTCTGTCTACCCCGCAAGGGAAAAAGACGTGATACTATGTATGATACTATAAAAACATTAGCTTTAATATTGCTAGAGCATTAGCGATTTTTACGGTCCTCTATTTTTTGTGGCATCTATCCCACATAGGGCATAGTTACCTAATCCATATAAGTTTAAATGAGGACAGATGCCCCGCCGAGAAAACGAGGCATCTATCACCCAAAGTCTTTGATCGGAATTCTCTTACATAAGCAATTGCACCGAGACATGCAAAACGATCAACTTAGTAGTAGTTAGAGTTTTTCAATAGATTAATAAAATAGCATGCTGTTTATCCGTTATGCTAGTGTAAATGCAGTCGGGGCAACTATCCTGGTTTTACCCTACGCATATAAAAATAAATACTAAAATATTTTTATTCTAATTGGTTGAGCGAGTGAAATTAGGAAGAATTTCGAAGAATAGAGTTGGCGCGAAAGCACATATTTTTATACGTACAATCAGGGTTATTCTGAGATCCCTGGCAATATTTTGTATTGGAATTCAAATCTCTAACAGAATATAGACCCCCAAATAATTACATATATCTTCTGCGATAACCAACGCTCAAATTTTTTTGCGTTTCAACGTATATGTCGTGGAGAGGGCAGTCATGTGGTTTAACCCTTTGACCGCGAACGTCGGGTCAATCCGACATACATTTTCTATAAAAATGATTTTCGGATTTATCCGACGTTCGCGGTCAAAGGGTTAAAGCGGGTGAGTCCCTCATACCTGCTCTGTGCCCCTATAGCAGATTAGTATACATAACACATTTTTTACATGTAAAATAAGGTATATTTCTACAACGTTCAGTCGAAGCAATTTAGATGCCCAAAGTTCTTGACACATAATGTAAATTGGTTTTGTATTTTATAAAATATTTAAACAAATATTAAAGTAAAGTTATTTAGTGAAACGTACCCTTACTTCTAGTAGTACCTAAATTTTCAAGAAAAAAAGAGACCATTTACAATCTAATACAAAGAAAGTAATAACGTACCTACTTATCTATGTATATTCATGATTATATGAGAGATACGCGTTGCCAGCGCTTTGAGGACTCGTTATCTTGGGGGCGGGAAGGCAATTTTTTGCAATTTAACATCGGGACGATTTCACCTTTTCAAGAAAAATTTCGACCTCTCTTATCTAAAGGTTCCACTTATTCAAAGACATTTTTTGGACGGACAATTTATGCGATATTGTAATTTTCAGCTTCTTCTTAAAAATTTTTTTTTTTTCCTTCTTAGTGATGCTTTGCCAGAGCCGTCTTAATAAGGGGGCAAGGGGTTGGCACCCGGGCGGTGAGCTTAGGTTAGGGGTTGCCTGGATGGGCACGATTTTGAATAAGCATATTATCCTCCATATTGGTGTCAATGGTCAGGGGTGTCATCCCAAACTGCCTGTCCGGTGGTTCCAGGTATGGCATCGGATAAGCGCACCCGGCCTCCCGAGCTGCTACTTGCTTTTCCTCCATTCATCCGAGTGAGTACTATCCCAATACCTTCGTTACTTTCCCAGATCCAACAAAAATACCAGCTTAAAACGCTTCCGATGACCTGCAGTTTCGGACGCACAAGAAGCCAAAGAAATTGCGCTAGCCAACCTACCTGCCAAGGGTGTTGAGTATGACAATATCCTCCCATGATACGAAGAATCCTTAGAGACCTTAGCCCAGCGGTAGACTTCTTACCACTAAAATAATGAGTATGATTACCCCCACTCTCTTCATGGCCCCCAGCCGTGCCCGTAATAGAGGCCTGAAATACTGATCTCCAGTAGGAACATCAAAAATGTACTAGGGGCCAGGATGTGGCAATGAGAGTGCAGGCTAATTTTTGCATCCCAGCGCAAAACTTACTTCACTAAATGGAAGCTTTTTTCAAATGTGATTGTGGTACAATCCAATAAATTAAGTATAAATTGCTGTTCCTAGAAAAATAGAGAGCGTCATTTATTTATAGTGATTGTGGTGTTGGTTCCACAATAAAAGTGCAGTAAAGTGTACGGTTTTATCTCAGGTGACTTTTTCCAACCGTCACTGCTTTTAAATACGGTATAATTTTCCTTTTCCAAGAGAAATTATTTCTGGTCATTGGTCCCAAAAATTTTGTTTAATTTTACTATTTTGTTTTCTTTTTGACGATCCTTATTCTGAGATTGAAAAATCAAATAGGTATAACTTGTCAGGTGTTTTTTTTAACATTACATAGTGATGTAAATACCAACTTTCCATATTGCTGGGAAATCGAAAAAAAAGTTGACATGCCCATAAAAAACCTGTCAATATGGTCCGGCAATTCATATTTCGAATGGTTTTCGAGTTTGTCCATTAGTCCGTAGCATTGGTCCCATAGGAAAAGTTAGTCATACTGACTGGCTGAGTCACCCCCTTAAGGGAATGGTAAAGGTAAATTTACACCGGTACACATGTTATACAAGTTTCTAAAAAGTTTTTCTCAATTCTTCCCATTATATCGGTATCTTTCCTTTGAGAAAATACCGCTCTATTTAAGTCGATGCTCAGTGGGGACATTTAGAAGTTTCACTACCCTATAAAACTTGTACACCGGCTGCATCGTTTGTAGAAATTTTCCTTAAGAATTTCTTTGAATTTCATAGAATGAGAAAATTTGCTTCCAAGAAATATCTCAGCAATATTGTGAGCGCTCAGATCTAATAAAGACATCAGGTGCTTAATTTCGTGGTTCTTTTAATTTTCTATTTGGTTGCGCTTCGCTTCATAAACCGTGCATGTTTTAGATTGTAGAGATTTATTACTTCTGTTTTACGCTTAATTAAATTTGATACCTTTATTTCCTTTGTTTTAGTAAAGTAGATAATACTTTATTACAGATACTTCTGTATTTAATTATCTTATTCAGCAGACGTAACTTCATTATTTTTTATAGTCGTGTTCTTAATTTTTTGATTTAAAACTTACATAGATTACTACTTATTGTTCCTAACTTAACGACAGTTATGACGCTACGCGTAGGTATAAATTTTATCTGGGTATCATTCTATAAAATAACAAAAACTCTTTGGCATACTTAATTTTGAATTCTTTTTCTAAATTAAGTATGCCAAAAGTAATCGGGTAAAACCTTTAGTTTTAATATACCGGCCAATAATGGTATTTACTTTGGGACTAAATCAATCTGAGTGATTTTTTATGTATTAGGTATAGGTATATCACACAGATTGAGTTAGACCCACTGAAGTTGTGAACTTGTGTCGTGGGATACTAACTTAACGATACTATATTTTATAATAGATACTTATATGTTTAGATAAACATCCAAGACCTGATATATCTGAAAAATATCGTTTTCCATAATGACCTGGCCGGGGATCGACCCCGGGATCCTATTATTCAAAGGTACTTCCACTCACCTAAACATTATGACAACATGAAACGACGGCAAATTTATGATACCTTACATTAAATTACGGCAATTTTGAATTGGATTCCAAATAGTTTTAAAAATAAAGTATAGCCTATGTTACTCACTGATAATGTTGCTTTATATTGGTTAAAGATTGTTTAAATCCATCAGTGTGGTTCTTTTATTTTATCCATTACAAATAATCACACATACAAACACAAAAACATATCGCCAAATCAATCTTCTTAGAAAATATAGATAAAATTCGCCGAAGTTTGCCGATTTCTTCATAATTTATTCGCATAGCTAGATTCAAATTGCTGCCCTTTAAAATTCTAACTCACATTTGCCTAATTACACCTACCACTTTGTAAACATTATATCTGAGGTCAAATGATAAAACGACTTCCACGCAAAGCCAGCGGCGGAAGAAGATTAAAAGCAAATAGTAGTACTTTATATCAATTATAAACTAATAGGCACGTTTTCATAATGCCTTCCCGCGCAGATCGTCAAAGCCGCTCAAGGGAATGGGGGAAAATCTAAAGAATCATGGGAATAAGCGATGCGGCTATCTACCTATCACTATTTTGATTCCGTTTTCCACCTTTACGTCCGCCAACACGCTCATCATCATTTCAAAGGAAGAGGAAAAGATCAATGCCCTAGTGGAAGTTAGCGTGATTAGCTTCCGTACTTCAGAAGGCACGTCAAGCCATTGGTCCTAACTGTCGGCATCGGCAGTCGTTAAGATATGTCAAATGTCTTTAGGCAGATTCAAAAAATCTGACATCTGTATTGGCCACTTACACACACGAAAAACAAACAACAAATCCGAAACGTTTTACCTAATTTACGAGGCTGTCGTTTCAATGGAGTTGCATCCAGGATGCTTGTGAACTTAAATGCATTATGGAATTAGCTCGAATGAGCACAGCACTTGTGCAATCAAGTAATCGTGTTTAACTAAACTTGTTTAATTTCCACTGGAAACTCTAGACATTATTAATTTAAAACTTGAGTCCGAGGAAGAACAGCTAGATCAAAGTTGGACACGACTGCTTGTTAATAATGCTAAGATAAACGATTATTTTAAATAAAAGATTTTCAACGCAAAAGTGAATAGGCATTATTTGAGTTTGCGTGTACCACCTTAGACCTAGTAATCTTTGCATTCCATTAGGCAAAATAGGGGTCAAACGCACTCAAACCAACAATAAAAAATCCTACGGTGTTTCCACTTGAATGTTTTGATACGTTGTAAAAATTAAAGATACATACTGACTAATTATGAAATATTTTCGTCTTTAATATATCTCTGTATTTATTTTTAATTATTTAATTAGCTGATTTCATTCACAAATGATAAATAAAGCACCTTGTGGGTACAACTGAGTTACTATCAACAGTAACAACACAGAGAAAAAAGTAGCTCTACAATACCTGTATTCAAGTTAATTATTATTTTTCTTCTCAAGTCATATTTTTTAAATCATTTTGCCCAGTATGCGGCTACAACCACTGCCTGTCTGCTGAAATTTGCCTCTCGACATACTATTGTATTTAATGGGCAAACTTTTGCCATGCCCTAAATATACCATTTAGAGCATGCCAAAAGGTGGCTACACTGTTACTGGAGAAAACCCCCGTACCCGCCGCGTCTTCTGGCGTCTCCCTACACCGGTTTATTATAAAACCATTAATTACATTTTTAATTAATTTTGTGTAATCTACTCTGAGAAAAATGATTTCAAAATTTTCCTCGTACTGTTTGAGAGCAAGAGCGAAATCCGAAAAATATATTCTGTTTATCGAAACGCAACGGGTGATACCGAGGTGACCAGAAATAACTTTTATCGTATAAAGTATGCACTGGCTCGGGCGATTTAAATATCGATTGAGCAAGGAGAACACCCGGAACCGTTCGTACGGGTCATTCAATTCGATTGGACATACTCTTTCGCAAGTAGCCACTGTAGGCGCGGTTTTCATGCTTCTCGGTAAGAACCTTTGCAGAAAGTTATGTTGCTCCTGTAATATGCACCTATTCATTTGAGTGTACCGATGTTGATGAAATATTAAGCATTTTTAATATTGTTTATTTTATTAAAAAGTTTAAAAATTATGGCCGTTTACTTTTTTTAATACAATAATACTTCATCAAATTCAATTTGGAACGTAGTCCTTAATATTAAAAATATAAGGCATTTTGTTTGTTAAGTAAGTATAGTATATATTGCGCAATGGAATTTTCAATCCGTAGTAAAATACAATCAGTATTTTTGGTGATAATAAAGAACATATATGTCAAGGCAAATGCAACAGTATTATACTTGCTCGGTCCATAAACTTTGATGTCAAATAATTACTTGCATGGTTTGATTGACATTTAATTAGATTCATATTTTTTTCATATTGCGTAACTTGTCAGTAGCGTAAATCGTCAGGGTTCCCTCCGAGACCCGGGTTCGATTCCCGACTTATTCATTGTTTTGGATTGTATTATTTATATAGATGTGTGACCTATCGAGCTCATACATACTTACATTCAGATAAAAGTCTATAAAATAAAATGAGGTGGCAGAGGACTCGACTAAGTATCTAAATTAAAAAAAAATACGTACGCCCTGATAAATAAAAGATTTTTTCATAATACTAACATGAGCTAATAGACTTTATTAAAATGTAACAACTGGTTACTCACGAACGAAGTCAGCTACTGGCCGACATGTTTTGCGGATCGAGATTCGAGACATCGAGCGCGAGGCTCGGTCCATATTCGACCTCCGGATGAGGATGATACATTTTGATAACATCAGGAAATCAAATTAGGCTTTTGTTCTTCGAGAATATATTTCAGATAATATAAATCCCGATGGTACAGAGAGGCTCAGTCGTTAAGTTAGGTCTGTGTGTAAACGGCGATGCCTACGGGTTATTTTATTACTGGCAAAGAAAGTTTCTCTCGGAATTTGAAAATGCGAATGTTTACTTTATTTTATCTCCAGATATTCCGAACACGTTTCGCCGGTAGCTGCCTACATTTTAGCAGAGTTTTCATTTTAAAATCATTTCTTTTGCAATTTTAGAAGTTGAATAACACTTTTGTTATGAAGATTTTGTTTTTAAGGCTTGTTGTGATGCCAATGAGTTTAATACCCAAAGTTAGTCATGAACTTTTGAAAGTAAATCTGTATTGGCGCTTAGTCCAGTCTTGTAACAAAGTTTATAAATTAACAAAAACATTTATTATTTATTTGCAAATGGTTTTTTTCGATACCAGCAAGCAAATTACAAGTTGAATAGCAGGTCGTCGATCCACTCGGCAACCTCCTCATCAGATTCGTGTATCTTAACGACACCACCCTTAATAAATAGAAAGGTGGCCAGTAAGATGGAACATGCTCTGAACCTCACCACATAAGTGCAACAGGGTATACGCGAAAGTAAAAGCAATTGGGATCTTTTGCAAACTGTCACCTGCAGATTAATTCTGTATAGTATTTTACGTTTTTAGATATCAGAGATTTATTTCTTTTTTTACTTATACAAACTCTATTCATACGAGTACGTACGAAATCAAACAGTTAGGAGCTTGTAGATACCACTGTGCGAAGAGAATAATGATTACTGTTTCTTTTGTCAGAAATAAGCAATTAAGTAGTTTGTCACTACCTACTTCATTTCACATACTAGAGAAAAAAACCACTAGGGTGCAGGTTGCCTCACGAAGTTTTCCTTCACCGAAAGCACAAATTTTTATCAGCTTACTTAGACGTCAAAAATCATATGACTTATACTTATACTACGACGATATAAATCCTTTGATTCCAATACTTTGACTAAGTCAGACCAGATTCTAGAAGTGCGCATTGCACGTTTGACGTTGTAATACTAATGATGTCACGATAATGGCGGCTGCTATTTTGGCGCTAGTACTTAGCATTTAAACCATAGAGATAAATTTAAACTTAAACATTATTTTTAACAGTTCACTGTCAAATCTATACGAACTAAATATTAAGCCTATTATGAGAGTGCAAAAAAGAACGTGTATCGTCATGTACTTATTTATGTAAAATTATATGTATGCAAATATGTATCTACCTATGTATGTAATGTATGTGAGTTTGTGTATTCCACCATAACTTCTCACTACCTCAATGAATTAAAACGTAATTATTATAAGACTCCTTACGTCCCGAGTGACAAAAGCTATAATTTGTTCCAATCTTTTTTATTTGTCATAAAAATCCGATTTGTTTCTAATTACGTGTTAACATTCAACATATAAAAGAGGTTATTAAACATGTACCAACTTTATAAAGAAACTTTTACATTCTCGGAGAAAACACGGTAAGTTCTCAAGCTTTAGTAACAGAAGCACCTGTAGCTGAGTATGATGCATGAGCCAGTCGTCTGTTTTGCGTCTCTCGGAAAATGGGAACATTTTCATATAAATAGCACCATTATTTTGGCCTTAGACAAAGACACGGAAATACCAATTACTGAGAGACTGACGCATGTTTGTTTTAAGAGGATTAAAACGTGAGAAAATATTACTTTGTGTACTACTAAAATATTACTTTAATACGTATTTCTTTCCTTTTTTTCCAAGCAAAGGTCTTTCTTTCTTTATTATCCTATGGGTTGACTGATAGAGAAAATTTACACCTTTTTTCTTCTTTTCGAGTCAAAACGGTTTTTTGAGCTTTTTTACAGGTTTTGACGAGTAGTTGGCCTAACCACCTTAGTCCTTTTGAACCATTTAATTTGTAAGTAAAGATTAAATAAAAAACGAAATAAAAAGTACCTTTTATATAACATCGATAGAGCTTTGCTCTTCAATATGAACCACAAAAATACGAAACACTTTTTCTACGGGACCAATACCCAATTGCCTGGCTGGCGGATACTTCTACATGGCAACAGGTATGGCGCTTCAGTCAAGAGGAATTATGTGTAATATATATGCCTAATCCTTATCCTTACTTAATATTATAAATGCGAAAGTGTGTTTGTTTATTTGTTTGTTTGTTACGCTTTCACGCCGTAACTACTTAACCGATCATTATGAAATTTTGCATACAAGTTCTCTGGAGTACGGAGAAGGACATAGGCTACCTTTTATCCCGAGAAAAAGTACTATTCCCGAAGGATCGACATTGACGCGGGCGGAGCCGCGGGCGAAAGCTAGTACTCCTATAAACGAAACTTTCCATCTATGCACACGTCAGTGCATGAGTTAACAATCAGTATCATCACTACAGAATTAATTTAAGTACCATCAGTACGTATAAGAGACGTCGCATAACGTGCGACTAGCAAGATACCTCTTGCTAGTCGCACGTTATGCGACGTCTCTTGACTGCTACCGCAGTTAACCAAGTTTTTCAAAGCTATCTAACACACCCGAGAACAGGAGGGAAGTGTAGGGACGCTATATTGTGGGGGACGCTGCGAGTTTCTGGTTTGTGCGTTAGTACTAACATAATATATTCATTCTGTGGCATTTCTAAATTTAAGGCAAAGGTCCAATACCCACCTATTTCGGTCAGCGCTGGGAACATCCCAAAATTATCAACGAAATATTCTTTTGATTATTACAATTCCAAGTTATAAATTTGTTTCGGTTTGACATTACACATATTTTTGTATTGCTTTAGGTTATACCATGCCGTTATGTCTTACTGGATTGTCGAATTAACTATCAGGTGTAAAACAAAATCAGAATACAGGGTTTTAGAATGACGAAAAAACCTTAGAAATATTGTACGGCTTTCTACATATTAGTTGCTTTTCAAATTTATTGTAAAATGAGTTGAATCAACCACCTCCTTGTGAAAATGGCGTAATTGTGTTAGGTGACGTACACCATAACACAATATATACAATATTCGTGCTACCTGTTTTTGTCCCAAAATTTCAGACAAATATTTAGCGATAAATAAAATTTATTCATTCAGACACAACAGACATTTATTTCCAGAATATTGTACCTACAAACGTTTGCCAGGATTTTGTCGTTATACAATTCATGATATGACTATACATTACAAAGTTTATTTGTCCTGTATCCCATTGTTCCGAGATAGTTATATAGTACATAGCGCCGTTGGTCGTCGAGATAATTTTCCATTCATTGTTAACAAACGCACTGACTTATTCAACCACACATTCATATTCAAATTTAGACAGGTAAAGCGACAGGGGTACTTGTGCAAATAGGAGCTTGGCAAAAGGTGTGTCAGTTCTTTAGGAAGGTAGTTGTATCATTACCAAAAGTCCTAATATTTGATATATACCTACTTTATGTTTATGACTATCTAACAGTTCAGCTACCTAACATATTAAAATAAATAAAACCAGCCACGTATCTCCGATTTTTGTGAGATCTGTGCCAAACTTTTTCTTGGTGGAAATGATTGTTCTTAATTATCTGTGATGACAGAATCGGAAAAAAAACTAAAAACATTTCTGGTATGGGACCGCTCTTAAAGGGAGTTTGAGCTGTGCCCTACCTTTCATATTTTTCTTACTTACATAGGTCCATTGCATTCCAAAGTCTATTCAAGAATTTCCATGCATATAAGCTTTCATATTATGATTGTCATTTTTTTTCACAACTTTTGGGCAATTCACCTCTCATTTCTTGACACCGTATACGGTGTTTGTATTTGGTTTTGTTGTTGGTTTATGAATCCATGTAACATCCTCGTCTTCATCGTGAGATGGGAGACAAATGCCTAATACAACATTTAGTAAAAGAAAAAACTATATTCACGACAAAACTAAAATATTTTAACTCTATTCACAAGCATTTACAGATTATTCATACTTACTTTAATATGTGAATATAAGTATAGGGTAAAAGTATTAAGTTGGGGACAAAGTAAGGATGTATAAGTTTCAATATGTTTTGCAGAATCACAGATATAGAGACAAAGTTTTTGCAAGCACACCGTTACACATAATGTACCCGTTACCAGCCACACGATTTACCTCGTCGACTACTGCTAACCGGTCATTTTAAAAATCATAGGGAGTGGCACATGTTGCACAGCAGACTTTATGCGGTTGACATCGTAAAAAATATTTCGCAGCAAATTGAAAATTAATTCAGCTGGTATGTTCTGAACTTTTAATCTTGAGCTCTGACGTGTATGCGGATCTGGTCGTAAAACGAAAATAGTGTTCTGCGAAGTTTAAGTAGTTAAACCACTTAACTAATAAAATGTGATGGGTTACGTGGACTTAGACTTGGGCTAAAAGTCAGCTAAAGTTCAGAGTACCTATTTTTACAAACCATGTCACGCGTTTTCAATCTCCTTTCTTTCTATTTATGTTTCAACTAGCTTTTAGCCCGCGCCTCCACCCGTGGCAATTTCGATCCCTCGGGAACGGTACTTTTTCCCAGGATAAAATGTAAGCTATGTCCTTCTCCGTACCCCAGAACGGGTATGCGAAATTTCAAATGAAAAAATCATGACGATCGGTTCAGTAGATAGGGCGCGAAGGCGTACAAACAAACTCACTGTTGCTTTTATAATATTAGTTAGGGAGAGTTTTTTTTATCATATCATATTCAATAGATAAACAAGATTTCTATTTTAAAAAAAACCGGTCAATTGCGAGTCGGACTCCCGCACGAAGGGTTCCGTACCGCGCCCAGGAACAAATTAACGCTTGATCGTCAAAATGTACAACGGTCAAAAAGTTCAATAATGAGTAATACAAAATATTTTTAATATTTTTTATTATATTTGATGTTACTCAAAATGTATACTTTTCGCAATTTTTACTTTATCTGAGCTATACCACCAAATTTCAAGGTTCTGAGTTCACCGGTTTGATTCCCTTGCAAACGTCGAAAATTTACGGCATAAAAATTTAAATATTTTTATTACATGATGTAACAAAAAATGTATGCTTTACGCAATTTTTCTTTTACCTGTGCTATAAGACGTTGGTTCAAACCAAATTTCAAGATCCTGAGTAATAAAGTCCTAAAATACATTTTCTGATGATTTTGTATAAAAATATTGCTAGTGTGTTAAACACTTGTTATAACGAAGCTTTAAGGTCTTATAGACCTAGGCTCTGTCTGCCCCGCAAGGAAAAAAAGACGTGATAGTATGTTTTTTATAAATGGAATGATAACCGACACCCGCGCCCGCGCGCCCCTCTTTGCATGTTTTCGCGCCTCCTTAGGGGGGCGCGCCCCCTACTTTTAAATCAATGCTCCAAAGCCAACACATATACCTAACTACAATTGCATATCTTTGACGGCGTACGGACAGTAATATCAAAGTATGTACGAGCAAATTTTCATAATTTTGATGAGATTGAGCGTGTAAGATAGTTATCTCCAAGTAAATTTTGAGCATGCACAGAAATGTTGTGTGATTCAATCAATAACAACAACTCTTAGTTTATTGCTGATTGGAAACAAAATTATCCAGGCCAGGTAAAAAATCCTTACTAATATTATAAATGCGAAAGTGAGTTTATTTGTTTGTTTATTTGTTTGTTTGTTTGTTTGTTTGTTTGTTTGTTTGTTTGTTTGTTTGTTTGTTTGTTTGTTTGTTTGTTTGTTTGTTTGTTTGTTTGTTTGTTTGTTTGTTTGTTTGTTTGTTTGTTTGTTTGTTTGTTTGTTTGTTTGTTACGCTTTCACGCCGTAATTACTGAACCGATCATCATGAAATTTTGCATACAAGTTCTCTGGAGTACAGAGAAGTACATAGGCTACCTTTTATCCCGGGATAAAGTACTATTACCGAGGGATCGACATTAACGCGGGCGGAGCCGCGGGCGAAAGCTAGTACTCTTATAAATTCAAATCGTCGAAATTGAATTGGATAGAGAATTCTACAATTTTCCGGTAATAAATTGCATGTTCATTTAGAACATTACTATTAGCATATTAGAATGTACCTTAATGGACAAATGTGGATATTGGTTATCCCCGCATGAATCAGGAAAATACAGCCGAAGTGAAAAAAACCAAATACCATTGTAGACAAATGATTTATTGCTTGATAAATGCCATTCGCGGTTACAAATTGTCGGAATACTCAATTTTAGTGATCATAATGGATTTTCAATTTTGATAGCGATAAAAACACAGTATATAAGGAGATCATTGACTCGGTACGCATGTGAAGTGACCCGAGCGTGGTTACCGCTTGGATCGAAGTCCACAACTGACATGAAATAAATTTGTTTGGTAAAGCTCTTAGTCCCAGCTGTTGTTATTATTATAACTTGATCGTGAGCTAGTCGATTTTCTGGTGTCAGGCAATAACAAACGAACACGGTTTAAAGCTTACGGGCAATCTTTCGGGGTAGACCAAGAGGAAGAGACAAAGACGGCTAGTTCAAAGGCAATACGTAGCAACAAACGCACGTGGCTTAAATGTTGAAAACTAAACTCAAATATAGTGACAGAGACCGTCAATGGTTAAGATGATGATGTCTGTAAGATACTACCTAGAATAGCTTGGACGAGTTTCGTAATTTTTTATTGTAGTTCAGTACACAAGGCGTCCAGAAATGTTCGTGGTGGGTGCCACAGAACTGACGAAGGAACGAAATGCGCTAGAACGAAGAAACTTAATTTCAATTCACACTTCAGAAATACTGTAACAAAGAATATAGACACTGATACAACCTTATGTATTCGTTTAGAGGTATCGATAAGGTCGATCGCCATTTATCCAAAATTGGACACCGTTAAAATTAAATTAGTCATTCTGAAAATGGTAATAGGAAATGTTATAATGGCTGTTCCGATACCATCTTGGTTTGTCTTGCTAATATAAAATGCTCTTCTTTTGCTTTCGTCCTAATCTTCACCGTTACGTGGTAGACAAAAGTAGAGCCAAAAGGCCTAAAGGCTATATTACGCGTGATTTGACATCTGTGTTCACTAGATAAAAAATATATTTATAAAATAAAATCGTGGCAAAGGATACTTTTAGCTACATGTAACCTTTCCAACCTACGTTGAACAATAAATACGAGGATTTATTACACAAGAATTGTTTCCTTCCCACTTTATGGTTTATTTACCACTAAGCCTTGGAACGAAAATCAAAGGAACCCGATTTAATTCCTGTAATCATCTTGGTAGGTATCTATCGCTACTTGTGTGGAAAATCTCTATCTCTACACGTGCAGGAACCTCGTAAACTTAACGATTGTATATGAAATGTGAACCTAAGGTGAAAATTTGAAAAGAATATTTTTCTTTTTGTGAATTAAATACTTCCAGTTTCTAATCATTACTGTATTTTCAATATTTTCAAGTAGGATGCAAAGCTAGTGCATAATGTAGTATTTTTTAAGTTCTATAATAAAATCTTGATCTGTACGTACATCATGTATTTACCATAAACTCTTCTCAAACAAAAATCGTGTAAACCATATTTAAATCTATTAAGCGACTTAGCATCAAATTGTGTAGCGTCTTTTCCAATATCATCTAAATTACGCCAATACACATGATAGCTGAACAGTTAAGAAGAGAATTTTCAACAATACTTAGTTAGATAAAACCAATTCCTTCACACAAAAGGCCTTCCTTGTTTATTTACCACAAACTAAACTCTCGAACGAAAATCAAAAGAACCCAATTCAATTTCAGTAAGCGGCTTACTACAACTTGCGTAGAGCCTGAACGTGAATAGATATCTCTATACGATATCGATACACGTGAAATCCGTAGGCCGGAAAATTAGCCGGCAAAATCTGCACTTGTTTAAATGTAAATATTTTCAATGCGCAAGTATTGATCATTATTTGTTTTTTTCAGTAAATTATTATGATACTAGCTGTCGCCCCCGGCTCCGATCGCGTTAATGTCGATCCCGTGGGAACAGTACTTTTTTTCCGGAATGAAATGATACCTATGTGTTAAACCCATCTGTGTGCAAAATTTCATCAAGATCCGTTCAGCCGTGTTGGCGTGAAAGAGTAAGAAATATCCATACATCCACACATTCACACATCTATACATCCACACATCCATACATACTCACTAACTTTCGCATTTATAATATTACTAATATTAGGAATACCTAGCTATATCATAATATATTATGGCAAAAGGATGACATAAGTATTTCTGGACACACACTTCACACACATCACTTTATACAGCTAAGCTCATGTCGGTATGATTGTGTGAAAAAAACGCACATAATGACTATTTTGGCAGAAACTAATGGAGTGGTTTGCCATTGCCTTCTCCATTTCACACATTTGTGAACAATCTACTTGTGTGCAGGTTGCCACACGATGTTTTTCCTTCACCGGAATCACGTAGTGGCCGATGAGAATGACCGTATTTGTTGAGTCAGATTAGTCAACAATCTCAGAGGTACAATTGGGACGGGCCCGGGTTCGAACCCAGGACGTTTCGCTTATCGGTCGCTTTCTTAGACCACTGGGCTACCACAGCTTCTACCTGACACAAGAGTCCCTAATTATTTATTTAACACAACTAGACTAGTACTAGAACTAGACTCTTAACAATGAAAATCAAATTTCAATTCCAGTAAGCGGCTTAGTATGATTTGCGTGGAACCTGAACCCATCAATAGCATCTCAGTGACGCCACTACACATGAAATCTGTAAGCTGGAGAATTAAAAGGAGAATTTTCTGTAAGTTCTACTTACACTAGTAAATAATAAAAAAGAGAAAATCATCCCCAGTTCATACAAGAGTCCTCTATAGTCTATTTATCGCAAACAAAACTCGAACGAAAATAAAAAGAACCCAATACATTCTCAGTAGGCTTAGTACAACTTACTTCTGTTACTGTCTACTTAGTCTGGACCTAGATATATCTCTAATATTCTCTAACGAATAACAATACACGCGAATTCTGTAGGCTGAAAAATTAGGAGATTTTTCTTCTTGGATATTTTAAGAGTTAGTAACAATTTATTTTTCGTTTCAACGCATAGTTTGCGCTTTTATGGTTATTTTACACTTCACATTGTATTTATTTTGCTAAATAAATTATTTGGCTGTAAACAATCGAAACATAAAAAACAAAATGATGAAAATACACTAGTCTCATTCATCCAAGGGTGTTAGCGGCAAACACACTAGAATGAGGAATGTACCCGGTACAGTATTTAATTTGTGGCATGATAGATAATAATAATAATAAGCCTGTTTATTCTGAGCTTTTAAAGTATGTCTCGAAGCTCAGCGTGCCTCTTGGCATAGGCCTCCTCCAACATTTTCCACTGAGTCCTGTCACGAGCTACCCTCCTCCAATGACGTCCAGCCGTAAGTATGAGGTCGTCCTCCCATCTTGTTGGTTGGCGTCCCCTGCTTCTCTTGCTGTCTCTAGGATACCATTCAGTGACAATTTTGCACCATTTCTCTTGGGTATCACGGATCATATGGCCTATCTATCTCCACTTCTGTTGTTCTATTCAAGTAGTTATGTCAACTACTTGGGTCTTTTTCCTTATTGTGCTGCTCCTAAATCTGTCCTGCCTTCTAATGCCCACCATGCTTCTTTCCATGGCTCTTTGAGTGCGCTCCAGCTTTTTACTGTGCTGTTTGGTGAGAGCCCAGGTTTCACATCCGTAGGTGATGACTGGAAGTATACATGTGTTGAAGACTAGTTTTTCTTTGCATGCTTTGCATGATTTGCATGGCATGATAGATAATGTTCACCAAATAATATTTAAATATTTTACAATGAAAAAAATATTCGACTTAATGACTGATGGAAAATGTGCTTATTTGGTAATCCAACAATTGTCACAGTAGACAGAACACGCTACGCTTACTTGTAAGAAAACAACAGTTAATATTTTTCTTTGATGGTTAAATTTAACCCAAAATGAAAACAATATTTTTTTATTTTATAAATTAGTGATAATCCCAAAAACCTGTTTATCTGGAAAAACTTAAACAAATGTACAGGCTAAAACTAGTAACTCGTATGCTCGGTAATGCCGCTAAAATGTCGCAATGATGCGGCAAGCGGCAATCCATCGGGAGCCACCGATACCTGCATTGCTGCATCCTTTATTAAAAGTATTGGAAGGATAATAATACGGTTCAGGATGAAATATCTTTCTGGAAAATTTGTATAATTCAACTCAAGAATAATAAATCGATCTAAGAAATTTTAAGTTTCAGTTAATTTCTCGTTAATCATATTATGCTTTGTGTTATTATTATTTTTCATAGAAGGTTAATAGTTGCAATTTAGATAGCTTAGTAAGATACTTAAGGGCTATTTTAGGGAAACTTATACCCACCATTGGGCCGTAGAAAGCTGATGATGATAAGTTTATAAGTAAATGTCCATGTCATCAATATGTTGGCAAGATGTGTATCATATCATGTATGGCGAGCTCCGTGGAGCAGTGGTCAACACGCCAGCCTGCGACACGAGAGTGCCCGGGTTTGATCCCCGGTCAGGTAATAATAAAAAACGATCTTTTTCAGATTGACCTGGGTCTTGGATGTTTATCTATGTAAGTATCTATTAGAAAATTTTTATTTAATATAGTATCGTTGAGTTAGTATCCTACGACACAAGTTCACAACTTACTGTGGGGCTAGCTCATTTTGTGTGATATGTCCCTATATATTTATTTATCAATGTCTTTAATATACGGTATAAATAAACTTTGTAACCTATATAGTACATTACCCATTATCCCAGTTGTATCCTCAGCTTTAGTGCATCGAAGCCTGCGGGCTCCATTTTCATGCCAGCGTTCATGCTGTAATATGATTTGGCTAATTATTTATAGCCGGCCGCCGGCCTGACACCAGCTCTCTTTGGATAGAATGTATCTTGTACCGTAGCTGTATTTAACTTCCTCATTAATCCTTAGGTCATTTTGTACCGGAATTACTATTACAGATTTGCAAGAAGAACATACTCATAAAAACATTGTATGCGGCTAAATAATATATAACAATAAACAACTGTAGTTGTTGACTCTATTGTATCAATTAAAAATAAAATAAACTTGCAGTCATAACAAAATGGATTGCAAACAGTACACAATTACGTTATTGCACACTATTCTGTTTGTTTAGTTAATTGTTACTTATTGTCAGTAAATACAGGTATTTTATTCAACCACGGATAGTTATCGTAACTCGATACAAAATAGAATTGTCCTAGAATATATATTTTTATTTTTTTGTCGACAGGTTATATGCAATCTGTCGACAAATTTGCCTAATTAGGAGATTAGGTAGACTTACAACTAATCCGCGTTTCAATCTGAATGGAAAACACATTGATATACATATGTTTATAACGAATAATTATTCAGTCAAATATAAAATGGATCTACACTTTGACAATAGGCTAGTTTCCTGGGTCGTAATAATAACATAACAATTAGTCCGTCAGTTAGATAATCAAAAAATATAGGACACGTATTTTTTCTTTTGTCAAATGATCAATAAATAATTAAAATAAAGCGCGTCAAAGTTCAGGAGTGGGGGCTCGTGACGTCAAAGTTTGCTAGAAATCGTAGCAAACTATGACGTCACACGGAATTTCAAAGGGCTATATCTTTATCATTTTTTGTTTAATCGACAAAAGAAAAAATACGTATTCAATATTTTTGGAATATCTAACTGACGGACTAATTATATTTTTTTTTCAAATTGTGTAGCGTCTTTTCCAATATCATCTAAATTACGCCAATACACATGATAGCTGAACAGTTAAGAAGAGAATTTTCAACAATACTTAGTTAGATAAAACCAATTCCTTCACACAAAAGGCCTTCCTTGTTTATTTACCACAAACTAAACTCTCGAACGAAAATCAAAAGAACCCAATTCAATTTCAGTAAGCGGCTTACTACAACTTGCGTAGAGCCTGAACGTGAATAGATATCTCTATACGATATCGATACACGTGAAATCCGTAGGCCGGAAAATTAGCCGGCAAAATCTGCACTTGTTTAAATGTAAATATTTTCAATGCGCAAGTATTGATCATTATTTGTTTTTTTCAGTAAATTATTATGATACTAGCTGTCGCCCCCGGCTCCGATCGCGTTAATGTCGATCCCGTGGGAACAGTACTTTTTTTCCGGAATGAAATGATACCTATGTGTTAAACCCATCTGTGTGCAAAATTTCATCAAGATCCGTTCAGCCGTGTTGGCGTGAAAGAGTAAGAAATATCCATACATCCACACATTCACACATCTATACATCCACACATCCATACATACTCACTAACTTTCGCATTTATAATATTACTAATATTAGGAATACCTAGCTATATCATAATATATTATGGCAAAAGGATGACATAAGTATTTCTGGACACACACTTCACACACATCACTTTATACAGCTAAGCTCATGTCGGTATGATTGTGTGAAAAAAACGCACATAATGACTATTTTGGCAGAAACTAATGGAGTGGTTTGCCATTGCCTTCTCCATTTCACACATTTGTGAACAATCTACTTGTGTGCAGGTTGCCACACGATGTTTTTCCTTCACCGGAATCACGTAGTGGCCGATGAGAATGACCGTATTTGTTGAGTCAGATTAGTCAACAATCTCAGAGGTACAATTGGGACGGGCCCGGGTTCGAACCCAGGACGTTTCGCTTATCGGTCGCTTTCTTAGACCACTGGGCTACCACAGCTTCTACCTGACACAAGAGTCCCTAATTATTTATTTAACACAACTAGACTAGTACTAGAACTAGACTCTTAACAATGAAAATCAAATTTCAATTCCAGTAAGCGGCTTAGTATGATTTGCGTGGAACCTGAACCCATCAATAGCATCTCAGTGACGCCACTACACATGAAATCTGTAAGCTGGAGAATTAAAAGGAGAATTTTCTGTAAGTTCTACTTACACTAGTAAATAATAAAAAAGAGAAAATCATCCCCAGTTCATACAAGAGTCCTCTATAGTCTATTTATCGCAAACAAAACTCGAACGAAAATAAAAAGAACCCAATACATTCTCAGTAGGCTTAGTACAACTTACTTCTGTTACTGTCTACTTAGTCTGGACCTAGATATATCTCTAATATTCTCTAACGAATAACAATACACGCGAATTCTGTAGGCTGAAAAATTAGGAGATTTTTCTTCTTGGATATTTTAAGAGTTAGTAACAATTTATTTTTCGTTTCAACGCATAGTTTGCGCTTTTATGGTTATTTTACACTTCACATTGTATTTATTTTGCTAAATAAATTATTTGGCTGTAAACAATCGAAACATAAAAAACAAAATGATGAAAATACACTAGTCTCATTCATCCAAGGGTGTTAGCGGCAAACACACTAGAATGAGGAATGTACCCGGTACAGTATTTAATTTGTGGCATGATAGATAATAATAATAATAAGCCTGTTTATTCTGAGCTTTTAAAGTATGTCTCGAAGCTCAGCGTGCCTCTTGGCATAGGCCTCCTCCAACATTTTCCACTGAGTCCTGTCACGAGCTACCCTCCTCCAATGACGTCCAGCCGTAAGTATGAGGTCGTCCTCCCATCTTGTTGGTTGGCGTCCCCTGCTTCTCTTGCTGTCTCTAGGATACCATTCAGTGACAATTTTGCACCATTTCTCTTGGGTATCACGGATCATATGGCCTATCTATCTCCACTTCTGTTGTTCTATTCAAGTAGTTATGTCAACTACTTGGGTCTTTTTCCTTATTGTGCTGCTCCTAAATCTGTCCTGCCTTCTAATGCCCACCATGCTTCTTTCCATGGCTCTTTGAGTGCGCTCCAGCTTTTTACTGTGCTGTTTGGTGAGAGCCCAGGTTTCACATCCGTAGGTGATGACTGGAAGTATACATGTGTTGAAGACTAGTTTTTCTTTGCATGCTTTGCATGATTTGCATGGCATGATAGATAATGTTCACCAAATAATATTTAAATATTTTACAATGAAAAAAATATTCGACTTAATGACTGATGGAAAATGTGCTTATTTGGTAATCCAACAATTGTCACAGTAGACAGAACACGCTACGCTTACTTGTAAGAAAACAACAGTTAATATTTTTCTTTGATGGTTAAATTTAACCCAAAATGAAAACAATATTTTTTTATTTTATAAATTAGTGATAATCCCAAAAACCTGTTTATCTGGAAAAACTTAAACAAATGTACAGGCTAAAACTAGTAACTCGTATGCTCGGTAATGCCGCTAAAATGTCGCAATGATGCGGCAAGCGGCAATCCATCGGGAGCCACCGATACCTGCATTGCTGCATCCTTTATTAAAAGTATTGGAAGGATAATAATACGGTTCAGGATGAAATATCTTTCTGGAAAATTTGTATAATTCAACTCAAGAATAATAAATCGATCTAAGAAATTTTAAGTTTCAGTTAATTTCTCGTTAATCATATTATGCTTTGTGTTATTATTATTTTTCATAGAAGGTTAATAGTTGCAATTTAGATAGCTTAGTAAGATACTTAAGGGCTATTTTAGGGAAACTTATACCCACCATTGGGCCGTAGAAAGCTGATGATGATAAGTTTATAAGTAAATGTCCATGTCATCAATATGTTGGCAAGATGTGTATCATATCATGTATGGCGAGCTCCGTGGAGCAGTGGTCAACACGCCAGCCTGCGACACGAGAGTGCCCGGGTTTGATCCCCGGTCAGGTAATAATAAAAAACGATCTTTTTCAGATTGACCTGGGTCTTGGATGTTTATCTATGTAAGTATCTATTAGAAAATTTTTATTTAATATAGTATCGTTGAGTTAGTATCCTACGACACAAGTTCACAACTTACTGTGGGGCTAGCTCATTTTGTGTGATATGTCCCTATATATTTATTTATCAATGTCTTTAATATACGGTATAAATAAACTTTGTAACCTATATAGTACATTACCCATTATCCCAGTTGTATCCTCAGCTTTAGTGCATCGAAGCCTGCGGGCTCCATTTTCATGCCAGCGTTCATGCTGTAATATGATTTGGCTAATTATTTATAGCCGGCCGCCGGCCTGACACCAGCTCTCTTTGGATAGAATGTATCTTGTACCGTAGCTGTATTTAACTTCCTCATTAATCCTTAGGTCATTTTGTACCGGAATTACTATTACAGATTTGCAAGAAGAACATACTCATAAAAACATTGTATGCGGCTAAATAATATATAACAATAAACAACTGTAGTTGTTGACTCTATTGTATCAATTAAAAATAAAATAAACTTGCAGTCATAACAAAATGGATTGCAAACAGTACACAATTACGTTATTGCACACTATTCTGTTTGTTTAGTTAATTGTTACTTATTGTCAGTAAATACAGGTATTTTATTCAACCACGGATAGTTATCGTAACTCGATACAAAATAGAATTGTCCTAGAATATATATTTTTATTTTTTTGTCGACAGGTTATATGCAATCTGTCGACAAATTTGCCTAATTAGGAGATTAGGTAGACTTACAACTAATCCGCGTTTCAATCTGAATGGAAAACACATTGATATACATATGTTTATAACGAATAATTATTCAGTCAAATATAAAATGGATCTACACTTTGACAATAGGCTAGTTTCCTGGGTCGTAATAATAACATAACAATTAGTCCGTCAGTTAGATAATCAAAAAATATAGGACACGTATTTTTTCTTTTGTCAAATGATCAATAAATAATTAAAATAAAGCGCGTCAAAGTTCAGGAGTGGGGGCTCGTGACGTCAAAGTTTGCTAGAAATCGTAGCAAACTATGACGTCACACGGAATTTCAAAGGGCTATATCTTTATCATTTTTTGTTTAATCGACAAAAGAAAAAATACGTATTCAATATTTTTGGAATATCTAACTGACGGACTAATTATATTTTTTTAGGAAACTAGCCTATTGAGATGGCTTTTTTTTTGACGCTGTAAACACTGCCTGGGAAAATGATTAATTACAAAACAAAGCCATTAAGCTGTTGTACGATATGTGTATCTGGCAATTTCATAAAGGGTTTGCCTATCCCTCGATGCGATAAAACAAACATAGTTAGGATATTGATGCTGCCCATTACTTCAATTACACTATTACTTTACATGTGATTGCAACCTCTACCATGATTTTACGTAGTAAACTAACAAATTTTTTTTAAGTCATAGGACGGCAAACGAGCCACCTGATGGTAAGTGACCACCGCCGCCCATGGACAACTGCAACACCAGGGTGTGGCAGGTGCGTTGTCGGCCTTTCAAGGAGTTGGAGGAAGGGAATGGGGAGGGGATGGGGAAGGATGGGCCTCCGGCTCTCTCACTCACCGATCGAAGCATAGAAGCGGTAAAGCTTCTACTCGGACGTCGATTTTCTGTATGGTACTTCCCAGGACGAGCCGGCCCATTCATGCTAACAGCAATTCATTTTGCCGGTAACATGGCTCTACCACGACTTCCGTACTAGTAATATACAGCATTATTTTGAACCTCTGAACTATATTAAAATCAAAAGCCCTAATGGAATACAGAATCACAAGAAAAAAGGTAAAAACGAAAAATAAAATTTGAATAAGATTTTCTCTTTATTTTTCCAATTCTATATTTTATTAGGGATTCTGATTCCAGGATTTCAATATAGTTCAGGGGTTCAAAATCACGCGGTATAGTAATAATGAAAACGCGTACTCCATCGTTTGCGTCAAATACGAATCATACGAGTTACATTGAACGATACTACAATTGTTATCAACAAGACGACAAGCATAGTAATGCTTGTAGTGTAGTAACATTGCTTGTTATTTCCACTATTAGTCCCCATTATTTCAATGACACTATCACTAAACATACCAACCACTGACATAAGTTTGTTTAGGAAAATATGGTGGGAAAATTTCATGCGGGCGGGACTTGAAACAGTGTCCTAGGGGTATGTACGGCCTACGCTCTGCCATCTGAGCTACCGCATGATTCAATCTCGGCGCCAAAATTCTCCATCTTATCCCATTTCCCTTGTACGTATTATTAAGTATATCAAAAAAGCATTGTGAATGCAAAATAAAATACTTATAAAAACGTAACAGTAATAGTAATAAAGTAGTGCAAACACGCACTCCATCGATTGCGTCACATACGAACCATGAGTAGGTACTGAATGTTAATACAATCGTTATCGACAAGCCGACAGGCAGTGTACTAATCAACGATTAGTTTCTCACTTTACACTTGCCGATAAGATGCACGTAATGTACATTCTACCATAAGTAGGTACTTGAGTTACTAAAAAGTTTGGAACCAAACCGTTTGAAATAGTTTTCGTGGATGTTATTTGCTATATCAAGAATTCCTCTTCTATATTTCATGTTACGGCTCGTCCAGGGAAGTACCACACTCTCACAGAAAATCGACGTCTAAGTAGAAGCTTTACAGCTTCTATGCTTCGTTCGGTGAGTGAGAGAGCCGGAAGCCCATCCTTCCCTCTCCCCTCCCTATTTCCTTCCCCCAGCTCCTTGAAAAGCCTACAACGCACCTGTGGCACCCTGATGTTGCAGTTGTCCATAGGCAGCGGTGATCACTTGCCATCAGGTGATCCGCTTGCTCGTTTGCCGTCCTATATGATAAAAAAAATGTTACATGTTATATGTAATATTTCAGAGCTAATGATAAGTTGACGAAACACAGTTAATTAAATCGGAATCAAAGGATAGCCGTTTCATTAGCGACATCACAAAGGCTTGGCTTTTATAATATTTGATTGCTCGGTGGGTTTAGACGCAGTACGAGTGGTTAGCACAACGCCCAATCTACTTCATTGGACGTTTAGCTATAACAAATTATCTCATTCGCGATTTTTATTTATAATCTTGGTTCTTCTAGTATATTCCTATTTTACTGCTTATATATTCATAATGCAATTATAGGAAATATATATCACTTGAAGTTCGACTATAACTTTAGCCTTACTTGCAGCACCCCTTAAAAGGAAATCAGACATTCCTCATCTCGTAAACGAATTTACCATATATATAAATGAAACAGACAAACTTTTTGACTAAGGTTTTGCAAGTACTTTATAATGATCGTAATACTAAAAGTTCAGCATCAGCGAGATAACAGCTTTACCACATTGTAGTACTAAAATACCCCGAGTCGGATAAGTTATTATCACACGATAATGAATGAAATGACAATAACTTCTAGTATGTAATTGATATTACACATATTAAATTGTTATATTGTTGTAGTACTATTTTGCAGAAGCTCTCCACCAAATTTTTTCCAAACTATCAATAGGCTATGCTGCAATTTAAGTTATAAGCGAATGTACCATTCTGCGCTTGGATTGCTCGCAGCGGAGCCACCAAATATTTTCCAAACCCATCACTAAACTTTTTTACAATTTGGTCTTTTAGCGAATGAGACATTCTGCGCCTAAACCGCCCGCTGAAATGGAATTATTGCTTTTTGTAGTCGCTGGGCCTTTACACGTCACTTCGAGGGTAAAAGCCTTTCAATTTTTGCCTACATCCCTTTTTAATATTCAACGTTTTTGTTTCGCGGGTCAGTCGGTTATCACAATCGTTTAAAGCCCGTTCTCGGTAAAAGTAATGGGTATTTTTAAATTTATTCAAACAATGTTACTGTATTTTTCAATGACAGGTAATTCGATTTAAGGCATCGGTAAAAGTACATACATAAAGAAAAGAATCGATAGAAATACACAACATGCCTTAAAGCCTTACTATCCTATTTACTAGTACTAGCGCCGGCCCGGCTTCGGCGATAAATAATACATATAAACCTTCCTCTTAAATCACTTTATCGTAGTTTTAAAGATCTAAGCATAGGGACAGACAGACAACTTTGTTTTTTATTATACTATGTTGTATTAATTATACATGTTTGTTGCACTTTTGCGCTTTAATATCCGAACCAATCGTCATGAAACTTTTCATACATTGTTATAAAGAAGGACTTTTATTCGTTTTCACAAAAGCACGTTTTCTGATAGATCTAAACCAACGCGAGCAAGGATGCGAACAAAGGCTAGTATCTATATGTCATCAATTATATAAATGAGGTACTTTGCGTCTCGCTCAGGTGTAATCTATCTGCGATGGTTGATTCAGGATCCATATAGTTTTATTTAACTAGAAGTTATATCTACTACTAAACCAAAATCAACAAAATATTTTTATGACCCCTGAGTTCAATGTATACTGCAAGTGTCTTTGAATAGCAGTGTTCGATCCCCGGTTAGATCAAGATGGAAAACGATTTTGAAGTGAAAATTTCTTTAGCGGCGTTGTGCACTTTTTGGGATGGGTAAAAATGTTAAATTCTCGTCAGATAGAAAATTTGTAAGACGGCACGTCACTTAAGAGCGCACCAATGCGACCCGGCTGAAGCCATTTCGCACCCCGCGCCCCGCGCGAAAGCAGGATAGATCTAATGACCGTAACGCGTAAAAAATGAGAAGAAGATAGTTAGTAGTGGGTAGGCACAAGCGGGTGTCCTATAATTAACGGGCGTAAGCGCCAAATCACATAATTGTTATTTAAAATAAAAGTACGAGGTTAATGAGTAAAAAAACTTTACAGATTTTAGAACTAGTTATTGCTCAGCTAGTAAACTAAAAATCATTGCTAAAGACCTTAGGGTTTCGCCGTTCTGACCACAAACATCAAATAAAGGGGCTATGTTTGCAAAATAAAAGTATCGAGGCTTTTGTTATTAATCGTGTTTTCAGGTTTAACAGTTTTAAGAAAATATGTTGAAGTTTTATATATAATAAATAACAGGCATGTAGTCGTTATAGATATAGACATCTAGATGAATGTTCATTGACAAGTTTCGCATTCGTGCCCTCTTAAGGCTGCCGTAGGCGTAGGAGAGGAAGTAATATCCCCCTCTCTTTCTGTTGCGCTTTACTTCTGCCGACACTCCCGAAGTGCAACCCGTTTTTTTTTTTTTTCAGACCTGCGTCGTAAATTTTAATCTAAATATGTATCTATTATAGAATATAGTATCGTTGAGCTATATACCTAGTATGTCACGATACAAGTTCACAATTTTAGTGCGGCTAGCTTATTATGTGTTATTTGTCCCCTATTTATATAATAATTATTCCTTATATGTAGTAGCGGGTGATCGTTTTACATACCAGCTGTTCTACTTACAGCTAGTATGTAAAACAGTTACTTGATATATCTTTATGTTTTTGGCTACCGTTCATCCTGAATACGTACGAATTTCTAAATTTATACAACAACGACAAAGTTTTCACAAAATATAAGAAGCTTAAGAACTGCAACTTTTGGCAGCTATGCGTATTCTATAAATACATGGGGTTGTTAACCCTCTTAAAGTTTAAAGGATTACTCCAGATATAACTTGAAAAACTGGCACAATTTCAAAAGCCGAGCATTTATGTCTACGTCTCTAGCCAAACGTTCATATTTAAAGCTTAATATGTAAGTTTACCGTTTTAAAGAGTTCATTTGAAATAATTTTTGCTTTACTTCATGAATGTTTTCTTTTTGATAAATGATTCACTCCTCCAAGTCTTCCCATGAATGTCGTAAGAGGCGACTTAGGAAATACAATCTAAACAAAGCGTAAAAACATCAATGAGACCTCTCCAACCCGTCTGGCCAGCGAGGAGAGTGTAGGCCAAATCCTCTGTCTGCTCTGGCCAAGTATGGCTCCGGTTGTAACGATAGGGTCATGCTCCTGCAGTTCAGACCAAAACGACCAGATGATGATAAAAAGATTCACTGAGAGGGTATGCTCAACTGCCTGCTGGAGGTATTGCATCGGGAACGCACACCAGACTTCCCGAGCCGCTGCTTGCTTTTTCCCCATCCATCCCAGTGTAGTATCCCAACATCTATTTCCAAATCCAACAAATTCCTATCCTTTTCTAGCTTAAGAATGCTTCCGATCGGCAGCAGCGTCGAAAACACAAGAAGCCAAAGAAACTACGCTCGCCAATCCACCTGCCAAGCGTGGTAAGTATGGCAGTATCCTCCCGTGGAACGAAGAATCCTTGGAAGAAGCCTTTGTCCAACAGTGGACTTACTTTTCTTTTAATCCATAATTAACTTGCTATGTATGCAAGTTTTTACAGGCCAAATCTAAGTCAGATGTCAAAACATGTCAAAAGATGAAAAATCCATGAATTTTGAACAGCACATAAAAACAAAAACTAAGCCTGTTTTCAAGGACACTTTATGTAAACATATAAATTTCTATGTAGAGTCAAAAATGTGTCACAATTTCGTCATTTCAATTAAGCGCCTTAATAAATACTTTCCTTTGGACAGTGTCATTAATTTAACGGTTGGCGGTTTTTCGATGGAGGCCTCTCACGCACTGCCACACATTTGTTGTATTTTTATTAGCCGTTTATTGGAACTCGCTCTCTTGTCTCTACATATAAAATTAAATATTTACATGAAATTTATTTTAAAAACAGACTTGATTTTTGTTTTTTAATCATACGTTCCGTAGTTTTTAGATGGTTTTTGATTCTCGCTACTCTATACGGGATAAGTAATCTATACATATAATAAAACAGTAAAAATATTTTGTCTGTACATTTCGAATTTTTGACTGAAATGGATAGAGGGACGCCTAAAAAGAATAATAGAAAGCAAAAAAAATTTTTCGAATTTTTTGTCTGTCTGTCTGTCTGTCTGTCTGTCTGTATGTATGATCACGATTATCTCCGTAAATACTGAACCGATTTACTTCAAACTTTCACCAATTGCTTTGATTTAACTCAGCAAAACATCTAAAGTTTGTTTCATCAAAATCGGTTCATTAAAAAAAAAGTTATCGTCATTTGAATGAACTCAAAGCATTAGTTTGCCTGCAAATATACACGGTGAATTTATTATCGTTTTGGACCCTTAAAGGGGTGACTCAGACCATCAAAATGAACAACTATTCCTACGGGAACAATGCTGGGAAAAATATAAAAAATATTCTACATTCCCATACAAACTGGCCGGGCAGCGGGACTCTTTTTATGGAAATGACGAATTTTTTTTTTTGTGTTCCCAGAATTGGTCCCATAGAAAAATTGTTCATATTGATGACCTGAGTCACCCATTTAAGGGTCCAAACTGTTCCTGAGGGATGGACACTAACGGCGGCGTCGTAGCCGCGGGCAAACGGCAAACCAACCGAAAGTGCTGCGCCTAGAAACTTGAAATTTGGTACAGGGGTTCTTTTAATGATGTGAGTGAGCGCTAAGAAAGGATTTTTAAGAAATTTAACTTCTAAAGGGGTAAAATTTATATGGAATTTTTTCATTTTTGGACTTAGAAGTATGAAAGTAGGTATATAAGTTCTCGATTAAAATTAAAAAAGATGTGTGTGGGTAGATGAAATTTGCAAAATTCCCCTCCCTTAAGGGGTAAAATGGGGATCATCATCATCATCATCATCAGGTCCTTTTTAGTCTCCACTGCAGGAGCACGACCAAAATGGGGGTGGGTGGTATAAACTTTGTATCGAAATTTTCTCATTTCTGGACTTAGACGTATGAATTTAAGTATATAAGTTCTAGGTTACTATTAAAAATATCTGTGTAGGTAAAATGGACGATATTTTACCCTGAAGGGGTAAAATAGCGGGGTAAAGATTGTATGGGAATTTACTTATTTCTAGACTTAGAAGTATGAATAGGTAAATAAATTCACGATTACAATTAAAAAAGATCTGTGTAGGTCAACTGGAAAAAAATCCCCCAGAAGGGGGGTAAAGTTTGTTTGGAAATATTCTCATTTCTGGACTATGAAGTATGAAAATAAATAGGTATGTTCTCGATTACAATTTAAAAAGATTTATGTGGGTGAAATGGACAAAATTCACCCCGAAAGGGGTAAAATGGGAGGGTAAAGGTTTTATGGAAATTTTCTCATTTCTGGACTTAGAAGTATAAATAATATCCATACTTCCATACTAATACTAATATTATAAATGCGAAAGTAACTCTGTCTGTCGTTTTTTTACGCTGCAACCATTGAACTGATTTGGATGAAATTTGGTATGGAGGTGTGAAGCCCGAGGAAGGACATAGGGTATGTTTGATTCCGGGAAATTCTACTTCCCGAGGGATTAATTGTTCCCGAGGGATCGACACTAACGCGGGCGGAGCCGCGGGCAACAGCTAGTAATAAATAAATATATACGGACAAATCACACAGATTGAGCTAGCCCCAAAGTAAGTTCGAGACTTGTGTTATGGGATACTAACTCAACGATACTATATTTTATAACAAATATATATATAGATAAACATCTAAGACCCAGGCAAATCTGAAAAAGATCATTTTCCATCTTGACCTGGCCGGGGATCGAACCCGGTCACTCCGTGTCGCAGGCAAGCGTGTTGACCGCTGCGCCACGGAGCTAGCTAATCAGTATTTATGTATTAGAATTTGAAACAAGATCTTTAAGAAGTACTAGAAAATCATCTGCTGGTTGACAAGTTTTGGATATGTTAATAGTAAGTTTTACAATTTGAATAATTTCTATTTTTTGTTTAATTGAACTACCTACCTCACCTATTGTTTTATTTACACATAATACATTTCTATGTAGAGAAAAGAGCGTGTCTCGATTTCGTCATTTCAATTAAGCTCCATAATAATTGCTTTCCTTTGGACAGTGTCATTAATTTAACGGCTGGCGGTTTTTGGATGAAGGCCCCTTACGCTCTGCCACCCATTTATTGTATTTTTATTAGCCGTTTATGGGAACACACATTCTTGTCTATACACAGAAAATTATAAGTAAAGCCTTTGAAAATATACTTTATTTTAAGTGACTTCAAAAAAAAGGAGGATTTCAATTCAGTTGTATGGTCTATCCTTTACATCTAATGGTTTTTGGCTCTCTCTACCTTACTCGTATATGGGATATTCACAACATCAACATCATTAAATTTATAAATCAGGATTTGGATGATCATAAACAAATACTAGAAAATGTGCTGCAAGTTTTGGATATGTTAATATATAAGTTTTACAGCTGAACCAAAAACGGAAACCAAATCTTTATGTTGATTACTATTATTTATGTTAATTATTGTTTACAATTTGAATTCATTTCTATTTTTTGTTTAATTTTACTATCGACCTCAGCTATTTTTAGTAACTAGAGTGTTACATACCTTTTTATCTAATTTCATAGAGTTTTTATTTCCATTTTGTGAAACATACATAATCATATATATAGTTATATACATAGTTATATCTCAAAGAGTTCTTGAGGTATATTTTTCACCGATATGCCCATTTTTGAGAGCTGTTTCTATAGCACAACGAAAAATGTTACCATTAAATAATACCATCAACTAGTTGGTTTGAGGAGCGTAACCTCTTTACCGCTGAATACTTCAGTCATCAAGTTCTGTAGTAGGTACTTAAAATTGGCTCAAAATAAAAACTTGTCCCAATATTGTTTTTTTTTTATTAATCTCGTATATAGCAGAATACTTAGTACAATTTAACAGTCAATAACATCAAAATCTAAAGCTTTTTCAATATAATAAAATAATATGTAATAATCTATAGTAAAGGCTTCGCATGTGAGTGGACTAGAATAGGGATAATATACTCCGGTGAATAATAATAATTCCATTTATGGGCATCGGAGCAAGAGACGTGGTGACCCGTGACTAACATCGGTCATATTAACGAGCCTGCAGAATAACCAATTATAGAGCAGAAGCTATCGCCCGCGGCTCCGCTCGCGTCAATGTCAATCTCTCGGGAATACTAAACTTTTTCCTGGGACAAAATATACCCTATGTCTAAGTCCATACCCCCAGACAATAGGTATGCAAAATTTTAAGTAATCACGGCGTGAAAGCGAACAAACAAACAAACTCACTTTCGCATTTATAATATTAGTTAGGTAGGATAATCCTGACTTAGTAACAGCAAATCGTTAAAGTATCACGTAGTAAGTATTAGACATAGGGGAAACATTTTTCCCCGTGATAACCGCCGGCCGGCCCCCGGGTCAGCTTTCGGGATATTTGTTTGGGGCAGCGCATACCAAGTGCTTCATATTACAAAAACAAATGCATGAATATCCAATCATAAAATAAATGATTCGAATAAAAGTCCTTTATCAGGCCACCGGTACCTGAATGGCAATAAGTTATATAATAACCATTGTTTATTTCTTATATTTTTATAGTTTACCTATTTGAATCAATATGTTAAATTGCGGACATTGATATTTTATTCAAACATATAACGTTATTTCGACGGCCTTAGTAGCACAATGGTTACAATGCTACTCTGCTAACTAAGAGGCTCTGGGTTCGATTTCCACCTTGGGCAAGAACTTTCATAGATTTTCACCTGTCAGCGGTTTGGACCTAAGACGGTCGGCAGGCAGGCGGTCGGTTGTAATTCTTTCATAAAACTGTTACAGTAAACAAAACTACCAATTACATGAACCTTCAAATACAAATTTTTCAGGTTTTCGAAGGTTCATATCTCTTTAAATATTTCAATTAGGAAAAAAATTAAAACTAAGAGACATGCTAAGTAATATATCAATAGATTGATTTTTTAAAAAAAATCATTGCTCTACTGGTACTATCCGGCGAGGAATCAGGGGACTACGCTTGTATGGAAATACGGCCCTCCTATTTCCTCTTAATAATTACAGTACCGTGCTAAACTGTACATAAAGGTTACACTCGCCACAGAGTAAAATATATCTCGCTAATGCTCATTTCGGTCAGGATATCGGCCAACTATTTGGCAATAGTCCACAGGTTTATACCCGCTCCCTTACCCTTAAGCTAGTTTTACGACATGTGCTGAAGGGAAATATTATTTCCACATGTCGTAAAGATTAACCATGGGCACTTTGTAGCTTTAACTGACCAGCGTGGAAAATGCTTTTAAGTAAGTAAAAAATTTAATAATACGTATTCTGTACTCTTGTTTATTTATTCAAACAAGGAGAAATAAAAGGTTTAAAGTTAGCTTAACTGAATTAAAATATTAGATTGAGAAAACAGACGCTTGGACCTTTTGAATAATCAAATGAACGAGGAAGTCCAACCGTATTTTTCCCTATGTGTTCCGTTATATGGTTATAAAAAGCTTAAAGACAAAAAAGTTACCTATGTTTGGACGAGTGAATTTGTCTATAAAATTTTGTTACTAAATGGTTAGATCCATATGGATACACTATCTTCTCTCTTTATTTGAAACTAGACATAGCGGAATTACATGATTGATTGATTGATTGATACTGATACTGATACATTTAGCTATATTTTAATATCTGGAAATCGCGTTCCTCTGAGTAAAGGCTAATTGATTAGGTATAGATTGACTACGAGTAGCTCCGTGGCGCATGTCAACACGCCTGCCTGCGACACGGAGTGACCGGGTTCTATCCCCGGCCAGGTCAAGATGGAAAATGATCTTTTTCAGATTGGCCTGGGTCTTGGATGTGTATATATATTTATATGTATTTGTTATAAAATAAAGTATCGTTGAGTTAGTATCCCATGACACAAGTCTCGAACTTACTTTGGGGCTAGCTCAATCTGTGTGATTTGTCCGTAAATATTTATTTATTTATAGATAGAGAAAACCGACAAAGTGCGTGTCGGAGTGTAGGGTTCCATAATTGCACGTCATTTTATAAGTTGATTGACTATAACTATTTGGCTTGTTAATCCTAGCTGTGTAGTTTTACTTTTATCTTGTTTGTATTTGCTAATGCCTTAATTATTTTTTTGACGTATCCATAAACAACTTTTTAACGTGCAGCGTGGGGACACTTGGGCTTCGACAAAAAACAAAGTTTAATATATCACAAACGGATCGTTGAATTAAAAATAGTATTCCGACACTGACAATATTTTTTAATGACCTATCCAAGACACCCTACAGTGAGACATTGACGAGAAAAAGAATACCCTTTACATGTACGGGGGGACCTGATAGGAATGGAAGGAAAAGATAGGTGTAAAGACATAGTGATTCCGTATTGTATCAATGTCCATGAATAAATAAAAACCAGGAGCGTTCAATGACAGGTATAAAAATCAAGCTGTTTGGGTATTATCGTAAAAAAGAAACGCACATATCGGGACCAAATTGCAAATGTTCTTGCAAAAGGAGAAGGAAGGAGTACCCGAAACTGGCGAGCATACATGTAAAGAGTGATGAAGAATGAAGAAAAAAAGAGTGATGATAGAGAAACGAAAGAGGTTTGTAAGGATCGTAGCAAGTGGAGATCCATGCTCTCTGCCTACCCCCATGGAAAAGAGGCGTAATAATGTGTATATTTATGTAAGAAACGCACACATAATACATTCAATCCATACACAACTATATAAATGCGAAAGTAACTCTGTCTGTCTGTTACCACTTCCAAGCTTCAACTATTAAACCAATTATGATGAAATTTGATATGAATTTAGTTTGTGGCCCGGGAAATCTACATCAACGCGGACGAAGCCGCGAGTTAAATAAATATATTATTTAGCAAGTCGACAAAGGCTAGTTTTGAGATATTTCCTCAATCCTCCATCACAGTTCCAACAAAATTGAATACACTATAAAATAATGGGCACAAACACAAGATGGCTGCTGACATTTCCTTCGATTACTTTCTACAATGGGCAATAAAATTAATATGACACCGCCTGCTGGCGAATAAAGCGTTTTACTCGTAAAGTGGCAATGAGTACATCGCACATTTCACCTATTCTGTCGCGGGTGTGTTCCCTTTGTATCAAGAGGAATATTTGTATTCATTTGTTATATAAGTATGTACTTTATACTGACAACAAAATACTCGCTTACTGAAAAATATTCGACAACATCTTGCGAGTAGTATGAATGAGCCGGCTCGTCCGGGGAAGTACCACACTCTCACAGAAAATCGACGTCTGAGTAGAAGCTTTACCGCTTCTATGCTGCGGTGAGTGAGAGAGCCGAAGGCCCATCCTTTTGTATGGCTTTTTCTTATTCTAAATAAAACATCGTAAAATTCTAAAATTTATAATATTTGTTAATTCTTCTGTTCTCTCAATTTATTTACGTATACACGTCATGACTTTTTCCCTTTCGGGGTAGATAGAACTCAGGTTTTTTTAAAGGCCACGTTTAGCATGTTGATGGGCATTAATTAGGTGGTAAAACTCTTCTATGCAGATCTGAAAGATAAAAAAAAAGTGGAATATACCAGCTTATCCTCTTTACGTAAAACCGATTGAGGGAACGGACGAAAATCTGAGGTATCATGTAAGTAGGCCTAGAATCATGTATGCGGCTAGCAACCCATCACTATTTTGATGCTGTAATTGTAATTGTATATAATTTCTTCTTGCACTGTGCAACTGCTACCTAATAAAGTTGTGGAAATCCCCTCCGTAATCACAATTACGGAGGGGATATCCACAACTTTATTTAAAATAGAAGATTAACGTTTAAATACTAATATGTGAAATTATAGAGTAAGCCGTATAATTCGAGATTTGTTTGTCAACTCTATAAATACCTACCGTGTATCTACCATTATATTTGATCGAAGACTACATAGTATAAAACACAGTCGCTATCCGCTGTCTGTCTGTTCCTATGTAGGCTTGGATCTTTAAAACTACGCTGTGTGAAGACGGGGTCCGGGTGGCTAGTTTTAAATAAAATCTGAAAAGAAAAGCAAAGTCGTACAGTTTAATGATTTTAACAAGCTTTACTCATAACAAACGTTGCTTCTTAGAAAATAATTCTTGGCCTTACTACTTGGGATCCAACGAGGTAAGCACATAGAGAACAAATTGTCGCGAGTGGTAACTGCCTGGAGAAGCGCCTGGAGTGAGCCGAATTACTCCTTTATTTTATATCGAGTGGTTATTTCTGTCACAATTTAAGGTACTCGACAGCTAATACTTCGTCGTTAAATGTTTACTAGGCTATCATCGACAGGTTATTAATTTTGGTGACCTCAGAAGGCACTTGAAAGCTTTTATTGATAGAGATAGACATTCTTTCTTAATCACATTCACTGCTACACTTACTCCCCGTGACTTACTGTAATACTCGAAATGTAAACGTAGTTTTTTTTTAGTATAAGACTATTATTGTCTCTAAGGGACGGAAGATGGCGGCTGCAATGTTGCCAAAATATACGACAAATCTCAAAACTATCTTGGTAATTCCCGTAGTGACATTAGTGATTGTGACCGCGAAAGCTTAAAATCGTATGTGGCATTGGACGGCAAAAGAGCAAGAGAGTCACCTGATTTGATCATCGCTGCCCATGGACCACTGCAACACCAGGGTGTGACGGGAGTGTTGCCGGCCTTTCAAGGAGTTGTGGGAGGACATGGGGGTAGGAAATTGGGGGAAGAAATGGTAAAGGGGAAGGATGGGCCTCCGGCTCTCTCAGTCACCTAACGAAGCATAGAATTACTACTCCATACATTTCTACTCAAACGTCGCTGGGAGAGTGTGGTACATCCCCGGACAAGCCGGCCCATTCATGCTACAAGCGAAAATGAATTTTGCTGGTAGCGTGGGTCTACCATAACTAAAAATTTTATATCTGGTAATGTCAAAAAAAGCGATCGCAAGATAATAAAATGTGAATGAATACATCCTTCTTTAAAATACAGAAATTAAATAAGACTCTTCCATGTCTTCCATGCTGGTCTGGGAGAAAAGAAAAAACGTAGAATGTAGCTGCTTTTCTTCCCGCGCAGATCGTTAAAGTTGATCAAGGGAATGGGCAAATCTGATGAATCATATGAATAGGCGACGCGGCTAACAATCCATCACTATTTTGATTCCATTTTCCACCTAACGCCCACCGACGTGCTAAACGAGCTTTTGGATCTGTACCCCGCAAGCGAAAAATACGTGATACTAATAATATGTATTAAATAAAGCATGGGAATAGGGTTTTGTAAGTCGGCAATTTTGACTCAAAGTTAGGTACAACCTATAGCCTTATTAAAATCCTTACTAATACTATAAATGCGAAAGTGAGTTTGTTTGTTATGCTTTCACGCCGTAACTACCGAACCGATCATCATGAAATTTTGCATTCAAGTTCTCTGGAGTACGGAGAATGACATAGGCTACCTTTTATCCCGGGAAAAAGTACATTCCCGAGGTATCGACATTGAAGCGGGCGGCGTCGCGGGCGAAAGCTAGTGTAGAAATAAAATAAGGCCAAGTCATTGTCTCTTTAGCAAGTCGACAAAGGCGACATAATAGTAATGCAATGTAATTTCGCGAGTTGTGACTGCCTGGAGAAGCGCCTGGAGAAAGCTAAATTACTCCTTTATTTTATATGGAGTAATAACTTTTCTATAACGAGAGCAAGTTTTAGAAATCATGTGAATAGGTTTTCCTTCAATGCTGGTCTGCGAGAAAAGGAAAAACGTAGAATGTGCCAGCTACCTCTCTTCCCGCGCAGATCGTAAACGCCGATCGAGGGAATGGGCGAAAATCTGCGGAATCATATCAACAGGCGATGCGGCTAGCAACTCATCACTACTTTGTTCCGTTTTCCTCCTACACGCCCTCAGACATGCTAAAAAGGTAAAAAGACGTGATACTATGTATATGTATGTATGTAGATAGGAGATGCGGCTAGCAATCCATTACTATTTTTTTACCTTTTCCGCCTATATGGCTACTTGCTACTACATTCTTCACTTCACTACATAGTATAAAACAAAGTTGCTTCCCTCTGCCTGTCCATATATACATATGGATTAGCTCTTTAAAACTACGTAAAGGATTTTTTCAATATGTAGAGTGATTCGAGAGTGAGGTTTATATATATAATTTATCGCACCCGTGCGAAGACGGGGCGGGTCGCTTGTTTCTTATATCAATTCTTATGTCAATATAAATAAAGCGCAAATATTTAAAGGCTTGCACTAATAAGCTAGAAAACTGTTGTAGAAGCAAAATAAAAAAATCGATCGCTACTTATCGTATTTTATTTCATATATAAGTTAAGATGTACTAACAAAATATGGATCTAAAGTTATTTCAAGAAATGAATATTATTATTATTATTATCGAGATATCTGAACCTGAACATTTAGAAAAACAGACGAAAGCGACATCCTGTGTTCAAAAAACACTTTGTTGCCCATCAATTTTAACTATTATATACTATGGGTACTAAGTCAGTGACGTCGACAATCAAAACAGCTGATTTATTGATTTTAATAAAAAAATATATTTGAAGACAAAAAAAAAATATAGCTTTTTTAATAAATTAAGAAATAAAATATGGTGACAAATTTCATGCGGGCGGGACTTGAACCGGCGACTTAGGTTGTATGTACAACCTATGCTCTGCGAAGCTACCGCACAATTCAATCTCGGCGCCGAAATTCTCCACCATATCCCATTTCCCCTTATACGTATTAAGGCTTACGTCACCTACACAACTACCCGACTTTTACAAGTGTGGTATTTAATTCAACTCATTTTACAATGAATTTGAAAATCAACTAATATGTAGGAAGCCATGCAATATTTTTATATATATTTTATTTTGCATTCACAATGCTATTCTGATATACTCTTAATAAATTTAGAAATAACTTATCGTGAAAAATTATAAAGGGGGCGGGACTTGTCGATTTTTTAAAATTTGCTACTTAAGCATTTCTTTGACCTTGAGACCCAGAAATGGACCTTGTATAAGGAGATGTACAAAATAAGACCTAAATTTTCTTGCACAACATGCAGACAAGATTGGAACGCTTTCAGCGAATGAATGTATTGATCGATGTGATTTTATTTGCGGCGATAAGCCCGGTGACACTCCGATAGCTGCCTCATATCACGCGCTTATCCGAACCTTGTTATTATATAGGTACCTACGCGGAATTATAATTAAATCCTACTACACATGGCTACGTTTGTAAAACGAAATCCTCATTTATAACCGAGATTATTCGATATAATAGTAAGAAATCGACGTGGTGATGATAGACTAAGTCTCTATCCGTCAAAAACTGCATTGCTCCATAAAAGTGTAACTGTTGCAACTGTGCACTGATTTCTTCTCTAAAACTTAATCGAAGCGTTAATTTTGTGTAATTTTCATAGATATTTTCAGTCCGATCTGCAGTTGTCTGTATCACACTTTTTGGGGGTTGTTTGGGTACACAGCGTCCATTCTCTCGAGCGCAGTGTTTCCTCTTAACTCTTTAATGGAAACTGCACGTCTATGGTGCACGTAAATGACTAGCTTCGTGGCGCAGCGGTCAACACGCCAGCCTGCGACACGGAGTGACCGGGTTCGATCCCCGGCCAGGTCAAGATGGAAAATAATCTTTTTCAGATTGGCCTGAGTCTTGGATGTGTATATATATATGTACTTGTTATTAAATATAGTATCGTTGAGTTAGTATCCCATAACACAAGTCTCGAACTTACTTTGGGGCTAGCTCAATCTGTGTGATTTGTCCGTATATATTTATTTATTTATTATTTATATGGTTTTCATCAAAGTGACAACCATGGATCTGGTTTCAATATGATTAAGAATGTGATTTAATTGATATCAATGTGATTGAGACTGTGATTTGTTTTGATTTGAAAGGTGATCATGAATAATAGCTTAATTACATACATACATGCTATCACATCATATTCCCTTACGAGGTAGATAGATCTTTATGACCTAAAGGCCGCGTTTAGCAATTCCTTAATTAAACAAGATAAACCCATCGTATTACCCACAGAAACGAAATTGTGTAAAAACTTTTTCTTCACAGCTATATTCAGATACAAAAGAACAAAAAACACAAAGACCTCTAAACGAGGCTGCTAAAAATGTAAACAATGTAAGCCAAAACTCAACCCACGTTTAAAATTCCATCTTCATAATCGTATCATGGAAATTGGAGTACAAACGTATTTAAATAACACGTCCTGTTCCTAATTATGTGGGTGTGTAGCCATTATTTGCGAAGTACTCGCAGGCAACATGGTCATAATTTTTTTCTATTTGGCAAATGTTATTGATTCATTAGAGGACTTGTTGGCACTCATTGCATAAAAAAATATCTTTCGTACAATATACTATCTTTTGCTCGCGTCTCCGCCCGCGTTCGTCGATAAATAGAGAACAGTAGCATTTTGGAATAAAACATTGCCTATGTGCAACTCCGTACCCCAGACAAAGCGAATGAAAAATTTCCGATGATCGGTTCAACGGTTAGGGCGGTATATTTTAACAAACATACTCATTTTCGCATTTTTTAGAATTATACTAAAAACAACGGGTTGCACTCCGGAAGTGCCAGCAGAAGTGAAAACTCGCCTTTGCGGCAGACTCAAGTCACATGTTCGTCTTACTATTTTTCGATCAGGTCACGTGTCCTCACGCAAGTTTTACCCATCCCAAAAAGTGCACAATGCCGCTAAAGAAGTTTTCGCATCAATAAAATTAAAAGTGAGTTTGTATATTTATATATATCTCCTAATGTTTTCACGTTTTAAGCCTTTCAGTGCAGCGTCCCGCGTATGTGTATGAATGTAAAAAATATGTAACAATGGAAAATCGGCGTGTATCGGTGAAAAGGACTTAAGAGTACTTCCTGTGAGTGCATAAAATTATAGGAAAAAATTAGATTTTCCAGAGACATTTACAAAAGCGGAAGTTTTAATAAAGACATATTTATAAGCACATTTTTGTATCATTTTAGCTTTTTATCTTTCGAATATGTTCTTAAATACATTCATTTTTAGATACTTTATTTAGACATCCGTCTAATAAAGTACCAAAATATGAATGTACTGCAATGTAATTGAAGGACAGGTGAATTTTTCAATTTGTGCAATATAAATCAAAGCTCTTTCACTTACTTAAGTAAATAGAAAATTCTATTTAAATGCCTAACTTCGTGACTTTAATCTTTTTTCTTTAACATTAAGTATGTACCTATGCTTTGTCGTTTACGGACTATATGTAAGCAATTAGCTAATTGTTACGCACTGATAAGAAGCCCGTGCCCTCGGCGGTTATCAACTTAAACGCATATATTAAAAGTCGCCTATTTTCTCAAGGTTTATCCCTGGTTATTATCGCAAGGTAAAATGAGCATTTCGCAAATTGTGCAAATTTTTCGGTAACTGCGAGGTCATGCAAAACAATTCTCTTTTCAAAAAATACGTAAGATGTTTCAAATGTTTCTTATTTATGAATTAATAAATAACCGAAAATGTTTCAAATTATATGAAAAAGGTTTGACCGAAATCTCGCTTGCCTGAATATACGGTGAAATTTTGATCGTTCTGGATCCTTAAAGGAATGATTCAGCCCGTTGCCGCGTTGATATAAACAATTTTTCCTATGGGACCAGTTCTGGGAACTCTCTTTTCAAAATCGGTTCGGTTGTTCAAGCGTGAAGAGAACAGTACACATAGAGGACCGGCAGACATAGATTTAATTGTGAATTTATAATATAAGAATATTGTATTAATCATACAAAAACAAGATATTTTTATTCTGACAGGAAACTTTTGCACGGCAACAGTTTTCGAACATTGTACATTTCGCGAAGTCCACACTAAATGCTCGTTTTGAGAAGTCCATTTATTGCGCGTTTTTGCGTTCACATTTTGCGAAATGCCCATTCTGCGCTTATCCATTTGCATAAGCGCAATTCGAGTAGCACCTATTTGCATGAATATCGTTCGTTCCGCAAAATATATTCACGCTCAACTCAATTTACGACGCGATTTATCCGTAGATCTCCCTAAATACGTCCCATGCGTTTTTAACGCGATTTTTGTGAGTGTACTCAAGGGCTTTTTGATAACGTTTTCCTGTTGACTGAAATGTTCTTAGACAATTATTGTTATGCATTAGGGTCCTTTTTTACGAGAGCATTGTGCTGTGTTGTCGACGAACAGTATGGTATAGTGGGAAAATAAATATTTGCCCTTACTTTAAATAATCTAAATAGACCAATAGTTTAAATAATATACAGCGTGTCAATGTACCCTCAACATCCCTAATAGGGGCGACTCAGCCCATCAATATGAGCAAATTTTCCTATGGGACCATTGCTGGGAACCCAAAAATTCAGCATTTCCATAGAAAAGAATTCAGCCGCCCGCCTACAGCTATGTCAGATGGCCTTTAGGCAGCTTGAAAATCTCACACCAGTGTTGGCCACTTACACACAAGAAAAGCAAGCCGCCCGGCCAGTTTCTATAGGAATGTCCTTTTTTTAGTTCCTATCATTGTTCCCATAGGAAAAGTTATTCATATAGGTGGGCTGAGTCATCCCATTAAGGGAATATCGAGAGTCAATTTACACGCTGTATATTGTGCTGATATGATTTGGTTGCGTATTTTGTATGTTTGTTATGAATAAACTTAAACATCACCCAATCGATAAATAAATCCATAGAGGATATTAAGATAGATATTAAGTTTATTATGCAAAAATCACGCATTGAAGCAAGTAATATAGGTATATTTTTATAATTTTTTTTTTTGTATATACAATCTGATCTATCTTATTAAATTAAAAAATATAAATATGGTAAAAAAATTCACGCGGGCGGGGTTCAAGTCTTTTTACGATCTGTAGGTCGTACGGAAACCTAAGAAGTACGGAAGTAAGAAGCTTAAATCTACAAGGGCGAAGTAGGGAGGCAACGCAAAATAGATAAAAACAAATTTATCATTAACCATAATGTTTCTAAGTTCAGAATTAATTTAGAAATTTTCAAGACAACGACGAGACAATAATGGTATTAAAACAGCCAGACGCGAAGAAGATAACATAATTAAGTGTCGCTAATTTCGCTCATGTGTGACTGAAGCTCTTACGAAATTACTTAAAACGTTTAATATCGTATACAATAAGTAATTACTTTAATTAGAGATTCTAAGAAATAAATATATTTCTCCTCATCATCATCATGAGCTTTTGCGTTTTTGGTGGCTAAAAAGTCCTGAAGTCCTATTGCTCCTCATAATAATTTGTTGAAAAGCCTCCAGTGACCTCGCAACCAATTTACATGTAACTGGAAACTAATAAAATAATTACAAAATTACACTTATTCTTTAACGTTTTTAATTCTTACAAGGTAATCAAAAAATCAAATTCTAAGAGACGCAAAGCTTATTGTACACGGGAATATCAGCAGTATCATTGTATACGAATATCATTTTATATTTTCATTATCATTTAAAAAAATATATATTTTCATACGTTGTCAGGCTGGCCGAACACTTTTGTATGGAAATATCATCGCCCTCAGTTGCCACTTAAGGTGCTAGTAATAATTCAAAAGTAATATACACTTCTGTGTGTGTTAAACAACTATTTGAATGACGATTTGAATAACATTATTTCCTTTTGTTACAGAACTGAAAAGACAGAAGACACCGTATCGAGCAGCGGCAATCTAACCAACAATGCAGTGCGACACAAAATAGTGGTGCTAGGCGCAGCCAAAGTCGGGAAGTCTTCCCTCATCACACAGTTCCTTTATAGCACATTCTCTCCCAAATACAAAAGAACTATAGAAGAAATGCATCACGGGGACTTCAACGTATCTGGTGTGAGGTTGACGCTGGATATTTTAGATACTTCTGGGGCTTACGAGTTCCCAGCTATGCGAGCATTGTCTATGCAATCTGCGGATGCTTTTATCCTGGTGTACGACATCACTGATATGGACAGTTTCGCGGAGGTCAGGGCACTGAGAGATCAAATTCACGAAACTAAAGAAAGCACGGCGGTGCCGATCGTCGTAGTTGGGAATAAAGTTGACTTGGCCGAGGCTGGAGCGCGACAGGTAAAGTTTAAGTTAGTTTTCAAAACTTAGTAGTAGGAAGTTACAGTCACACAGTTTTTATAAAAGCAAAGTCTAAGATTTTATTAAAAAATCTAGACCTATCTCTTTTTGAACGGCACTAATTCCTTTAATTTATATACCTAATATTCAAAATCGAAAAGCTACTCAGATGTTTAATTAGGTACTTGATTTTATACTTCTTTTTATATATGACTATACATGGTGAAACTTTGATCGTTTTGGTTAAAGGGGTGATTCAGCCCGTCTATATGAACAACTTTTCCTATGGGAACAATGTCGGGACTCAAAAAAAAATTCGACATTCCCATACAAACTGGCCGGGCAGCAAACTCTTTTTTATGGAAATTACTATAATTAAGTTTTTTTTTGAGTTTTCTGCACTGTTCCCGTAGAAAAAGTTGTTCATATTGATGGTCTGAGTCAGCCCTTTAAGGGTACAAAACGATTAAAATTTTACCATGTATATGACACGATCAACCTGCATGCCAAGCATGGTGAGTATTGCTGTTTATTTATGCTCCCATAGAACGAAGAATCCTTGGGAGAGACTTTTGTCCAGCAGTGGACTTCTCATGTAACGATGATGGTGATATATCTATACTAGCTATTTCCCGCTACTTTGTTAGCTACTAAATAATATGAAATTCTGACGTAATTATAAAGTTTCATTAAATACATGCATTCGTTTTTGCGTGAAGGAGTTATAATCACCTTCAAGTTTCCATAGAAACTTTTTATAATAGAATACAGTTTAACTACCTGTCACTTGCGTCTTTGTCCGCGGGGATTTTCATCTTTAAAAGGCAATATCATCATCACTGATTTGAACACAAAGTCTGCGCTTGTAGATATACTATTAAGCAAAGCAATGGAAAGGAAATATTAAGGAATACTCCGGTTACAATAGTAAAAACTGTATTCCAATTTATATTCTATTTTGGAGATAGTGAACATACATACATATCAGGATAAACAGATTTTAAATTGTTCAAGCCATACATTTATTATTTCAGTAAGGAAACCTCTATGGTTTCATTTGATTTCATTAATATTAAATAAGAAACATAATTATGTCGGATCAATTAACTGCTCCATTACGTAATCGTAATGAAGCAGTTAATTAACTGCTCCAACGTGCACGTAGCCGTGTAGTTTCCGGCAGAGTAGAAATAGGACCACTCCAAGTCTTCCCATGGATGTCGTAAGAGGCGGCTTGGGAAATACAAGCTAAACAAAGCTCATAAACATCAATGATACCTCTCCAACCCGTCTACTCTGGCCAAGTATGGCTCTGATAGTACAAAAAGGGGCCTTCATGCCCAGGAATTTTGAGCTGAATGTGCTTTCCAAAGATCAAAGGAGCACAAGATAGAATACCAGTCTAATATGGATCTTAAATTTATCTTTTTACCTTACGTCTAAGGTACCCAACCCCTTCATTGATGGGAGTCATTTAAAGTTTAGATTGTCTCCATATTCATTACATAAATAAGCAATAAATAGAAGTAAAGAAAAGCCTCGCAACTTCGCCGTCTAAAATAATTATTCTAGAGATCGTTTAGACAGAAAGTTCCAAACTTCTCGTCTATTATATTTTCTTACACAACTAAGTGCCTAATTTTGCCTAATGTCGCAACAAATTCAAACTTTGCCACGAAATACGGCCCTGGTTTTCGTTCCGCTGCGACATTAGATCTCAAGTGACTTACCTTGGCGAGTTCCGTGGCGCAGTGGTAAACAAGCTAGCCTGCGACACGCCCGGGTTCGATCCCCGGGCAGGTCAAATGGAAAATGATCTTTTTTAGATAAGCCTGGGTCTTGGATTTTTATCTATATACATATGTATTTGTTATAAAATATAGTATCTTTGAGTTAGTACCATAACACAAGTATCGAACTTACTTTGGGGCTAGCTCAATCTGTGTGATTTGTCCGTATTATGTATATACGAAGTCGATGTCGTAGAAGGCGACTTAGGAAATACAAGCTAAACAAAGCTTATAAACATCTAAGACACCTCTCCAACCCGTCTGGCCAGCGTGGAGAGTGTAGGCCAAGTCCTCTGGCTGCTCTGGCCAAGTATGGCCCTAGTGGTACAGAGAGGGTCGTGCTCCTGTAGTGGTGACTAAAAAGGACCTGATGATGATGATGATGATGTATATATACCATGAGGACTATATTCACCTATTCCTTCGATCAACTTTGAAGACGAAAATCTTCAAAGTTGATCGAAGGAATAGGCTAAAATCTGATCAAATATATAAGTATGCGGGTATCATCTCGTCACTAGTCTGATTCTGTCTATCTACACGCCCACCAACATGCTAATCATATGTACAGTATATTTTAGTCAAAGTAATAGCTTTGGTAACTTGTAGTCTAAACTATTTATTCAAAACTAGGTAATCTTAAGTTGTTAAGACAAAGTGTCCCGAACTTGTTATTTCTTGTATTGTCTCCGGCAACTAAGTGCCTAATTTAAGTGAGATACTGCAGTGTCCCAACAAATTCAAACTTTGTCACGAAAAACACTCTTGAAATAATCTGGTTTTTGTCTCCAGCGACCGCTACGACATTGGATACAGTAAACTAAGTAACAAACCGTGAGAGACAGATGTCAGAATATTGGCGTAATTCCAGAGGACGAAAATGCTGCAGGAACTTTGTAATGTCCTAATTCTTAACTTTTTAACTTGAATTAAACTTTTACGGCTATTCAATAGGCATCATCATTTCGAGTAGATATCACGGTCAATCGACCATGCACATCCTGGTGTCAGAGTTCTTCGGAACCGCCTCTCGGCCTCTGACGTGGTTCCTTTAATAACTACCAGATTGCAGCCGGCTTAACGTGCCTTTCGAAGCGCGGAATCATCTCTATTATCAGATAATCAGGTGATTCAAGCCTGCAATGTCCTAACCAAACTGAAAGCAACTAAACAAAGTATGCCTCCCGTGGGAATCGAACCAACGACTCCCGGGTCTACAGGCAAACGCCTTAACCACTGGACCACAGCGGCAATTATTTAATGGCTAACAACATGATATCTATATATGTATATGGAAAGAGCCAATCTAACATGTAGTGTATAGTGCTGGTTGTTGATTAGTGTCACATTCGCAGATAATAGGGTTTACGGTTTACGGACGATCATTTTACGTGATAACTGATAACGGTGTAAGAGATATATTATTACTATTAAATTAAATTTATTTCAGGTAACTTAAGAAAAAAAACAATTTAGTGTATAGATACGAGCTTACCGCTTAGGCCGATCGTGCCTCTCTATAGCTTATTCCGCGTTTCCTTACGGACACGGAACGTGACACTTTTTGGTGCGTGCAGCCGGCGTTCATCGATTTATAAGACTTTATTACGTCAAAAATACTTTACTATCTTGTCAAATAAATTATAACATTATATCAGTATTACTCGGAGTATGTAAGTATTCGGAATAAAGAAACTTACATTACACTTTTTGTTTTGTACAGTCATATAAAAAATCACTATTGATCAAATATTTAAATTCTGTATACAGTATAATTAAAATTCAAACCGAAAGGGGCCTTCATGCCCAGGAATTTTGAGCTGAATGTGCTTTCCAAAGATCAAAGGAGCACAAGATAGAATACCAGTCTAATATGGATCTTAAATTTATCTTTTTACCTTACGTCTAAGGTACCCAACCCCTTCATTGATGGGAGTCATTTAAAGTTTAGATTGTCTCCATATTCATTACATAAATGAGCAATAAATAGAAGTAAAGAAAAGCCTCGCAAACTTCGCCGTCTAAAATAATTATTCTAGAGATCGTTTAGACAGAAAGTTCCAAACTTCTCGTCTATTGTATTTTCTTACACAACTAAGTGCCTAATTTTGCCTAATGTCGCAACAAATTCAAACTTTGCCACGAAATACGGCCCTGGTTTTCGTTCCGCTGCGACATTAGATTTCAAGTGACTTACCTTGGCGAGTTCCGTGGCGCAGTGGTAAACAAGCTAGCCTGCGACACGCCCGGGTTCGATCCCCGGGCAGGTCAAATGGAAAATGATCTTTTTTAGATAAGCCTGGGTCTTGGATTTTTATCTATATACATATGTATTTGTTATAAAATATAGTATCTTTGAGTTAGTACCATAACACAAGTATCGAACTTACTTTGGGGCTAGCTCAATCTGTGTGATTTGTCCGTATTATGTATATATACCATGAGGACTATATTCACCTATTCCTTCGATCAACTTTGAAGACGAAAATCTTCAAAGTTGATCGAAGACGAAAATCTTCTAAGTTGATCGAAGGAATAGGCTAAAATCTGATCAAATATATAAGTATGCGGGTATCATCTCGTCACTAGTCTGATTCTGTCTATCTACACGCCCACCAACATGCTAATCATATGTACAGTATATCATAGCCGTGTGGTATCCGGCAGAGTAGAATAGGACCACTCCAAGTCTTCCCGTGGATGTCGTAGAAGGCGACTTAGGAAATACAAGCTAAACAAAGCTTATAAACATCTAAGACACCTCTCCAACCCGTCTGGCCAGCGTGGAGAGTGAGCCAAGTCCTCTGGCTGCTCTGGCCAAGTATGGCCCTAGTAGTACAGAGAGGGTCGTGCTCCTGTAGTGGAGACTAAAAAGGACCTGATGATGATGATGATGAAAATTCAAACCGACTTCGTTTTCTCTTCTCAAAGTTTGTAGAAATATTACCCGTAGTCCCGTAGGGCGACAATTCCGCGAAAGTCTCGCTATTTCTCAGCAAATATTAGTCATATGTCAATCAGGCTTTTACGACACTATGCTCGATTCTCGACGGATTTACCAAGGATCCCTGTTTGCTTGCCCTAATAACACAACACCCATTGTTATCTATACAGGATCACGTTTATCCTGACAGAGTGAACGGAGTCAAAGGAGGCAAGTCACAAGACGTTTTGTATGATGTGCTTACAGGAATTAAGAAAACTATGAAATGGGTCAAACACGAAAAAAAAAACTGTACTGATAAAAACAATATTGTCTGTAAAGTCGTTTTACGAACGATAATTTTATGTGATAACGGTGAAAGAGAGATAAATGCGTTACAAGCCGAACTCTTAGGACGATCGTGTCTCTCTATCGCTCGTTCCGCCCTCTCGCTTGCACACGGAACGTGACACTTTTTCGTCAGTGAAGCCGGCGTTCATCGATTTATAAGTCGTTATCATGTTAAAAACTACCCTTTGCCTGCATCCCTTGACCGTAAAAACATAGCTTATGTTATTGTAGGTCGTTTGAAATATTATGATGAAGTTTTTACTTCATCATAATATTTCGAACGACCTAAAATAACATAATATATAAAAAAATTGTATCAGAATATATAAAATATTTTATATTTAGTATATATTTTAATTCAAGTAGGATACTTAATGTATTTAGAGAACGAGAGAATGGGTGTACCACTCTTCTATTCTCTTAATCTTAATTTGCGACCAGTGTAGGAACAGGAAGACCCAGCATATTCTACGTTTTTCTTTGCTCTCAAACCAGCATGAAATGCATTGTTACCCGAATTGTGAATTCTTGAAATTCCCTTTAGATATTCAAAACGTGTCCTCATAAATAAACATATTTTCATTTCCTTTGCCTTGTCGGCAGTTCATGTTATTTTTCACGATACATTCGTATGGATAAGTGAACGTTTAAACGGGTTGGATATTACTTTCCATTCGGCTTTGTGCCAGATAATATCTTGTAACATATTGGTACAACGTGTGAACACAATATGTCGTAAAAAATTCGGCGAAATGGTGATATAGAACTCGGGTTTAGATTTTTTTACGGGAAACCTATTTTTATTTATGAGTACTGCAGTGGCGGTGGTGTGAAACTTGAAAGTTGTCACAACAAGTTAATAACTGAGACCACATTTTTCTCCTTTAGTTCTTACAACTCCTGATGAGTTGTGATAACTATAGTTTTGGCATCAAATGATAATTTCTAATGATTAATATATAAGATTCATACTTTCACGTTTTTTTTTCCTTGCGGACAGGCAGTCCCCAGGTCTATAAAACCTAAAGGCAACATTTAGCATGTTGATGTGGTGGGGGTGTAGGCAAAAAATGAAATCAAAATAGTCATGCATAAAATTCAACTATAAGACATGGACCGGAAAACCCCTTTATTTATTTAACTCTATCGATCGACTACACCATAAGCTTACCCTTTTGTAAGGGTAAGCTTGTTAGGGTAACGCAATAATTAGCTTACCCTAAAAGCTAATTATTGCGTTACCCTAACGTTATGGTAAGTCCTTCGAACTAGTTAACTACTACCACTTGAACTTAGCAGTTACCTTAAAGCCTCGAATATACCGCTTAACATCAGATTAGTGTTACCCTATCCCCGAGTTCTTACCAATTCATCGAAACGATTTTCGACAATGTATTATGAGTTTTATGACATTGTTAGAAGGAAAATTATTGCTTGACAAGCCAATTCATCTCAAGAACAACATTTACTTCTTTCTCTAGCTGTCGTGCGCTCTTCAATTGTTTACGGAGCACAGTAATGTGTTGTTTGAAATTCGCATAGAGATTAAAATAGCTTGAAGCTGTTCAATTCACACTTGAATGGGTTAGCTAATCATGGGTTTTGCGATATTAGTAAGTGCTTAGTCGAATTAACTATATCGTATTAGGGTAAGCAAACGATATGGTTACCGAATCGGTAGGGTTTGGGAAAATCAGTCAATCAAATAACCCAACCAAAACCCTAATAAAGGTAAGTGGTTCCGGTCCCTGCGATAAGAAAGGAATTTTTGAAAACACAAGTAACCATTTCTTTAATGAAAAAATATGTATAGAATAGGTTGAGGATGTTACTAAAAAAACAGTATAAATGAGCTAGTTATTGACGTAAAATAAGAATACTGCGTATAAGTAATATCTTCAATTTTATATATTTAATAAATCAATTTTCACCATTAGAATGGATAAAATATACCAAAATAGGCTATGCCAGTCACAAGCCTGCAATAAAAATATTACGTCTTATTTTATGGGTCAGTTGAAAATTGATTGAATATCCGCCGCGACGTGAGGAGAATGACATTGCGGTGTGCGGCGGCTTCGAGCCTTATGTCCGGAGCGGAATGGCGGTCGCTCACTGACAGCGCCCACGAGTTAACACGTTATCCCACAGGCGTCAGCTAATTACCACCCACACAGCGCTTACTACAAGCGGAAAATGATTTTGTATTTAACAATGGGCTTTGCGTTCCAAATGAAGATACATATTTTTAAGTGAAACTCTCTTAGTCATTGTGTAGCCGCGTCGGGAATTTTGCCGGTAAATGATAGTTCATATGTCTAAAATTAGCCAATCGCAACCAACTATTTATAATGTGTTTCACTTTACGCTTAAAAAATTTTGGGTCATTTGTTTTTAATAAAAGAAAAATAATCGATTCTATTTTTGTGACAATAGAATGAAAGTGTGGCTACTGGGGTAGCGGTAAGCATTTTTATTTGTATACTAGGTGACCGACAGACGCTCTGTTTAAGCGGGTACCGCGCGAACGAAAACGTCGCAACTACGCAAGCCATTTAGGCTGCGCAAAACCATGAGGCGATATTTTCTTATTTATATTTTATAAAAAAAAAATAAGAAAGCGGGCGATCTCCGAAATGGAAATATTGTCATAAGAGAATTATTGTTTTTAGACGTAAAATTGGCAAACTTTTTGAAGAAAAATGCTTTTAGATATCATAACATATAGGTATATATCGTTTTTAAATGACATATGTATATGTTTCAAATTCCAACAATGGGGCAATCTTGTGCAAGGATCGACCTTAATTATACAAATCCTTTGATGTATTTAATTAATTCAGTGCAAAATACTAGTCATTTGAAAACACGTCAATTTCCACAATTTCGTGCAGTACCTTCTTAACTATAAATAGACGCCAACTGTCAAACGGCTGGCAATACGATGCTTAGGTTACCTTTATAAGTTAATGAAGTCGTATTATACAAAGCGTGTAAATACACCCTCCATTAAAGGGCTGACTCAGACCATCAATATGAACAACTTTCAAAAAATTCGGCACTTCCATACAAAGAAGTTCTGTCGCCCAGCTAGTTTGAATTTTTTTTTTTGAGTTACAAGCATTTTACCATATGAAAATTTTACACGCTGTATGTACATATATATAAATTATTCAAGTTGTATATTTTTTGACCGTCCATTTCAAACAACAGAACAAATGCGTAGTTTTGTTGGGAGGAGAATGACATTGTGGTGTGTAGCGGCTGTGGGTCTAATGTCCGGAATGTCGGCTGTTCATTGACAGCGCCCGCCAGTCAACACATATAGTCAATAGCTACCCAGCGCCCATCTACTACTACTACGGAAAATCTTTCGCTTTGTCATAAAATTTTTCTTTTTTTTTTATTTGTGTGCTATCTGAAATAGATAAGTAATTCAAAGTATACAGTCTTTATATAAAATGTTGACTAACTTTGGTACCTGGTTTAAACCACTATCCGTCCTTGAAAAAATTACAATGACAGTTGACCAAACGTCAAAGTGATAAGTGTTGTCTTATTTTGGTCGGGTAATGGTTTAAATCCGGTTCTAAAGTTAGTCCTCGTTTTATAATAAGACAGATATAGTCTTATTATAAAATGTTGACTAACTTTAGTACCTGGCTTAAACCATTATCCGTCCTAAACAAATTGTCAATGACAGTTGACTAACGTCGAAATTATAAGTGTCATCTTATTTTTACACATTCTATTAACAGCTTGTCTTAACCAACCCCCAAGCAGAAAATATTATGCTTTCTCACATTTTTATTAATAATTCAGTTTTTTTCGTGACAAAAATTAAACGATCAGCCACTACTTGCAGCATAAGGATTTTTATTTTTTTACCGTATGGTAAAAATATTCAACAAACAGATCAGAGTTGCTGTATTACTGACCTATTGTCTAAACCATCAGCATTCTTTTTAAACTCTACATCTCAGCATCCATTGATGGCGGGAAATTTTTTACAGGTGTTATCAGGCTATCTACTAGAAACAAAAGAAAGAATCCGAAGTTCTATTTTGATACGGTTAGCGCTGCAGTGTGTGTTTTAGCAAAAAAGAACATGTCTGTAGTTTCAGCTGCAACTCTAATCTCTGGTTCTGTTCGCGGCGGAATGTCGGCTTCTAAATGACAATTACTCACACATAACAATCCCCAATGTTAAATGTTAATGCCCAGTGATAGTGAAAATATGTTTCTGTCTGTATAGTGAAAATATGTTTATGTCTGTATGTTTGTCGACCAGTCACTGACAGTGCCCACAAGCTACATGACCTTAACAATCACCACCCATTGTCCACATCTATAGCAGTTTTGATTCGCCCAATATTTTTTCACGTCATGTTGTTATTTGTTGGACATTCATTTTAATTAATTGGTTCGGAAGGTGCCCGTATGCTGAAGATACCAGGAATCCCTATCCGTGATGTAAAGGAAACTTCGATTTGACTAGAGGACTGTATAATAAAAAAGGAAAATAAAATAGGTGTACAAATCGTGACCCGACAGTAATTCGACGCGGCTATCGCTCGGAGCGCTATTTGAGAAGTGAAGTCTGTCCGTGTCAAGATGACGTGAAGTTAGCTGCGGCGCCTGCGCCGCGCATCGATGTCGATGGTGCGAGTGTTACCAGCACCATACTCCCCAACCTTGAAGTTTCTTCAACAGGTGATTGGCAGCGGGCAGATAGTGTTGAAAGCCCGGCGAATCGTCCCCTTACGGGTATGAATATCGGCCACCCTGACCACTCCGTCACGGCCTGGTAGCACTTTGATGACGCGGCCCAATAGCCACATGAGAGGGGGTGCCAAAGTGTCCTTGATGACGACCATCGTGCCCTCCTCCAGTTGTCCTCGGGTTTTGTGCCATTTCGTCTTTCTCTGAAGCCAGAAAATGTACTCGTTATGGAAACGATTCCAAAAATGTTGCTTAAGAAGCTCTATGCGTTGAAACCGTTGAAGGCTAGTAATGGATCTCTCGGTGATTTGCGGATATGGCATGCCAACCAGACATCGACCAATAAGAAAATGGGCGGGCGTTAAAGGTGCAAGATCAGATGGATCTTGCGAGATAGATGTAAGAGGGCGAGAATTGAGAATAGCCTCAATCTGTGCTAGTAGAGTCGACATCTCCTCATAATTTAGGTGTGTGAGATCTAAGACGCGCCTAAGATGATGTTTTACTGATTTAACTGCCGACTCCCAGATACCCCCGAAGTGCGGGCTATAGGCGCTAATAAAGGAAAATTTGATACCTTGTTTTGTCAGATCAGATGGCAACGTGGGATTTTTGAGAAGCCTTGACAACTCCTTGAATGTGCCTACGAATGTGGTACCATTGTCCGAAGTGATGCTCTAAGGTTTCCCGCGCCGCGAAATGAACCTATTTAAAGCTGCAATGTAAGCTTCTTTAGTTAGGTCTGAGACAAGCTCAAGATGCAGCGCCTTGGTGGCTAAACAGACAAAAACACATATGTAATATTTGACTAAACGACAACCTCTACCTTTTCTGTCAACTATTAACAATGGTCCACAATAATCACAGCCGGTGTCCAGATACGGAAATTCTAAATGCACGCGTTTTTTCGGCAAGTTGCCCATTATTGGCTGCGTGGTTCTACCTTGGAATCTACAACACTTTACACAAGAGTGTACAATGCGTTTGGCGAGCCTAGTGCCTCCCAAAGTCCAAGTCCTATAATTATGCCTAGATGTCGCTAGCAAAAGCTGTGGGCCTGAGTGCAAGTATGTCTTATGTAAATTTTCTAATATTAAATGAGACAATCTATGCTTGCTACAAATGAGAATAGGATGCTTGGTGTTATAATCATAGTGAGAGTTACCAAGCCTTCCCCCAATGCGTATTTTGCTATTGAAGTAGGCATTTGCTAAAAAGTGCAAATGCCTACTTCAACAATTTAAAAAAAAGTTCAAAACATACGTGTACCGGACATTAGTAGTCCGGTACAGCCGCTGCAATATATACATGGCCTATCACTATTTCTTCTTCTTCTTTTCGAGTCAAAATAGCTATAAATATATAATAAATGTTATATGAAGTTAGACCAAAATTTGGCCACTTCGACGGCACGATCATTTGCCTTAATTAAGTCCTCTACAGTACAGGAAGTAGGTCAGCTGGGGCAGTTCATTAGATAGTTCATCGTCTGAACAGCGCCGCAGCTGCACAGGTTGTTGCTAGAGAAACCCCACCTAACCCGGTTATCACTATCACAGACAATTTCAACCCCAGCACCCATGGCGAGCAGAAAATATTTTGCTGTCATTTTCTACTCTTTGACATTTTTGTATATATTTGAGTTGTTAAACGACTTCAAAAAAAGGAGGAAGTTATCAATTCGGTTGTACGTTTTTGTTTTTTTTAATGTTTGTTACCCCATGACACTGTCAAACGATGGCTCTTTATTTTGTACATATATATATTTTTTCTTTATTTAATCATCTGGCTAAAAAGATGCTACACTTCAATGTAACAGGATATAAAGGAAAGGGAAGGTCGAAAAAGTCGTGCAGGGAATGTGTGAGCAATGACATGCAAGAACGGGGAGCTACTGCCGATATGGTGGATAATAGAAAAATTTGGAGAGAGTTGACTTACAGAGCCGACCCCAAATAGGGAAAAGGCGATGAAGAAGAGGGAACACTGTAATTTATGAACCGATATTAAAAACATCTTTTTTGTCTGAAAGGGTATGCTTTCAAGTTGGACCCATTTAAATTTCATCACAATCGGTTCAGTATTTCGGTTGAAGTCGTTTTTTATGACATAAAAGATTATGTGTTCCTCATTTCTGATATAAGGTTAAACTTCATTTCGGAACCGACAGTTACAAGACACTCACCACTTCTTCGTCATGCCGATATAACTGAATATTTTTTAAATATCATTAAATTACATTTATCACGTATGAATGAATATAAATAGAAATAATATCAGGGTTAGTTAGGTTATTCACTTATAAAAGATATTAATATTTCATTTTACTAGAAAATCTAGACTACAGATTAATCCAAACAAAGGAAACTTGAGGAAGCCTTAGAGCGACGTAATTTCCGTTTAACCGCTTGTAATTTACATGTGTTAGCAATGAAAAGCCATAATATAATATCGTCTCTTACTGAATGTTTTATCAAGATTGTACCTATAACGAGTTTCGTTTCTTTCTCCAATATATTTATTTTGCTAGCTTTTGCAAACATACCAGTATGAGTCAAAACATATTGCAGTAACGTTTCCGAGCATAAAACAAATTGAAAAACTAGTTCAAACCGGAATCGGGTGCGGAACGTCACCCGCAAGCATTGTAGAAACTAACAACTCGCGTATCGATGCCCCAGGCGCCGCGAGCGTGACGCATCGCTATCCGTTGCTTTTATTACAAAAAGAATCATTATGCTTGTTTATTCATCGTGTGTTGGTCATGGGTTTTAGGAACCCTATTGAAATAATTAAGGCGCTGTAACCATAATTCGCGACGAAAATTTTTCTGGATATAGCTTTTTTGATATTTTATTTAGTTAGGCTTTAAATATTTTTTTGAACATATTTTGGTGTAACCATTTATTTTGATCTTTGAACTGTATTTCATATTTTTTTCATGCTAGTATACTTTGAAAAATAAGGCTAACTGCAGGACGAAAAAATACACGTTTTACGGTATTCTTCTGATGCACAGCGCCTTAAGCCCCCGATGTCCGCTCGTCCATCTGTCAGTCTGTTACAGGGCTGTATTTATTGGATTCACAGAATTTTTAATTTGAAACAATAATGAAAACTAAATAAAATTAATAATTAAAGGACCCCCTCTATATAAGAAACGTGTTCTTATGGTATTTTTATCGATCCTGTCAAAGTTGCTACTTATTTTTTACTGAAAAGTCTAAACAAATTAAGAACGATAGTATTTGTGCTCGAAAAAGACTGGACGAGACATCGCTTGGAAGAGGTTTTAAGCGTACTTATACAAGACACATGGAGTTAATGCGACTCATATTTGGTTTTTATTTGATTTATGATCACAAGCGCTATAAAAATCAGCGTAAGCATTGAGAACAAATAACATGAATTATTATTATTGCAAACGTTATAAAAGTTAGCAAATTTTATGAAAGTTGACGTAAACATTCAGGAGCTAACAATTCAGTGAAAAGTAGTTTTTTAAGATATATTTTCGTATGTATGTTAGTCTATAAGGTATATATATTTATGGGCCTATGTAATGTTTTACTCGTTGCCTGAAATAAACATTATTATTATTATTATTATTATAATTCGGGTATTGCTCACCTCTCACAATGCCGGGCTCCGGGCCTGACGCATCAATATCCGCTCCCTGTGCTTTCTACACACGTATTTTTATAGCTAACAGAACGTTAGGATCGCATTCACTAGGGGAGCAAATGTTTGAAAATGCTTGCATTTCCGCGAACCACGATTGTACGAGAAGGGAAAAAGTGAAATGGTTCGCAGCATTTGCCTGTTCTGAGAATGTACGTTTGTTCAGAGCGTCAGCTTTTAATCCAATTGATTTTTAAATTGACAGAGTTAATTTTCTCAAATAAATACCTACTTAAAACAGTCTTCTTTTTACATGACTGCCCAATAAAACGAATGCTTGTGATATTCTTTTAAAATTTTCGCACTTTAAACTAAGGTTTTATTATATTTGATCTAAGGATCAAATATAATGGTAGATACACGATTCGCGCTCGAAAAGTTGCACCGGCAGAACAGCGCACTAATCGAGTTTCGGAGCTGTTTTGTCCACAGTTTCAATAAACCGCGCTAGCACTCACACGTCTCGCGATAACGAAGGTACAGTGAAAACATGCAAAAACTAAGCACCAAAAGTGATAAAAAAGATGGAGTTATACTTTCAGTATGTACCGTTTTGGTCGTTGTTTGTAAGTATGCATGATGTTTTGACTCGGGGACATTATTAAGGCTTCATTTTGTATGAGACTGTGTATCTATCATTATATTTGATCGAAGCTTTTAACACATTATTATGTATATGAACAGAAGTTAGCACGAAACTTTTTAATTAATTTCGTTTGACATTTCAATGGAGTTACATCCATCGTGCACAAATAATAAAAAGATTTCGTGCTGAGTCCCTTCTATGTACAATTAATTATATGTTTGTGAGTTTCGTTTTAACAGCATAACTTCTTAGTGTCTGAACAGAGTTCAATAAATGAATATCGTAAAATCCTTAGATATAAGCTTTATTTGTTTTCGGCACGATAGTTACATTTATATTTTTTAGTAAAAAATCAACTTGAATGTAGCGAATAATCTAATTTCATTTAACTACGTTCTTTATATCTCAAAAGCTCTATGCATAAACCTAACATGGTATAGCGGAAAGATTGCGGTGAAGTTTAAATGTTGATATGTTAGACAAATAAATACAAATAAATTACTATTGAGAGCGATGTGATGTCAAATATATAAACTAAAAAAATGCTCTTCCGCTAGTTTCGGAAAGAGTATTTTTTTATTATAGAATTGTACCGCATGTCCTTTTAACTTGTTATTGTCTCTGACAATGAGTATGCAAAATTCCTGAACGTTCCATTCAGTGATTAAAGCATGAAATTGAATGATTTTTATGGAATCTCTTGCCACCGGACTAGAGTGAATAGGTTTTTTAATGGAGTTCCACCATAGATCACATCTTCACTTAACATCAGGTGAGATCGTGGTAGATTGCTGGATCATCCAGAATAAAAAAAAAAAGTGCCACAAATAAATATATAAACACACTAGCTGCCCCGGCGAACTTCGTTTCGCCATAAGTTAAAAACTATCCTATCTCTCAAGTTGGATCGAACTGCACATGGTGTGCGAATTTTATTATAATCGGTTAAGTGGTTTAGGAGTCCATTGAGGACAAACATTGTGACACGAGATTTATATATATTAAGATTTTCGGAATTGTTATAGTAAGTAGGGATAATAATTATAATTCGGCTTAGGACTTGCTTTGTGTTACTTGTATCATGTCAATGTATACATCTCCCTAGTCCCCATACGTATCCGGCCCCTTATTTACCACATAACCCAGTAAAAATACGATGTGTTCCACTGTAGCGCCCATAAGTCGCCGTTTCCTTATTATTTGGGCCAATGATAAGATCAATTTGCCGTTCGCAAAATTCTCGCTTATTCCCTAAATTGCTTTCGATTCAGATAACGGCTACGAGTATTTAATAGGTTTATGTTTTGTTTTGGCGTCAAATAACTGTTTCTTGGTGAACATCTAGACTTCGTGTGAAGATATTGTTTGTGGAACGAGTACTTTAGTGGAATGTTTTGAATGATATTGTTACTATTACTATTATATAATAGTATCTTTTAGTTAGTATCACAGCTTAGTTTATGTATATGTTTATTCATTTATTTCTTGGTTTATTTGGTATCTTTTGAAGCCTAAACATTATTATGTGATAGAAACGACTGTAACAGCACGGACTTATTACAAACTTCTGCTTTATATTCAGTGACTTAGTTATAATTTGTATGTATTTTGTCATAGTGTAAGTTATAAAGAAAACTTAATTAGGTATTCATATACTAATTTTGTGCGTTTTTGTTATGCTACGAAGAGTTCTTAAATATGGGGTTAAGTTTGAGGTTCCATTTAGAGACCTTGGAATTTCAACAAAAGTATAACTTACTTACCTAATGTTTACGTAAACTACAGCTGCTAGAATAGTAAAAGTACCTACAGATGTATCTATCATACAAATACATATAGGTAGTCGAGGTTATTAGAAAATACAAACAACGCACGAAACTCATTTGTTTAAAATAACAGGAGCCAAATTGAAACTTAAGCTATTCAAATCGTTTCATTTTGGTATCAGCATTTATCGGTTCAATTTTCTAGGAAGCTTTTCATGTTTCAGCTACGAGTAAACGTGGACTTGAATGTTCTAGTGATTGAAATTTTATTGTCATGCAAAATAAGCTTAAGTATATAAATATTGTTCAAAGTTGATAAGCGTGAACGCGATGATTATATATTAATATAATATATACGGACAAATGACACAGATTTAGCTAGCCTCAAAGTTCGAAACTTGTGTTAAGGAATACTAACTTAACGATCATATTTTATAACAAATACCATCTTGACCTGACCGGGAATCTAACTCGAGAACTACCCTGTGACAGCCTAGCATGTGACCACTAGGCCGCAGAGATCGTCAATAAAGTGTTTCATAAAATTGTTTTAGACCTCAAAAACAAATCCAAATTTTATTACCTATAAATTCGGAACTAAAATCTATACGACCTCTAAAAGCTAAAATCACAAATACCGCAATGCAGCATCGTTGTCGAAATGTTTAATTTTACTTTTAACTATAAAAACACTGAAGCATTTAAGTCAAGTGCTTTGATGTAGCATGTTCTTTTTTGTTTTATTAAATATTTGTTAATAGGCTAGTTTCCTGGGTCGTAATAATAACATAACAATTAGTCCGTCAGTTAGATAATCAAAAAATATTGGACACGTATTTTTTCTTTTTGTCAAATGAACAATAAATAATAAAGATAAAGTGCGTCAAAGTTCAGGAGATGATGGCTCGTGACGTCAAAGTTTGCTAAAAATTGTCGCAAACTATGATGTCACACGGAATTTCAAAGGGCTATATCTTTATCATTTTTTGTTTAATCGACAAAAGAAAAAATACGCGTCCAATATTTTTTAAATATCTACCTGACGGACTAATTATTTTTTTTTAGGAAACTAGCCTATTGTGAAGATTTTTCTCCTTTTCGGTCCATTGTTCGTTGTATCTGAGATTCACCTATACGTGATGCAAACCATTTGTGAGCCTATCTCTTTCTCCTTGTCTAACTCTTATCCGAAAGTATTCAAGGTCGCATCTTTAGCCTGTGATACGTATCTCGAATTCTTCACTCTCTTTTATTCCTTTCAACATGACTGGCTCATTTTCTGGGTCAAAATAATAATATTAAAATTAGACTATCAGTTAGATAATTAAAAATATTGGACATCGCCGTGGCTCTTCGCATCTCAGTTCATTCGCGACTCACCTCTTCGCGCCTCGGTTCAGTCGCGCCTCATCTCTTCGCACCTCGGTTCATTCGCATCTGAGCTGTTCGCACCTGGGTTCATTCGCGCCTTAGCTCTTCGCACCTCAGTTCATTCGCACCTCAGCTCTTCGCACCTCAGTTCATTCGCGCCTTAGCTCATCGCGCCTGAGTTCGCTCGCACCTCAGCTCTTCGAACCTTCGTCTTTCGCACCTAAATTACATACTTATATTTTTTATGTTGTCAATTAAACAACAAAATAAATAGATAAAGCGCATCAAAGTTTATAAGAGGGGGCTTGTGTCGTAACAGTTTGCTAATAAGTATAGCAAACTGGGACGACCCACGAAACTTTAATGGGCTATAATTTTTTAATTGACGAAAGGAAAAATACGTGTTCCATATTTTCTTTTAGTATCTAACTGACGGACTCTTCATCTTCAGGTCTTTTTAGTCTCCACTGCAGGAGCATGACCCTGTGATTATGTGATCTGTACTACTTAAGCCATACTTGGTCAGAGCAGATAGAGGATTTGGCCTACACTCTCCTCGCTAGTCAAACGGGTTGGAGAGCTCTCATTGATGTTTATAAGCTTTGTTTAGCTTATATTTCCTAAGTCGCCCCTTACGACATCCATGGCAAGTCTACTCTACCGGAAACCACATGGCTGACTGACGGAGTAATTATATGTTTTTTTAGGAAACTAGCCTATTGTTTTACGGTACCCGTTTGACTATCAAAAAACCTTCTTGAAGAAAAGTAGTCTTCTTATAGACTCAACCAAAGTACCATTACACACAAACTATCTGTTCGAAAGAAGGCCTAGAACTAGGCTCTGATTTCGTGTTCCGAAAAAAATACCTACGTGCTTTTAAGACTTCCTCTTGACTTTAATTTTCAAACAAAATATTGAACCAATCACCAATGTACTGAGTAGTAAATTGTTTCGTAATTGCCGTGTCAATTACAGTTTGAGAGCTTGCAAGTTGTTGAAAATCGACGAGCGAGTTTAATGAGCTCCTTCCAAATTTATTGCGCTAAGTTGTTTACGAGGAAACTTCACGACGAAGTGCGTGAGTACGGAGTAACACCATGAGGGTCTGAATAAGAGGTATCTTTGAATAATATTGTTTCTTGTAGAGTCTGATAGAGGTATCCTGTGACCAAAGGGCTGGCGATTACCTGGGTCAGAGGATAAGCATTGCCATCCAACTTGGCAATACTGCCAGCCTTTTGGACACGTTGCCGCGGGACGACGGTTTGCAGGGACTATATCGTTTGTAAATATTTATGTTTATAAGTAGGTTTTATAATTTTTTGTGTTTATTATTTTAAAGGTGTCAATAAAAATGAACAATTTAAATTTCGTGTAATTTCTTTTTTTAATGGCTACCCTGAAATCGGACAGCTTGTTTGGATTAATAGATAGGTACGTTACATAAAAGAATGACGTGCCGTCATTGTGAAAACCAAATTGTTATAGATAATCTACTAAAACGGAGAAAGTTATTGAAAAGACTAATGACGATTTGCCAGATATTAAGTATATTCCGTACATAATATAAACATGTATTTTTGAACAGACTTCAAAAAAAGGAGGAGGTTATCAATACGGTTGTATTTTTTATTTTAATATTTGTTACGTCAGAACTCCGTCATTTAAACTGATTTAAAAAAATCTTTTTTTGTTTAAAAGGGTATGTATGCTTTCAATTGCTCCTATTTAAATTTAATTACTCAGTTCAGTAGTATGTTTGAAGTCGGTTTTATATTAAATATTATTATATTAAAGCTTGTGACGTATGCATAAACATATCATACACACGTAAGAACAGAGTAATAATGTGAGGCCTGAACAGAAACAGAAAATCATATTTATTTAACCAAATTTGTCTTTGAAATGTATTTTATCTTTTATTATATTCGACGAGCGAATCTCAAATTTATTGAGCTAGGTTTTTTATTGGGAAAATTTGCGACAGAGAGCGTGAGTATGGAATGCTGAGTAGACGGAGTAACGACGATTCGGGTTTTAATTGCTTCAAACAGTGCTTACTCTCATTTCTGCTCGCTGTCTTAGCATTTTTCTTCTTGACTTATATTAAAATAAGATAAAAATATATTTCGGTAAACTTGTTATTTAAATAGTATATAATTCAAATAGTATAATCTTTTACAAGAAAACTAACGACTCCAACCAAAGTTCAGACGGGGCAGATGAAAGTGACCTCTAAAAACAGATTTTAAATTATAGAGGGGTCAGATTTATCTGTCCTGACTGATCATAAACAATTTAAATGATTTGAAAAGAAATCCGACAAAAACATCATCATCATGATCATCATTATGATCATAATCAGTTCTTTTTAGTCTCCACTGCAGGAGCATGACCCTCTCTGTACTACCAGAGCCATAATTGTCCAGAGCAGACAGAGGATTTGGCCTACACTCTCCTCTCTGGCCAGACGGGTTGGAGAGGTCTCATTGATGTTTATGAGCTTTGTTTAACTTGGAAGATAGAGAAAGATGTCAAAATGTCACATATCAGTGAAACTTTAAGCTACCTGCTCACTAGTTGGAGCCACTGTTGTCCTAAAAAGATTTTTATAATATACTCGCGTGGAAACAAAGTATATATTTTAATTATCTACACTAGTGGTTCTGCGAGAACAGTAGCCCTCGCGAGCCCTTACAACCAACATCCACATTTGCCCTCCAGTGCTCTAAAATATATCTGTTACTGATATGCTAATTGACTAAAGGATGATTTCCTTCAGTTACCGGTAGATATACCGGTACCGGAAGAAACGGAAATTTAAACCTACATTCCTCTTACCAGAAGCCCCGACCAGATCCTTTTTTAAGAGCAATCACTAAGCTCGAGAGAATTGAAAAATAGGTATTTATAATATCTATTGCTGTCGTGCCGCGTGCCCAAACAAACCCCGCAGAGTGCGATAGAAATAGTAGTCCTCTGATTTCTTCTCCAAAACTTAACCGATTTTATTTCTTTTTACATAAAAAATTTAAAATAAGCTATGGCTGTTTCTCGGTGTTTTCTTTTTATTATGTAATTGCCCAAATTTGTTTTCTTGATGTTTGAACACAACGGAAATTCATACCAATTTTTCATGTTTTTGAATGTTTATATCTCTTTAAATAATTCAATTATGAAAAAAATTAAACATACGGATTTTTATTTGTAAAAAATCATTGCTCTATTGGTAATATTCGTCGAGGAATCAGGGGTTTTCAACACATTAACTAAGTTGGAGTGATCCTCATCAAGATCAGAAATATCGGAATAGGGAACTTGGCTTGGGTGAATGGGAGGCAAAGTTTAAGTACCCGGTTTCATAGTTGTTACCAATTGGTCAAATTTTTAATAGGAAGCTAATTTCTATTACTATGGCAGACAAACATGCGAACTTTACTTAAAGAAGTGGCCGGCACCTATAAGGCCCGGGTTCAAGTCACAGGATAGCATGTGAATCCTATTTATTTAATTTTAATTTATTTCAGGATTCTAAGTTTATTCAGTGTTTTCAATCATAAAAATAATTCGCAGTATCATGCTTTAATAGAAAAGTATTCTTTTTTTATATTTCGATATATGTTCCTTAGGGAAAGTTGTTCAATTTCACTCCCTCTCCCAATTCTCGTACTTCAACTTCTTTCATTTCAATTTATACTTAACTTTTGTACTACATATAGTCTGTGGGTTTGAGCAATATGGGAATGAAGTTTATTTCTGTGTAATCTACTCATAGAGACCTTTTATTTGATATCGCACATGGTATGTTTACCTATATAAAAAACATTTTTTATCTGTATTGCCGACGTCATTGTTCCTACGCACCATTTTCATGCTTGTCATACCATAGATTCTTATTTACGACCTCATACTGAATGCACTAATACAAAAATATACAGAAAATCGTTTTCAGACATCTTTTGGGCAAATTGCCGACTATAAACATGTTCAAGTTTATCGTATTAAAAAGTTGTTCAGACAAAAAAGTTGCGTCTTAATAACAATAACGAAAAAATGTAATGACATTTTTGAATTTTATTTCAAATAGCTTTCCTACGAGTTTTTTTAAGTTTCGGACCCCCATAAATCCGCCATTTTATAAATTTCGAAAAACTGGCTCGACAAAAAAAAATCTATATAATTACCGAACCTGTTCACAAAATTTCATAAGAATCGGTAGAGAAATGCGACCTGTAGGCGAGAACAGACAGACAGACAGACAGACGGACAAAAGAATTTTGGGCCAATGGAAACTGAGACGCTTCGCTCGGTAGGTCAATAAATTGTATAGCCTTATTTCTTTAAACGAGCAATTCTTGTATACATGTCAATATAAAAATAATCTTAGAATTGGCTGCAACGATTTCGATGAAATTTTGTGTATATGGGGTTATTAGGGCGAAAAATTGATATAGGATAATAGATTGATATATTTATGTATATAAACGGGACTTAGCACTAACCTTTTTATTATTTATTTCTGTTGACGTTATAATGGAGTTACATCCATCGTTCTGGCAACGAGACTGGAGTCAGTGTTTAAAGAGTTAAAAATAACCGAGCGGGATTCGAATTCGGGAGGGTTTCTTGCCCTCCGCGTCTTAACCCGCTGGACCAGACGGACAGTGGCCGGCAGGACGAAATTGGCGACCATACTCTGCGTGGAAAGAAAAACGCATGAAAACTCGAAAATACGCATTTTCTCAAACATAAGACTAATTTAGATCGATTGTTTACCCCCGAAAACCCCCCACATATCAAATTTCAGCGAAATCGTTAGAGCCGTTTCCGATATCATAGATATAATTTATATGTAAATATACAAGAATTGCTCGTTTAAAGGTATAAGATTTCAGATACCTCACGCCCACTAGCGCCTTTAGCGGAAAATTCGTACGCAATAGGCCCTCATTCTGTTCAAATTCACATGAGACCCTAATTACCTCCTCCTAAATTTATTGCGCTAAGTTGTTTACGGGTGAAGTTCGACGTAGGTGCGTAAGTACAGAGTAAGGACGCGACGAAATATTTGCTCAAATAAGTAGCGAAGACGTAAACCTAACTGAACAATAATTGTAGATGTTTTATCTTCTCCCTTTGCTTAATCAGTACATTTTACAAAACAAAGTCCTCGACCGCGTCTATCTGTTCGTCTGTTCGCTGTAAACTCAAAAACTACTGCAGAAATTTTTACGTGGTTTTTACCAATAGATAGTGTGATTCATGAGAAAGGTTTCCGTATATCATTTGTCGAGATTTTGTGTAACCTTATTGAAATATTTGTTGGAAGTATCGGAAATAGTCAAGGCACCCGGAAGCCTTATCGAAAATACTGCCTATTAATATTGATAAATATTGAGATATAACATTCCTTTTTATAGATATAAAAAAAAGTCCGCGATGGCATATATCTATCTCTTAAGTATAGCATACTACACCCATAATATCTTCTAAAGATTGGTCAAGTACAATGCGCTAATTTGAAAGCTATCTAGACGGATACAGATTTAATAATCATCATCATCAGGTCTTTTTGGTCTTCACTGCAGGAGCATGACCCTCTCTGTACTACTTACCAGAGCCATAGTTGGCCAGAGCAGAGAGAGGATTTAGGCTACACTCTCCTCGCTGGCCAGACGGGTAGGAGAAGTCTCATTGATGTTTATGAGCTTTGTTAAGCTTGTATTTCCTAAGTCGCCTCTTACGACATCCATAGAAGGACCGGAAACCACATGGCTACCGGAAACCACACGGCACAGATTTAATCCTTATTAATAATAAGTTACTTACCGTAAGCATTTCGTGAAAATTATTTTATTGAAATAATACTATGTAATTTAAATGATTATTTAAGGAGACATCGAAAAAATTATGCGCGAAAATAAATTCAGGCCCTTTTGTTTCGCCTATAACGAGACATCAAGCTAATGTGGTCCTACTTACGACCGACAAAACATCTAGGCATAATAATGCTCTGCTTCCCGTAGATATATCTAATAAATAGATTAAACTACGATACCAATAAATTTTTTGATAATTCACAAACACAAATTGATCTCCACTTATCAGTCTCCCCGTCCTTGTCACAAATATTTTGCTTCCAGTAAATATATTTACATACATATGTTTCTTTACAGGTTGAATTCCACACGACCGAGTCTGTGGTGACAGTAGACTGGGAGAACGGTTTCGTTGAAGCTTCTGCCAAGGAAAACATCAACGTGTCGCAGATTTTCAAAGAACTCCTGGTGCAAGCTAAAGTTAAGTACAACTTGTCCCCCGCACTCCGACGACGGCGAAGGCAGTCTCTTCCAACTGGACCCCAAGGGCCTCCGGGCTCTAGCCCGACTCCTCCCGGCCACCAGCCTCACGTACCATCGCCAGCACAACTCGCCCACCTCCAGCAGATCCGAGAACGACACAATAGTAAACGTAACTCGTGCAACATCTCTTAAAATTCTTCCTTTATCGTAATATACCTCGACAAAATCCAAGTTACGACTCTAATCCAAGTTACTATCAAATAAATGACCATAAAATAAATATAATACAATATACCGCGCTTATTATAAGTTATGAAATCCTTAAAGAAATAAAAAATACTTACAAAGTGATTTTCCTGCGTATATTTTATCTTGGAAATAAGAATCTTGTGAGTACAAATACTGACGCATAAATAATCTGAAGCTATTTATATTCATCTTATAACTCAACACATGTAAGAATAACAAACTGTGCATGTATGTAACCGAAATAAATATAATAAACTTTTTGAACATTACAATTTGCTGTTTATGTATGTAAAATCTATCTAATACATCGTATACTTATACGTACCTGTTATGAAATTCATACTAAAAAGGGCGTTAGCTACACAATTTTACGTAGAAAAAATCTGATTTAATGCAGATTTTATAAATAAATCTATATATTTATATTTTTGTCCCATTCCCTTAATTTTTTCAAAGTAATGTTGTATTAACTTTTCATATTAACATTACAAAATAATATAAAATAAATTATGATTACCAGTTTTTATCTTTAATTATTCTGGAACCATGTAGAGAATATACGAATTTTGTGAATGTCACAAATTATTGAATAATTCATACACATTAAACATACAATCTGCGGTGGAAATTGCGTAGGCGTGTCGCAATAAACATCAATTAATTCTACGTCATGAATTATAACAACAATAACGGTGGCGCGGCTTGTAAAACATTTTTTATTTACCAAATATGAATTATCTCGAGTGAACATAACGGGATTTTTATCGCTGGATATAAAACGCAGCTTAGTTCATCTTCTTATTTACAGTAACGTGCGTAAAGCTTTTTTAATTCTCTCTTCTTAGTCGTACACTCTTGACAGAGTGGTCGTGATTACGGATTGTGTTGCTCGTCTATGGTCGCTGCTGTTGTTGGTTTTTTAATTAAGAGTTACTAATTCCTTGATCCAATTTTCTTAAAAATAATGACGCCAATGTAAGTACCTATAGTTAAGATTTAGGTGTATTTAATGTTCAATTTCAGGATATGTAGAACAAAGTGATAACTAAGAATGACGGATCGTATTGTGACTGGTTTAACGTAAGTTTGTAATTCTTTTATATGTAAGTGTCTATAACAGTCACAGTAGGCGTCTAGGACATACAGCCCCACAAACTGACTGAGAATATAGTATATGTCGTTATCATATATCAGATTAATGTATAGTCCTGTCCTAGGTAGAGTGTTAGTGACATGAGAAGTGGTTTGTGTTGGTAGGAACTCTTTAGTATTAATTATTGTTATAATCAGTTTTCACACATATTTAAAGGATATTTATTGCAGTATACGTATCAAAGAAACTACGATGTTCATGAAAAATATCAAATAATATAAACTACAAAACAAATATGTTTGAAAGACTGTCAGTTTTAAAATATCGGTTTTATTACATGGAACTTGAACTAAGCGCAGAATAAGTACTAGTACATAAAGGTAGGCTTATTACGTACAGAGGTCGCATTCTGTAAAGGTATTCAAAGAAATATCAACTTAGCGATACGATGTGATTTAGGTCGCGTCAGAAAGCAGCACCTTTTCGTTTAGATACCTACAGAATAGTTTGCAAGCCAGTTTCATCCTTACAGCTCTAAACAAACGATTCATAATTCACTGAAGTCGGTGAACACATATATTTTTGATACCGACACGGGGAGTGAGACAGGTCTGACCAAGTGCAGGCCAGTGTGAACCCATGGAGCGTGGTTAATGTTCAGGGTGAGTAGGCTGTAATCGTTAACGATTAAAAATAAAACCCTGATTTTCTAAGAGTAAAAATATAGCTTTATACATACAAATAATAAAATTTTGTAATAAATCTAAATTGGACACATAAGAGGGCGTCGAGGGTAGGCAGCGCCCCCAATCATGTTTTATTTTATTTCTTAACAAATAAGTAGATAAAATTTCAAAAAATCCCGGCGGGCAATATGTATGTAACACAGGATTTGAAAATGTATTATTTCATCATAATATTTATTCCGCGGAATTATTCGGCGGTTAAGTGGATAGTAACCAATAATCAATTTAAAAAATGCTTATAAAACATACTATAATAATATCTACAGATTTTCCGTCGGCATTGTTTGAAATTTTGTCTAATTGTTGAGAAATATATAATAACACGATTGGTGGCGCTGTCTACGCTCGGCGCCCTCTTTAATACACTTGATAACCAATCAACCTAATAATAAGTATTATTAAATTTCGCCCAGCATTTGATCGCATATGGTTTGGTAAATTTCCTTTATAAAAGTAGTTTGGCAATACCCAAAATCATACAAAAAGTAGCTAACAGAAGATATCAAAATTCTTATATACTGCAGGAAAGCTTGATGCCGTTTGACCAACAGACTATAGACGGCCACACTCTGATCAGCACTAGGTCCAACCCTGTTAATCTCCTTTAATTAAACCAGTATCTTGACGTAACCTTACTAAATTGAATTTCAAAGTATTAGTATTCTAGAACACCAAATATTAATTATACCTTAGAGTAACGGGAGCGTCGAAACTTCGTACCATTGTTCGCAGTTTAGGTTATAAACTTTGTTTCAGAAGTCATAAAGGTCTACATATAATATGTGTGAATGTATACCATCAAAATGTATGTTCTTTTCTTATTTACACACTTCCTTGAATGGAAATTGTGATTTGTTATTGTTAGTAATTTAAACGTTAACTTTTAATGTTTTAGAAACAAAAACATCTCAATATTAAGATTTTCTTCTAATTCAAAGTTTTGGTTATAAACTTCGTTTCAGTAGTTATACTGATTTATATATTATGAGTGAAAGTTAGTAAATACTATGAAATGTATATTTTTTTGCACAAATACTTAAATGAAAATCGGAATCAGTTATTTTTAGTTACTTGTCTTAAACTTTTAGACACAAAAAATTACACTGTTAAGATTTTCTTTAAATTTTGAGTATGCTAACTAATATTTAAGGTAGCTTACCCTAAATACAAAAGTACATAAATATCTTATAAATGTCCAGTTAACACAAATAAAACAATATATATTAATAATTCATAGATAAACTGTTGTCTTACAGATATTTCCAAATTTCTATGTATGTAAAAACTACTGCGTTTTATAACAATTATATTGTTTATTTTCAAATTTTATTAGATGTTTCTAATTATGGATGTGCCTTTTTTATGAAGATAGTATCCTTTAGTTTATATCATACGTTTAGTTTTTGTACCGTGCATTCCCTTCAAGCTTTGTAATCAAATATTGCAATAAGAACCTATGTATACTTTTTCGTAAGTTTATGATTGAGTGTTAGTGTTTTAGAATATAGTCATAAAATATATTATAATTTCTGGTGATAGTTCTTAAAAGCGTAGTCTTTCCGTAGATAATATTATTATGTGATGTAAAATAATGTTTAATCTCTAATTCTTTATAGTTTTTCGTATGAATTATATTGTATACAAAATACATTTAAATATACATATAACTTGTGATTTATATAAATATTTATATTTTGTATGTAACGTTTTATTTACGAGCAGAGATTTATGGAAATGGGCACAGATGGATTTGACATGAGTAGTGTATGTATTCGTTCTCCATTAGATTTTAACGTAATATTTATACCAATAAATTAAATACACTTGTTTTATGTGTTACCGCTAATTGAATTTATACAGAATGTAATAACTTTGACTCTAAATAAACATACTTCTGAATATAAACATATATTTATTTTCCTTATAGTAAATGTACATATAAAATCAAAAAGAAACAAGGAATACGATATGATTGATGAAATTGATATCATTCATAGTTGTATGTCTTAGGAATATAACTAAAACAATCGTAGTCTCGTCCACTTATATTCAATAGCAAATACACATTTGTTCGGCGAACTCCGTGGCGTAGTGGTCAATACGCCAGCCTGCGACACGAAGGGTGCCCGGGTTCGGTCCTCGGTCAGGTACAATGTAAAACGATCTTTTTCAGATTGACCTGGGTCTTGGATGTTTATTTATGTCTATGTCTCGCACTCCTGCCCCCGTAGCATGGCTCACTGTCTCCGTTGATAAAAAGACAAAATATCGCGTTTTGCGTCTTTTAACCCAGCGAGCATGGCAGACGCGTTAAATAATGTCAAATTTCATTCATAAATACGTTACAAGTCGCAGGGTGCGCGTCTTGCGAGCATGGGTTTGACAGCTCGCGATAGACAAATGCAGGCAAAATCGAGGTTGGTACCTTGAAATAGCATAAATTTATCGGGGTTTAGCAAAGCCTAGATAAAATATGTTTCATACGCATTTCGAACATTAAAGTGATAAAACAATCAAAATATTTTGTTTTGCGTAGTTACAAGCTGTCAGACACCTATAATGAGTATAATATTTTAATGTATAATACAAAAACGAATGATGTTTACGAAAATAAAAGCCCGATACTAGTACGCCATCTTGCGTGAGAAACGAAAACTCAAACGGAAAGAACCATTTTACCGACAGATTAATGACAGATGTGTACTGTCAGTGTAAAGTGGTTGTTTGCGTTTAATTGGTACACGATTTACATTCCGTTATTTCCATATTGAATAAAAATAAACCCAAATATATTTAGTTTTTAAGTAAACATCACTAGGTATTTTATAAATTATGTCTAATACGTTCGTTTTCTTTAATCATACGAGGTTTTAATTTTTTATTTGTAGTTTCGTGTTTGAAATATGAATAATGTTTCTAGACTGCATGCGTGCTACGAATCGTATGAGATAAATACCACGTTTTCATTGGTGGACTTCCATAAATTTTAAGTAGGCTGCTTTTTTATCTATCTTTGGCGTGAGCTGTAGATAGTAGCCATGCTACGGGGGACTTTGGAAGGTACATTAAAGCGTTGGCTCCGGCTGTCATCATTTATGGCAGTCGTTAAGCTATGACAGTTGCCCTAGAACAGCTTGAAAAAATTATGCTACCAGTGCTGGTCTCTTACACACACGAAAAACCAACATTAATCCGCAACCCTTCAGGCATCTGAAAAGTATCCTAAATATTTAGTTATGAAATGATTAACTTGAAGTTTTATCGTAATCTATTCAGTAGCTTTTAACTAACTGAAAACCGGCCAAGGGCATTTCGGGCTACGCGCAGTGTAGGGTTCTGTAGTTGCGTATTCCAGCTTTGAATTCACGCCTCACGGTTCAACGACTAAAACGTCTAAAAACGAGCCCACATAGGACGGTGGTAACTGATGAAAGAGTTATAAAATTGTACTCCTCAAGGAAAATATTATCTATTTGAATACCACCGCGAGTAGGGGCAAGCGCTGGTAGCAAGATTTCGTAGGTATAATTACTTTAACTCCCGAGCGCAGATAGGCACCAGCGTATCGTTTCACCAAGCGCCGCGCGCCATTAAACCTGCTATAATTTTATATTTTTTAACGTTACGTGGTGCGTTATTTTATAAAATAAAAATATAATAATTTGTAATCTTTAACTTAGCTCTGATAGTTTTCCTTTAAACTTCGTTATATATCCGTCGTGAATTTTGCACGTACGTTCATATACAACCATTTAGTAGATAAAGCTGGGGGACAGTAAACTCTAACAAAAATTTGCAAATATTTCAGAAACTTTAGAAAAATTATGTTCACAAGCTCACAATATTTTTAAAAGACAACAACAGCTCCCTACACATTGGGTTAGCCAAGAAAATAAATCTTTTTCTTTACTTGAATGAGAGGTACCCAAAAAAAAAACTATATATAAATATCATCACTTTCGCATTTATTTAACAGAGTAACAGGTATTATTTTAGCAATTTTAGAGGTATATAATGAATGACGTTCGTATAGATGAAAAAAAAACGTGTCCTTTAAATATACCAATGCCTTAGCTGGTGGCTGTTAAGGCATTTGATATATTTTAAAAATGTATAGTAGGATAACAATAAAGATCTACATTTAAGAAGGAGACAGCGTTATCATCCCCAACCCAGCTACAAATCACGTGTCACAACACGAAGCTTATCTGTTTTATCTATTTTTACGAGTTCAACAAGGGACGAGTCGCGCGACAGCATAACTTTTACTCAGTAAAGCTTACAAGCTCCCATGACAGTTTGACTTTTGGACTGAAAGCTTTAAAGCTTTTTTTTTGTTATGATTTGTGTTTGTGTGTTATATTATGCTGTGTTTGCGCGTTTTGCGTAATATTACTAACCGCAAAAATAATCCCTTTATGGACAAAGAAAATTGGCAATACTTGAAATAGAGTGCGACCAAAGAAAAGGTGTAGACTGTGGAAAATATACATAGAAAGTCTATCATGATATCCTAATTTTAATCTCGTGAGCTTCTGTTACGTAGTACAAAAAAAACAAAGTACGATCTTTGGTTAAACTGAAAACTGTTGATCTAATATAAAAAACGCCAGACGGATATTTTTTATTGATTGCATTTTAATTTATATAAATAATTCAAACAACATTTTGTTTATCTAAATATCAAACAATCACCAAGGTTATCTATTAAGAATCCAATACATTTTTACAGATACTCGCTAGTACGCATATCTTAATATATATAAATCTCGTGTCACAATGTTTGTCCTCAATGGACTCCTAAACCACTTAACCGATTATAATAAAATTCGCACACCATGTGCAGTTCGATCCAACTTGAGAGATAGGATAGTTTTTAACTTATGGCGAAACGAAGTTCGCCGGGGCAGCTAGTAGTAATATATATGTAAAGCCACATAGCCTGAATGTTACATCAGTTCGAGTTCCCTTCGAGTTGCTAGTGACAGCTCTCACTTGTTGCGCAAACCGCCAATCGATACGAAACCTGTCCCGCCATCAACTCCGCTACCGCTTTTATTCGATATCACCGACACCCTTACTTATAAATTATAGTAACCAGCCTATGCATAGGTAGGCTTCAGTTTCTTTCGAGTTACCAGAGAGATGAGTTTGCACTTGTCACGTAGACTACCGATTGAAACATTACGTGTCTTGCCTTGTCCCTCTAGAGCCCTTCTATGCGCCGTCAGAAACATTGACTTATAAACTACACAAGCCTGCACCTACGATAGCGTGAGTTACTCGTACTTATTGAGTAGGCCACCGATCATTACATAACGGGTTTCGATCTGCCCCAAAATGTAATCATACGACTTCTTAGTCATCATGTCTGACTAATAAAACATATAAGTCCTAAGATAGCGCGAGTTTTCTGTGAGTTGCAGGCGAGATTAGCTCGCATATATTGCACAAGCCACCGATCTGTACACACAATCTGACTCGCCAAAACATTCAAAGCTTCTTTCAAGCGTCTTCAAAAACTTCATGACATTAACTAATGAAGGATACTTGTTCGCCTGTATCTAAGATAGCGCGAGTTTTCTTCGAGTTGTGGGCGAGAGGAGCGCGCACTTGCAACACAGGCCGCTGCTCTATGCACATCAATTTACAATCTGCCTCACCAATACGTTCAGAGCTACTATCAAGTAACTTCTAAGACATCATGACTAAAACTTGATACTAGCAAACCGGTTTATAAGATGGCGCGAGTTTCTGAACACACAATCTGACTTGCCAAAATACTCCAAGCTTCTTTCAAGCTATTTCAAAACCTCATGATATCCTTACTTCCTTATCCTTACTAATATTATAAATGCGAAAGTGAGTTTGTTTGTTTGTTTATTTGTTTGTTTGTTTGTTTGTTTGTTTGTTTGTTTGTTTGTTTGTTTGTTTGTTTGTTTGTTTGTTTGTTTGTTTGTTTGTTTGTTACGCTTTCACGCCGTGACTACTGAACCGACCATCATGAAATTTTGCATACAAGTTCTCTGAAATACGGAGAAGGACATAGGCTACCTTTTATCCCGGGAAAAAGTACTATTCCGGAGGGATCGACATTGACGCGGGCGGAGCCGCGGGCGAAAGCTAGTTACTAATAAAGGATACTTGTTCGCCTGTGTCTAAGATAGCGCGAGTTTCCTTCGAGTTGCGGATGACATGAGCTCGCACTTGTTGCGCAGGCTGCCGATCGATACGCTCCGGGCCGCGACCTGCCTCGCCGACACCTCCCGAGCCCTATCATGCGACGTCACAGACAACCATGACTAATAAACTACCGACTGGCACAATGACCTATGCGAGTAAGTAAACAGGGTAAACGTTTTGTAATATTATCAATAAAATTATTTCTTTCTAATAAGCGTTGGAATTGTTTTTCGTACTCAATTGTAAGAGTAATTTTTACGATATTGTTATTTGGTTTCTAAGATTTCTAAGTCGTTATAGTTGCAGCTGTTCCTTCTCAGTTATAAAAACAATACAAATAATAATAAGAAGGTATATAGGTACTCCTTATAAATACAAACTAGACGGGGATGGCTCATAATTACCCTTGGTTCTTTACCTACATGTAGTTCTTTTTTTTGCTACATAAGAATGGGTATGTGTTAAAGATTAAGTTGTCCCTTGGACGTAAGTAAACATAATAAAACATGTTGGTTTTGATTTGCACGCTAGTACTAATTATTGTTTCAATTTCATTTATAAGTATTAAAATTAGCTAGTACGATTAGCTTAAAAGGTAAAAATCTAATAATAAGCTCTGTAGGCAGTCAGACTGGCCAATAAATTGAATTTAGCAGTCAACTAAGTTGTTGACTATTTTCTGTATTATAATTACTATAAAGAATTATGTCGATGTCATTGTCTAAAGGAATAAGTTGTCCTCACAGACATTTCCATTTTCCATTCATCTGAGAACTTAACACCTTAATACTTATTGAAAGATTTGCAAGCCACCAAGATCGATATTTCCAACTCCGTTATCACTCGGAAAGCTTTATAAGGTTCTTATTTTGAAGCTTTCCATTTCATACTGTCGTTTAAACTCTTTGGTTAAAAATCTAGTGAAGTAAAAAAGTAAAGGTCAACCCACTTCTTAATAAACGTAAGAAAGAAAGAAGAAGATAACAACGATGCTAATTTAAAATTATGCTTTTCAGAATGTGTATGTACCTAATACAAAGCTACTGTGACTGTTAGATTTTTCTTATGTTATTCGACATTGCGTTCGCATTTGTACTCTTCATGATCAATAGTTAATAAAAACTATTGAGATTTAGGTATGTAAATATTAAATTAATTACATATAAGATATAAACAATGTAACAAATTTGGTAAACATGTAGCGAATAAGCCAATATATTAAAATCGAAAATATGGTATGAAAAAATTTCGCCCCAGGTAGGATTTGAACCTACAACCTTCGACATCTAGCCCGTCGATGCTCTCAACCACTGAGCTGTCGTAGCTTCAAATCACCGCGGCGAATTTGTTCATCACATATTATAGGTACACGCATTCGAAGCATGCGTAATCTCCATTACTACCCACTATTTAGAAGTGTGGTATCCAACTTAATTCATATCAGATGAATTGAAAGTTGATTAAAGTGGAGAAAGCTTTCTCAATTTATTATATTAATAGCATTACAATGCTCGGTTTAATATTTTCGATTTTAATATTAAACCTAGCATTGTAATGCTATTAATATAATTAATTAAGGCAATATAATTTAATCTTATTTTTTTAAACAATACGTCATGATTTTCAAATAATGGATGCAAAGAAGTGAAACTAAATGTAATAACAATATAACGATATCTAGGTAAGGGTGCTCTAAGTGGCGTTGTCATGTTATAATCATCATAAATCATCGCGAGCCAATTCAGGAGATTCGTGTTATTGAATAAAGTAGAATTAATTGCTGCATGTATAGTTGCAAATAAACCGTTTTAAACCAAAATCCGTTGTTTTAAACCAAAATCCGTTGTCTGTCTGTCAAGAACCTTTTTCTCAACGTCTTGGTTTTTTCCACAACTCCAAGGGACAGGTAGACTTGAGTATTTGATATGAATTTCAGCTTGATACCTCAACACGTTCCTGAGAAAAAGGATTTTGACAGACAAACGGACAACAAAGTGATCCTATATGGGTTCCGTTTTTTTTCTTTTGAGATACGGAACCCTAAAAACTAAATTTATGTGAATTAATAGTTTGTTATTTCGTATTTTCTGCGAAATTTAGACATATAACTTAATGGATGATGACAAAGTAATGTTAAATATATCTTCCAATCCTAGCGCCCGCGACTCTGGTCCCGTCCAATACACATTTGAGTCATTTGACCAGGGTCACTGTCGCGTCCGCTAAGTTTTTAAGGTTACTATATGTATCATTTTTATTTTTTATATTAAAATATGTACATTTTTTTTCATTTTAGTTAACCCAAATATATGATAGATAATGCAATAATTATATTTTGAATTTCTTTTTGTGAAATGTTAGTAAATTCTAATAGAAAAACGTTTTAAACCTATATTAAACCTCGGAATTTGGTTTAAAACGTTTTAAACCAAAAAAACGGTTTAAAACCAAATGGTTTTAAACGTTTAAAATACTTTTTGCATCTATATGCATGACGCACTGAATCGTGTTTTGTTATAAGAGACTTATAACTCCAGTCATTTGTTTCTTGGACTGAGAAAATATGTCTACCAAGAACTGATAAATAAGTATATACTCGTAGTTTGGAGCCAATGATTGGTAACGGCATAATCGTCCAGTCCTTTCCGTGTAGCCCAGTCCTTTGAAGTTTGCATGTTGATACATGCAAACTTCAAAGGACTGGGGTACGGCCAAGGCATCTAGCCTTATGAAACCTATATCTATTATTAGCAGCAACTGGACAGACGCTGGTATGAGGAGGAAGAGAAAATACCGCTGACGCGAAGCTGGCATAACAACCTTAAAATCATTTTTTTATACAACTAAGTAGGCAAACAGGCGTACGAACCACCTTATGAAAATCTGTTATCGTAGCCTATGGGCGTTTGCAACACCAGAGGTGCCACTCGCGCATTGCCGGCTGTAATGAAATCTTTTAACGCCTTTTTTGAAGAACCCCATGTTATAGTCCCTCGGGAAAACCATGGCAGCTGGTTCGTTCCATAACTTTATCGTACGTGGAAGAAAGTTTCTTTCAAGACGTACTATACGCAACCATATAATGTAGCAATATATGTATTTGCTCCGTGGCGCAGCGGTCAACACGCCTGCCTGCGACACGGAGTGACCGGGTTCGATCCCCAGCCAGGTCAAGATGGAAAATGATCTTTTTCAGATTGGCCTGGGTCTTGGATGTGTATTTATATATGTATTTGTTATAAAATATAGTATCGTTGAGTTAGTATCCCATAACACAAGTCTTAAACTTACTTTGGGGCTAGCTCAATCTGTGTGATTTGTCCGTATATATTTATTTATTTATTTGTTATAAAATATGGTATCGTTGAGTTAGTATCCCATAACACAAGTCTCTAACTTACTTTGGGGCTAGCTCAATCTGTATGATTTGTTCGTATATACATGGTGAAATATATATCGTTTTGGACCCTTAAATGGGTGACTCAGACCATCAAAATGAACAACTTTTCCTATGGAAACAATACTGGGAACTCAAAAAAAAATTCGACGTTCCCATACAAATTGGCCGGGCGGCGGAACTCTTTTGTATTGAAGTGACGAAATTTTTTTTAGTTCACAGCGTTGGCCTCATAGAAAAAGTTGTTCATATTGATGGTCTGAGTCACCCCGAGAAAATATGCGCAAGATTCTCTGTCTGTTCCTCTCCACGTTTTATCCGCTGACCTGAATTAGATACAATTTATGTCGGTAATTGATACCTACCCTAGGAAAAGATATAGGATTTTTTTTTATTGCAGAAAAATATGACGTTCCCATTGAATCGGTATTATCGCGAGCGAAGTCGTTGGCGAAAAATAGTTTTGTACGTGTGGCATATGAAATAATACAATGTAGGTGATCCAAGCCCATGAAAGTGACAACTTTGTCAGTCTAGTTTGTAGAACCCGTGTTGGATAGCTGTACCTGGATTAGGGTATTATAAACTTGAGCTGGCATACTATCTCCATAATTTTAGCAGCCATAAGCCTCAACTTCATCACTGAACAACGTTGAATACCAAACAGCTCGGAATAATTTCGACTGAACAATCTTAGCTTCACGTGAATGCAAGTTAGTAGGTATACATTGAAAATTCCTAACAATATTCTCACTCAACTCAATAGCCATAAATGCGACTACTACGTACATACATATTTCGAATACAGGGTCAGTGGTGTTATGCTCAACTTCCTGTCGTCCGGTGGTTGCTGGTATGGCATCGTGTACGTGCGCCCAGTTTCCAGAGCTGCTACATGCTTTTTCCAGTAGTATCCCAATACCTTCATTCCCTTTTCAAATCCAACAAAATTCTATCTTTCCCCAGCTATACAGTGCAGATGGGCAGCAGCGTCAGAAGCATGAGAAGCCAAACAAACTGCGCTCGCCACCCCGCCTACTAAGCGAGGTAATATCCTCTCATCGAACGAAGTATCTTCGGGAGAAGCTTTTGTCCAGTGAGTGGACTACGGCTACAATGATAGTGGTGATATTTCGAATCGGGCATTGAACCTGCGAAATCTATTCATACAACGAACTATGTACCTATTTGAAATATGTATGTAAATTCAATGCCTATTTGTGAATAGATTATTGTTCAATAACATATTTAAGGCGCTACTGGTAGACGATTACTCGCCTCTATGCCGTAGTAATCAATAGAAATAAAATTAAACTAGTTGTTCTGCAATTACGCGACTGCTAAATAAGAAGTATTATGTTTTCAGAGTTCATATATGTAATTGTCTATGAATGTAGTTTTAGGCTATCCTACTACTTCTCAAAATATATTTTAGAATTTTCATATGCTGTCGAAAGGCAACTTGCATTTTTTTCTGCAAAATGATATCGCTTTCTGCAAAGCAAAAATTCTTAAAATTTAATTTATTGATATTCGTGTCAAAGGGCATCATTAGAACAAACAAGATTTTTTGCAAAAAATACATATCAGTGACAAGCTTTTATAAAAATGAATCCACACTGTAAAGTGCTTTTCAAGACATATAAAACGATTGGAGCACCCTAACACGGTTGGAGTTTTTTTAGTTTAAAAGTTCTTATGGCCTCCTGATGGAGTCGGAAACTCCATCATTAGACCAGCACAATGATTCCGTAATATTGTACGAGTACACATGCATGCAAAATTTCAGCTCAATCTAACCGGGTAGTGGATCAAATTTACCTTGCAAGATTTGTTTACAGACAAACATCGGGACAGGTAAAACTGAATAAAAACTTTTACAAGTTTTTATTAAGAAACTTTATTGTGCGTCACCTTGATTGATGTATGTACCTTCAGGAGGTTGTGTGTGATTAAACTAAAAGCCACTAATTTAAAGTCACAAATTTAATTAAATTAATATAAAGCTATCTCAACATTTCATTGTTGTTTTTAAATAAAATACGTTTTTTTGTTTCACCGATATCACTTACGAATAAATATAGCGGAAGGCCTTTTCGGTCACACGAGGTACAAATAAAAACTACGACTTATTTAAAATTAGTAAAGATAAATTGTAGATTACAAAAACAATATAGTACTAGATTCATATTTCTTATGATTAAAACTTTATAAATAACATCACTTAATTATTGATCTTTAGAATCAAATATCAGATTCTATTCATTTTCTTCATAGGTAGTTATAGAATTTAAAGAAAATTGCGGAATATTTTAAAACATCAAATAGTTAAGACGATACATTTTACGAGTATATCTGCCTGTCAGTTATTTCTTTTATATTTAAAAGATAGATTTTTAGTCATATTAAGTTTCATGGAAAGGCTCCAGCTGAAACTATAAAGGCCTTGAGACCACGTGTAGCATATTGGTGGGCACGCAGGTGGAATACGGAATCATAATAGTGATAGGTTGCTAGCACCATGGCCTAATGGCATGATTCCTAAGATTTTTCACATTTCCACCATCGGCTTTTACGATATGCATGAGAACAGATGCAGCTGATACATTTAATATTCAGAAGACGGTGAACAAATAGGAAATACTTTTTTGAAATAAGTGTTTTGATTTTACTGGAAAATTCTAGCAGCCAAGAGCCAAGTCTTTATTTTTAAAGGGATTTTATCCTTAAAGGCATGTCCGCCCCATCGTATCCTAATTAAAAGATCTTAGCCTAGCACATTATACATGTGATACGAACTTGGTTTCCTCAAAGGAGTATCTACTCGACATTAACAGGGCTCAGCAAAGCCTCTCTCATCACAATGCGCGGCACGATCTGCAAACTGATACAACACAACAGTGGGCGTTCAATCGTGCCCATTGATATTCAATTAATTATATTGTGTGAGACAGAAGGGGCATATTGGGATATCTACTATATGTAAACTAGCTTTCGTCCAAGGACCAATTTGATCAACTTTAAGAAGATGTAATGAAATACATGTTTTATTTATTCGAAAGGTCAAACGCAGTTTGCCGCTTATATTTCAAGCATGTGAATTGTAAATGAAATAAAGCGTTGGAAGGAATTTTACTAAAAATGTGTTTTCTTTTTCGAGTTCCGTAGTAAACAAGGAACCCTTATAGTTTCATGTCTGTCCATCTGTCCGTTTTATTCATATACTATAAGTACTAGAAAGCTGTAATTTGGAACGGATGTGTATATTAATTATAGCAAAAAAGAGGTAAAAGAAAACCTTGAAAAAAAAATTACGGTAGCTCCCATACAAGTAACTTGTGACTCAATATTTTTTTTCTCAACTAAACCAACGCGTAGGGTGTCGTTGATTGAATTTCCCTAATGAAGTAGGATTTTATAACTCTTTCTTCAGTTACTACCATCCTATGTAAGCTCGTTTTTAGACGCTTTAAGTCGTTAAACCGTGACGCGTGAACTCAAAGCTGGCATTCACAACTACGGAACTCTACACTGCGCGTGGTCCGTCACGCACTTGGCCGATCAAACTTTTTTACGATACCTCTTTTTACCCAGTGTCTAATTGGTTAATATCGCCATTTTTTACAGTTACTCTTATATGTATCGTATCAACGATATCTTATATCAACAAGATGATGGTGTAATTCATTGTGTTGATTCGACGGAGCCCTTGGCGACAATTTCTCTAGGATACATTAGTTTGATCATAGACGACGAAGCCATGTGGGAACCAACAGCCCACTAAGTAAATCTCACTACAGCCCCACCATGACAGTTTAGTTCAGTTATTCCACACATTGTTCAGAAATTGGCCATTTATAATACCAAATTACGCCGATTTAACAATATCTAGTCCACTAGAATCAATTTGCAAAACAATTTTAAACAAAATCTATGTCTGTAAAAATTTCAGCCAAGAAATTCAAAGAGTATTTTGAGTCACATAACCTTTTTTTTAATAAATCGATATCGAAATTCTTACCGTAAAATAGTCACATAAAAAAATCTGTTTGACGTTATTTTAGTGATGTAGTTATGCAGAAAGCTGACGGTAACTGAATTCTGTCGAAAAAAGCTTGTTGTAAAAAAGTTAAATGATATATTTCCGTAAAGACCGAAGGCTATACAGAATTTAATTAGCATGAATTTGCAACAGGATTATAATAACGCGTACTGTAATTGTAGCTGACAGGGAAATAGCGTTAAAGTGAACAAAATTTTATTTCACAATGTTTTTACGTATTTGTTTCGAGAAATTTTAATTATTTTTGATATTTTAATTGGTTGATCTCTCAATTGATTAAATAGATCATCATCATTATAGTCGCAAGAAACCACTGCTGGAAAAAGGCCTCTTCCAAGGATTCTTCGTTTCACGGGAGAATATTGCCATACTCACCACGCTTGGTAGCCAATTGCCACAAATACACCTACTTACACGCTTAACGTCGCTTGGGTCTTATACTTAGTCTTAGGCTCTGTCTACCCCGTTAGTAATTAAGGCGTGATTACTATGTTGATAAATTTGACGAATTATACTGTTATCATCATCATTCATCATTTCAGCCGTAAAAAGTTCACAGCTGGGCTTCATGGGCTTAAAATGGTTTGTTTTGACTAAAACTATGACTTTGCGACAGATATAGGTCAACTTACCAACAACTCTGTTGTATAGAGGTATTAATAAAATAAAATATCCAAAAATACTCACTATCACCCTCTCAGCAGATATGAAAACTTTTGACAAAATCTTGCAGTACATTTTCAGTAAAGGTTCCTGGATTTGACGAATTTGACGTGGTATCGCTTTTTCTAATTAAGAGATAAAAAGCGGAACAAGTAATATAAAACTTGCCTTCCCAGTTATGGCCTAAAAATCGAGAGATGAATCGACGAATATTTGCTTTGCATCAACATAATTAGTTGGCGTGCATGGTGTCTAAGAGCAGCATTTTATAGAAAACGCATCTCATTAAAGTGCACTCCGATTAATTCATGCAAAAAAGTATCTCAATATGTTGAGAGACTTTTTTATTTTTTTAGTTATGTATGACTCTGTATACTTATAGGTTAGGGGTATCATCCTCAATTGCTAAGTTGCATTGCCATAATTAAATGGCACCGGATCTGACTACTACCGGACATATAAATCGTACTATTAGAGATGCAGTAGCATGGAGATTTTACCTAATTGCGCCATAAGGAAGGTTCATCATCATATCAGCCGCAAGAAGTCCACAGTTGGACATAGGCCTCCCCCAAGGATTTCCAATACGACCGGTTGGAAGCGGCCTGCATCCAGCGTCTTCCTGCGACCTTAGTCGGGTCGTCTGACCATCTGACCGGTGGGTGTCCGACGCTGCGCTTGCCGGTACGTTGTCGCCATTCGAGAACCTTTCTGCCCCATCGGCCAAGGAAGGTTATTGAGATAAAATTACAATGTCAAGATACAAACTGTTGCACAGTAATATAGAGGCAACAGAGAATACAAAGTAATATCTCAGATGAAAGTATCAAATCCCTGTCATAAACTTGCATAAACGACCAAGATGCGCGAGAACTAAGCTACAATGTAGACACAATGGATGAGTAATAATAATTCCAAGGAATATGACCGAGGTATTATCAACAAAATAGTTAACCATTTTGTTTCTCTACGTATCCAAACGACTCTTACAGTCGAAACACACTATGCCGTAGGTACGCGTCCGAAGTTGCGTGGCTGTTTTTTAACCGACTTAATTCGTTCTGATTGACATGTATCTTGTAGGACTCATGTAGGATCGATTATAAGCGTTATCGACTTGGTCTGTCGACAATATTATGAGCGTATTGTTTAAATTATGCGAAACGAAGTAAGGCCGACATCAATAACTACCGGGTGATTATTTACCCTCAACAGAGCCTTAAAAGGAGACTCAGAACTCCCTCAAACTCAAATAGACGTTAGTAATTTTCATACAAATTGTTTGACCGACTGAATACTTGTATGGAAATAAAAAACAAGTTTTTTGAAAACATTTTTGCGACTAGCTTTTATTATAAAGGAATCCATGCCGTAAAGTGCTTTCAATGAAAAATCAAATGATCAAATACGATTGATGTACCTTATTTAGTTTGAGAGTTCCTATAGCCATCCTCAGACTCCATCATCAGACCAGCGCATCGGATTTCCTTATTGTATGCTTAGATCTTTAAAACTACGCAACGGATTTTGATGTGGATTCTTTTTAATATCTGTATATTAAAAAAAATCCACATCAAAATCCGTACTTTGTAGTAATTGAAGAAGAAGGTTTATATGTAGATTGCACCTATGCGAAGCCGGGGTCCTGGTCGCTATTTAGCTTATTTAAAGATCCTTATACACAACTGTGTATAAAGATCTTCAAATAAACCAAATAATGAAGATAAACCCCTTCGCAGTTATAACGACATAACTATAAATTTTGTACGCATTCCTGTCGTGAAAAAGAATCGGTAATGTGCTTCTGAATTACTGAAATGGGTTTAGGTTCCTCATCATATACACACAAACTATCACATTTTTCCCGTAGCGGGGTACACAGAGCCCAGGTTTATAAGACCTAAAAGCACCGATTACTAAATAGTTACTACTAGAAGCCTTTAAGAGCCCGCCATAGGCCAGGCGGCGTGGCGGTACAAACGCGGATGGTCTAAACGCGTTGGCTACTTTGGATATTATCGTTTTAAACCTGCTGCGGCTGCCTTATCTATAATGCAATTATAATCAAAAGTTCCAAGGTTAATTTTAATGTATTTGGTGAATAATGCTGTATACCGAGTAAATTAGATGTCATTTGGAGGCAACATTGCACTTTTTTTCTATTGATAAAACTTAATGCAATCGTGTTTTTGAGTCAGATAGTTACCAGAGTTAGTCCTGAACTTTACTGCATTTTTATTTCAACTTGAGTATTTCATTATTATTGATATTACAGACAATCATGCAAAGCAGTGTGAGGTAGTACGGACCCTTAACATGTAACGTTGTCCCGAATGATCTATAGGTACTCTAAAGGACCTATTGGTAATTATGGATTGTTTATTACACAGTATAAGTTCTTTATAAGAATCTAAAGTCGAAAACAGATGTCGGATTTCATGCAAAAATTATTTAATTGAATAACCGTCAGGCCGTGGGTCGCGCGTGGGTATAACAAAGCAGCTTAACATCGTTTTAACAAAGAATTCGACGTATACTTACCGATGAACTTTGATCAACACTCGATAGAGCAGGTGCTTAATGAAGCGACGAATTCACTCAAATGAACGATATCTTTTGTTAAGTATTTTAAGACAGGCTTTTGGAGCTTGGAGCCGGCGAGGAATAATGGCCAATAAACTTGCTTATAAAAAGAAAGTTGCTAAACTTGCGCCACCTTTTATTTTATCGATCAAATAGAAAAATAACTGGTTCGGTAGTAAATTACTTGTACTATTTTTGGTATAACTTTTGATTATTGTATAAGATATATAAGAGAACTAATTGGTTACCACCAAAAGTGGGCACTTTTGGCAGTCGATTGAAAATAACACATCTATGTCCCTATACACTTCATCATCATCATTATCATTTTTCAATTATTTTTTTTTTATTAAGAATAACTTTAATTCAATTTATGAATCGGACAGACGATCTCTTTGACAGGGGACTTAATTTTTGAACAAGTGACTTGTCTAAGACGCAAGGTTTTGTATGAACATATTACTTATAATGCGTCCTATGTTTAAAAATAGTACCCTAGAATCCGTGCTGCGTTTGGACGAGTCATCGGAAAGGATAAACAATAAATCTTGGTGATTAATGCGCAGGTCCTATTAATCCTAACGGTATGTTTGATGTAGGTTTACGTGCATTGCCTTGTGTTCTTAAGCTTATCGTTATATCGGTAGTAGGTACCCACAGGTATATGATAAGTAAGCAGATACAACTAGTGACTTTTCCAAGACGAAAGGTTTTCGTATGAATATATCACTCATTTAATACGTCCTCTGCTCAAAAATAGTACCCCAGAAGCCTTGCTGCAATTGGATGAGTCACCGTAAAGAATAACAAACGATAAATCTTGTTGATTAATGCGCAGGTGATATTAATTCTAACTCTATGTTTGATGTAGGTTTACTTGCATTGCCATGTTTTCTTAAGCTTATCGTAATATCGGTAGTAGCTGATATAGATAAGCAATCACACCAGATATATGATAAGCAATCAGATACAACAAATAAGATTTATGGCGTATAAGAACCTCATTGTAACATAACTGCCTCCGTGGTTCAGTGGTTTAGGCGTTTGCCTGTAGACCCGGGGGTCGTGGGTTCGATTCCCACGGGAAGCATACTTAGTTTAGTTTTTCCAGATTGGTTAGGACATTGCAAGCTTGGATCACCTAATTGTCTGATAATAAAGATGATTCCGTGCTTCGGAAGGCCCGTTAAGCCGTTGGTCTCGGCTGATCAATATAGGCGACAGATTTTTCTAACTGATTGTTTTTTTAATAAATCTCTACCGAACATAAAATGCTCAGTTTAATAGGAAATTCATTGTTGCCCATAAAGTAGAGTGTACTTAGGTATACAAGGGTCAGCTAAAATGTAAACAGTATTTACGTTTCCGTTGTATTATAGTTAAGACTATGTTCAATTGTTCATATTGATCATTTAGAAAGTTATTAATTAAATTTGAGGAAAATTTCTCGCTTCTCGGTTTCCACCTACTATAAGGTTCTAGACTCCTATCTATTGTCGGTCATCATTTCGAGTAGGTGTCACGTCAATCGACCATGCACACCCTGGTGTCATTGTCGTAATAGTACGTATACTTCAGATATGTTGATCATCCTGGTCTTTCATTTTATTATTCATCATCATCATCATCAGGTCCTTTTTAGTCTCCACTACAGGAGCACGACCCTCTCTGTAATACTAGGACCATACTTGGCCAGAGCAGCCAGAGGACTTAGCCTACACTCTCTCTCAACATTTTATTATTGTTACACGTTAAATATGATTTGTCTTATCACATTGAAAATTTGTTTTGTCATATTGCACCTAGTTCTATAAATAAAAATAAATAATAAAATAAATTTATTTCAGGTAACTTAAGACCTATATACATTCCATAATATTAAGACAATTATACGCATAAAAAAACAAACAAAAAAAATATAAAAATGATGAAGGCTAAACCCATTTCTAGCCGCAGTATGCAGGATACATCTCAGCGTAACTGAGTCTGTCTTCAACTAGTTCTAGCCAGCTGAAACTTAGCGCACCTGCTTTTCGGCTTTTAGCCGAAATGCATACAAATATTTTTTTTTTTTTAGTAAAAATCCCTACGCCTTCTACAAAAAGTACTGATTGTGGCGACCGTTAATGAAAAAGTTTTTCCAGGTCCATGGTGTTATCTATGATGATGCCTGTCGTCCATTAACTACGGAAACGCTTTTGATTAATGGGATATTGCTTGTTAAAATAGACTAACATGGGAGCTCTCTACTTGACCAATGTGAAGTTTAAACGACCCTTGTCAGTGAGAGCTTAAGCGGGCTCTTCATTACGCTATAATGTCTTTAGGGCCTCAACCCAGAGGAACCGCTAACATTCGTCATGCTTAGGCTTCCAAAGGAGTTATTTAAATCCTAAATGGAGATATAAATTTTATCAAGTGCCCCTTGAGTATCAGGAAGATATATATTGAAACAGACTTTTTATTTAAGTAACCATTGAACCATTGATGTAGATTCTTTTTTTTTATGAAATAATGGTTATAACAAGTATATTATGTGAAAATAGAATATAATATATCTGTATATAAACGGGGCTTAGCACGAACCTTCTTATTATTTGTTTCCGTTGACGTTTCAATGGAGTTTTACATCCATCGTGGTCGCAACGAGACTGATGTGTTTGAAGCGCGAAAGTTTAAAAAAGCGACCAAGTGCGATGCGGACTCGCCCATGAAGGGTTCCGTAGCAGCAAGCAACATAATATAAAAGTTCTAGTACCTAGTTCGTTGTAACTTCGATTGAATGAAAGTTAAATTGCGGTTTACGATTTATGACGTATTAAAAAAAAACTACTTACTAGATCTCGTTCAAATCAATTTTCGGTGGAAGTTTGCATAGTAATGTACATCATATATTTTTTTTTTAATTTTATCATTCTCTTATTTTGGAAGTTACGGGGGGAGGGCACATTTTACCACTTTGGAAGTGTCTCTCAGGCAAACTGTTCAGTTTAGAAAAAAGATATTAGAAACCTCTATTATTTAGAAGATCATTTTTGAAGTCCTATCCATAGACACCCACACATACGGGTTTAATGAAAAAAAAAATTGAGTTTCAGTATGGAGAACTCCCAAAAATTTTTGTTTTTGTTTTTTAGTTTTGTGAAAACTTAATGCGGTTCACAGATTTTCATCTGCATTCATGCACTTACCAAGATGTAACAGTACAGTTCTTATAGTTTCGGAAAACACTTTTTTCCGTTACTATCATCTTTTTGGGTTCCGTTTTTTGCCATTTGGCTACGGAACCCTAAAAAGAATAAAAATGGAATAGTTTTCAAATAATCTTGTGATCTTACGTCATTTACATCTGTGATAATAGAAGAGGGATCTTCAAAACACTGGAAATCCAATGTAAACATAAGAAGGCAAAAGCAAGTTTTTTGTATGTGCGGCCAAAGCTTGAGTCAGATTTTTCAGCTAGCCTTCCCACATATGACAGCTTAAGAATTTAATGAAAATACACCACCGGCTTACAGGAGTAGCTGGGTAATCAATTTTCTCAATGATCTCTTAAAAGAGCAGAAATATGAAAGAAAGAAAAATGAGTATCTCAAAAGATACTAAGTATTATAAGTAATCAAAAAAAAAACCAGCCAAGTGCGAGCGGGACTCGCGCACGAAATTTTCCGTACCGTTATCTATAAAAACGGCAAAAAAATCATGTCTCTGTCATTATTTTTTTTATTTAATTATTTATTTGTAAAGTGAATATATAACTAAATATTTGAATATTTCAAGCTTCTACCTGTTGTCGTTATCAATACCGAGCAAAAATAAGCAAAAAAAACACGTTTGTTGTATGGGAGCCCCCTTAAATATTTATTTTATTCTATTTTTTAGTATTTCTTGTTATAGCGGCAACAGAAATACATTATCTGTAAAAATTTCAACTATCTAGCTATCACGGTTCATGAGATACAGCCTGGTGACAGACGGTCAGACAGACACACAGACGAACAGCGGAGCTAAATTAATAGGGTCCCGTTTTTACCCTTTGGGCACGGAACCCTAAAAATATGATTAATACATAACGAAATAGAACTAACGATGTCTGAGCTAGGATCTATTTATTACAGGTGTAACTAGACTTTGCATTTAATATAAACTCAACAATTACACTGAAAATTAAATTATAGGTATAGGCTTATGGAATTGACTCCACCCGAGGTTTTCCCTGTGTGCTATGACTTGGGGTCCTTCAAAAGGCGTGTTTACAGGTATCTTTAGAGTTGGTGTCAAAGTTCTTAGGAATCACCTCTAGGCTTCTGACGTGTTCCTTTAACGACTACCAGATGGCAGCCGGGACCTACGGCTTAGCGTGCCTTCCAAAGCACGGAATCATCTTAATTATAAGACAATCAGGTGATTCAAGTCTGCAATGTCCTAACCAAACTGGAAATAACTAAACAAAGTATGCTCCCCGTGGTTGCGTTAGTTGCAATAACAAAGTATTTACTTGTATAGTAGCTAATCTACAAAAAAATATTTAAGATTATATTTTACCACTTTTTTGGCATGATTAATATACATATTCATACCAAATTACAGCTCTCTAGTACCTATAGTTTTTGAGTAAAACCGCGGACGGACAGACGGACGGACATACATGACGAAACTAGGGTTCCTTGTGTATGGAACCCTAAAAACGCTTATTAATACATTATTCGACCCCTTTAATTAGACATTCTATCAAAATTTCAAGTATCTACCTATTACGGTTCGATTATTGCTACAGCCCTAGATAGACAGACGGATGCACTGATAGGGAAGGCCCTGTCCGTGCATCCGTCCCATATCCATTGTATCCGTCCGTGTGTAATAAAGATTCAACCTTTCAACCTTCTGGGCTCTGGAGACAAAGCAAAATTTTTGCTTTGTTATTTATTTAAAAAATTACTTTCCAAACTCTTAAAATTAAAATCTTGTTTAAGGTTATAGTCACAGAAAGTCATCCCGATCACAAAAGGCTTTCCTTTGCAGCTTAACAAATAGAGCAAAAGCGAGCAAAATCAATGTTCCGAGCAGCTTAACAAGAGCACAAAATAAAAAGCTTTTGAAGTTGCCTGTTGCTGGCGCTAAAATGAATGCTAAAACGCAATATTGAGTTGGTGAGTATCGCGCTTGGATTTATTCCTATATATATAATAATAAGACTCGTAAAAGTACTGAAAGTTGTGTTTTCTGACTGTTGGAGCCGAAAAATTCTTTAAAGTTCTTCATAAAATCATGTTCTCACTTATTACGTTTATTCAGTTGGAATCGTCGACTGGTTTTAGTCTGTTACAAAGACCATCATCAGGGCGAATATAAGGGGTGGCGATACGGCGGTTTCGCTTCCCTCAAAGCACTAAAATTTAATTATTAAGTTATGACTAGGGAAAGCATTACTAAATGATCCGACAACGTTTCGTTTACTTTTTTAAATCTTAATTTATTCATAAAAACCACAACAAACAATGTATATTTAGGGTTTGTTAAAAATGTGTATGGGCGCTGTTTTTTTAGAGGATTTTACACATAAGTGTGTTTGTGTTTATCTGCGGCATTGTAGCAGCTAAACATATGGACGAATTTATATGTGTTTTTATTGGAATAGCTTCCCTATTCAATAAGTGGAACCACCCCAACCTGCCAGGTTTGAAGGCATCTATTTAAATGGGCTATCATGCCTTTAAGGATAAAACTTTAAATATTGTAAAACATACTGGTTGCGCCGCACTATAGTATCGATTCGTTCTCACCACTGCTCCCCCCGGCTCGCATCAGTACCCGCGCACACGCAAACCGCGCCGCTATATTCGATTCACAACGCGAACGACATTCGATTGATTTGTCGCATGAACACTAATTATTTGTGCTATTGTGTTTGAGAAAGTTAAGGGGCCCCCTCGAAAGTGTTAAACCGGACGTTTGAAGATTTGCGCTGGTCGAAACGCAGCCACGAGTTGTGACGTGATCGTCAGTTGCAGTCTTGCGAGGTGAGAGATTCCTTCTTTTTTTCCTACATAATAGTCCCCTTTATCCCGTAATTATTCCCTAAATCCATTATTTTTGGTCCATTACGAACCGGATAAATCCAGTAATTTGGTTCCATAACGGGATATCGAACAATCTTTTCCCATAACATTTTTTACGAATCAACGTCAGTATTCCAAATTCAGATATTAATATTCGCATAAGTAAATTAATATCGTGTTCATATAGCATGCTATTATTGCTTAATTCATGTTCTACTTGAAAATCCCAGTGGCATGATAATTAATTTCATATCTACCCCCCACAATTTTCAACATTGATTTCGTTGTCTCATGATCGTTTTATACGATTATCCTACGTAATCAAACCTGATCTAGTGATACTTTGTCTATTTTATTATAATACACCCCCCGCTCCGCTTCATTCAAAGCTATTCACTAGGTAATGGGTCAGTTACATATTAATGTCGTTTTACATAATTGCAGCTATTGTTAATATATACGTATATACGCGCCGCACTATACATACCTATATAGGAAGTATAGCTGCTGCAATTTGTAAATGAGCCGCACCGCAAAACTTATGTGTTATATATATAAAACAAATACATAAGTTTAATTTTCTGATAATAAAACTCTGCAATTAAGTTATTAGTTACATAACGAGTTTGGATACACGTATTTGTTTCGTCATTGTGATCGAGGTTAAAAAACTTAGATATTTTCTTTACGCAATTACGCTCATTAATTAATAGGGTGTTATTGCGGATTAATATTGCACAGTTTGTCATCAATTCTGAAACTCAAGTCAAAGTACTAACTTATATAAATAAAACCGCGCCGCACCACCGTTATACAGTGTGTCATCGTTATACAATGTGTCACCGTTATACAGTGTGTTACCGTATACAATATACAGGGTGATCAATCGTATAAATTATACAGGCTGACAAACCGGAAAGTGCAATATTAATTCGTTTCTTGTTGTTTATTTCGCGCATAGTTGATCATGGAGAAAGACGAAAGCAAGTTGTCACTTCTTCACGCGACGCGAGATATAATTTTCACACGCATACAAACTATCGCTAATAGGTCGAAAGATTTATCTGATCCACACATTAAAGAATCGTTTTTATGTGATATTGAAACCGTAGACAGGTTGCGTACGGACTTTGAAAATATTTTGGATAAAATTAATTCCATTGAATCGAGCTTAAATCCTAAATACATGGTTAACTACCAGCCGCTTCTTGCTTTTGAGGATTTATATTGTCGAATTAAACGCGCCGCAAAATCGCTTGAGCCTATGCCTGAATTACAGAATAATTCACTCTTTATCAAGCGTGACAGACCAAAACTGCCACCAATTCAGCTTCCTGAATTTAATGGAGACATTAAGTCATGGCCGCTATTTTATTCTTCATTTAAAACTGTCATACATGATAACCCGACCCTGTCGGACTCTGAAAAATTACATTATTTGATAGGCAAATTGACAAATAAGGCTCAATCGGTATTCGCAGGTATTACTCCGTGCGCTGAGAACTACAAAATTATTTTAGAGACTTTAATAAATAGATATGAAGATAAAAGGTTGCTTGCAACTTCGTATTTAGATCAAATTTTCGAGTTAAAGCCTTCTAATTCCGCTCATGTAAATAATTTACAGATATTTCTTGATAAATTGGTCACTTCGGTTTCAGCACTCAAAAACCTGAAGGTTGATGACCTGTCAGACTTAGTATTTTTGTATATCGCTTTGAAGAAGTTGGATCCCGAAACCGCTCGCTCCTTTGAATTATATAATAGGGGATCTAATATTCCGTCTTTCGACACCCTAGTTACATTTGTCCGCGATCAACTTAAAATTTTGCAACGCACTTCCAAGGAAGTTAAAAAGATTGTCGATCGTCCCACAGACACGACATCAAAAACCGCATAAATCAACGCATAGTTATATCAATACGTCTACCGCGCCCTCTCAACCTCGGTGTTCATTATACAACTCCGCGCATGAACATTTGTATAAATGTTCGAGCTTTCAAAATTTAACTCCTATCGAGCGTTTTAAATTTGTTAAGTCGCAATCGTGTTGTGTTAACTGTTTGAGCGCGAAGCACTGTGTATCTGACTGTAAGTCTAATTCGCTTTGCCGTAAATGTCAGCTTAAGCATCACACGATGTTTCATTTCGAAAATAAACCCGCCTACTATAAATGCCAATGATGTTAGTGGTAGTACAGTACCCGCGGCGCCACCGTCGCATGTGAGCAGCCCATGCTCACGGGCACCTGTGACGTCGCCTGCTAGTGGCCACACGGATGATGTCTCGTTGTGTACCTTTTCGGCAAATAACCGACATGTACCTACCACAGTTTTGTTGGCTACCGCGCGCGTTGTGATGGTTGACACTCAGGGTCGTGAACATTACATACGCGCTTTATTAGACAGCGCTTCGCAGAGTAATTTCGTTTCAAGAAAATGTTGCGAACGCCTAGGGTTAAAATCGCGTCAAAGAGCGACTAACACTATTGTTAAAGGTATAGGAGGTACCACTAAGACTATCCAAGGTTCCGTACACCTGGAATTTTATTCGCGGCTAAATAAAGCCATATAGTTCAATATGGAATCACTAATCGTCGATAAGGTAACCGAGCGTCTGCCTACCGTCAACGTCAATGTGTCTATGCTCACAAACTTTGAGGGGTTGCCATTGGCCGATGATACATATCACATTCCAGGAGAAATCGACGTTTTAGTCGGTGCATCAATTTTCCCGCACCTCCTATTATCTCAAAAGATTCAATGTGAGTCCGCAAATATCGCACCTTTCGCATTACAAACCGTTCTAGGGTACGTAATTATGGGTACTGCTCCCGCGACCGCATCCGCATTTACTACTGTTTCAAATTGTTGTTTCGGTGAGCCCATGGAGGCCGCCATCCGCAAATTCTGGGAACTCGAGGAGGTGGACGTTCCGCCGATTCTGAGCCCAGATGATAAGGAGTGTGAGGATATTTATCGTCGCACTACGTCACGCGATGTCGATGGTCGTTATACTGTCGCGCTCCCATTTAAGGGCGACCCATCGACTCTCGGTGCCTCGCGCCGCTTAGCAGAAAAATGTTTTTTCTGTCTTGAACGCAAAATGCTTGCTACACCTAAACTGAAACAAGCTTACGATGATATAATTCGAGAATATTTAGAGAAGGGATACCTCTCACCCGCACCTCCCGAAGTGGAGGAACCATCTTACATAATTCCGCATCACGGAGTTATTCGGGAGGATAAGCTCACTTCCAAGCTTCGTATTGTTTTAAACGCGAGTGCTAAAACTAGTACATCCGTTTCGCTTAATGATCTTTTGTATAATGGTCAAAATTTACAGGGAAATTTATTCAATATAATCATTAATTTTCGATTGTTTCCTATTGCGCTTTCAGCCGATATTAGGCAAATGTTTTTATGCATCGAAATTCGCAAATGCGATCGTAGATTCCAGCGCATTCTTTACCGCTTTTCGCCTGACGAACCGCTTAAGGTTTATCAGTTCAACCGCGTTTGTTTTGGCCTTAAATCAAGTCCCTTTCACGCTCTCCGCACAACAAGACAGTTGGCTTCTGACGAAGCTGAGACCTTCCCCAACGCAAATGAGACGCTTCAAACGGGGATATATATGGACGATTACGTCTATTCCGTAGAAGATGAGGCGAAAGCCATATCTATAGCAGCTGAAGTCATCGCGCTCATGAAGGCTGGTCAATTCGACCTCGTGAAGTGGACCAGCAATTCGCAAACTGTCTTGGACTCTATACCTACTTCGCACAGGCTCTCGTCCGTCAAGGAATTTGACGAGTCTGATTCGCATAAAGTTCTCGGTTTAAATTGGTCACACAAATCTGACTTGTTCAGTATTACAATTTTTAAACCCGCTGAGAAGTGTACAAAACGCGCCATTTTGTCCTGCGTTGCTAGAATCTGGGATTTAATGGGATTCGTAGCCCCAGTCGTGTTATTTGCAAAGCTACTCATTAAAGAGCTTTGGTTAAACGGTTGCGGTTGGGATGACGTACCTCCTGACAATATTGTTTCCTCATGGGAGCGCTTCAGAGAGGAGCTATTATCATTGGAACGAATTGAAATCCCACGCCACGTTGGCATTACCAGAGGTAATGAAGTAATCATCGTCGGCTTCGCTGATGCTAGCGAAAAGGCATATGGGGCGTGGTGTACTTCCTAGTTAAAGTCAATGACATCCACAAGGTGTATCTTATGGGTGCTAAATCAAAAATTGCACCTCGCAAAGTAGTCTCTTTGGCTAGGCTCGAGCTTTGCGCAGCACTCTTGCTCGCAAAGTTATTAAATAACATAATAACCGCTTGTAACAACCGTATACCTATTAAGAGCGTGTACGCGTTTTCTGACTCAACGGTCGCTCTATGTTGGATCCATGGATCCCCACATAGGTGGGATACCTTTGTCGCTAACCGAGTCTCGAAGATTCAGTCATTAATATCATCTCAATCGTTTTGTCATGTATAGAGAACCCAGCCGATTGTCTGTCACGTGGACTCAGTCCCGCGCAGATCATCGATCATCCGCTTTGGTTTCATGGCCCGCTTTGGATCACTTCGGATCCGTCGGAGTGGCCAGTGATCGCTTTTGACCCTTCAAGGGTTTCTAATCCACCTGAAGAAAAGAAACATGCTTTAGTTTCCAGCAGCCCGCTGGAGGAAACTCCTATTATTGCTCTGGCAGATCGTTGCTCCTCATGGTCTAAACTACTGCGTTATGTAGTATATGTTTATCAATTTCTAGGATTGTTGCCTCGACGTGAGTTTGTAGCAGCTGCAGACTTGGAATTCGCTGAACATAAAGTCATTCGCGAGTTGCAGATTTTATATTTTTCGAATGAGTTTTCTAATCTTCAGGCTGGGAAACCTTGTGGGCGCACACTTCAAAGATTGAAGCCGTTTCTAAAAGATAATCTTATTAGAGTTGGCGGTCGTTTGTCAAACTCAGATTTGAGTTTCGACCAGAAACACCCCATAGTTCTACCGCGTAAACATCATATACTAAATTTGATAGTTGACTATAATCATAAAGTTAATTGTCACGCAGGGCCAGATTTACTGATGTCAATCTTGCGCCATAAGTATTGGATTTTATCCGCACGCAACTTGATACGCAACAGGATACATAAATGTATTCCTTGTTTCCGGCTTCGCCCTAAGCCAACGTTCCCTGAAATGTCAGACCACAAATCATTTCGTGTCCTACAATCAGCTAAACCTTTCATTAATGTCGGAACTGATTACGCCGGTCCATTTAGGGTAACCATTGCGCGTGGGCGTGGCATGCGAGCAGTTAAAGCATACGTCTGCTTATTTGTCTGTATGACAACTCGCGCTGTCCATATAGAACTAGCAGGTGATTTGAGTACTGCTAGCTTTATGTTGGCTTTTAAACGCTTTTTATCGCGACGTGGGCCTGTGGGATGCGTTTACTCCGATAACGGAACGAACTTCGTTGGGGCTAAGCGCATGCTATCAGAGCTATACGTATTATTACAATCTAAGCACTTTAATTCAGAATTTGCTCACATGTTGAGCGAAAATCGCATAACATGGTCGCTCAATGTTCCCGCAGCAAGTCACTTTGGAGGCAGCTGGGAGTCGAACATAAAAACACTTAAAATGCACTTATTTCGCGTGATAGGTGAACGAATCTTATCGTTTGAAGAAATGACAACTGTACTCGCACAAATCGAAGCTATAATGAATACTCGACCTCTTTGTAGAACGCTCTCAAGCGATCCTTCTGAACCGCTTGCGCTGACGCCCGCACACTTTTTAAGTTTAACTCCTTTAAAATATTTACCCGCTCGTGACAACGATGAGGATAGACTTCATATTCTCTCTCGTCATGATTTGTTGGACAAGTTAGTCCAATCGTTTTGGAAGCGTTGGAGGTCCGAGTATTTACATACTTTGCAGTCTCGCGATAAATGGAATACACCTACTAACCCGATCACAACAGGCACTGTCGTAATCCTTATTACAGATAACGCGCCTCCTCTTCATTGGCCTCTAGGGATTATAGAGGAAGTTTTTCCTGCCACTGATGGCATGGTGCGTGTTGCTCGAGTAAAGACTGCTACTGGCTCGTATTTACGCCCAGTTGTACGTCTGTGCCCGCTACCTAGGCAATAGCTTTCATTTCAATTACTTTTGTTTAGGTTTATGTTATTTAGTCTTACTTCTTTAATTTATTTGTTTCGAAGGCATCTCAGATCCCTTCAAGCCGGGGGGAAATGGTTGCGCCGCACTATAGTGTCGATTCGTTCTCACCACTGCTCCCCCCCGCTCGCATCAGTACCCGCTCAGATCGCAAGCCGCGCGCGCGCCTATTAGGCAATACACGTTTACCGCCGCCATACTCGATTCACAACGCGAACGACATTCGATTGATTTGTCGCATGAACATTAATTATTTCTGCTATTGTGTTTGAGAAAGTTAAGGGGCCCCTCTAAAGTGTTAAACAAGACGTTTGGAGATTTGCGCACGTCGGAAAATGCAGCCACGAGTTGTGACGTGATCGTCTGTTGCAGTATTGCGAGGTGAGAAATTCCTTCATTTTTTCCTACATAATAGTCCCCTTTATCCCGTAATTATTCCCTAAAATATACAGTCCATTAAACCCCATTCGCGCAACCACATACCTAATATTGCTTTAGGATAAGCGTTTGGTGCAGATGAGAAATTTCCATATCCAGTATATCCAGGGACAGATGAACGAACAGATCAGATCGAAGGAGGTAATATATTTTTTAATTTTGTGAGAACGTTATATACATTATTTGCTCGTTTTAATGTAAGAGAAACTAAGGCCTATCAGATAAATACTGCTTTCCATCTTCGCCTAACCGGAGATCGAACCCGAGACCCTGCAAAAAAAAGGCACTTGTGGTACTATTGAGCCATAAAAGTCGAGAAGTTACTATAACTACTGATTGCGTATTTGGGTTTCATTTTGGGAGTGATCCACTCAACATTAGAAATTTGAGTTTCATAAAATGCTTTAATATATAATAATGATTCTCTAGATATGTCTGTGAAACTCAAGTTTAAGTCATCAATCAACCACAGGGGGAAAATACTGTCAATATCTTAACTCTATTCCGATATTAACTATGCCATACATACCAAATGAACCTTCGATTACTTCAACGTTAGATGTTTTGAACGTTCAATCATTTGACGCTTCGATATTTGGTTGTCAATCATCGACGTCGTCGACATTCGATTCGATTCGGTTGGTATTCGATTTAGCATAGAGGACCCTATTACGACAAAGTGTTATTATAGGTTATTATACTCTTATTAAAATAAAAAATAAAATATCGTGAAAAAATATTAAGCGGGCGGGATTTGAACCTGTGACCTTAAGTCTACTGATTGGCATATGGTGAAGAATTTCGGCGCCAAGGTTAGAACAGGCGGTGGCTCAGTTGGAAAAGCGTAAGTCGTACATAGAGTTTGCAGGTTCAAATCCCGCCCGCTTGAATTTTTTTACCATATTTTATTTCTTAATTTAATAAGAGTAGGTATATCAAAATAGCACTGTGAATGCAAAAATATAACAGTTAAAAAAATGTGTTAGACTACTTTGTAAGCGCAGTAACAAGCAGTAATACTATCTTGATGCGACGTTTCCTGACCAACTTGGGAATCAAATGTGCTCGTAACTCACATCTTCCTCGTTTACATGTCGAGACTTGAGGTGTGAATGAGGACACCGCGAAGAACGTTTTGAATGCCAGACGTGTAGTTTGAAAAGGACATTGTCTAAGTTGAGCCTCCTTATGAAACTGGAACTTCAAATTGTAGGTGTAGAATGAAACTTCAGGGGATTTTACTTGTTCCTAAAGTGATAGAAATATAGGTATTTAGTCTAAATTCATTATTTTTAAGCCAGCAAACAAAAAGTCAACTCTGCCACTTTTAAAAGTTTTAGTGCTTACTTATTAAAGGAGTAAATGAGTCATTATTCTAAGTTAGTATAATAATGATTTGGCAGATACTTATCCTTCACTAATCATTTATTATTCGTTTAATTTGCATAAGCCACGAATAAATTCATAAGTGACATTTGACTTGTTTATCAATAACAGAATAAAACAGACAGACAGACAGACATGACGAATCCATAAGGGTTCCGTTTCTTGCCATTTGGCTACAGAACCCTTAAAAAAAACATGGCAACAAATGGAAGATTAGGTTTATAAGAGTTTTTGCTTATGTCATAAGAGTTTTTACATAATTTATAATTTAATATAACTGTTCGTATATTACATTGGCTTCTACAACATATATGGTTTATTAATTATTATTCAATATGATTTTATTTGTATAGTTTTCGTTATAAAAAAGCTTTTTAGTACACTATTATGCATTAATATTGTAGTGTTATTTAAAACTTTTTGTTAGACCGACTTCAACCACATAAGTTAAAAAAATAATTTTGAATAACGGTCAACGACATAAAAAAAATATATGCAGTCGAACATAAAACCTCCTCCTTTTTTGGAGTCAGTTGAAAACCTATAGGTATTGCTTGCTGATCAAAGACTTCTCTATATGCGATTATTTGTTTTCGGGTTATGCATTACATGCAAAAACAACGAAATATTTTCTCATTATAATATTACTTTAAATATGTCCTTATGACACTACTCCTTGTTGGCGTGTCGATTAGGGTAATTTAAATGTTACCTTGTAATAAATTCATGCTAGGGGCGATCCTAAAGTGGAACACAAAAGCTCGTTGCATCTAGTTACAGGCACACTCTGAGCAAATGCTAGTTAGACCTAATTTGTTGCTGTCACGAGCTTAGAACCAAATACCTTTTCAAAAAATAAAGCTCTCAGATAGCTATGTTACCACAGATAATTTCACAACTAGTAGCTTATCGATTTTGCAAATATTAAAAGTAATAATAATATGACGTTCAGAAAGAGATACATGATATCCAAATTTGAATAAAATTCTATTTCATTTCATTTCATTTCATTACAAATATTTTGGTACGTTACACGTTAGGGTAATATTGTCGTTTTGCAATTTGGTAATTCTGATAGTCACATACCGATATAGGATTGAAAATTATGACACCTATATTTTGATTAAGTACTTAAGATGTAATCATGCCTTACTTTTGTTCTTTAAAGATAAGTATTAATTTCTTGACAAAGATTTAAAATACATTTAAAAAAATTGGTAGAAAGAACTGGTAGTAGCTGTATATAATTCTATATACAAGTAGACTAGACAGGACACGAAGAATATTTATTACTATTACATTATTCTTATCGTATAATATAAATGCGAAAGTGAGTTTGTTTGTTTGTTACGCTTTCACGTTGTAAATACTGAACCTATCATCATGACATTTTACATACACGTTACCTGGGGTATGGAGAAGGACATAGGGTACATTTTATCCCGGGAAAAGTACTATTCCCGAGGTATCGACATTGAAGCGAGTGGAGCCGCGGGCGAAAGCTAGTTATATATAATTTGGTGATTCTTTAGCACTCTCAATCAGACTACATTAAAACTTTCCATTCCATTTTAAGCTCAGCTTGTTCTGTTCCTTGGAGAATAGCCTTTGTCTTCGGCATCACTGTTGAATTTTCATACCTCACGTTCGTAAAATGGATACTTCAGGTGTCTGGGTGAATGTGTTTTTGTATCTCGAAGGCATGTTGATGGAACATTCCAGCATTACATATTTTGCATATAGATGACTTAATACATATGATGTATTTAAGCTCATTCTTTCCAAGAGAACCAAGATAATAACATATTTGGCTTTTATAAAACATTGTTTTTTTTCTCAAATAGGCTAACTTCATCGTTAAATATGTATAACAAATCAATATCACCTTTTCCATCTGTGCATTTTGCTGATAATAAGACTAAAAGACGTAGTATTTTTTTCCTCTGTGCCATAAGTTTTTCATAAAAAAATATATAAAGCCAAACGGGAGCAAAAATACGACTCTTCTCAGTTTTTGCCTTTGCAGCGTGACATAAATTTTGATATTATTTTTTTATTTACAAGCTTTTATTTAGTTTCACCTGTCCCGATGTTTATCTGTAATCAAGTCTTGCAAGTTAAATTTGATCCACTTCCCAGTTACTGATTGAGCTGAAATTTTGCATGCATGTATAAATTGGATGACAATACAATATTATGGAGTCGAAAGGTGGCCATATAAACTCTTCAACTAAACAAGGTACACCAATCGCGTTTTATTGATTTTCATTTGATTTGTCTTGGAAAACACTAGTGTGGATTCTTTAATAATAAACGTTTGTCACAAAAACGCATTTTTTTCTAAAAAAGCCTTGTTTTATTTTGCTAATTAATAAACCTACCAAATAAAATTAAATAGCAAAAATACAATTGCTCACAGGATACTTGATCGACACAACAAAATCTTACGTTTAACAACCTGAGCCACATGACGTCTCATTGATTATAGAATTATCTTTCTATATTGCGTAATCCTTTGTACTGGTGACATGACTACTACGGGACGTTGTCTTGAAAATTATTGTACCTGCAAGCCTCCATACAGAACTTCCAAAAAATAAAGGTCGGGCATATGACAACAAACTATTTCAGAATATTGCATATGGAGGCGTAGAAAGTTATACTTATTTCCTTCGATCAAATATAATGGTAGATACACAGTCTCATACAAAATGAAGCCTTAATAATGTCCCCGACTCAAAACATCATGCATACTTACAAACAAGGATAAAAACGGTACATACTGAAAGTATAACTCCATCTTTTTTTTTCACTTTTGAAGCGTAATTTTTGCATCTTTTCACTGTACCTACGTCATCGCAAGACGTGTGAGTGCTAGCGCGGTTAATTGAAACTGTCGACAAAACACTTCTGAACTCGATTAGCGCACTGTTTCGCCGATGCCACTTTTCAAGCGCAAATCGTGTATCTACGAAGCTTATTTCATAGGTAAAGGGGTAATAAAAATATATGTGCATGCTGACAGATAGGACATCTTTGCTATCACGCAAAATTCCCTATAGGTAGACTGTTACATGACAGTTTCGAGAAAATCATTGTACCTTTCATTCCAGCTGTAAGAAACTTCGTTCTTAAAACTTCCCAATACGTTGACACGTTTTCACAGATTAGAAGATGAATCTAACTTCTTGATGAAGATACTTTTATAACTTGGTATTTTGCCAGGTAATAACATAACACCTTCCCACATTTCAATTCATATACGCCGGCATGTTGAAGCATTTACCATCGTCATAATTTCTTTATGTTGAGAGTACTTACTATCTTTTATACGTAAAATAAGGTAAGTAGCTTTTTATGACACATATCTATATGAGACAGGTAGTAAGGAGGGGTAATTTCATTTATTAAACCTACCTTTATTAATGAAAATATACCGTATATCTGCCAAATTTTCCATGTAAATATAAATATTAAAAATATATACTACTAGCTCTATTGGAATGTCAATTAGTGATAAAAAAGTGGCAGATCCAATTCGAACAAAAGAGACTTTTTTTATTAGTTATATTTTCCTTTGCATATCAAATGATATGTCTTTCGATAGCCGTATGAAAATTAGACTCTATTTAATAATAGATTTAATAGAAATAATTTTCTATACCAGAGCATAATGTTATTTCGCGGTAATATTTTTGTATTACATATGTATAAAACAAATGCATTTCTGTGGAAGAATTCCTCAGTATTGATTTTATTTACCATAATAAATGCTCTTATTATATTAAGGCGGTCGCTGTTTATACGAGTAAAATATTTTAAAATAGCATTGTGAATGCATAATAAAAGTCTTATAAAAATATGAATAAATGCTGCCTACATAGTAATGCGTAACACAAACGAAGCTTACTTGAGATAGAGGCGAAACAATCGAAAGATCTGTTATCGGTACAATATTTAACGGTAGAGACAATTAAAAAGGCGGTATTTAACAAAATATTTTTACTCTGAAGACTTTCGTGAGTATAAAATACTACGATTACATTATTATTTATAAAGTAACTTAATATAAATACCGACGTTTAAAAGAAGTTTACTTGCGAAATAATCCAAAAAAGCGTTACCGGTCCAATATTTAACAGTACAGTAGACGCTTGTCGTCGGACGTATGTCGGCGATCAAGAGGCACATAAAGACGCGAGATAATAGTGCTTTAGCTGCGGCTGGGCCGTAAAACACGGCCACATACTCGTATAACCAGGATAATGAAAAGCGGTAGTCATTTTTACTCACATACGAAAGTTTGGAATACAGTCTCCTTTTAAATTAGAGCACAAAACTATATAGGTACTTGAAACGAATTTAATGCTTATTGAATCTCGTTTAAAGTATTATTCCTCTGAATAATACGCTGTAAACAGATAAGTAAAAAGATTGTATTTAATAAAGTCTTTTTACCCTGAAAACTTTCGTAAGTATTAAATACTATGATTACATTTTTTGAAGAAAGGAACTTAAAAATACCATCGTTTAAAAGAAGTTTAAGTGCGAAATAATCCAAAGCAGCGTTACTGGTCCAATATTTAACGGTAGAGTAGACGCTTGTCGTCGGACGTATGTCGGCGATCAAGAGGCACATAAAGACGAGAAATAATAGTGCTTTAGCTGCGGCCGGGCCGTAAAACACGGCCGCATAACCAGGATAATGAAAAGCGGTACCTAGTCATATTTACTCACATACGAAAGTTTGAATTACAGATTTTTTTTTAATTAGAGCACAAAACTATATATTTTATACTCATTGAATCTCGTTAAAAGTATTATTTCTGTGAATAATATACTGTTAACAGAGAAGTGAAAAAACACACTTTATCGGTACAATGACCGGACCGACTTTCAAAAGAAGTTAAATGTATATACTTTTAAAGAAAAAATACAAAAAAAATGCGTTATCGGTACAATATTTAACGGTAGAGTGGACGTTTAACTTCGGACGCAGGTCGACGATCAAGAGGCATATAAAGACGCGAGATAATAGAGCTTTAGATGCGACCGGGCTGTAAAACACGGCCACAAATGAAAAGCGGTAGTCATATATATGAAAGTTTGTTTTCAATACGAAACTATAAACTTGAAACGAATGTATTACTCATTGAATCTCGTTTTAAGTATTATTCCTCTGAATAATATACTGTAAACAATGAAGTAAAAAAAAACTTTATCGGTACAATATTTAACGGTAGAATGGACGCTTGACGTCGGACGCAGGTCAACGATTAAGAGGCACATAAAGACACGGGATAACAGTGCTTTGGCTGCGGCCGAGCCGTAAAACACGGCCACATGTAACAAAGATGATAAAAGCGGTAGTCATATTTACTCACATACAAAACTTTAAAATACAGGCTCCTTTTTAATTAGAGCACAAAACTATATACTTGAACTGAAATTACTTGCTGAATTTTATCGAATCACGTTTTTAAAGAACACGAAAAAAAAGAACGCTTTTAATGTTATATTTTTAAACTTAAGACTTCCCGAATTATAAAAGAGCTTTTTGATGAAACAAACTTTAAAATATAGACGTTTGAAAGAACGACGACGTTATATTTAGATAAAAGCGAAATAATTAACAAAAGCGTTATCGCGTCCAATATTTAACGGTAGAGTAGACAATAATATTATTAAAACTTACGCGAGATATCGATTTAATATATCACATAACGGTTTAACTCATATATTTTTAGTCGAAAAAATGCCGACAGTTTCAGCCTAATCAGAGGATGGCCTACTGACGTGAGTTAAACCGTTTTGTGATATATTATAAGGTAGAGAAGACGCTTGACGTAGACTTACGTAGACGTAGACGTATGTCGGCGATCAGGATGTACGTAAAGACGCGGGATAATATTCCTAAGCTGCGGCCGACCCGTAAAACACGGCCACAAGGATATTAAAAAGCGGTAATCAATTTTTCTCATATACGTAATGCTTGAAGTACTGTCTACTCTATACCTAAACTAGATTCTGGCAAGCCTCATTTCGAGTTTTATTATACCCGTTTAAATTTTTTGAGCAATATGCAGCGCACAGACCTCCAATTTTTATGACAGCAACGTCCAAATCTCAAAGTATAGAATACCTTTCATTTTACGACTGAAAAGCCTGTGATATTAAGATGGGCTTGGCAGAGGACGGACAAGGCATAATATAAGTCGTAGTGGTGGCTACGATCGTAGACATGGACGTAGAACTGCTACGAATGTAGACTGCTATTAGGAAGTTTGGTACTTACTTGAAAATTACATCTATAATATTATTGCACTTAGTATGAGACTAAAACTTAGTATTAAATACAGAAAAAATATAAACATTTTTCAATAGGAGATTTGATTTTTATTAGTAAAATTATAATAAAAACAATTCCGTGTACCTAGTTGTTTAAAAATATGTAAAAATGATATATAAGTGCTACTTTAGTGTTTTTATATAATTTGCCATATGTTAAAACTTTCTGTTTATGCAACAATTTTAGATATTTGCAAAAGAATCGTGAAAAGCAATAAAGTCAAGACTTGAGTACAAAAACATATTTTAGCGTGACTGGGCTAAAGAAAACTCCTCCGGTCTTTGGAAGCGTTTTATTACTAAACTTTGGTGACAGACGAAAGATGAAACAAAAATGGGGTGCCTTCAATATTACTTTGTCAGCCATCACTTCAATGTTTACATAAAATATCATTTGCCAGGTAATAATACTAATAATTTAATATTAGTAACATAGAGCTAAGATAATCCATTAGTAAATAATCTTTCAGATAAAAAACCGACCTTAACCAAAGTACTGAACTAATTTTGATGAAATTTAAATAGGATCACTGGAAAGATATAGGTATCTTATAAACAAAATAAGATGTTTTCAAATCGGTTGAATGAAGTAACATACACATAAAAAGATTCCGATAAATCGAGTACCTTCTCCTGTTTTGAAGTAGGTTGAATAAATTAATTACATAATAAATTACTAATAGTTAGGTAATATTAAAAGTTCAAACGAGAAAAATTATACCTTAAATCATGAACATTTTATATGCATTTTGTCAAGTTAGTATCGGATGATCGTAAACGTAAACCAAGCCTGTACATTTATGAAATTGCTAAATTTGTTAAACTTAATTATGACTTGTTTAAAGAGGCTAAAGATGTGTTTTCTCGAAACACTAGAAATGGAAATAGGCTTGTTGTTAATATAATGCCTAGAAGTGCAAAAATGAAAAAGAATTGTTATTATATGTGCATCTTAATTTATAACAAGATACCAGAATCCATACAAAACACGACATTAAATAGTTTAAAAAAAAAAATTCATAATTGGCTAAGTGAACAAGGATTCTATACAGTGCAAGAGTTTCTCAATTTCAAGCCCTGAGTAAAAATCTAAATTAGCATATTTAATCTTATTCTGATGACACCTATAATTAATTTTTAAATAATTTGACATTTATATTTTGATTTTGATTATTGGATTTGTTTTGTACTCAATTAATATAACTTGACAATAATTTAATTTATATACATATTTGCATGCTATTGTTATGGCTGATTAGGTATGAAACTGTAACTATTATTAACATCCTTGTATACCCTTCTCAAACGCAAATAAAAATTATTCTATTCTAAATAGTCGTAGCAGATAAGATTCGTACGCAGCACGTAACTTATGCAAATAGCAACTCGCCTAAATTGCAAGTAGTCTCATTATTTTGCCTAAGTTGCTGGAAGTCTAAGATGTCCACTGCTACAATAGCTAGTTCAAACGAATTGTGGTCAAAAGATATCGGATGTGTCGAATACAAAGTAATAAAAAAAAAAAAATTGTCTGGGAACTCAGACTTTTGCAATTAAAAGAAATATTTTTGTCACTTGATAGGTACTCTTCAATTCTATAATCAAAAATTTGATTTTTCATATTAACAGAATGAATATGAATATTTAATTGTATAATTTTGTGTGTCGTACGTAATGGACAATAAGCGTTTCCAGGTTAGCGCTAATGTATTCGTTTTGCTAGTTGGAATGCAAATGTGATTATATCGCTGCCATGATCAAATATGCTTGCTCGGTGGCTATTTCTGTTCACTTCATGTATTGTCCCACAGTTCAAAAGGTGGCCAAAGATCATAAGCACCATTGCCCACCATTGCACCATTGCACCTTAGTACAAGTTTCAATTAACGCCCTTGAGCAGCAAAGAGCTTTTTTATGTTGTATATGTAATAAATATCCTTGTATTAAAAATCAAGAATCATACGTATTTTTGAATATGGGTTTCTTTGAACCCATTTTATATGTTATATTTGATTTCACAATTAAAAATTGTTGACGTCAGTAATTTACTTATAAGAAAATTTAGTGCAGCTCCCAAAGCAGCATACAGCAGAAGTGGCAACAAACTGCTGTGTATTTTACAAGCTTTTATTTAGTTTCTCCTGTCTCGATGGTTGTCTATTCTCAATCAAATGTTGCAGGTTAAATTTGATCCACTTCCCGATTACCGACTGAACTGAAATTTTGCATGCATGTAAATTGGATGACAATACAATATTATGGAATCGTTGCGCTGTCGAGTCGGAGAGTGGCCATAGGAACTCTAAAACTAAACATGGTACACCAATCCTGTTTGGGCTCATATAATTTGTCTTGGAAAGCACTTTAAAGTGTGGATTTGTTTTTAATATAAGCTTGAAAACTTGTTTAAACGAATCCTAAAGTGTCGATATTGATACTGCTATTTAAGTACTGGGATGTACATTACTTGAAAACCACACTGGATTGTATAGTGAATCAGTTATACCTACACCGTTAACGTCAAAAGTAAGTTATACTTGTACCATAGACGAAAAAATCCTACGTACAAGTTCTACAAGTAAATTATTAACCAATTTGTGTATCAACGTAATTGGCAAACAGAAATCCAGTGGGAAAGTTCGAAAGGTTATTGAATAAATGATCTGGGGGAGTTACAAGTTGGAGCAACAACTGACATTTAGAACAATCCGACCTGTACCCTTATTGGCGGAATGAACATGTTTGGCGGTATGACAATGTTCGACGTAATAAATTAACTCTGGACTAGATATCTATACCTCAACTGTGTTTTAGAAATAAATACTCGAAAAACCGGCCAAGTGTGAATCGGACTCGCGCACAAAGGTTTCCCTACTATATAAATCACGTTTGTCCCCTACCCTCTTTGACCTCTGGACCCTATTAATATCGCTCCGCTGTCCGTCTGTCTGTCTGTCTATCCGTCTGTCACCAGGATGTATCTCATGAACCGTGATAGCTAGACATTTAAAATTTTCACAGATGATGTATTTCTATTGCCGCTATAACAACGAATACAAAAAAATAGAATAAAATAAATATTTAATGTAACAAACGTGATTTTTTTGCTTGTTTTTGCTCGATATTGATAACGGCAACAGGTAGACGCTTGAAATATTCACAGAATATTTAGTTATACATTCACTTTCAAAATAAATAATTAGTTAAAAATAAAAAGGGCTCCCATACAACAGACATTATTTTTTTGCCGTTTTTATAGATAACGGTACGGAACCCTTTGTGCGTGAGGCCAACTCGCACTTGGATGGTTTTTTTTATCTACTTTTGAATTTTCATATACATCCTACTATTTCAGTAATATTAAATTCACATTGTTCCGTAAATATTAATAAAGAAAAGTACCTACTAACATCGAGATACTATTAAGGGCCTGTACTACCTCACACTGCTTTGCATGATTGACTGTAATATCAATAATAATTAAATACTCAAGTTGAAATAAAAATGCAGCAAAGTTCAGGACTAACTCTGGTAACTATCTGACTCAAAAACACGATTGCGTTAAATTTTCTCGATAGAAAAAAATTGCAAAGTTGCCTCCAAATCACGTCTAATTTACTCGGTATACAGCATTATTCACCAAATACATTAAAATTAACCTTGAAACTTTTGATTATTATTGCATTACAGATAACGCAGCTATCATGTGTTTTTCTTTTTCGAATAACCCTTGAATATTCCTAAAAAACGAAAATATCCGAAGTAGCCAACGCGTTTAGACCATCCGCGTTTGTACTGCCACGCCGCCAGGCCTCGCTCTTAAGATAGTGTCTCTGTGGGTACAAATGGTGACTGTTAAAATTTCTTTCAAGTACAGACATTATGCATTTGAATTATCATCTAAGCGTTCTATTCTTAGCTGTGGTACTTCGGGGCCCAAGGACAGCTATAGTGCAGCGTTCATGTTAAATATAATTTGGCGAAGTTTTAAAGGCCTTGCCTGGCACCATTACTTGGGTAGTACCCTTCTTTATATGTATGTATAAAAAAATTATAAGTCTAATGTAATTAATTTATAGTGTAATTCAATTTATGACTACAGAATTTATCATATTTTACTATACCAATCTGTAAGATTATTTGAAATATATTCATTAAAATAATGCTTATAATTGATCTCTAGAACAACATTGTACTAATTTTGAGGTAGTAGAATAAATGGCTTTTTTAATTTTATTTAATAAAGAATTATGGACAGGGAAAAGGATATGATAGTATTATCATAATCATCATCAGGTCTTTTTAGTCTCGTATCAGGAGCATGACCCTCTCTGTACTACCGAAGGCTTACTTCACGTCTTTTTGCTTTGCGAAAAGAAAACGGATTGAAAAAAAAACGTGATAGTTTGTATGTTGATATATAAATACTTTCACGTCGTTTTCCTTTGCGGGGTAGACAGAGCTCAGGTTTTAAGACCTAAAAGCCGCGTTTAGCATATTGGTGCGCATTAGAGCAAAAACGGAATCAAATAAGTAATGGGTTGCTAACCGCATCGTTTACTAATAATTCCCCACATATTTGCCCATTCCCTTGATCAGCTTACAACTTGCGCGGGAATAGAAGCTTTTGATACATTCTGCGATTTTTCTTTTCTCCCAGACTAGCATGGACGAGTTCTTCTTTATGCATTTGAAAAACTGAACAAAAAATACTTGGCAACGCATTTCGTTTCAGAACTCTATGCTTTTAGAGCGTAAAAAGCTATGAACAATTTGAAAACAGCCTTCACTTGAATGAAATAAAAAGCAAAAACGTCCATTTTTTAAAATAAAGTTAGTGTGCAAAAGCGTCTATTTTAGGCAACCACTTGCTCTGGTTAGTGGCTTGAAAGAGCATAGCTTTTACGCATTTATTTCGTCAAATATATTTGTAAAACTGTGCATAAAACCCAAATATATTTTTCTTCTGAAAATATTTTCCTAACGCATTACCTACTTGAAATTCACGCATGACGGCTGGATTGACTTTGATAAAAACCTGTCCAAAAACCATTACTAAAAAACTTTCTTCAATTGCGAGTCGAGACTCGCGCACGATGGGTTCCGTACCATCTATAAAACGGCAAAAAAATCATGGCTATGGTATGGGAGCCCCCTTAAATATTAAATGTATTTTAATATTAGATAACTAAATATTCTTTGAACATTTCAAGCGTCTACCGGTTACCGTTATCAATATCGAGCAAAATGGACCAAAGAAATCACGTTTGTTGTATGGGAGCCCCCTTATTTATTTATTTAATTCTGTTTTTAGTATTTGCTGTTATAGGGGCAACAGGAATACATCATCTGTGAAAATTTCACTTTCTAATTATCACGGTTCATGAGATACAGCCTGGTGACAAACGGACAGACAGACGGATATCGGAGCCATATTAATAGGGTCCCGTTTTTACCCTTTGGGTACGGAACCATAAAAACGTATCTTTAGATTTAGATTGAAGAAAAGATTTATCCTTTCCCAACCGCAATTATATAATAAAAGTTTATCTTTACATACAATTTGATAATTACATATATCTTTACAATAAATTTAATTCTATCGATATTTTTATTAGTAAACCGACATTTCCTTGTAGGGTCTGGGTTAAATTCCAGCAGTGTGTAGCCGTGTATCGCTTTCTATTTATAATAATCCTCGGGCTCCATTAGATATAAGCTCGCTATAATACCAAAAGCTTGCGTAACCTTTAGTGCTGCGATATTTCAAACTTGAGTAGCGTTAACCTGATGTGTTATTATTAGATTATAATCACATAGGTATAATCTTTATTTTAAAAACATTTGTCTATTTATACCTATGATATAACGAGGTATGCCTTTGTATTTTATTTTTACAAGCTTTCATTTAGTTTCATCTGTCCCGATGTTTGTCTGTAATTAAGTCTTGCAAGTTGAATTTGATCCACTTTCCGATTGAGCTGAAGTTTTGTATGCATATGTAAATAATATCGTATCGAATCGTTACGCTGGTCTGATAATGGAGTCGGTGGGTGTCCATAGGAACTCTTAAACTAAACAAGGTACACCAACCGTGTTTGGGCTCATTTGATTTGTCTTGGAAAGCCCTATACATTGTAAATTTGTTTATATTAAAAACATGTCACAAAAATATACTTTTTGCAAAAGAAAACTTGTTAATTGAACACTTCGATGCCTGTAACAAAAATACTTTTTATACCGGGTGTAATTTACCCTCGCCCTTACCTTGAAGTGGTGATTCAGCCCGTAAATATGAACACCTTTTTCTATGAGATCAATGCTGGAACTTGAAAAAAATATTAAGGACTTACAAACAGCCGTTTCTGCATAATATTTTTTTTTTTTTTTTTATTTTGGATGATCCAGCGATTGATCACGATCTCACCTGATGTTAAGTGAAGATGTGACCTATGGTGGAACTCGCTGGCTCATTAACAACCTATTCACTCTAGTCTTATGCATACGCCTACGCTTGGCTGTGCTATGGCGTGCTGCTATGGGGAGATAGTACTGATTCAGAAAGTCTACTCAAAGTGCAAAAGAAGCTTATAAGAATATAAACAAATATAAAGCAAAGAGAAAGTTGCAAGCCTTATTTCCAACAATTGGAAACATGCAAATTCGCTCAAAACAATTTATCCTTCTTCAAAAAAAGAATAGAATCAACTAATAGGTATGAATTAAGACACAAAAACAAATTACTACTACCAAACTCTAAATTAACATTACACTCGGAGCTAAGTCAATCAAAATATACAACAAACTTCCAGAACATATAAAAAATGCAACCAATAATAAAACATTTATTAAACAAATAAAGCAGCTTCTACTTTCTAAATGTTATTACTCTGTGTCAGAGTACCTTGTCGATAAATTAAATTAGCATGATATAAATTAATTAAGCAATGACATAATAATATTAAACTAATGACATATGAAATAATAATAATAAGAAATAAATAGAATTTTTAATTATAAATAACTATGGCGAGATTCCTCCTCTCTGCTTTGCAGTGCCCAACAGGGTCCTTAAATGATTGTGGGATCATATAATACTGTAAACAGTCTTTAAGGAGCAATAAAGTATTGAGTATTGAAAAATATCAACACATTCATAAAAATTGAAAAGAAAAGGTCCCCAGAATTGGTCCCATAGGAAAAGTCGTTCATATTTTTAGATAAAGTAATATCAAAAACAAATTACTACTACCAAAGTTATTTTATTCACCCAAGTTATTTTATTCTCTGGGTAGGATGGATACCTATTTAATAACTTAAAAGGATATAAAGAGATTTAAGTTATTGCCAGCAGTATTGCATTACGCGCTCTCATTTCAGTGAACAAAACAATAAAATTAATTTTCTCAGTGAAGTCTTTCGTACAAAAACTAATCTTATCGAATAACTTTCATTTCGCTCCGCGGTCTGCATAATACCAAAATAAAGGAGGTAACAGAAACTCTTCAAAATGTTCACCTCAGTTACGCATGTGCTGTTTGTTTTCGCGTGTGTAAGTGGCTAACACTGGTGTTAGACTTTTCATGCTGCTTAGAGGCACATGACATAGCTTAACCATAGCACCCAGAGTTGCTTGCGCTAATAATGCTCAAAACCAGTGGACCAATAGGCTCCTCTCACGCATGTGCTGAAGTAATGTCATGCCGCAAATACACACTACTCTTAGCCACTAAATATATCTTAGCAAAAACTTCAAAGGCCTCGTTTAAGGAAACATATTTAAAACAGTGAAGGAACAGGAAATAAGTTATTACAACACGACGATTTGTGACGGAGAATAGCATTGACACATCATAAAATTGCTCGTGGCCAAGCCAAAATAATTCAGTTACCACAATATATGCTGAATTGCTAGATGCTGCTATTCGGTCGGACGATATTAAAAAAGCAGCAGCGCCGACCTGGACCAGGATCTCTGCATCACGATCAGAGTATGAGGCATATGTTCAGCAGTGGGCGCAAATATGCTGAGAAGAAGAAATATGACAAATATGGCGTATATAGCGCGCAGAACCGATGGAAGAAGAAGCAGACTCTAGAATGGTGACCACGCAATGAAAACCGTTCCCGATCGACGGTATTTGTAATCCTTGATGAGGTTTATGTCCAGCAGTAGACTTCTTCGGCATGATAATAATAATTCTTCAATAATAATAATAATATAATAAATAAATAAAATACTAAATATATACGGACAAATCACACAGCTTGAGCTAGCCCCAAAGTAAGTTCGAGACTTGTGTTATGGGATACTAACTCAACGATACTATATTTTATAACAAATACATTATAGATACACATCCAAGACCCAGGCCAATCTGAAAAAGATCATTTTCCATCTTGACCTGGCCGGGGATCGAACCCGGTCACTCCGTGTCGCAGGCTGGCGCGTTGACCGCTGCGCCACGGAGCTAGTCAATTCGAATGATACTAATAAATGACTAAAAATTGTGAGGACCAACGTCGGCCTCCATGGCGAATGGTTAGTACGTCAGCCTGCGATATGAGGGTTCACCGGGTTTGATTTCCGACGCGTACTTCATTTTGGCAATTCTATGCTTTGGAAGGCATATTAAGCCGTTGGTTCCGGCTATCATTACTAGATAGCGGTTGTTAAGCTATGTATATATTAGGCAGCTTGAAAAATCTGACAACAGTGTTGGCCACTTACACACAAAAAGCCAGCAAAAGCAAGCAAGCACAGTTATTTGTTAGGCAGGCAGCCAGCCGTACAAAATTTCGCCAAATCATATCATAACATGAATATTGTCATAATAGCGCTCCGACGTATCACGGCTTAGGATAGGACGCAACTGGAACACTCAAATGAAGAGAATGACGATTGTATGTGCTTTTACCACCATGATTATACTTCTGGTAGTACCTATATTTTGCTTCATAACCAGCTTACCAGCCGAGGTCTAGGCCCACTCCGGCTGTTTATTGGATCCAGTGGGCTGTAAATTACAGGCGGTCAACTAACCACATTTCGCTGGGGTCATCATTAGTAGCTAACGACGAAACTTCTTCGGGTAGAAATGAGACATTTTTCAATCTGCTTTTAAAACTAGTTGATTATTAGATATTCAGGGTTTTTTTAACATTCGTAATGCTACTATGTTAGTTAGTCTTGTTAGCACTTAGATTGCCGAAATCGCAGACACAATAGTTTTTCAATTGTTTGCGGGTTCCGGTGGAAATAAGATATGGTGAAAAAAAATGGCGTGGGTTTTTTTCACCATATTATATTAAGACGTAGGGAAGAAATAGTACCTACCTTTATTTATAGAAGGTGTCTCCAATTTCAAAAATCATTTTAGAAATTATAAAAATTTGGAGTTTTACAATTTCAGCACTTAATAAACATATTGGAATTTAAGTGATTTCAGGACCAAGATTTTTTAATTTCTGTAATCTAACTTTTATTATACAAAATGTCGAAGAAATTGGTAAGCAATATAAAGACCAAAGTAGAATGAGTACCCCATCGTTTTTTTATAAGATGTTTTAACGCTAGCAAAATTATTTCAGCTATCTTAAAATGATTTGAAGAAACCTTTGAATTCCTCTAATTAACTTTGATAAACGTATGAACCGCATTCAAACAGTGAAATAGTAATTAATGATACCAATTTATATACCGATGGCTTACAAAGGAATCTCCGGCAAGTTCCAACGAATCCATTAATCTGTACATTAATTATACGGTCTACGATCATCTATCGTATTCATGACTACTCAGAACCACGCCTGACCTTTTGCACGCTAAATTATGAACGTAACAATTTTTTTAAAAACGGGGACTTATTTGTGCGCCGTGATATACTTATGAATGTTGAGATAAGTATGCAAGTTTTGTCATTTTTTGAAGCGTGAATACATTTGGAGTTTCTTGCAGCAGTTAACTAGTAGGCATTTAGGTAGAAATGGACACAATACCACAAAACGTCATATCGAGGCAACGGGCCAAAGAGCTAGTAGTTTCACTCAGCATACACTCTATTCAACGGAAAAATGTTTTTCAAATCGGCCCTTCAGGCTATACATTCACGAAATCGAGGCCCATCAACCGGCCTATTTGCTTACTTAGTGTACAACGTTGTGATAGTCAGTTCAACATACATTGCGGCTTTGTATGATCGACTATTTTTATTTAAGATATATAAAACGTTATGTATTTTGAACTGACTATCAAACTGTTGTACACTAAGTTAGAAAATAGGCCGGCAGGTAATATGAGTGTTTGCCAGAAGCCTAGGTCCGTCCCTCCTGGGGATGGTGCCATAATGATGATGTTAAGGGCAGTCTGTCCTTGCTTCAAATGCCCTGTCAAGTGGCGAAAGCTCACTTGGAGCTAGCTGCATAGTCAATTAAAAAAATAACGGGAAAATGATGTCAGTGTTTAGACCAGAATGGTCGTAAAACATTTTTTGCATAAAAAAAATTACTGATGAAAGCTGCAAGCATAATATCGTATTCATGACACGCCTGACAGAACCGATGAACTTATAAATCAAAATTTTGACGATATATTTTCTAGAACATGACGAGATGGGTCACTTTCATAGCATGATGCAAAGTGAAGAATATTCTTCAATCCGTTTTATCGAGACTTAAGTTCTCTTTATCTATCTTTACATTTAAAAATGAAACATTATTTCCATTGATCGCAGCATCACGTGTGAAAGGATCGAGTTTGTTTTTCTTATGAAAAAAAATATTAATAGTCGCATGGAAAATAAAAAAAAAATTAGGAAACAACGATCTTATTATCTATTATTTTTATTTTATAATTAACTACTATTTAATTGTCAGTTGGCGTCTAGCTAGTAATTAATCAATTAGTAGTTATTTTATGATCTCAGTATCTATAAGTCCTTTACGCGATACGGTTAATTTTGTAATAAAAATTTACTTGTTTATGAATAATTCGTAAAATTGTTTGAAAACAATAAAGAACGCAATATTTTCCCTTATCTTACCTTTGCAGAGCAAATAAAATTGAAAGACGGAGGTCAGACGATTGAAACGCGTTTTGGCATTCAGGGCTTAGCTAAATAAACCTCAGTAAAAAATACTCGCGAATCTGACTCTTATTGCCTGAAGGATAAGGTCGTTTGAATTATATGTGATGCATGTATAAATCGTTAGTCTGGAGTGTTAAGATAAGGCGCGCCATTTATTTAGAAGCATCACTGATTTTCACTCTAGTAATGACTTACGCAAAACAGTTTTTTTGGAAATAAATAGTAATAGCAAACAGCTAAACGACCATTTTATTTTATAACACTCCTACTAGATAAAGTTAATAAGTAGACTTTAAACTGTACAACATTTTACTAAATAGAAGAAAAATTTTGAACGGTCTGATTTACTATATAACCAAGTGGGGTTATATAGTAAATCAGACCGTTCAAAATTTTTCTCCGAGATGAGTAGATAATATTTCTGTCTTATTTATCTACTGAATTCAATACAAAAAGGTGTCACTTACTATCTGTCAGCCAATGCCCTTGACTCTTTATTGGTTTAAGTCCTGGTTGAATTACTAATCAAAACAGAGATCTCGTAAAATAGTCAAAGTAGAGCTTGGATTTAGCAGATACTTGTAAACCCACTATCATCGTCAGCTTTCCACGACCTACTGCTGGGTATAAGTTGGTATAAGCCTCCTTTTGTCTGTGCCATATTTCTCTACCGTGACTGAAACTTTTGCGATTTCAGAGTTGGACTGCTAGTAAAAGTCGTTCGTCTCTATTATCATATCAGCAGAGGAAGTCTGTAAATATACGTTAATTATCAATCGATTTCGATCGCTAAGGGGCGACATACTCACACCTACAGGCCGCCCAACAATATGCCACTATTAATACGAAGACTTTTACGCGACCCGTAGTGTGTGAAAAGGCCGTCGACGTATCGTATCACTGTCACTTCGAAAGAAAAACAGTCGAAAGTCAACGTAGCGAATTTAATCGAATAAGTAATAAGTCCGTTTCAGTCCACGCTTCGTGGATGAATAACCTACAAAAAAATTACACATATATTTTAAGTATCATCATCATCATTTCGAATAGGTGTCACGGTCTATCGACCATGCACACCCTAGTGTAAGAGTTCTTCGGAACCCCCTCTCGGCCTCTGACGTGATTTCTTTAACGACTACCAGATGGCAACCGGGACCAACGACTTAACGTGCCCTCCGAAGCACGGAATCATCTTTATTATCAGACAATCAAGTGATTCAAGCCTGCAATGTCCTAACCAAACTGGAAACAACTTAATAAGGTATGCTTCCCGTGAGAATCGAACCCACCACCCCCGGTTCTACAGGCAAACGCCTTAACCATTGGACCATGGAGGCAGTTATATTTTAAGTAAAACAATTTTGTTTGTTAATTGAACATATGTTACTCTGATTCCGTATGAAAGTACAATTCGCGATGGAAAGATATTATTATTTCATTATCGGCATATTGAAAAATTTTGGATTTTTATGTGCATTTCACTCTTACTTACCACAGTATAATGTGTATTGCGAGTAAGAGGAGCGATGCGTTAGTACGGTATTATCCTGTTTAAATCGGTATTGTAACTATCGTTATAATATAATATTACAGACTTCCGCTGCAGGTGCCTCACACTCTAATCTTAGAATACGTGTTAATTAAGTTTAAAACGATTAGGATGAGTGAGTGAATATGGATCGTAGAGACCATCTTGGCCTGGCCGGGGTCGAACCGAGAACGAAATAGATGTTTGATTCCCAGCCAAGTCAATATAGAAAACTATCTTCTTCAGATTTAAATTTATTCTTGGATGTTTATCTATGTTTTTATAATATAGTATCGTCCCATGATACAAGTTCACAACTTCTATGTTATTTGTACCTTTTAATTTTATATTTATTCAAATCTTCAGCATTAAAACATAACTGGTGTTTAGATTTTTTATCGCCACGGATCAATCAACTTCGTTCAAATAGAGCTCTACAAGCGTTTTCCTTGTTATCTCAAATACTCATTACTAACAGGAAATTTACCGAGGAAAGTTCGCGAACGATATCCACCCATTCATCTTATACCTACAGGTATAAGTATACTTGGCAGACCCTGTTGTCTTTTTGTGGTACATTAACTCGATAATTTGGCTCATTTGGGAAGAATTTATCATTTAAACTTTTTCGATTACTTAAGGACTGAAGTTTCTTTTTAAGCACGGCATTCTTAGATGTTTTACTTTTTTTAATTGCTTGTTTTGTTTTTATTTTTGTGTGTGTCAGTGGCCGACACTGGTTCCAGATAATCTAAGCTGTCCAAAGCATCTGAAAGTATCAGGCAACGTCTGCCATCAATGATGCACAGCCGAGAGAGACTTTGTGCCTTTCTGTTACTAAAATGTATTTAGCCTTGAGTTGATAAATACATGTTACAGCGTTTTTCATAGCAACTAGATAATTCATCATCATCATCATCATCAGGTCCTTTTTAGTCTCCACTACAGGAGCCCGACCCTCTCTGTACTACTAGAGCCATACTTGGCCAGAGCAGCCAGAGGACTTGGCCTACACTCTCCACGCTGGCCAGACGAGTTGGAGAGGTCTCTTAGATGTTTATAAGCTTTGTTTAGCTTGTATTTCCTAAGTCACCTTCTACAACATCCACGGGAAGACTTGGAGTGGTCCTATTCTACTCTGCCGGATACCATACGGCAGATAATTCATACTCTTATTAAATTAAAAAAATAAAATATAGAAAAGAAAATCCACGCGGACAGGGTTTGAACCTGCGACCTTAGGTCTCTATAGATAGGTTATGTTTTTATTCGATTTGTAATCAAATACGACGAGACACTCCAATACAATACTCAAAAGACTCAACTGACATTTTTGTCTTGTGCTGTCTTTGTCTTGCTAGGTTATTGTCTAGACAGTGACAGAACAATATTTGAGTGCGTTTTTAATTAAAATGCTTTTGAGTATTTGGTTGCTCAAGTATTGCTATTAGTTTAAACAAAAATAAAATATTATATTAGGAATTTTTAATCGACGACGCTAGCAACCTATCTCTATTTACTATCGTCTACCCTACTCTACGTGACAGGTATTTATGTAAAATCACATTTTCTTCAGCCGTCTACTTAAACTTTATTGCAGTGTTTACCAACCTATGTGTCGCGCAGCTTCTGTAAGGGGGTCGCCAAAGGTCGAGATAACTACTTCAGCAAAAAAACAATAAAGATTAACAACATTGATTTATTAAGTAAAAATGTCATATGGAATGAACATACACGTACATACATGTTAAAAAACCGAAGGGTCGCAAAGGGGGTCGCGAAATATTTTTCATACGGGTCGTGAATCATGAAAATGGTTGAAAAACACTGCTTTATTGTGTCTATGGAAGGTCGGCATACATAGATACACCTTTTCTCCAATTGAAAGAGGTCCGTGTGCAGTGGGAAATAGAATATTCCCGTCCAAATTACCTGAATCCAATGCATAATTTATACAATACACGTGTCAGTGGTTTTTGTATTCACTTAGGTACTTTGAATGCGGAATGTGTGTAACTCTTATACTCTGCAGGATTTAAAAGTGATATGGAAATGAAAAGCTGCAAGATTTATACACATTTATGGTTTGTAACATTAACTGTTAATGTTTACATAATTGTATATGAATATCTTAAGCTTTTCTATTCCATACCTCTTTTATCAAACAAATAAGTAAAGTCGTATTAAACATACATTTAGATCTTTATGTCCTTCAATCAAATATAATGATTCGCGCTCGAAAAGTGGTACCGGTAAAACAGCGCTCTAATCGAGTTTCGGAGCTGTTTTGTCCACAGTCACACATGTCTCGCGATGACGAAGGTCAGTGAAAAGATGCAAAAACTACGCGTCAAATGTGAAAAAGAAAGATGGAGTGTCATACTTTTAACATGTACCCTTTTTGTTATTGTTTGTAAGAATGCTAGATGTTTTGGCTCGGTGACATTATTAAGGCTTTATTTTGTATGAGACTGTGTATCTACCATTATATTTTATCGAAGTTTATATCTAACTCTCTCTACTCTAACGAGGTAATCTCTCTCTCTCTCTCCCTCTCTCGGTTTTCTAAGCATTTTTCCGGTTGCATCCTCAACTGTGATTGTTGGTATATTATTTGGCATAAGTTTTACGGCCAAGCTGCCTGCCTAACGCCAATGATTTTCAGGTAGCTCAAGAACCGCGAAAAAATACCTGTGAAAATAAAGTACAAATATTCGCCCGTGCCGGGAATCGAGCCTGGTCCCTCACGAGGGACCAGGCTCGATTCCCGTAGAGATGCTCAGGTGATTATCACGCCAGCATGCTACACGTAGCATGCTGGCGTGATAATCACTGCAGACGAAGGTTGTCACAAGGTAGACAATGACTAAGTCGATAAGACCCTAAAGCTGGGTAACAGTGATGGTATAGGCGGAATGGAATGGAATCAAAGTAGACGGACTATTATCATGCTCAAACTGCCGCCCATTCACCTAAACCAGCGTTAAGATCTACGCTGGTAGAGAAGCATTTTATATTTCCTTATTTCCCAGAATAAGCAATAGGCATGTTTTCTAAAAAAAATACGTTACGAAATAATTAGTCCGTCTAGTAGATTATTGAAAAATATTGAACACATTTTTTTCCTTTGTCAATCAAACAAAAAATATAGCCCGTTAAAGTTCCGTGTGACGTCACTGGCCAGTACATTATTACCGGTTTGTTGCGTCATGAATGCGCTTTATCTTTATCATAATTTGTTTCTTTGAAAAAAGAAAAGAATACGTATAATATTTTTCGATAATCTATAAGACGAACTAATTATTTGAAATGGTTTTTTTTATAGGAATTGTTTCCTAATAGGTTTGTGCCTATTCATTTAAGAGGGATTTATTAATACACTTACCCCATTAGAGTCATAAGAATAATTTGTTTTGAAAGCTAGAGGAATGCTTAGGATGCATTTTTCAAGACAACCTTGACGTTTTTCAGTAACATTAGTCAAAATTGTATAAAAGAAAATGGGGAAAGCATTGCCCAGCAGTTAAATAAAAAAAATATTCAGGGACACATCACACAGATTCAGTTAGCTCCACATTAATGCCTTGGTTTCCTGGAAAACAGGGCGCCGCGCCGTTACCGGTCGCCGTCCGAGCGGGACACACCTATACACGGTGAAATTTTGATCGTTTTGGACCCTTGAAGGGGTGACTCAGACCATCAAAATGATCAACTTTTTCTATGGAACCAACGCTGGGAACTCAAAAAAATTCGACATTCCCATACAAACTGGCTGTGCGGCGGAACTATTTTGTATTGAAATGACGAAATTTTTTTGAGTTCCCAGCGTTGGTCCCATAGAAAAAGTTGTTTTAAAAATAGACATATACATGACTTGAATGTACATTTGTACAATATGACTTGTCGTCATAGCGACTTTATTTTTTATTTAGACATTAATAAATTTATATATAAATTTAAGTTGACACAGGATACTATGTATCTTCCATTTAGTTTAAGGCGACAAATTGCTACAGTTGTAGCTTATAATATACAACATTGTGTTGCAAATTGTACGAGTACAACTGCAATCTCCAACTGTGACAAAGAAAACTGTTTTTCTAAAAATGTAGTAGTTAATCATAGTAAGTGTAATTTAAACTAAGAAATAAGACAACAGTCAAAGCCAAAGAATTAAATATTATTCACCAGAATATCCAAGGCCTGACTAGCAAATTATTAGAATTAGAGTTATTTATAAATAGTAAAGATTTTCATGTAGTTTGTCTAACCGAACATTTTATGCAGTCACATCAACTACAATTTAATATTGAAAACTACTCTAGGGCTAGCTCATATACCAGAAGGACAAAAGAGAAAGGAGGCAGTTTAATTCTAACGCAAAATGACTTGAAATACAAGGAACGTAAGGATATTGTAAGTCTTTCTATAGAGTGTAGTGTTGAATTAGCATGTATCGAGTTAGAGAATTCTATTATAGTATGTGTATACAGTCCACCTGATTCAGATTATAATACATTAGAACTTGTGATTGAAGATGTTTTAAGGAAATTATGCTGTAGTCGTAAAAATGTCATAGTTTGTGGCGACTTTAATGTAGACTTATTAGGTTTATTATAAGGTCCTCAGGACTAGCGAGGAGATTACTCAATATTTTGAAGACTTCTTTACAAACATTCCCGTGAATACCACTGCCTCCTTACTTTCATCATCTGTGGAATCTAAAAAGTTATTAACTAGTTGTATACCGGAATGTAACAGTCTTCTAATAGTCTAAGATCCGGCTGCAAAATCAGTACGTTCATCATGTGGTTCATCAAACTAAAATTTTTACATATCGACATGAATAGGAGAATACACTTTCAACAAGGTGCCAGTCAAAAAGTGCCCGCAAGTACTTTTAATTAAAATAATGAAAATTTATTACTGACATAAAATTTCATTCACTTAATTGTTCAATAAAATATTATCCATTAGACAGCAGTATACGTAAATACTTTGAAAAACTATGGTTGCCGTTGCCCTTTCGGCCGCAACCTCTTCGCAGCCAGGAGTAAACAGGTACCATTTTGTTATAATTATTCGTTCATGACGTATATCGATCTTTTTTATATCAAATTGAAGCTTATTTTTTTCTGAGTGTGATGTTATAAGGTTGCCATTGAAAAATTGGCCGCAAATAGGAGGTGCCAACGATTAAAGATGCTAGATTTTAAAAATAAAGTGAAAGCGCGCAGCGTTGCTTGTCAGACAAGATTGGCGACTGCCAGACTACGCTGCCAGCTGTACAAGTTTTCGAAGCCATTGCGCATGCCTCGACAGATAAGGTTTTCAACTTTGACAGACAACGTAACTATTAACAGTTTAGTTTATACAGCTGTATAAACTGTAGTAATAATGAGTTTATAGACACTATCTAATTTATTTATGAAATACAAACTAACAGATATAAGTACTTATGAAAAAGAATACCTGGGTTACTTAAGTCAATATAATCGTGAAATACAAAATAATTACATTCATTAACAGATAAGCAGTAGTTTACATTAAAAAAGACAAATGTGCAAACAGTGACATCAACAAAATCTATTTAATATTTTGTTTCAGAGTCATTGTCATTTTCACTATTATCGATGCTATAAATTCCATCACTCCAACTGTCAGAGTCATTGTCAAAAGATTTGCTTTTAGTGTTACATAAAACATTCTCAACATGCGTTAGCGTGGAGTCTCCTAAAAACCATGTTGGTTTGAGCAAGCCGTCTAGTAGTAACCAGCCATTGTTTTCTGCGCTAAATTAACAAAAATTGTCCGCAAAATTTTTTGCTTTAAAGATTTCCAAATCGGTAAAATATGTAACTTTTTAAAAAAACTAACTTTTAACTTCTTAAAAATATGTAACTTGCAGTATAAAGTTACAGTATTTAAAAAAGTTACAGTTATTAAAACTGTAACTTTTTTTTATACTGTAACTTTTTTAAATACTGTAACTTTTTCAAAACATTCTGCATGATACCCATACATTTCAATTGATTTCATTGTTAAAATAATATCATGGTATTTTTATTTTTTTTCTGACGAAACATAAACATTGTGAAACACTTTTTGAATGATACATCTTTAAAGTCAAGTAGATTTTTTGGTTTTGTACACAAAAAGCAATTGCTCATTTTTAAAAATTATCAAGACTCAAATCAACGTCATAAAATGGAAAATTAACCGAATCTGTCAAGGCATGCGCAATGGATTCGAAATCTTAAACAGCTGACAGTCGCCAATCTTGTCTGACAAGCAACGCTGCGCGCTCACTCTCTTTCACTTTATTTTTAAAATCTAGCATCTTTAATCGTTGGCACCTCCTATTTGCGGCCAATTTTTCAATGGCAACCTTATAAAATCACACTCAGAAAAAAATAAGCTTCAATTTGATATAAAAAAGATCGATATACGTCATGAACGACTAATTATAACAAAATGGTACCTGTTTACTCCTGGCTGCGAAGAGGTTGCGGCCGAAAGGGCAACGGCAACCATAGTTTTTCAAAGTATACTGCTGTCTAATGGATAATATTTAATTGAACAATTAAGTGAATGAAATTTTATGTCAGTAATAAATTTTCATTATTTTAATTAAAAGTACTTGCGGGCACTTTTTGACTGGCACCTTGTTGAAAGTGTATTCTCCTATTCATGTAAATATGTAAGAAAAATAGTTTGATTAACCACACTATGAACGTACTGATTTTGCAGCCGGATCCTGTATATTTGAACATGTAACCCCTCAAAAAATCATTGATACGTTCAAGACTTTAAATAATAAAAAAACTGGAGACCTGTGGGACATCTCAGTATCAGTCATAAGTAATATTATAGAAATAATTGCTCCTTATTTAGCGTCTATTTTTAATAAATGTGTAGATACAGGGACTTTTCCTGATCTAATGAAATTAAGTAAAGTTATACCGTTGTACAAATCAGGTGATAAAAATGATCCAACAAATTACCATCCCATTTCTATTCTGCCAGCGTTAAGTAAAATATTTGAAAAGTTAATTTTTAATCAGTTACTATCTTTTTTTAATAGAAATGGTCTATTTCATAGTGAACAATACGGATTTACAAAGGGTCGATCAACTACGGATGCGGGTGTTGCGCTTTTAAAACATATATATCATGCTTGGGAGAGAAAACAAAATGCTATCGGTGTTTTTTGTGATCTCTCCAAAGCATTTGATTGTGTAGACCACGATACCCTGCTGTCCAAATTGGAACACTATGGGATTAAAAGTAAATCTATTGCAATAATCAAATCTTATTTAAGTAGCCGAATTCAAAAAGTTAGCGTTGATAGGGTTCAATCCTCGGGATCATCTGTTAAGATGGGCGTACCCCAGGGCTCTATACTAGGTCCCTTGTTGTTTCTTATATATATTAATGATCTGCCCTACTATGTTAACACATGTAAAGCTGTACTATTTGCCGATGATACTTCTCTTATTTTCCCTGTTGATAGGACAACAGACAATTTTGACGAGGTCAATAGTACATTAGCTCAAGTGTTAGAGTGGTTTACAGCAAACAATTTGCTGTTGAACGCTAAAAAGACGAAGTGTATTAAATTTTGTCTACCGAATGTTACAAAAGTAGCAACACGCATAGTGGTCGAAAACGAAACGATAGATTTGGTAGATAAAACAGTATTTCTTGGGATGACAGTTGACTCGGGACTTCAATGGGGTGCCCATATCACATCCTTAGCGGGTAAACTTAGTTCTGCTGCTTACGCTGTTAGAAGAATAAGACAGTTGACTGACGTTGATACTGCGCGTTTGGTATACTTCAGCTACTTTCATAGTGTCATGTCGTATGGTATATTACTATGGGGTAACGCAGCAGAAGTTAATACCATATTCGTCCTTCAAAAACGCGCTATCAGATCTATATATAAACTAGGTGCTAGAGAATCTCTTAGAGAATTGTTTAAAAATATAAATATTTTGACATTCCCCGCGCAATACATATTTGCAAATATTTTGTTTGTTCGTAATAATCTTCATCTTTACACGAAAAATAGTGATATCCACAACAGGAATACGAGAAATAAAAATAAATTAGCGACACTAACTTTGCGATTACAGAAAACAATGAATTCATTTTTGGGACTTAGTATACGCTTCTATAATAGAATTCCTGAAGAAATATTGGCTACATTAGGTAAGTTTAAGACTGCTGTTAAAAATCATTTACTTAAAAATGCCTACTATTGTATTAATGACTATTTAACAGATAAAACTCCATGGAAGTAATACATCCAATAAATTGTTAATTAATATACATCAGTAATTACCTAATGTAAAATAATTTAATTTGTTATAAATGTGAAAGCGTAGCCCTTCAGGCACGTAGGGACCAATACTGGACTGAGTTTCTTTCGGCGTATTCTTCTCAGCAGTGGTCATTTCGAAACGCTAGTAGCTTATTATTCGCAAATATAAAAAATAAGTTCAGAAAGAGATACTTGATATCCAAATTTGAATAAAATTCTATTTCATATTTCATTTCATTTTCATTTCATTTCATTTCATTTCATTTCATTTCATTTCATTTCATTTCATTTCATTTCATTTCATTTCATTTCATTTCATTTCATTTCATTTCATTTCATTTCATTTCATTTCATTTCATTTCATTTCATTTCATTTCATTTCATTTCATTTCATTTCATTTCATTTCATTTCATTTCATTTCATTTCATTTCCTATCATTGCATTTCATTTCATTTCATTTCATTTCATTTCATTGTTCATTTTGATGGTCTGAGTCACCCCTTTAAGGGTCCAAAACGATAAAAATTTCACCATGTATGTATATGTAAAGGACACGTTGAAAGGGTTTCGCGTTCATTTTCAAAGGCTCATCTCGCTTCCCCATCTGTCCTCCGTCATGAAGGATGGTCTAGAAAACCATAGCACAAGTTAAGAACTTGTGTCGAAGGATACTAACTCGACGCGCAGCTGTTTGACCTAGTGACGTGAGCTAAACGTTAACCTGCACTAGTCACTAAAATACTTACGTTCAAAAGCTTTTCACGGATTTAGTAATATAATGAATGAATTCATGGCAAGCATGCACTCATGACTTAATTCACCATAGCTGCGGAGAAGTGACCCCCGCAGTTTGCGGCTGACTGGACTCAATGAACCCAACGGATATAGAAATTCTTGTATATTTTCTATTTTATTTTATTTTTTTTAAATTAACTAGCTGTGTCTGCAATTCCGTACGCGTATGGGCTCCGTTTTATTATAACCGGAGAAAAAAGTAGCCTATCCTATGTCCTGTAAGTCAAAATGTTTATCTACTACTTTTTATAAAATTCTGTTAATTCGTTTAAGAGTTATGGAGACACATACCATATATACAGAAAAATTATCTAAAAATTGTTTCAAGTGTCACCACATAGATTTAAAAAAAATGGCGATAGTCATATATAAAGATTATAAAAACGATGTCTCTAAAAAAATGTAACTTACCTACTCCATGACCAACCCTTGCAGTTACCATTTATTATTAACTAGCTTTCGCCCGTGGCTCCGCCCGCGTTAATGTCGATCCCTCGGGAATAGTACTTTTTCCCGGGATAAAAGGTATCAGCCTATGACCTTCTCCATACTCCAGATAACTTGTATGCAAAATTTCATGATGATCCGTTCAGTAGTTACGGCGTGAAAGCGTAACAAACAAACAAACTCACTTTCGCATTTATAATATTAGTAAGGAAGTAAGGATAAGGATAAGGGAGTAAGGATATTGATGATATAAGTGCTTATCAGAAAAAGGGTGTATTTTACTGTAAAATACATATATCCAGAGGATGCGTACTCTGCACGTCTCACTTAATTCACCGCAGCGGCGGCTAAATGACCGCCCGTGGTTTGCGCCTGATTGGACTCAATGAAATCAATGGATTTAGGGATACTTATATGAAACTCACACCCGGTAATTATACCCTTGGCAGTCTGGAAGACTAAAACAGACTCCGGGCTAGTGTTGGGATATGGCAAGATCACCGAACTAGGGTTTATTCAGTGACAATCTTTGTGATTGCGATGCCAAGCTATGACTCACCTATTGTGCCCTTACTATTAAAAAACCGGCACAATTAAAGATCTCAATTATTCCAACGGTAGTGTGCTGTGTGATTAGCAGGGTCAAATATTGGTCAAATTACATCTTAAAGTAACCACTTCGACTAGACGAGAAGAGGGATGCATATATATTTATTATACAAGTTTATTTTAATATAAATACCATATGCTGAATATCAAATAATACACATGGCCTGTAGATACATCACTCATATTAATTTATTATAGTATAGTGCTCTATGCTGCGCCATTTGGCATTCAAATTTCAGTCACATGTTAGTAAGTAATTTAAAATAATATAAGTGAAAGAGATTTGTTTATTCATTAAGGTACACCAACAGTATTTACATACAAAATTCAAGGAAATAATAATCAACTAAAACTAAGTTCTAATGTAAACACCAATAACAGGTATACACGACATTGACTATTAATATAGCTAGATAAACAAAACAATCGTGAACTAATTGCGATTATCGATAAGCTATTTAGATGGTGTCATAAGCCTACTTAAGGTAATTTTATTGTTATTCATACTGTAGTTTTATACAGAAAAATACATGTATTGTTGACTCATGCACTCATCACTTACTTCACCCCTTCGGTGGTTAAGTGACCGCCCGCAGTTCGCGAGTGACTGGGCTTAAATCGATAATATAGTGTATTTTTATTTTATAAAAAAAACGTTCATCTTGGAAGGGTTTAGAGCAATTTTAACTTCATTTATGGAGAAGGTATGTACTTGTGTTTGTTTGTTTAACCTCAAAGCTCCGTTACTCATGAACCGATGTGATAAAATCGTTTTTTATTTGAAGGAGTAAAATTTCAGATTGGTGATTCCATTTAAATTTCATCACAATCTTTTAAAAAGTTTGGTAGAAGTGATCTGGGGTGTCATCCGCTACTGGCTTGACTTCTCAACTGCTTGGTTGCAGGTTTTGGCATGGGGTATGCGCGCCCAGTCTTCCGAAGTACTTGCTATACCCCATTCATCCGAGTGAGTAGTATCATAATACCTCCATTTCCTTCCCAAATCCAACAAATTCCTATCATTCCCCAGCTTAGGCGGATTTCAAAGTGACGCCGGCGACCGGCGCCGTTGACCAGCGCTTTTCAACAGCGCACGCGTGACCAGCGTGCACTGTGAAATGAGTTTTGGTAACAAAGCCCAGACAAAAGTTTGCGATTTGTACTCTCAATACCCACACATATATAGTACATTCCTGTATCCATTAGCAGGAAACAAACATAGCACTCACAAATAAATAATTAAATAGAGCTAAAATATCATGTAACTTTGTCACTTACAATGAAACAACATAAAGTGCAAAGTTGAGACGCAGTGGCGGAAGAGGTTTTTAGCCGGTAAGAGTCCGGCACTACCTGGGTCTCCGTTCCCAGGTGTCCATCATGGATTTTTTCCTCTTCCACCATTAAACTAAAAAAAAATGAGTTTTGACAGCTGTGTACGAGTATAGTCGTCATCATTGGGACAAATATAATAACAAGATTAGCTGTTTATTTTCTATGGAAAAGAGTTCTATTATCATCTAAGATTATCAATCTCTTTTAAATAGTTTATTTCTTCCTTTTTTCCCTATTTTTTTATAGGTATTCATTCATTCATCATAACCAATCTATAATATAATAATTTATATCTATTCTTTCAACCGGTCATATTGGAAATCCTTGGGGGAGGCCTATGTCCAGCAGTGGACTTCTTGCGGCTGAGATGATGATGATGATGATGAACCAATCTATAGCATCACAAATTTGCCTTCAAGAATTCGAAGCGAAACATTCAATTGAGTATATTAATTTGCATGCCACACACACAAATCACCGCAATACAGCTTATGAATTTGATTCTGGTCAGATTGGACTGTGGCTTTGTATCGCGTATCCATTTCATTAGAAGAAATATGTATGGCGGGAATTCCTCACAGGTTAATTGAAATGAAATGATTTATTTTGTAATGAATGAGTAGGATTACGGTTTATCATCGTTACTTGTAAATCATTGAATTAGAAAAACTATGGAAGCAGCATTGCGCTTATAAACTGACTCCACGCAAAGCTAGCTCAAAGCGGACGGGGCTTAAAAAGTAGATTTTTTCGCGAACTAGTCTGCCGCGCCCTTTTTGACGGAAGGACGCGTCGATAAAAGCATTTAACGACATATTTTTTGTGAATATCGGCGAAACAATACAACTTACAATACAAATTCTTTATTGCACCATCAAAAATACAAAATTAAGCAATTCAATATAAGATTGTACAAGAGGCGGCCTTATCGCTTACGCAATCTCTTACAGGCAACCTTTATAAATAGAAATAGAGCGAAGACTGTAAAAGAACAGGTGGCGCAGCTTGAAGAAGTAATATCTATTAATTATACATTATAACCTTAACGAAATAAGAAAAAATTACTTCTTGTGTAGTAAAGTGGTGCAGGAAACACAACGAAAGACTGAAAAGTGACACTGGAGTAACTTGTCATCACACTCGACGGTGGGTAGGGTAGCTTGCGGTGAGCTGCTAGCCTACCTGCCTACTGACACCGCCCCGTGGCTTTGACGCGGCCAATCGCAAACTAGCTTCGTCTATGAGTGCGTAAGTTTTTCGTTGTGATTTTTCGTTAAGTTTTTTGCGTAAACGGGACTGATATTGAATCGTTAGTTGTATGAGAGTTACGCTTCCATATTTTTTTCTAATTCAATGTTGTAAATATACATATATAACATATCTTATCTAGGTATTAAAGTAGACAGTGTCGTAACAATATTACTAATAAGTAATAAGGTAATAATAATAATATAGTTTCTGAATATAGATGTACCTATAAATGAATATTTGTATCCATATTTATTAATCCTTCACGCAAAATCTTACTACTCGAATTATGACTTTACAATGCTATACGAGTTTTTTTTATTAGCTAGTTAGGTCCCACTGGGCAAAAGCCTCCCCTTCTGTTTTCAACCTAGTTCTATCCATTGCTATGTTTTGTTTGCCATTCCTCATTGAAAGCAAGACTACGAGTAGCTTGCTTTTTTATCAAAATAGTACATTAGCAATGAAATAAACTGGTGCAGTGTGGCTACCGGAACCCGATGGTAAACATTCAATTGAGTTCATTCGTTTGCATACCGCTCAAATCCACACAATACCTACATCGTATACACTGTGCATTGTGATTGCGGCTTTGTATCGCGTATAGATTTGATTAGAGCAAATATGTATCGAGAGAATTCCTAACACGAGTTAGTATGAGCATAGTTACGTATAACGTACATAACGTAATTATCTATACAATCCATATCCATACTAATATTATAAATGCAAGAGTAACTCTGTCTCTCTGTCTTCTTTTCACGCTTTTACCAATGAACCAATTTGGTATAGAGGTAATTTGAGACCCGGGTAAGGACATTGGGTTTCATTCCGGGAAATTCTGCTATTCCCATCCCGAAGGATCGATACCAATGCGGGCGGAGTTGCGAGCAAAACCTAGCATACTATAAATTAAGATATTATATTAGTATTTGTAACTCTTTATTACCCAAAGAAGAAGTGTTACGTCTTCAGGATTCATGCAAATACACGAGTTTCTTTATTATTCCAATGGACACTAGCTATTGTATTGTGGTAAATATGTTGTGTAATTTAATGTTCTAATTGCAAAATGCTGGTTTAGGGGGAGAGAAATCGATCTAGGTACACTCATTGTAAAACGCATTACTGAAAAATAAGAGCGAGTAAAATACGCGTGAAATATTGTGGTCGAAATATCGTAGTTACGATAAACTGGTGGTCGAAAAGGAAATAAAAATTGCCAGTCTTCGTCAACGTAGGATCTCAATATACTATTATGAAAAAGACTAAGTAATATATATTTTTTTAAATAAGTCAGTTCCGACACCAAAACAAAACCTACTTGTCTTGCTAACGGCTAATTAGATTTTAAACAAATATAGTTATGAACACTCTTGCTGCTGACAGCTTTTAAACAAATAAAATGCAACAAAATTAGATCATCTGTTAGAGAGCTGCGGTGCCTCAGAAAAACAAAACGACAAACTTGCGTTATCATGGATGTGCACCACAAAAATGTAAAAAATATAAAATCCTTTACCCAAAACAACCTCTTGTAATTTTAGGATCCCGATTATATAGTTTCGTTTGGGTTGTCTCTTGGAATTACGTGAAATTTCATTTCTTTTAAAATATACAGTTAAAATGTAAAAGCGGTTTAGATTTCTCATAATAATAGAAAAATTGAGTTTAAGCTTACACACGCTAAACTTGTTTAAACATTAAAATGAATGAACAGAACAAAAACGTACGATGATTTAAAAAACTTCTCTCCAAACGATATCTTGTAATTTTAGGATCCCGATTAGTGTCGTTTGGGTTCTCTTGGGATTAGGTGAAATTTCAGACACGCCAGACCTGCTCCGGTGTTTAAAAAATAAAATGGGTGTGCAGAGCAAAATTGTCCAATGTCTTAATTTTAAAATCCCCATGTCGTAGTCTCTCGGGAAAACCATGGCAGTTCGTTCCACAACTTTAGTGTACGTGGAAGAAATATTTTGTTAAAATGTACAGGTGCCTTGGTTTTTCATAATAATAGAAAATCGAGTTTAAGCTCAGACACGTCTTTTTTTCGTCTCTTTCTTCTTTAAAGATTAAAATATATAAGCAGAACAAAAATGTTCAACGTCTTAAAAAACTTTTCTCAAAACGATATCTTGTAATTTTAGGATCCCGATTAGTGCCGTTTGAGTTGTCTCTTGGGATTACGTGAAATTTCACTTCTTATACAATATTTCGTTAAAATGTACAAGCGGCTTAGTTTTCTCATAATAAAAGAAAATCGGGTTAAAGCTGTAATGAAAAAGTACGAGCGAAATTGCGCCAACTTTTAAAGGTAAAATTATGCAAATGACCAAAATCTGTGAAGAACCACGAGTTGGTACTCTCATTAAATAGGGATCATCATCGTGAGCCTTTGTGATAAAAGATTTGTGTTATAAAATGTACTGGTTGTCCCTAACGGGTTAGTCAGAGCCACATTTTAACCCATCGTGCGACACCTTTTGCACGAGAGGTGTTAAGTTTGACCACTATTTGTTTGTGGCACGGTGGCTCTTAAGGGGCTTAGACCAGCAAAACTAGCTCCATCCATCATTTTATTCTCTTACTCCTAAACCCGATCAAATCAGAAATATCTTATACTGCACTTCGGTAGTAGATTAGTTTTAGTATTTTTGGTGTTACTTTTCGGAGCTCTTGATCGAGCTTTTTCAATTAGTCGGTATGTCGCTTTATGCACTGACTGAAAAGTCATTCATTTTCACCACTAATTTTCTGTCTGTGAATATATTTTATGCAACTATCGAAAAATAATACAATTTGTGTTGCTTACTATACTTTCACTGAAAAGTAATGTTAATAAACTCAAGGCACCGACAATTTTTATTTATCTTACCTTAGAGACAATTTTTATTCGAGTACTGAATTAACTTTGACTGTATGTAAGTTCAAAAAGTAGAGCCACGCTACTGGCAAAACAAATTTTTGCTAGTATCATGAATGGACCAGTTCGTCCGGGGAAGTACCCTACTCTCACAGAAAAATTTGACGTTTGAGTAGAAGCTTTAACTGCTTCTATGCTTTGTTTGGTGAGTGAGAGAGCCGAAAGCCGATTCTTCCCCCATCCGTCCCCCTAACTCCTTGAAAGGCCGGCAACGCTTCCGTCACAACCTGGTGTAGGTACTTGCTGTTGTCTATAGGCAGCGGTGAACGCTTACCATAAGGTGACTCACTTGCTCGTTTGCCGTGCTATATCGTTACAATAGGTATGATGTTAATACACATATGTATGTGGATGTACGAACCTCGTACAGGTATTATTTGTTAAGCCGCTTTATATTGTCATATACTGAGTAATCTTTTTTAATCTAGAGTTTCCGAGGCCTGTGATGTCGCTCACTGAGCGCATACACCGCCCATTTTAATAAAACGCACGCTACCCTACCCAATTAGAGAATGTACGTGTAACTTAACTTTTTATGAAAATATTTATTTTCTCTTGTTTATTACAGAGCTGAGGATTCTCATTGGTCTCGTTAAAATAAAATTCGTGATCAAATATTTATCTCACAGTATAGATTGTAATTCAATCTCTCGCATTAATATTATAAATTTGTTTTTTTCACAAATAATGAGGCATCGTATGCCTTTGTTGACAGCTTTGGTTATTTGTCATACTGATACAACGACTTTGTCCTTCGAGTGACTGTAGATTATTTTTGCAACATTTAGCTTTTTTGCATTAAAATATATAGACAAAAGTGTATGCTTGAACCGCTAATTAAGAAATCATGACTGATATGTGAGAATACTATATGTATCTACTTATTATCAAGAAAAAAATGGTTGGGCGCGTCACTGTACAGTACAGTAGTGTTTTTTAGGCTTACTCAGGGGCAGGGCCCTGACTAAGCCTAAATCTTATTAGGTCACCATAGTGCAACAACTTAGTCTCTGTTGTCTGTCTATTTAGAGTCTAATTATTTATAACGGGAATAAGCACGATCATTTCTGTTACCTTGCCTCGTTGCGACAACGATGTTTGTAACTCATTGAAACGTCGACGGAAACAAATAATAACAAGTTCTTTTCGGCATTAATTACATTTTTGTGACAAGCTTTTATTATAACGAATCCACACTGTAAAGTGCTTTTTTTCAAAACGAATTAAATAAACTCAATCACGATTGGTATACCTTGTTTAATTAAGAGTTCATATGGCCTTCCGAGTCCATCATCAGACCAGTGCAACGATTCCATATTGTATTGTCATCTAATCTGCATATGCATGCAAAATTTCAGTTTAATCGATAATCGGAAAGTGAATCAAATTGAACTTGCAAAATTTGATTACAAACAAATATCGCGACAGGTGAAACTAAATAAAAGCTTGTAAGAAGGTTGAAGCTAAGTCCCATTAATATACATATAACTAGCCTTCGCCCGTAGCTCCGTCCGCGTCAATGTCGATCCCTCGGGAATAATACTTTTTCCTGGGATAAAAGGTAGCCTATGTCCTTCTCCGTACTCCAGAGAACTAGTATGCAAAATTTCATGATGATCGGTTCAGTAGTTACGGCGTGAAAGCGTAACAAACAAACAAACTAACTAACTAACTTTCGCATTTTTTTTTTTTTTTTTTAAGTATATCCGACGGCAAACGAACAGACGAGCCACCTGATGGAAAGTGGTCACCGTCGCCCATGGACATCTGCAACACCAGAGGAGCTGCTGATGCGTTGCCGACTCTTAAGATACCTGTAAACACGCCTTTTGAAGGACCTCAAGTCATAGCACACAGGGAAAACCTCGGGAGGGAGTCCATTCCACAATCTTGCTGTACGAGGAAAAAAACCACGTGACGCTCTGACATTTTTGGAGACCCAAGTGTCAAGGATGTGGGGATGGACTTTACTCCTGTGGCGAGCGGTGCGGTGGTAGAAAGGTGACGGTGGCACCAATTCAAAAAGTTCTTCAGAACACTCCCCATAGTATAGACGGTAAAATACACACAGAGAGCCAACGTCTCTCCGTAGACCAAGGGTGTCTAAATCGTCTGTGAGTGTGGGATCGTCGATAATACGAATTGCCCGGCGTTGGATGGAATCAAGAGGAAAGAGTTGGTATTGAGGTGCACCAGACCAGATATGAGAGCAGTACTCCATGTGGGGCCGGACTTGAGCTTTATATAATAAAAGTCTATGACCCGGAGTGAAGCACTGCCTCGCTCTATTGAGCACCCCAAGTTTTTTAGAAGCCATTTTGGCTTTACCTTCCAGATGACTCCGGAATTGGACCTCCTTCGTAATATCGACGCCAAGGATCCCAATACTCTTAGAAATGGTAAGAGAGGTGTCCCGAAACTTCGGTGCTATGTTAAATGGGGTCTTCTTAGCGGAAAACACGCAGACTTGTGTCTTAGTAGGGTTGAATTGAACTAGGTTTAGTTTACCCCATTCAGAGACCTGCTCCAGAGAGGTCTCAATGTCAGACACAAGTCTCTTTCTGTTCTCCTCCACCTGTGTTTGAGAGATATTTGCACGACCTGCATAATATGCATCACCCGTACTGTCGTCCGCATAGCAATGGATGCTACTAGTGTTAAGCATGTCGTTTATAATATTAAGTAAGGATAAGGATAGTAAGGATTAAGTGTTTCGATCGCGAAACTTTGGAATATTTAGAATCTCTCTCACTCAGTCACTAATTACGTACGAACCACACCATGCGTTGATGATGGTAATACCAATGTCCATTGTCGTATTTTCGCTTATCGAAAAATACGACACGAAACGAAAGCTACCTCTAGCTAGTGCAGCGTTACGCTAAGCCATCACCTTTTGTAACACTGATGGCACCGTTCTTTTATTTTTTGTACTTTTAAATAATTTATTTTATACTAGCAACTCCCGGCTTCGCACAGGTGCAATGTACATATAAACCTTCCTCTTGAATCACTCTATCTGTTAAAAAAACCGCATCAATATCGGTCGGACGGAAAGACAGCGAAAAGCGACTTTGTTTTATAGTATGTAATGATAATGATTGTTTTGTGTGTATCTAAGTGTTACAATAAAGATTATTCTATTCTATTGTAAAGAGAACCTGGTGGCGCGGTTGAGATAAGATACTAAAAGAGAAATTTCGAAAACATACTTAAAACTTATTAGCATTTAGTAATATCGTACTCAAAACTGTTAGCATTAAACTATGTGCAGAAATTGAATTACTGTCGACTACTAATTAAGATGAGCGGAGGAGAAACTAAGGGAGACAAATAATTTGTTATGAATTCGCAAGTGGATTAGTGAACTAAGCGAAGCCGAAAATTTCTCGACGCCAGAAGCTAATAGAATAAATTAACAGTCAATTTGCGCGTAAATATACTTATTTGGTGAATGGCTTACTTGCTTTCTCAGAACAAAGCGGTCAAAAGTTCATACTAGTGCTACTGAGTAAGGAATCTCGTTTCAAAGAGATGGGCCGAGTACTCGTGCTCGGTTGTACTACTTGGTACTCGGCATAGTCGGCACCTGTTTCAGCACTCAATACAAATTTTATTTTCTCATAATAAGGTGAATACATAGTTGTGAATAAAACTTTGCTGCCATTTATGTGATGAGCATGACACAAACCCTCCTCCTAACAAGAGTTGCGAACACAGGGCCAAAACAGTTTAATAACGTTAATATGCATGCAAATAACTTTAACTAAAAGGAAATCAAAGACACAAAGACAATAAACCACGCATACATGTATTACCTGCCTTACTCAGAAAAAAGAAGTTTCTTTGAGTTAGGTTAGGTCTGCGCAATAGGCCCCCCCGAGGTGGTTCCCGGTTTGTCGTACCGGGGGGGCTCAGTACCCGTGGTTAGCCTCAAGCCACGGGGAAGCAAAAAGGAACCCGCGCGGGGGCGCTCCTGCTGCCTGACACACCAGCAGCGAGCGCCCACATGGGGGCGGTGGGGGAGTGGGAAGTTCTCCCCCCACCCGAGGAGGGGTGCTCCCGCGGGCTCGGCTTCGGCCTTGAGCCTGCTGGGATGCGCCCAATGGGGCGGCGGGGGAGTGGGACGATCTCCCCCCACCCGGGGAGGGGCGCTTCCGCAAGGATGCGCCCATTGGGGCGGCGGGGGAGTGGGAAGTTCTCCCTCCCGCCGGGAGGGCAATATTTTATTGCTCTCCCGGCGCTTCAGGCGGGGCCACACCGCCGTGGCTGTGGTCGGAGATCGGTCGCGGAGGAGAGGGAGTTTCGGTGCTGCGTTGCCGATCTCCCTTTCTTCCGCGGCCGAGCGGTGCCGCACCGTGTTTGCGGCGAGAGGCAAGCGGCGGAGCCTATCATATTCTCCGCCGCTGGGAGCCAGTTTATCTGGCTCCCATGGGGCCACAGGCGGTGGACTGCGTGGGAGTCTGTCGCCTCTCAATTGGCCCAAGGAGGTACGGCGCGTCCGTGAGTTCCGGACGCGCCGACTTGGTGAGTCGGGGGGACGCTCAGAAGTCCCCGAGGAGGGGCTGCGTTGGCGGCCAGCCGCGCCGGGGTTCGCGTTTGTATTTTTAGTGGGTAGGCACGTCACTCTGGCGTGGAGTCCCACATAACCCGACAGCTTCCCCTGCAAGCTGTCAGGTATCCGTAACATGGATCTTTCCTTCGTTAAAAAAAAAAAAAAAAAAAAGGTCTGTGTCTACGCCGCATTTAAAAGTACCAAGAGGAGGGCGAGCGCGATGGACCCCGGAAGCCGCCCGCGCCGCGCATCGCCTCCATACATATTTCGAGCGCCAAGAGTGACGGACGTTCCGCGGTCTATACCTATTTATATACGAGTACTACGTAAACCTTTGTTTGTTAAAGTGTGTGCCAAGGGCAAGTAAAGTTTCATAGTCGTATACCATCTTTTATTCAGTCTATCAGTACCTATCCAGCCTAGTACCCAACATTTTGGCTACCGTATCAGGACCTGCAGCCTAGATTCCGGAAGAAGTCTCCGCGGACCGAACGCACGTGCTCATATCATCGGGTGTGCCAGTCAATCAGCCGTGCTTACTATCCAAAGCCGGCCTAAGCAGACAACCTTCGTGGGCTACGCCAACTTTGCAGCCAGCGCCTAGCCGTCGAGCCAAGTGGACACCGCGACCACGTCGACGCAGCACTGCCGCCGGCCTGTCTAATTTCGTGAGCCCATTCCAATCTTATCCCAGTATACCAATTTACCTATCTATTGCATCTACCTGGCAATCCCGTTAAAGTCTCAGTTCATATAGTTTTCATACAAAATCGTTTTCTTAGTTGTTCAATAGTACTTCTTGCAGTGTTTTGTTTTAGATTAAAATTACACAAATAATAAATTCAATCTCATATCTCCATCAATAATTTCATTGGCTTATTGCAATTTAAAGTCCCACGTAAATTTTGATTAAGTTTTAGATCCCTTTGGTTACAAAATAAAATTTAGTGCAAATTTCAGCAAATCTAATTTAACGTTAAGTCCCTTGTCATAGGCACCTACACACTACCTGCCACAATCATATGTCCAGTTTCAAATTGCCGGTAATCCAAATACCCAAGTTCGATGGCACTACTTCACTCATACACAATAACAATAAAATTGAAAATGTACACAAATTTCATTATCTCAATTCCTACTTAGAAGGTGAAGCGGCTAGAGTAATGACAAATTTTGAAGTTTCAAATAAAAATTATAATCAAGCTTGGAATCTTTTATGTGATCGATACGACAATAAACGCCAATTAATCAACAACCACTTAAAGTCACTATTTAATTTTGAAGCAGTGCGGGAGACCGATAAGTCACTTCGATTTGTAATTGATCACGTAACCAAAAACTTACGGGCTCTCAGCACGCTTGGTTTGCCCACAGCTCAGTGGGATATTTTGATAATTTTTATCGTGTCGGCAAAGTTAGATACCAACACATTATATAAATGGGAGGAGAAACGAAATGGCCTAGGCGACATACCAACACTCGACGACTTTTTTGGTTTTTTGAAAGGGCGCGCCGATGTTTTAGAAACTGTCAACCGTCATAAGTACGATAAAGATAAAGGGAAGCAAAACCCTTCTAGTTTCAAGCCATCCACTTCTAAGGCATTTGTTGCCACCAAGGAAAATTCTTCGAATTCGCTTTCCTGCATTTTGTGCAAATCTAATCATCGCCTCTACGAATGTGCTACTTTTAAGACTAAGAGTCCGGAGGAACGGTTGTCCATCGTGTCGACTAATGATTTGTGTCATAATTGCTTACGAAGTGGTCACGCCGTCGATCGTTGTCCTTTGTTAGGGTCATGTCGTCATTGCAAGAAGCGTCACAACAGTCTTTTGCACAAGTCGGGTCAAGCGGATAATTCCATATCTTTGGCAGTAGTGTCGTCTTCCGAAATTCTCCTTTCCACTGCTAGGGTCAAAATTACTAACCCAATCACTAATGATGCGATGATAGTGAGAATTTTACTTGACTGTGGAAGTCAATCTTCATTTGTCACAGAAAGGGTAAAGGTTGCCTTGAATTTGACACCCCAACCCACTAACACTAACATCGTAGGCATTGGTGACACACCACTTAAACTAAATACAGAACGTTGTGTTCTCCAAATGTTCTCACAGACTAGCCACTATAAGGCTACACTGTCTTGTTTTGTATTACCTACTATTTCAGGTAATATACCTAAAATGGCTTTTGACATAAGCCACCTCGATTTATCCCAATTTCAATTAGCGGACCCCAGTTTTAATGAACCATCCCCTATAGATATGCTCATTGGTGCCGATCTATTCTGGGAAATCATAGGCTCCCAGCAGCATCAGTTAGGCTCTAAAACGCTACGTTTGCATGACTCCAAATTGGGCTGGCTCGTTGCGGGCCCCATGCAACCTAATTTTATTAAAGAAAGTTCCACGCCTAAAAAATCACATATAATGTGTAATTTTCTTTTAAAGGAAACTAACTTAAATAGTTTAAATGATGAACTATCTAAATTTTGGGAGCTTGAGAGCTTTCCTAAAACGAGTTCTCTTACCACAGAAGAGAAACTATGCGAACAACATTTTGTCTCTAACACAACTCGCACTAGCGAGGGTCGTTTTTGCGTCGCCCTACCCCTACGCGACAGCCCTAGCCTATTAGGCGACTCTCGTAGCCTAGCTCTGAAACGACTTCTCAATTTAGAATCTCGATTTCGTAGACAACCAGACCTTAAAGCGCGCTATGTTGACTTCATAAATGAGTATGAAGAGCTAGGTCATTTATCCCAATATACGGAGCCCTATCCCAACAATGCCTATTACCTCCCACATCATCCTGTAATGCGTGAGCAGAGCGAATCAACCAAACTTCGCGTTGTTTTTGACGCTTCAGCACGCTCTACTTCAGGCGTGTCCGTAAATGATCTACAGATGGTAGGCCCGACCGTCCAAAATCCCCTATTTGATATCTTGGTTCGTTTCCGTCAGCATAAGTATGTGCTAACCGGAGATATTGAAAAAATGTTTCGACAGGTTCTTCTCAATGAGTCAGACCGTAATTTACAGCTCATTTTATGGCGTGATGATGAATCAAAGCCTATAAAAACATTGCGATTGAACACCGTTACTTACGGTTTTGCAAGTGCCAGCTTCCTCTCCACTCGCTGCCTGTGGCAGATTGGCGAAGAGTGTAATGACCCTATTATAAAAACAATTATTCAAAACGATCTGTACTGCGATGATGCACTTACAGGAGCTGACACTATAGAGCAGCTACGATACATTCGAAGCTTAATTTTGAGCGAATTTTTAAAGGGCTGTTTTCATTTACGCAAGTATAGGTCCAATCTCCCTGAACTATTGTCTGACTCTGTAAATCAACAAGAGGGAGAACTTATGATAAGTAATGCTACAAGCACGCTAGGTATCGGTTGGATTCCCTCCACGGATGAATTCTACTTTCCACACATAACACAGCCCGAGAAAAATATTACGAAGCGAAAAATATTGTCTTCAACCTTCAAGGTTTTTGACCCACTCGGTTTGTTGTCGTTATGCACCATAAAGGCAAAAATTCTGCTTCAAGAATTATGGAATCATAAAGTTGACTGGGACGAACTTGTACCCCCAAAAATCGAGTCAGCGTGGCTAATATTTGCACAGAGTGCTTCCAAGCTTTCAGCTTTGAAAATTCCAAGGTGTGTTCTAATTGATAAACCTATATATATAGAGCTGCATTGTTTTTGTGACGCTTCGGAACGTGCCTATGGTTGTTGCATTTATTTGAGGTCTTCTAACGCCGAGGGCAAGGTTCTTAGTAACTTACTATGTGCTAAATCGCGAGTGGCACCTCTAAAGTTTACTTCAATACCTCGCTTAGAGCTATGCGCCGCCCTTCTGGGAGCGGAACTCACTGCTACAGTCGCTAAAGCCCTACGTTGCTCTATTAGCCGTCACGTATATTGGACGGACTCATCTATCGTATTAGCATGGCTCAATTGTAAAACAAAGCCCAAAACTTTTGTAGCAAATAGAGTGGCTGCCATTCAGGAGCTTTCGGAATCTTCATCGTGGCGCTATGTACCGACTAACCAAAATCCAGCTGATCTCGTGTCTCGTGGCGTAGATCCCGATCAAGTATGTGATTCTTTGTGGTGGAAGGGGCCACCCTTTCTTCAGGAACCTGAATCAGCTTGGCCACTCTCCGGCACTATAGAGACTAATTTACCCGAATTAAAGGCTCACCCTGCCTTAGTGCGGGAGCCTGCGTCTTCTACGCATGACGCCAACATTTTTAATGTTTGTAATTTCTCGAATTTTGCTAAGCTCCAAAGAGTCGTAGCATTCGTGTTAAGGTTTGTAAGTAGTTGTAAAGCTTCTAAATCAAAAATTTTGGGTCCCCTTCAAGTTGACGAATTAAAAAAGGCTCACATTTGTCTTGTGAAATCAGCTCAACAGGAATCTTTTGCCAAAGAACTAAATTTATTAAGAAACGGCAAGTCCTTAAAGCCCCAATCTTCTCTAATCTCTCTCGATCCTTTTTTAGATGCAGATGGTATGATTCGTGTAGGTGGGCGTCTTAATTCATCTATGTACCCTTACGAGAAAAAACACCCCATAGTGTTAAAGGGTGACCACGACTTAACTAGATTATTATTTCGTCAAGAACACCATCGCCTACTACACGCCGGTCCTCAGCTCCTTCTCGCTTCTATCAGAGAGCGCTATTGGCCTATCGGAGGGCGAAATCTCGCTAGACGCACGTCGAGAGAGTGTTTGGTATGTCGTCGTTTGAAGGGCACAACGTTAACTAACATAATGGGCAATTTGCCCTTGGAAAGGCTACATCCAAATTTTCCCTTCAGTACTTCCGGATGCGATTTTGCTGGGCCCTTTGATATTGCAGATCGCAAAGGCCGCGGAGCAAACATTATAAAATGTTATTTATGCATATTTGTTTGTTTTTGTTTCAAGTGCGTCCATCTTGAGGCAGTCAGTGACCTTACCATGGACGCATTTATACTAACTTTAAAGCGATTTATAGCTCGTAGAGGAAAGCCGAACATTATTTATTGTGACAATGGTAGAAATTTTGTCGCAGCTTCCAAAGAAATTAATAATTTTCTTAAATTAAAGGCTAACACTACAGGTCTAATTGAGTTTGCCGCCCGTGAGGGGGTCGAATTTCGCCTATCCCCGGCATACGCCCCTAATTTTGGTGGTTTATTTGAGGCAGGGGTCAAGTCGGCTAAATTTCATTTGAATCGGGTCCTAAAAAGCATTCATTTGACCTTCGAGGAACTAAGTTCTCTTTTAGCCCAGGTAGAAGCTATCCTCAATAGTAGACCCTTATGTCCTCTAAGTCCCTCGCCTAACGACCTATGTCCTCTCACCCCGGGCCACTTTTTGATAGGCAGGCCGCTTACTTCACTTCCATCGCCATGTCTCTTGGACTACAATGTGAATAATCTTGACAGATATCGACGGCTGGAACAAGCGAGGCAACATTTTTGGAAGAGGTGGTCTGCAGAGTACGTCAGCGAGCTGCAGCAACGCACGAAGTGGCGAGTCCGGTGCAGGGACTTGCGTCTGGACGACCTGGTTGTCATAAAGGACGACGCCGCCCCGCCGCTCTGTTGGAGGCTAGGACGTGTATCCAAATTGTACCCTGGACCTGATGGGGTGCCTCGAGTCGCGGATATCGCTACAAGCCGAGGCTCTGTGAGAAGAGCCCTCAACAAAATATGTGTGCTACCAAGCACAGACACCAACGCCTAATAAGGACTATTTTTCTGAAGTTGAAGACGAGCTTCAACGCCCGGAGGATGTCTACGCCGCATTTAAAAGTACCAAGAGGAGGGCGAGCGCGATGGACCCCGGGAGCCGCCCGCGCCGCGCATCGCCTCCATACATATTTCGAGCGCCAAGAGTGACGGACGTTCCGCGGTCTATACCTATTTATATACGAGTACTACGTAAACCTTTGTTTGTTAAAGTGTGTGCCAAGTGGCAAGTAAAGTTTCATAGTCGTATACCATCTTTTATTCAGTCTATCAGTACCTATTCAGCCTAGTACCCAACAGTCTGCGCAATAGGAGGTGGGAACACAGGACCAGAACTGAACAGTTCAATAACGTTAATTTGCATACAAATAACTTTAACTAAAAGGAAATCAAAGACACAAAGACAATGAACCACGCATACATGTATTATCTGCCTTACTCAGAAAAGAGAAGTTTCTTTGAGTTAATGGTGAGTAGTCGGATTAAAATAATATAGAATAAAGTAATAGGAGGTATGCAAATTGCGTCGTTCTCCAATTAGGATGCCCTTGAGATCGAAATTAAGAATCATGTAAATTATTTTTTGGTTATACCACCAACATGATCGTTTACTACTACATTCATTCCAGTTCTCGCATTTTTGCTTCTTGCACTTTCATTCTCTATACTATTTCCTTTCATCATCAATACTCAATACTAATAATAAATCTGTAAATCGGTTGATCGTGGAGTAAGTTACTTTGTTTTCAGATATATCGTGTATAAAAGCTCTACACATGATACTGAAACTAAATTGACGATTTCTAGTTTTTTTCTGTACGTATGTATGTAACTCCATAACTCTTAAACGAATTAACTGAATATTATGAAACTTTATAGATATACATTTAGACGTACAGGATACAGGACAGGCTACTCAAATTTTTTGTTTGTGTTTAGTTTAGAAATCGTAATATACACGAACGAAGTTGCGGTCCCAGCTAGTTTATCATATTTTTCAAAGATCTCGGGAGTATAGTTGGTATTACTTTTTTCTTTTTTTTATGTACTTATCGACTGTTTGTGATCCATCAAATATACAAGTACATAATAGACAAATTCAATAACTTATAAACATAAGTCCAGGGCATTTTTATGGTGCAATATTATCTCAGCCATCTCTCCGAAACTAAAGCCTTATCTCTCGGGATAATCTGTTATGACGTGTCACGCTGATGAGCTCTATTGTCCACGCGGCTCACTATCGATTGTGTACGCAACAAGTGAGCGACTCTCTCATGTGTACTTAGTATATCTACTGTCTGTCTGTATCATGCGATGTGTGTCAAACTATCTGTATTATAATATATACTACTAGCTTTTGATGGTCAGGGGTGTCATCTCAGAACAAGGACTTCCTTATTCTGAGGGTGTCATCCTCAACTGCCTCTCAACTCCTCCATCCTCAGTGATTGCAGGTATGGCATCGGATACGCACCCAGCCTCCCAAACTTCTTCTTCTTCTTTTTGTGTCGATTTGCTCAAATAATTTAAATATAAATCTTTTTTGTCCCTCCAGTATGTGGCGACTCTTATACCACACTCTATCGCTGAGTATAGGTCGTGTATTATGAAGCTGGTTGGGTACATTGGGCACGAGAGAAAGTGCAGCATGGTCTGATCGACTTGACCACACTGATACCGAGTTCGGTTTGATCAATGTAACTGTTGCGACTTTCTGGAAGGGTCACTGCATTCTCCGATCAACCCCAGAATCACAGCAAGGGAAAATTCAGTAAACACTAACCTGGATTCAATGTTGAACAGGAGTTGGTGAAGGAATCGCCTTCGACGGGGCCTCGTGCCGGCCGGCAAGCGATTCTTCTTGCTTGAACTGTATTATTTTCTTACTGCCTACACTGGTGGTACACCATCACACACGCGCGATGAGGATTTAGGGTTGTTTACGGCCAGCGAAGCCCTTAGGGTCGTTATTTTTGGACATTATATTAGTGCAAGACGCGCTCAACTTGACTCGAACGCCATATTTTTTTTCGACGGGTATTTTCGGCCAATCACAGGCCGTCTCGGCGAAAAGGGAGTAGATATATGGGAAAACGGAAGCAGGACCACAGATAGGTAATTTTATTTGGGTTTTTAAAGTTAATGCTTACACATTTTCCCCCACCTTAAACAAGGGTTTCACAGAGAATGCAAATTGAAAGATAAAAAAAAACAAAAGCAATAGCTACGCACTATTGCAAGAATATCTAGAAATATTATATTCGAAAGATAAAGTAATAAATAAGTTTTAACTAGCCTAAGGATAGTGTGTATTTATGTTTTAATAATTTATGAAAAAATATCTTAATTAATTGGTAAGGGACAAACCTTTACTACCGACCTACGAAAGGTCTTTCCGTTAGCAGTTCGGAAAGTAACTACTCTGACTACTTGATCCGAACCAGCATGCACTTGCACAATACGTGCCAACTTCCAGAACATCAGCGGAAGATTAGGTTCGTTAACTATGACTAAGTTATCTATTTTAATATTTGGTTCATGTACGAACCTTTTGTTCTTTCGTTGTAATGTATGAAGATAATCACGCTGCCATACGCGCCAAAATCTCTGGGTAATTTTCTTAAGCATGACCCAACGAGAGCGCGGACACGAAATAAAACATCTAACACACTTTGACAGCACGGTACGTATCAGAAGTCTCAATCCAATTATCCAAAACTGGCGTTGAATAAGAGATTGTAAGGTTCGAGGTCCACAATGCAAATATTTTTTATGAAAATGTTTTATTATAATTTTAGATATTGGACATTGTTTATCTAACAAAAAAGGGTGTAACGCAGATTATGACAGATTAGCCTCATCGATGCGTTCCCCCACCCGCACGATCCCATCATCGTCCAGGAAAGGTGAAAGTTTTTGAATGGACTTTACACATGGTTCATTATCTCGCACTCGACTGACTTCGGAAGACATATAATGATACGGACTCAATTTAACTAACACTTTGGTTGACTTCTCGAGTTCAGGACTACTGAGAAATGAAAGAATTCGATTTTGCCTTGCAACCCTCGAATTTGAAATAAATCGAATACACCATGCTACAATTCTTAGAATTTTCGTAAAAGAGGAATGTCTGGCAATTAAGGCCAGAAGTAGGTTTTTCACATTAATCTCGTGAAGACTTTTAGTTTCTAGCGGTTTGAGCTCGAGTAAGTCTTCTTTTGGAAGTAGAACCCGTTTGTTAGGCCATTGACTAGGCAAATCCTGTAGCCAAGAAGGACCTTTCCACCACAGAGGATGGTCTATAAGCTCTGGACAGGACACTCCGCGACTACAACAGTCGGCCGGGTTATCCTTAGACGAAACATGATACCAATGATCGGTACTAATCAAATCAGTTGCTTAAATGACACGATTGGCTACATACATTTTTAACAAATGAGGGGCGGTATTAAGCCATGACAAGGTAGTGCTGCTGTCTGAATAAGCTCGAATAGAATTAATAATTATATGGTCTTTAAGCAAATTATACATGTGCGATAGAACTTTTGCCAGAAGCACCGCTGCACTTAGCTCGAGTCTATTTACCGTGGTAGGTTTTAAAGGAGCTACTCTAGATTTTCCAATCAGTAAACTAGTCGCAGTAGAAATTCTGGGCTCATTAGTAACCACACAAACTGTCGCACACAGCTACTTGTAATGAAAGAGTCCATTGAGCCACTATCTATGATTATACGAGCATACTGCAATGAACCATCCACTCTTCTCAACCGAACCACTGCTGAACCAATAATTTTGGTACTCATAGGTGACTTTGACATGTTTGGCTGAGTTGTACAAGTTAGGGAAGTGCTCATATTGGAATTCTGAGAAGCCTTTAGGTCAATGGTATTAGATAATAAACTTTTATGTTCTTCATGTAATAATGTGTTATGAGTTACAAATGAAACACGTGGACTTAGACTTGCAGTCTGCACTAGTGTGACCGGGCCTTAAGCAGTTATGACATAATTGTAACTCTTTAACTAATTGTTTTCGCTGTCCCATATTCATAGAATGTACTTTACCACAGCGATATATTGAATGATTTTCATGACAATACGCACAGACAGCCTGATTAGGTTTATTATTATTTGAGTTCGAAGAAGTAATTAAGGAAGAATTTGATTGCCGAGAAAAATTATCTTTCTTTGTGTTATTGCGGTGTTGTTTATTTGTAGACTTGAATGACTGTAAATTACCAGGTTGACTAACCTCTAATACCTTTATATAATTCTGTAAATAAACAATCAAATTATTAAATTTAGGAATTTCTTCGGTATTTTGTAATTCAAACCTTTTCCTAGTTTCTGTATCAAGAGGCCGAGATGCTATGTAAAATAAAAGAAATTCACTTAAATCATCAATATTTAACCCGCGCAAGGCACTAACACATTCATAAAGTGTGTTGGTTAATTGTGATAAGTTTGATAATGATGGCCGTTATAATATGACAACAAATAGTAAAATTTCTCTGTGTCCGACAACGAAACATTATTATGCACAAGCGACGTATAACTGTCTTTAAACATCTGCCAGTTTTCTATATTACCATCAAACTTAGCTATTTGCAATTTAGGTAGTTTCACTTGCGAGCTGGAATGCGCATGACCTTGACACAGTTCCGAGCGCGAACTCGCACCGATGGCATTTACGTCGAGAGAATCGGCAAACTCAATGACGGAATAGTATAAGTCGTCAAATGACAACAAAGCATTAGTATCGATAACAAATTGAGGATTTAGTTTAAGTTGCAACTGGTTTACACGATCGTTGCATTCCAAGAAATTATCACGTATTTTATCAATTCTTTTATACCTAGCTCGAAAGGATGCTAATTTAGTTTTATTTTCTTTCGTAATTTTTGCTAAGTCATAAAGTATTTGCATATTTTTAAACTCATATTCACGTTTTTTAATGGTGGACATTAATTCTCCTTCCGCCATGTTTTAGTAGGCACTAATGGTGAAAAGTACGAGTAATGTAGGTAAGTAGCAAAAGTTTAAATGGAAACTGAGTAATGGAACAGATATTCACAAAACACGTAGGTTTTAAAACTACGGACTATTACTTATAATCATAAATACACACCTCGCTGCTATTAATCAATCCTAGGTAGGCTTTCCAAAATAGTTCGAAAGCCTGAGTAACAAGATAGTACCTTATGGCATACAAATCGAACGATTAAGGGATTATTACAAGGGAATTAACGAGATAAGAAGTATGTACTCGTAAGCAATAGGTATTTCCTATGGTATGGCACAGGTATGGAATTTCCTGTTTGATCCGAGATTGTTAGACAAATAGACAAATGCTAGGTGGATAAGTACCTAGTTAATTTGAATCTATAATAAGTCTATTTATGAATAAATTAGTTATCCATATTTGGAAATAACTTTAATTGAAAATATTGTAATGAAGTGGGTAAATTTGAAATAAGTACGTGAGGAATGTCCTCACAGGAGGCACCATAAATTAATGTTGCGACTTTCTGGAAGGGTCACTGCATTCTCCGATTAACCCCAGAATCACAGCAAGGGAAAATTCAGTAAACACTAACCTGGATTCAATGTTGAACAGGAGTTGGTGAAGGAATCGCCTTCGACGGGCCCTCGTGTCGGCCGGCTAGCGATTCTTCTTGCTTGAACTGTATTATTTTCTTACTGCCTACACTGGTGGTACACCATCACACACGCGCGATGAGGATTTAGGGTTGTTTACGGCCAGCGAAGCCCTTAGGGTCGTTATTTTTGGAAATTATATTAGCGCAAGACGCGCTCAACTTGACTCGAACGCCATATTTTTTTTCGACTTGTATTTTCGGCCAATCACAGGCCGTCTCGGCGAAAAGGGAGTAGATATATGGGAAAACGGAAGCAGGACCACAGATAGGTTAAGTTTATTTGGGTTTTTAAAGTTAATGCTTACACAGTAACTCCACGCTAAGTTATGCCTACAGCGACCTACCCCAGTTCGAATGCGGTTGAAATACTTCCCCGTGAGCCATGGAGTTTTGTGACCTAGCGGTAGCTGCAACTTTCTTTCCCGCATTCTTCCAAAGGAGTAGTATCCCAATACATTATTTTCTTTCCAAATGCCAACAAATTCCTGACCTTCCCCAGTTTAATAGTGCTTTCCATGGGCAGCAGAGTCGGAGGCACAAGAAGCCAAAGAAACTGCGTTTACCAACCCGCCTGCCAAGCGTGGTGAGTATGGCAATATCCTCCCATGGAACGAAAAATCCATGGGAGAGGCCCTTCTCCAGCAGTGGACTTTTGCGGTTAGCAAAAATGTATTTTGCCGGTAGCTTGGCTACCACGACTAAACTTGTCGTTGTTTTAGAGCAATACCCATCGCACTATCTTTTACATCTACAAGTGGTAGCGCTATCAACATAATTTATGTATTATATGACGGTGCATAGCAACAGTAACAGAAATATTACACGTACACGTATTCGTATTTCTTCATCGTCACTTACCATCAGGTGAGATGGGAGACAAATGCCTTATCCAATATAAAGTAAATAAAAAAAAAATTCTAACATGTGACGCAAGACTCAGAGGAATGGCTCTTTTGCAACTGGTGTTGTGCATTAATTATTTCGTGAACAAAGCAAACACACACATATTCATTTGTACATTCGTTTAAATGGTTACGTAGTTAGGGTTCGGGATTAGGTGTAAAACACGAAACTCTTCAGAGGAAATATAAACTATGGTTTCACAACACTGAAACTTGTCTGATTTTCCAACACATTGAATTTCTAATACGCAAAGCACTCGTGGTTACGGTTCGTTGCTGTGGTTTTAGAAATTATTACTGTTGTCACTCGCACGCAATTAATACTCATATTAGTATCGCTCGGTACGAACACTCGCGACTCGCGATCTACAGATTTTCGATCGCCCCGTCCGTTACCTAAATACGGTCTTATGGATCTTTATAAAGTTCCATATATTTCAGGTTCCGACAGCCGACAGTCTGCAAAGTGTAAGTGGAATAAAATACATATATATGGTGTTAATGGAAGACCTATAAGTGCGACAGGTAGGGGATAGTTCTAGACTATTCTATTCTTGAAGCTTCGTGACAATTTGTTTGGATTATAAGTGATTAGTTGATTATTCGAGTTAATATTAGTTTACTTCTATGAATAAATAGAAATGGTTCATATTGGTTTCGATGACGATTTAATCCTTCTTCATCCTACACAAAGTAGTTGTACCTATAAAGGGCACCGGTTGGTTACACAATCTAACAGAAACCATGGTGCGAAATGGCATAAGATACCTAGTGACACCAGTTTTGATCAATGACTAGCACCAAAATGAAGAAAAGAAAGAGTCAAATTTGCTATATCTTTAACACACATTTATCTTCCATAGACTTTTAACCAAATTTCTGATGCTTGACTAGCTCCGTGGCGCAGCGGTCAACACGCCAGCCTGCGACACACGAAAATGATCTTTTTCAGATTGGCCTGGGTCTTGGATGTGTATGTATATATGTATTTGTTATAAAATATAGTATCGTTGAGTTAGTATCCCATAACACAAGTCTCGAACTTACTTTGGGGCTAGCTTAATCTGTGTGATTTGTCCTTAAATATGTTTATTTATTTATTTATTTATTATCTGATTTACCATTTCTAACAACAGGGATATTACTCAAAATAATTTGTTAAACGAAATAAAAATACTCGTATAGCGTGCCATCTTAGACTTGAGTCGTAGCGAGAAGTTATAATGAGGAAAAGTCACAATAAGCTTGGCTTTGATAAGTCTAGATCTGACGTATTTTTTACTTCGGCTCGGATAATGCTGGCTGTAGGTAGACTCATTTATTTTGAATAGATTACAGAATATTATTACGCAACGTACGAGTTACACATTTTTCCATACGTTATTACGTAGGTGCATATGTATTTTTACATCTTTAAGAATACATACGTACATACATACATGTTATCACGTCTGTATCCTTTACGAAGCAGGCTGAGCCTAAGGCCATACGACCAAGTTTGGCGTGTTACTGAGCTTTATATGTGGAAATAGAATAAATATAGCGATGGGTAGATAGCACGATTTCATAGTTTTTGGTCCACCCCCTTGGCTCCTCCTGTGATGTGTGACGCACGCCCTCATTATTGTTCTACTAAACCATATAACCTTTTCTATTCGGAACACCTAGATTACTCACCTTAATCTAGATAATCGTGCCCTACAAAATCTATGTACCTATGTCCTATTTCTCGCATTGTATATAAACTCATATTCTTGACAATAAAGGCATTCAGTGATCGAACCTCAACGACAGTGTTTCATTAGTACACCCCCTCGTGCTACATCATATGGCGACCCTGCCAGACACTGTTCCTAGACAGTGTTCAGTGACTATGGAATTACGCGTTTCGCGAGTAATTTTGTTGTAAAGTGGCGTTATACATATACAAAATGGGCGGTGCCACGTCTAACCAGCAGCACCAAAAAGAAGAAATTATAATTGCCCAAAATGGCGCAGGTAACAGTGGCAGTTCATCTCAGTCACAAGTATCAAGTATAATGTACCACATGTTAATTACGATACTTATAATTGTGGCATTCCTGTTCACGTATTTCATCTGGAAGAAGGTCCACAAGTGCCTTACAAGGAAGATTGAACGACAAGCAGCAGCCGCTAGTGCACGCAGGCAAGTGTAAGGCCAGGAACAACCCCGATGTCATCGCCCACCCGAACATCAGCTACGTAAGTGTTAATATTGTGAAATTCAGTGTTAAATGTGTGTGCCGTGTCTCTCATGTCCGAAGTACATACCATATATGAAGAACTTAAAAAGATCCAGGAAAATATAAGGAAATTAGGTCCAGTTCGTAGGAAAAAGGAAGCAGGTCAGCAAAAATTTCAAGAAGCAAAGGAATTATACAAAAAATATGAACTTTATATAGATTTATACAGTACTAAAGTCGAAAAAGGAGAAACATCAAGCCATTGATAGGTTCGCGAATGGGTTACGTAGCGAAAGATTAAGCACTATAATATCAGCACAAGGCTATACTTTGCTACAAGAGGCAATTCAAGGTGCCAAGGATAAGCAAGTCACAATGACTCCATCCACATCATCCTTGGAGCGAATATTCTAACAGGTCTTTCAGGCACTTTAGGAACCGCTGGACCCCTACACAACATGTGGCGCGAGGGGGTGCAACATTTGTAACGCGAGGAAACACACATGTAGCAAATAAGAGACCTTACGTAAAATATAATAAACGTTTTCAACGTGGAAATAGAGGACATAATCCTAGCCCCACAACTCGAAACACAACACATCGAGTAAATATGGCACAAGTCGACGATATTCTCGATGAGGAGTCGGGTGACATATTTCAAAAGTTTTTTCGAGACAAATAATTATATATTATCATACAATAACATGAACTCGGCAGAATTTAGTGTAAACGGCAAGCTGTATACATTCCTCATAGATAGTGGTGCGTCCTTAAGTGCAATAAGTCATGACGTAGCATTGGCCACTAACGAGTGCATTGTACCGCAGGTCATACACATAAATGGAATAGGAGGTAAAATAACATCACGAGGATGCGTACACTTGCGCCTTTGTCATAAAATGAGTTCATGTTTTCCTCACGATTTTTACATACTAGAGACATTACCACCACATGTCGACGGAATAATAGGTCAAGACTTTTTAATTAAATACAAATGTCTTTTAAACTTCGAGAATGAAACATTGACCTTAACCTCGAACGAGAATACGGTCACTAAGCCGATAATCTTATACGCGAGTGATAGTAAACAAGCGACGACATCATATATCAAATTACCAGCAAGAAGTGAATCAGTCATAGGGCTGCCAACTAATGTGACTGAAGATTGTGTAATTTATGCAAATGAAATTAGTGACGGAATTTTTATAGCAAACGCAATAACTAGAAGAATAAATGGGAATATTTTTTAAAAAATATTAAATACAAGAGAGGAAGAAGTAACTTTAAAACGTTTTACACCGGAAATAATATCCTTATCAAATTTTAATTGCTTTACTTTTGAGAAATGCAAAAATGATGCAAGTAGAGTCAAATTACTTTTTTCCATACTAAATTTAAATAATTTAAATACAGAAGAAAAAGATTCAATTGCAAATATATGTGCAAAGTTTGCGGATATATTTCATTTACCAGGAGATTCATTAAATACAACAAATCTTTATGAGCAAACCATACACTTAAAAGATAATGCCTCACCAGTATATAGTAAACCATATCGGGTACCACAATCGCAAAAACAGGAAATTAGTAATCAAATAGAAGAAATGCTTAAAAATGATATCATTGAAGAATCACAGTCTGAGTGGTCAAGCCCCATACTTCTAGTACCGGAAAAAGAAAATGCAAACGGGAATAAGAAATGGAGACTTGTGATAGATTATAGGAAAGTAAATGAACAAATTAAAGATGATAAATTCCCTCTTCCCAATATAAAATACTTTCGACCATACCTTTACGGACGAAAATTTAAAATTATAACCGATCATCGTCCACTAGTATATTTGTTTAACATGAAAAACCCGTCTAGCAGGCAAACTAAATTTAGACTATGCTTAGAGGAATACGATTTCACTGTAACATATTTGAAAGGAAAAGATAATGCCGCTGCAGACGCGTTATCTAGGATTGAAATTACAGGTGAAGAATTAAGGAATATGAATAAGCATATAATATCGGTAATGACAAGGGCACAAAAGAAACGGCTGCAGAAGCAAAAAACACCAGCAAGCCCAAATAATGAGACCTCTAACTATGATTGGACTAGCTACCCAAGTATAGTAGAAATACTCAAAAAACCCAAGGGTCTACCAGAATTAAGTCTCAATAAGCATGACTATAAAAAAATATTACAATTAAGAAGTCATAAAATAAGTCAAAATAAAAACTTCATTTATTCGCCTGAAACATTAACAATAGGTGTCAACCCTAGTTCAGGATCATGGATGAAACGAGCTTTCTTCGTGAATGAATTAGATGCATTTTGCAAGACACCAAAAATAAATGAAGTTTGCATAATACGTAATAAAGACACCGAAAAAAGTATAAAAGAGTTAACTCAATAAATAAGTAAATGTGTGAATAGGTCCGGACCCCGTTTATGCATAATAAGAGGTGTCACTAAAATAAATAATAAAGACGACAGGCGCGTCATATTAAATGACTTTCATATATTACCAACAAGTGGACATGCAGGCATACGTAGAATGACGAATAGTATTAAACGTCACTATTACTGGCCTGGCATGAATGACGACATATATAAATTTGTGACAACTTGTGACAAGTGCCAAAAGCAAAAACATCATAAAAATATAAGACAGCAAATGTGTATCACAAGTACGGCGACTTCGGCCCTAGATAAAGTTTTTTTAGACTTGGTCGGTCCCTTACCCAAGGACGCGAATGGATACTGCTATATACTTACTCTGCAGTGCGAGCTCACGAAGTACGTCGAAGCATATCCGCTACTAAATAAAGAAACAGATACAGTCGCGCGCGCATTCGTAGATAATTTTATTTTAAGATACGGGATACCCCGCGAAATTGCAACTGATAGGGGTACTGAGTTTATTTCAACTACCATGCGTGACACTTGTAAACTACTAAACATCAAACAACTACAATCAACCGCATACCACCATGAAACTTTAGGTGCCTTAGAAAATTCCCATAAGTCTTTAGGAGCTTTTCTTAGAATACAAACAAATAATCAGGCTCATACGTGGAACGAGTGGTTGCAGTATTGGTGTTTCTCGTATAATACATCAGTTCATACAGCAACAGAGTATACTCCTTATGAACTAGTGTTTGGGAAAAGCTGTAGGCTACCCAGTAATATTTCGAATAACAATGTAGAACCATTATATAATTATGATTCATATCCATTAGAATTAAGGTATAGATTACAAAAATCCCAAGAGGATGCTAGAAATAATTTACTTTTATCTAAGGAAAATAGGAAAATTAAGTATGATCGAAAATGTAATAATATAAACTATAAGGTAGGTGACTTAATCTTGATAAAGAAACAAGGTAGAGAAAAATTAGACCCTGTATACTCGGGACCATATCCAGTAATCAAAGACGACAACCCAAATGTAAAAATTTTAATTAATAGTAAAACATATATAACTCATAAAAATAATACGGTACCTTATAATAGTCCTTAATACTAACACTATCACTAAAGGAGCTCACTGAACTCCTCCTCCACCGACCTTGCCGCACATTCCAAAATCCAAAAAAGATTATGCGGCGATCGGCGGATGGAGACACTCAAGTAATTTAGCGAGTCTGGAAGCGCCAGTTGCAACTCGCACATGATATCGATGTAGTTATCCACACTTAGCCCCCGGATGGGACACATAAGCGGGTGTCCATCGGGCGCATCTATGCACGCCCTGTAGATGAGCCCTCCTGACTCACTTAAGCCCAGTAACAGATATAGGTACCTCAGGGAGAGCCGGTGGCAGAACTCCTGGGCTAAGATCCTTAAGTAAGACACGGTAATGACTGGGTTCATGATTAATTTAATAAATTGTATTGTTTTAATAAATTGTAGTGTGCACTACACAAGATGAGATGCGACAAACAATGGCTTAAATCCAACATGATTAATTAGATCAGCCTTTCCTAAAAAGGGAACAGCATCTTCATATTACTTACTCTGAATTGAAATAAGAATAAAAGAGACATACTAATGATTAATAACCACGTAGGCAATATTTAATCTAGATCATTGTACCTACCTTGTTCCAATTAATTGTACACTAGAAATAAGATATTGATATTATACTTGTAACCCTAAAAAATATTTTTCTGTCATGTTTTACTAATTATTCACATATAGTACATTAGCATAGCCTTTGTATAATCTTAGACTAAGAGCTTGTGTGCTTAACACGTTTAAAAAAAAAGTATTTAATAATTGTAAGTATAAATATAATAACCAACTGCATGTGTTACTTTATTTTATTTTTTCTGTATAACCTTATAATAAAAAAAAATTGAAAAAAAAGGTTGTTTTAAATATATACATATTTAAAAAAAAAAAGGGGGAAGGTGTGATGTGTGACGCACGCCCTCATTATTGTTCTACTAAACCATATAACCTTTTCTATTCGGAACACCTAGATTACTCACCTTAATCTAGATAATCGTGCCCTACAAAATCTATGTACCTATGTCCTATTTCTCGCATTGTATATAAACTCATATTCTTGACAATAAAGGCATTCAGTGATCGAACCTCAACGACAGTGTTTCATTAGTACACCCCCTCGTGCTACATCATACTCCGGCTTTTTTGACCTGCGCGGGAAAAGAAGCAACTGGAGCATTCTACGTTTTATACGGTTCCGTACCCAAAGGGTAAAAACGGTTATTTATATGACTCGGCTGTCCGTCTGTCAGCAGTCTGTATTTTTACGCACCGAGATAGTGAGACAGTTGAAATTTTCACATATGATGTATTTCTGTTCCCATTGTAATAAAAAATACTAAAAAGCAGAATAAATAAATAACTAAAGCAACAGGTAGACGCTTGCAATATTTACAAAACATTTAATTCATTAATTACTTTAAAAATAAATAATAGAATTAAATTAAAACAAATATTAAATGGGACTCCCATCATACAATAAACGTGATTTTTTTGCTCGATATTGATAACGACAACAGCTAGACGCTTGAAATATTTACAGAGTATTGAGTTAAATTATTCACTTCATCATCATCATCATATCAGCCACAAAAAGTCCAATGCTGGACATACACTTAAAAAATAATAATTAAATAAAAATTAATATTTAAGGGTAGCCACCCTTAAATATTAATTTTTATATACACAGACGTGACTTTTCCTTTTTAATAGATAGAACGACTCCTACTTGACCGACTTTTTTCTTTTCTAGACCAGCCTGGAAAAAAACATAAGATATATTATGTACATAAAACTATGACGAATTGTTTATGCTAAAAAAACATTATTATCAGCGGAAATAAATGAATATAAGGTTCATGCTAAGTCCCGTTAATATTAATAATTTTTGAAGCACGAAAGTTTTAAACAGAATATTTTTATAAAGGGTCGGGAAAATTTACTTTTTTTTAAATCATCAATCATTATCACACCTATATAGATACCCGTCATGAACGAACGTTCCACGTGTCTATTCAGATATTGTGCTCAAGTCTGAAAATGATAAATTATCAAATTGGCATGTTTATAGGTTATTGACATTACCTACCTAAATATAGCAGTAAAATATATGATGAGAAGTAAGACAATTTATTTGGGGAGCCCAAGATTTTGAGATTTTGCCAAGCGCATCAGATTTAAATATGTAAGATATGGACACAGTATAATTACCTCCACCACATATTAAGAATAATTGGGATCATATAATCTGATATCCATATATTGTAGCAAAAAAAAAACATACCCCCATATTTTCTTTTTTTTTTATTTATTTGCTACAATATGTGAATATCAGATTATATGATCACAATTATTCTTGAATTATTTCATTCCAAATAAAAAAGAGTCCACCACACACGAGGATACAAAGCGGATTTTTTTCTATTACCCTACCACCCTGACGTTATGGTCAAATTGTCAGATTATTGCTATACACAATTTTTGGGCATGTTAAAAATCTAGCTTTAATTGGACGCGCTCGAGTATTTTCATGGGACTATTATATTTTTGCTGCTCTTCTTTCTATCTTTAAAGTCCAATGGGTCTCCAAATTTACATTTAGCGTCAAGTCTTATATCGCATTGTTTCTTTAAATATGCCATAACTGGTGTCTAATTTTTACATAGAATGCAATAAAAATAAAAACTTCGTTATTTAAAATCGCAGTAATATCTATTGTACATCCAACTATAATATTTGTATTTTCTCGTCTACTTAATCATACCTAATATATTTATCTAACCTAGTATTTTATACCTACTTTTACTTATGTTTATAAAGACAACTGTCGTTAGACGCAGACTTTGAAAACAAAGCAATCTGAACCTGACCTACACAACACGAATGTTATTACGACTATTTTAAACAAACAACAGGATAGATTTCCCCAGAGCTGGAGAATGGAGATAGTATGGGTCATAAAAATAAAACAATCTGAAACGAAAAACAACAAAGGGGAATGACGGATCGTACGCATCTGTATAAACTCGACGGAGCATAAACACATTCGTTGCATTTCCATATACCATAGACAAATTTCCAAATAGACAATTCAAAAATATTCTTATTATAACTAGCGTGAGTCTGTGAGGTGTAGACCTCGTGACAGTGAACTCAATAGCCCTAAGTGCCAAAGAATGGCACTGACACTCTTAATGCCAATTTCGGCATCATCATGTTGAAAATTGTATTTTACCCAAAAGCAGCAAATTTCAAAACCCTTGGGGGTCTATTAATTACATGAGGCTCGCAAGGGGGAGGAGGTTCAAAAAAATCACGAAATATCACTAGGGGGAGGGGGGAGGGATTTGGTGAAATTATCACGTCCATTATTTTATCTCGACAGCATGGAAGTCTTTTATTTTGACTTTCAATCAAAGATTTAAAAAAAAATTTAATGCGTTCCATGCTGTAAAAATTTTCGGCTTATTTTTACCGTCTGCCTATATTTATGTAGGTACCAGTACAAATATATGTATTTCTAATGTTTATCATTTAAAAAATAATAATCCCCCCTTATCGGGGGGGGGGGGGGATACCATTTGAGCTGATAATACACACACCTGATTACATCTTTTATTTTTATGCCAGTCAGACCAGAAATCACCAATGCAACATTAATGGTGTGTCTGGACATTTTTACTACAGTATTAAATTTTTCAGAATTAAATAAGATACTTAATGTACATCCTATCACGTCTTTTTAATTGATGAACGGTTTTCATGGTGGCAGGTAGACTAAGTTGACATTTGTCTTTTGTCATCTTAGCCTACCTGCGACCATGAAAACTGTAAAGTTTACGAAACGTTAGGTGTTAAAAAGAATGTAATAAACGCGATAAAACCGTGTAAAAATTAAGTGATGTAATTTAAATGTGTAACCATCACGAAAACATTAGACACCAGAATTTTGGTACATACAATATGTATTTGTTTACATATCCTGTCCGATCCTTGAAGGGATGATTTAATCTGTCGATATGAACAACTTTCCCTAGGGGCCAATGTTGGGAACTCAAAATTTGTTTTTGACGTTTCCATACAAATTGACCAGGCTGCCGAACCCATAGGGTTAATCAAAGCTTTGATCCTATAGGGAAAGTTGTTCATATCAAATATTATCACGTCTTTTTCCCTTGTGGGGTAGACAGAGCATAGGTCTATAAGACTTTATGGCCACATTTAGCATGTTGGAGGGCGTGTAGATGGAAAACAGAATCAAAATAGTGATAGGTTGCTAGCCGCATCGCCTACTGACATCCGCAGATTTTCGCCTATTCCTTCGATCGACTTTTACGATCTGCGTGGAAAGAGAAGCAGCTGGCACATTCTACGTTTTTTCTGTTCTCCCAAAACAGCATAAAAGCAATCAACGGGATGAATCACCCTTCAAGGATCGAACAGGGTTTTCTTTATATATTGCATAATATCCTGATATCTATGGTAGTACATTGCACGTTGTACATATGTGCTTAACATGCGAACAGCAAATAGCGTCGTTAGTTTCATTGTGCACCGACAAACTAGTTTTAGCAACCAGCTGTGAAACAAACTTGTATGCTAACTATATGAGTTAGAACTTATTTTGCAAAACAGCTGGATTACCTGTTATTTGTGCTGTTTACAATGATGTTATACAGAATGGAAAGTCTGAATGGTCGAGAGAGTTTAATTTTTTTTATGATAGACAGTGTTGCTTAATGTTAAATTGTATGTACATATTGTAATCATGTCTAGTCTATACTAATATTATAAAGCTGAAGAGTTTGTTTGTTTGAACGCGCTAATCTCAGGAACTGCTGGTTCAAATTGGATTTTGTTTGTGTGTTTCATAGTCTATTTATTGAGGAAGGCTATAAAACATCACGCTGCGATCAATACGAGCGTCAATAATTTTATTTTTTTAAAGCGGGGGATAATTATTCCACTGTACTAATAAAAACTAATTAATCATAATAACAGAAATTGCCGCAGACGAAGTCGCGGGCAGCAGCTCTTTTATAATCATAATCTTTATTTTCAATGAATATATATTTACATATTATCTTAAAACTATTCATTTAATGTATTCGACTGCATGCAGGTGCACAAATGTTTGTCATATTTTATTTACTATAACAAATAATTATAATTAATAATACAATAGAATTAAATAATAAAAATATGTTAAAGTTATAAAAAAATTATTAAAATTGTTTAAACAATCTTTTGCGCTTACGTTACAATATAAATAATAATAAATATATAAGGACAAATCACACAGATTGAGCTAGCCCCAAAGTAAGTTCGAGACTTGTGTTATGGGATACTAACTCAACGATACTATATTTTTTAACAAATACGTTATAGATAAAAGTCCAAGACCCAGGCCAATCTGAAAAAGATTATTTTCCATCTTGACCTGGCCGGGGATCGAACCCGGGCACTCTCGTGTCGCAGGCTGGCGTGTTGACCACTGCGCCACGGAGCTCGAAAATCGTATAGACAGAGCTTAGGACAATAAGACCATAATTCCACCATCTCGCTGCATCTTCGCTTTCCATTTTCCACCCACACAGGCGGTAAAGGCAAAATAGCCTTTAGCCACATCGCCTTTTGAATTTGTTTTATTTTCTTTCAGATTTTTTTACCTATTTCCACGACTGGATTATACGATATGCGCAGCAAAGACAAGCAGCTGGAAAGTCTAATTTGTTAGAGTTTCGTACTCAAAGGGTAAAAACCTATTAATTTCGCTCCGCTGTCCGTCTGTCTGTTTGTCTGTATCTCATGAACCGTGATAGTTAGACAGTTGATTTTTTTACAGATTATGTATTTCTGTTGCTGCTATAACAACAAATAATAAAAAATATAATAAAATAATTATTTAAGGGGGTCCCATACAACAAACGTGATTATTTTGCTTGTTTTTGCTCGATATTGATAACGGCAACAGGTAGATGCTTGAAATATTCACAGAATATTTAGTTATATATTCACTTTATAAATAAATAATTAAATAAAAATAAAATTAATATTAAAGGGGGGCTCCCATACAACAGACATGATTTTTTTAGACTTTTTATACATAACGGTACGAAACCCTTCGTGCGCGAGTCCGACTCAAACTTTTTATTTATTTATCACTGACTAGCGTAAAAATAAAATCGTTCGGTAATTTCCAATTATTTTCTAAAACCGTTTGCAAATGAAAAGTAGTATTCGACTATGACCCTCTCATATCTCAATATTTACGTACAGTGTAAAACAAAAGTTTAGTCGTGGTAGAGCCAAAAGATTTTTCCTGTAATACAAAAATGAAATAAGAAGAATTCGGAATTCCTTGTATACTGACAAAAGACTTACAAATACCAGTTGTTTTGATAAAACTGAATAACTCGTTCTACACTTTATATTATAAAAACACAAAATAAACTTCCTCAACATTAAAATTAAATCACTTTGCTAGTCGTGGTAGAGCCACGTAACCGGCAAAATGAATTGCTAGTAGCATGAATGTACCGGGTCGTCCAGGGAAGTACCATACTCTCACAGAAAATCGGCGTCTGAGTAGAGCTTTACCGCTTCTATGCCTCTCCCCTCCTCATTTCTTTCCCCTACCTCCTTGAAAGGCCGACAACGCACCTGTCACACCAAACCCTGGTGTTGCGGTTGTCCATGGGCAGCGGTGATCACTTACAATCAGGTGACCCGCTTGCTAGTTTGCCGTCCTATAACTTAAAAAAAATATATCTAAGAGTTCCTAAAAAAAAATCGACTTAATTCTTTCCGTATTTAAACCTTACCATCTGGGCTTCTCCCTAACATAGGCGACTACGGCGTACAAGGTTTGGATCTTCATCTCAAAATGCATTGCGGCTCTCGTATGATTAACTATTTTTATTTACGATATGTGAACTATAATGTTGAAGTGCCCATCGAAATGTTGTATACCGTAGTTATCAAAAGTTAACGAGTATAGCCCAACAGGGATGTTACATGTTCAACTATCCGAATTAGGAAGAGTTATGGTTAGAGAGGGCCGTTTTATCAGAAATGTTAATAGCAGGGATCGTTTGTGGCTTTTATATTAGAGACTTGGTTGCAAATGAAAGTATTTTAACTGGGTTTAAGTATTTTAATTGTAATTTGTAGGTTTTCACATAAGTAACATTAGGCATGGCTCTGTCTGCGCCTTCAGAGACATTCGTACATTTTCCGCATTTGTACAATTTTTGTAAAACTATTTTCCATATATGTACAAACAAATACCTACTTCCAATTTCTTATTAAAAAAATTAATCATTCATCTTATAAAAATAAAATTGACTTCTTCCTTTCATGTATATTGTATATGGTGTTATTCCGATTTTATTTTTTTCATTAGTGACTAAATAAATAAAATAAAAAGCCATTTCTTTTCTTACTTTAGCAAACATAGATTTTTTAACTTTCCACCTTGCTGTAGTGTTTCTAAAACTTATATAAAATATTTTATTTTTAATTGTTCAAATACTGCTAATTTCCAAATAATTCGTTTTTTGTCTTATCCTGAGACGAAATGGCCATGACGATTACGGAATAAAGATAGTCAGAGAGAAATAATACACAAACAAACAAATCACAGGGTTTGAGCTAGCCCCACAATAAGTTGTGAACTTGTGTCGTGGGATACTAACTCAACGATACTATATATAATAATAAATTCATAGATATATAAACATCCAAGACCCAGATCAATCTAGAAACACAGCCATACCTTATCTGAAATTTTTGATGAAAAATAAATTTATTCTGTTAAGTTTTGGAGAAGAAATCAGGGGACTACGACGCGTTAATTTTGTACTTCTCATAGGTATTTTCGGTCCAAGCTGTAGTTGTCTCTATCACACTCTACGGGGTTGGCTTGACAGCAATAGATTTTACAAATACCTATTTTACAATTCTCTCGAGCTTAGAATTTCCTCTTAAGACCTAAAATCCACGATTATGTTTGTGGAAAATTGAATCAAAATAGTAGTAGACAAATAAATACTTTAAACCTAAAACTAACTCACAAGGCTATCCTTACACAGGGTCAGAATGTAAGTAAGTTACATCAGACTTTAATGTTTTCATATAAACAAAGGGCGTAGAAACATCTGCATCCCAAAACATTAGAATGATATAAAATTATACAATACAGTGATGTTATCAAGTTATCATACAATGAAGGTACTTGTACCCTCTCCTGATTTACGTACCTCGAAAATAAAAGGAATTGTTACTAAACGGAATTTATAGAGGTAGTCTCATTACACCGGAGGAAAAATATTTATTATCTTGCTCTGTATTTGTTCCCACGCATAATTTCCTTTTTGTAAACCGTTTTAGTTAAAAAAGTCGTAAATTTCACTTAAGTCGACAGAGAATAAGGGCTGTGCTTAGTGTTTGTAATTAGTAGGTGTACTTATAACACTGGGAATAAGGGATATTTTAATTTAATTCTAGTACTTCTATGTTTGCACTTGACATTTGAGTCCCTTGAAACACTGTTTGTTTGTTTTATACTTTCTGACTTTACAAAGACGTTAAAAATTGCTAAAGACAGGCAAATTCCTTTTTTTTTATGGTATAGGACGTCAAACGAGCGAGCGGGTCACCTGATGGTAAGTGATCACCGCTGTCCATGGACAACTGCAACACCAGGATGTGACAGGTGCGTGGTCGGCCTTTCAAGGAGTTGGGGGAGGGAATGGGGAGGGGAGGGGAAGAATGGGCCTCCGGCTCTCTCACTCACCGAACGAAGCAAAGAAACGGTAAAACTACTACTCAGACGTCGATTTTCTGTGAGAGTGTGGTATTTCCCCGGACGTGCCAAAAAGTCAAAAGTGGCAAAACCGGCAAAATGAATTGCTACTAGCAGGAATGGGCCTGCTAGTAGCAATTCATTTTGCCGGTAGCGTAGCTCTTGGACGACTAAACTTTTGTTTTTCACTGTACGTAAATATTGAGATACTTAAGATCGGATTAAGGCTTCGATCAAGGCTTAAGGTCATAATCGAATACTACTTTTCATTTGCAAACGGTTTTAGAAAATAATTGGAAATTACCGAACGATTATACTTTTACGCTAGTCAGCGCTTTCCAGCTTCTTGTCTTTGCTGCGCAGATCGTATTATCTAGTCGTGGAAATGGGTAAAAATCTGAAATAAAATAAAACAAATTCAAAAGGCAATGTGACTAAAGGCTATTTTGCCTACACACGCCTGTGTGGGTGGAAAATGGAAAGCGAAGATATAGCGAGATGGTGGACTTTTGGTCTTATGGTCACAACTCTGATGTAGCAGATGTCCATAGGCGATGATGATACTTACCAGCAGGTGTTTCGTATGCTCGTAAAAAATTGGTTGTCTGTAAGTCGGTTTACACTATGCGTCACACACAAGCCGATCCAAAGACAATTTAATACAAGCCGAACGCTTAGGCCGATCGTGCCTCTCTATCGCTTGTTCCGCGCTCTCGCTTGTACACGGAACCTGACACTTTTTCGTGCGTGCAGCCGGCATTTATCGATTTTTACGACGTTATCACGTCCAAATCCAGTACGTAAATATGATTACAACAGATTAAAGTAAAAATTCCTTCATTTGATGTTAGAAAGGTCAATATCGCGCGGCACCTGTAGAACTCGCGGCCAACCTCCATGCTAAAAGCAGGAAACTAAACGTCATTCATTATAATAGCCCCATTACTCCTCTCGTAGGCATCATCGAGCTCGCAGCAACATTAAGTATTGCCTTTGACCTGCTTTCGCCCACAGCTCCACGCACCTTTGTACCTAAAGATCTATGGGGAAATGAGAAAAACAGTACTTTTTTCCGGTATGAATGGTTTCCTAACTTTTAAATGTTCCTGACAATGAGAACGCAAAATCTCATGATGATCGGTTTATGAAAAGTTAGGATACCTTTCATACCGGAAGAAAGTACAGAAATATACAAACTAGAATACTTTTTATTTTCGTTTGTATGTGAAAATGGTTTAAGGTCAATATCACATGTCACCTTTTTTTTTTCCTCTTTATTTTCATTAACAACTTCGTTAAATTTTCTGTCATCACCGAACTAGGCTTCGATATTAATGAACAGGCAAGACCCACGTCGTGTAATTTAAATTTCATTTTATTTATTTTTTTCATTTCACACACTCATTTTATTTTTTCTTATTATAAGACGCATATTTAGGATAATGACAAGTGCTTGTATTTGGAGTAACAATTATGTAATTATATGTCATAATCTGTTTTGTGTGTCAATAAATAAATAAACATTTCTCCACTGCCCTCCGCGTGGCTCTATTGCGTGGCTCTATTGCCACGTGTTGTAATCCTTTTCTTTGTCTGACTTTTGACCGATTGATAAGAGTGAATGTATTGTTATTAATTCTTTTCTTTGCTATATTTTTTTTTTTGTGTATGTATTTTTTACTTTATTTTTGTTATTTATTCTTTTGTTGTTTGTTTATACACAACATAAGTTCTCTTCCCAACATAGGGAGACGTGGGACCGTCCCTGATGCCACAGAAGGTGACTGACGGCTGAAAATCAGCGTTGTATCAGGATATGCATATGCCTAGTACAGCGTACTACTGAGCCATCACCTTTTGTAATAGATTTAAAAAAATGGCGTCTCTCCGATGCCACCGCCTTATAATTTCTTTATAATTTTGTTTTGTCTTATACTGTCCTTTTTTGTGAGTACCATTGAGTACAATAAATATTGTTAATTTCATTTTTAATTTCTTAATTTCGCTGTTAATAGTAGGAAATTAAACGCCATACGCTATAATTCCTCCGTTGCTCCACTCGTAAATATACCAAGTTCAAAGTTATAGATTTGCAACGACATGACTCCACAGATTCCAGTAGAATTTATTTAATTTGTATTTCAAATTGTTAGAAAAAGAAAGAAGCATAGAAGGTCAATATCGCGCATCACCTGTAGCACTGGCGTCCGACCTCCAGCTACTAAAAGCAGGAAATTAAGCGTCATTCGCTATAACAGCTCCAATGCTCCACTCTCATGGCGTAGTATACGTAGTTCATAGCTACAGACAGTTTTGCTTTATCTTGGAAATTACGGTCTATTTATGGATATTGCTTCGTTTCTAAGTATTTTTAGAATTATAGTGTAATAAATACTTATTCAAGTCTGGCATAAAATTCTTGCTACAGCAGCTTAAGCTATTATTATTTATTTTTATTCTTGTGCCGGCAGACGAGCGTAATAAACACCTGATGGTGAGTGTCATGGTTGCTGATGTCCATCAGCGTGACACTCTTACTTGCAACATCAGATTTGTTAACAAAGCACTCCCAGCCAAGGAAAAACAACGGGTTGCACTCCGGGAGTGCCAGCAGAAGTGAATTCGCCTTTGCGGCCGTCTCAGTTCACGTGTCCTTCTTACGAATTTTCGATCAGGTCACGTGTCCTGACGCGAGTTTAACATTTTTTACCCATCCCAAAAAGTGCACAACGCGGCTATAGAAGTTTTCTCTTCAAAAATATCTAGACAAACGTGTTATTATGAATCATCATCATCATCATCATATCAGCCGAAAGAAGTCCACTGCTGGACATAGGCCTCCTAAGGATAGTGAAATTGCGCCTAATCGAAAAGTTCTTCAGACCACTACCCATTAAAATGCGGGGAAAATGCTTGTGACCCTACGTTTCTGTGTAATTCAAGCGATTCTAGATCATCTGTCAGTCTAGAATCTTCGACAATCTAAACAATTCTCTTCTGAATACGTTCAAATGGTTTTTTCTTTTCCTCGAGAATGAGGATTAAGTATTTTGAAGTCAAAGAAAGATATCTTTAAAGAATTTACTGATTATAACTAATTGCTTGGCTTTAATGGCTTACAACAAAATTAGCTAATATTTCTCCACTTTAGAATTTTAAAATGGGACTTTGAGGATCTTTGTTTCTTGTGCCATCTTATCTTATCAAAAATACCATCACGAGCGAGTTTCACAATTGACATTTTTAGAGTAAGTACGTGTTACGTTTTAGTTAGTCGAGTAGTACACCAACTCACCCAAACATTTGATCATTCTACATTTTAGTTGACATATAATGTTTTGTTACGCGAAACGCGGCTGCTTCAATGTAGGCATTGCCTTGTATTTCAGAATAATTGTAAATTATATGCTTACTCCGGGGGTAATGAGGTACTTATTAGGGTCGTGCTCCTATGGTGGAGACTAAAAAGGACCTGATGATGATGATGATGATATGCTTACTCCCAATGTCATTGCTCGATCCCTACAAGCCTACTAAAAATCTTCTTAGCACTGTTTTGTATCTATTTAACCCTTTTTCCCATATTTTATTAGACACAATATTAAAACAACTAAAATGTTCAATTGTTCACATATGCGTCACAGGAAAGGGAATTACTAATTACGAGTTAACAACAGAAGTTATTTTCATAACAGTTGAAACGCTTCTCTAAATTATGATATACGCTGCTTCCCCCGGCAATAACCCAGATGGCTGTTGGGAGGCAACAAACAAACATTTGTCATGCCACCCATGGACATTGTTTAAGGCATTGTAATATTTTGTCCTGATGTTTATGGTAATAACAAATAATGCCCGCTTTTGTATGATACATGATATCGCGTGTAAGTTAGCTGTGTGGTTTCCGGCAGAGTAGAATAGGACCACTCCTAGTCTTCCCATGGAGGTCGCAAGAGGCGACTTAGGAAATACAAGCTTAACAAAGCTCATAAACTTTAATGAGACCTCTCCTACCCGTCTGGCCAGCGAGGACAATGTAGGCCAAATCCTCTGTCTGCTCTGGCTAGGTATGGCTCCAGCAGTACAGTACAGAGAGGGTCATGCTCCTGCAGTGGAATGGAATGGTGCCTAACAAGATCTGATGATGATCTGCATGTAAATTTTCCGCAAGAGGCGCTAGTGTAGCATGAGATGTACCAAATGACATTTAATAGGACCTGGGGAACCGAGGTTAAGACGAAAAAACATATTTTCCCAGATATGAAACCCAGCTCTGTAGATTTAAATTTTATCAAAATTTTTGAAACTATTTTTAGACTTTTTATATTTACACTAGCGACCCAGACCCGGGCTTTGCACAGGTGCAATGTACATATAAACCTTCCTCTTGAATCACTCTATCTATTAAAAAAACCGCATCAAAATCCGTAACTTAGTTTTAAAGATCTAAGCGTACATAGGGACCGACAGACAGCGGGAAGCGACTTTGTTTTATACTATGTAATGACTAGCGACCCGGACCCGGGCTTCGCACGGGTGCAATGTACATATAAACCTTTCTCTTGAATCACTCTATCTATTCTTCTTCGTCGTGTCGAGTCTTTGTTTTATAATATGTAATGATAATGATATACACAATAAATTTGATTCTGATGAGAGTATTCCAAAAAAAAAACAGATATTATAAGCTTCTTTGGAAAGCGGCCTCTGGACTTAAAAATACTACGATGTAATAGATCGAACACTTAACTGTGAGGACGTGTTTCTGATGCGCTCGTAAAAATAAATTATATTATAGTGTTAGTAGTGAGTTATCTTACCAATATCACACATAAAATCATTAACAATACTTTATACTGTGCAGTGATAGTGGCGGTGTGTGCCTAAAAACGTATAAAGTGCATAATTATACAAAATAATTATAGTGACAAACAATTGTTCAAAGCTACCTGAGTGTTCGCGATTAACGCGTAAGCGACGCGTTTTCCACGGCGCTTACGACCTTTTATCCGCGGTCCGTGCTTGATTGCATGCACCGGGCCACGGACCGGGCGGCCTACACGACTGCGGGCCTTTATTGCTGTGCTTCGAGGCTGTCTACGAGTTGGCGCGTAAATTGAATTACTATCGGGACCTTTGTTGCGGTGTTATAAATAATTAATACGAAACTGAACAAAATTAATTAATTCAATATATACATATATTATTATTTTACGCTACAATAATGATACGCTCCGAGAGTGATGGAATTTTGTGTAATCCTGAATTATCAACCACGGCTATGGATGATGCCCCAACAATAACGCTGCGTAAGCGTAAACAGCCTGAGAACGAATTTGCGGAGGCTCTTCATGCACTACAGCAACAAATGGCTAGATGGCTGTCTGAACTTAAGGGAGATATGGATATGAGATTTGACAAGTTAGATACTAATATAAATAATATCAAAAGTGATATTGAATCGCATATAAGCGATTTGAAAAAAGAATTATGCTCATTGCGCGGTGATCACTCTATGGTTAAAACACAGGTGGCGGAACTGTCACTTGAAGTATCTGGCATTCAGTCCTCGTTACAATATCATTCTGAACAACAGGGTGATATTGTAAGTCGAGTGGAGACTCTCGAGAAGAAAACCGAGTGTGCTGACAAAGGCAAAATAGAAACTTTGAAACTGGAAATGAAAATTGACCAGCTCGAGCAGCAGGCTAGGCAATGTAACCTAGAGATATCAAATGTGCCAGAAAGGAAAAGTGAAAACCTAATCAAGTTGCTGGAATCCATTGGATCTGCTGTTGGTTGTAATATCTCGAAGACTGATATTGTTGCAATACACCGTGTACCTCACGCAAATCAGCAGATTAAAAGACCTAAAAATATTGTAGCTAAACTGTCATCCCGTGTTCTACGGGACAATATCCTGAGCTCCTATCGCCTGCGAAAGGACCTGTCAACTACCAAACTGGGTATGTCTGGTACCACCAACAAAGTTTATTTAAACGAGCATTTGACACTTCGCAATAAGCAACTTTTTCGGAAAGCACGAGATGCAGCTACGGAGCACAAATATAAATATGTCTGGGTCAAGCACGCCACCATACTTGTGCGACAATCGGATACGTCTAAAGTCCAGGCAATACGGTCAGAAGAGGATATACTTTCGCTCGGGCGTAATAGTGAGAAGGAAACACAAGATGCACCTTCCTCTGTATCATGAGACGTTTTTTCCATATCTTATGGTCATAGTATGATAATTGTTATGTATATTATGTTTTTCAATATTCTCAAGCGGTGATCTCAGCCATTTAATTCAGTTGGATTCATACTCTAGTTACATATTTCAGTTAGTATATAATGTCGCTAATATATACTTATTGCATATTTCAATAATTTTTTTGATATCACGGGTCGTTACAACAACTTACACTCGTTATTTTCGTAACATTTCACAATTTATACTATTTGACAGTTTCTTCAAAATTTATGGATAGTGCTCTTAACGTATATTATCAAAACTGCGGTGGCTTTCGTACAAAATTACATACGCTGTATATGAACATACTCACAAATTGTTTCGATGTAATAGTACTTACAGAAACCTGGCTTGTTCCCGAAATCAATAGTAAGGAGTTCATAGATGAAAGGTATGTAGTGTACCGATGTGATCGCGATCGTGCTGAAACGGGGAAAGCCGATGGCGGAGGAGTACTTGTTGCTGTTCTCCGAAATATGCGATCTACTGAGATGTGTGTTCCTGCCAATCTTTCTACGCCTGGTGTTTGTGAGTTGTTTATGGTGGAGTTTCCATCCATTGATCGTAATAAACGACACGTTATTGTAGCCACATATCTACCACCAAATACTCAATCAGATTTATATAGGATACATTTTGAGAACTTAGAAAAAATACTCGTTAATTCAAATATTGACAAAGTCTGTGTAATAGGTGACTACAATATTAATGACGCAAACTGGTATGAAAGCTGTATACAGGGAGAGATGGTTTGTGGTGGCAATTCTTTAAAGAGCGAATACCTGAAAAACTTCATGTCCCTTTTAAATCTTAAACAATATAATCATATAAAAAAATCCTGTGACAGGATCTTAGATCTAACAATGTCCAATGACGACTGTAATATCACACTGCAGAACAACTCTTTGCTGCCATCACATGGTTATCACCCCTCATTTACAATTATATTTAAATTTCGAACCAATTTTACACCAATTAAGAATCACAGGGCCATTATATATAATTATTACAAGGCGGATTATAATATGATTAATTCAGACATAAATAACATAGCATGGGATGATTTAATTGGAGACCTGGACACTTAGACAGCGGATAGTATTCTATGAAAAAATATACAACATAATAAAACTACACACACTCATCTCGGTGACCAGAACTTCAAAATTTCCCAAATGGTTTCCGCCATTACTTATACATATAGCAAAAAACAAACAAAAGGCATGGCTTAAGTGGAAAAAATATAACCAAATCACTGATTATGAGGTTTTTTCTCTACTCAGGGCTCGCTTTAAAACAGAGTGCGATAGGGCACTCGCAAGATATAAAAATACAGTTGAAAATAGCATTACAAAGAACGTCAAATACTTTTGGACATACGTATCCAATCGGAAAGGCAATTCGGGTATCCCTTCCACTATGTACTATAACACTGATAGTACAAGTGATCCGAATGGGATATGTGAAATGTTCTCGAAATACTTTAAGTCAGTTTTTGAGTCATCTTCCTTGTCGCCTGGGCAGACTGTTCCAGCCGAATTCTTCTCTGATAATTGCGACCCTATCAGTGATCTACACTTTAGTCTTGCTAGTATTAAGAAAGTTCTAAAAACACTTGATACCACCAAAGGCGCTGGCCCGGACGGAATACCAGCATCTTTTTTCAAAAATACGGCTAACACTATTTGCAGACCTTTATACATAATATATAACAAAAGTATCAGTGAGGGTGTCTGTCCGGATATATGGAAACAAGCCAACATAGTCCCTGTTCACAAGGGCGGCCGTAGAAATGAAGTGGAGAACATCCGTCCGATATCTATACTATCAGTCTTGATTAAGGTTCTGGAAAGATTAATTCATGATCAAATATATCCTATCGTACATCACCTATTGATTCCTCAACAGCACGGTTTCGCCAAAAAAAGGTCTACTGTCACTAATTTACTATGTTTTGTTAGTGATATATTTGAGAATATGGATGCCGGACATCAAACAGATGCCGTCTACACAGATTTTGTCAAGGCTTTTGACAGAGTAGATCACTACTTATTAATTCAAAAGATTGCTTATAATGGTATCAGGGGAAACCTACTGAGATGGTTCACATCCTACATCAGCAACCGTAGTCAAAAGGTCGTGTTAGCTGGATGCCAATCCAATATTGACAAAGTAACCTCTGGGGTGCCACAGGGCTCTATCCTTGGACCCCTTTCATTCAATCTGTTTATAAATGACATCAATCAATGTTTTCTACACTCCAACTTTATATTATACGCCGATGATCTCAAAGCATACAAAGTCATAAAAAGCCGTGACGACTGTATACTGTTTCAGAAAGATTTAGATAGACTTACATCGTACTGTAATACCAATAAACTAAAACTAAGTATACCTAAATTTCATTACATACAATACACAAAAAAAATTAACTTAATCTATACATATAATAAAACAGTAAAATTATTTTGTCTGTACTGTAGGGACATGCTTTCGTAAACTATAATGTAATCGTATAAACAGTCAGTATTAATTCATTTACTTATTGCAACTTTTCGCTTTAATATGTATCTTGTCATCACGTTAGTTAGTTTACTTTAATTAATCAAATTACATTTATTTTTGCCATACAAAATAATTACGCGAGTGAAACCAAGCGTGCGAAACTAGTATAGCAAATTCGCTCGCACTTGACTGCTCTGACGTAGTTGTCCTATTGTTCTCATGAACCGGTCTCTGCGTCCGCGCAGCTGGCATTCGAGATCAGACCGCCGCAGCAGTCGGAAATCGGTAGCCACTACGAACGCACGCTTGATCGCACTCCGCCTCGCTTGTTCGCGCCGTTCCTTGTTTACGTAGCCGACGTGATTTTAACTTTTCATTTTTCTATCATCTTATGCTATCTCTCTTCTAAGCCTTTCTTATTTTCGTTTCTTTGTGTTTTTCTTATGTGGAAACCTATGCTGTATCTTTGCTTATTCGCAATATAAGTGTCAGTGAATTTTGTGTTGTTTAAATAGAATCCCCATAGGGTTTCCCATATTGGTGACCCCTATAAGTGAATTGAACTGCATTTTTATTTTGCTACGTATCACGCGTGCTTTCCGACTGGCGCACCGGATTTTCGTTACTCGCCGCGTGTTTTAAATATACCTTCCGCGCAAATTGTAAAAAGTAAGGGCGTGGTTCGAGATATTGGAAAGTTCCGACACGTAACGAAATGAATACGGGAGGCGAATCGGCGAACATGGGCGTATCCAGCGGGACTGTTTTCAAAGTTGGAATCAAGATGCCTCCGTTTTGGCCCCAGGAACCGGCATTGTGGTTCGCGCAGGTCGAGGGACAGTTTTGCATAAGTGGAATAACGTCAGATTCGACGAAATTTTACCACGTAATCGCCAATCTGGAACCACAGTACGCTGCAGAAATAAAAGACGTCATCACCTCGCCACCAAAAGACAATAAATATGAGAAATTAAAACATGAATTGGTGAAAAGGCTTTCCGAGAGTCAAGAGAAAAAGGTGAAGCAGCTTTTGCTACATGAAGAATTGGGTGATCGAAAACCGTCGCAGTTCTTACGTCATCTTCGTACGTTGGCGGGCCAGAGTGTTTCAGACCCATTTCTCCGAACCTTGTGGGCAAGTCGTCTTCCACAGGGTGTTCAGACGGTGGTGGCCATGCAGGCGCAAGAAGCCGACCTAGATAATGTGGCTGAGTTAGCAGATAAGGTGTATGAAATATCTACGCCATCTCCGACGGTAGCAAGCCTGCATCCGAGTTCCAGTCCTGAAGTAAGCGAGCTGACGAAGAAGATCGATGAGCTGACGCGACAGGTGGCATCCCTTCAAAGCCAGGTACACAGATCACGTTCTAAAGTTAGGCATTTTAGAAAAAGGACATATAGCCAAAACCGCAGCCGTTCATGCTCGCAGTCGAGACCAAATCGCTTTTGCTGGTATCATGATCGCTTTAGGGATAAAGCAAGCAAGTGTGTGTCGCCATGTGATTACGCAGAGCAGCAGGCGTTAAACCAAAATGGCAGCCGGAAGTAGCGGCGAACGACTGCCACAATCGCTCGGGCCGCTTATTTGTGCTGGAACGTGTAACTAAAATATTATTTTTAATTGACACAGGCTCTGATCTCTGCGTGTATCCAAGGTCAGCACTGAAACAAACCAGACACCGGGCTGACTACGAATTATTCGCGGCCAATGGATCAGCAATACACACGTATGGTTGGGTATACTTACAGCTTAATTTAGGCCTGCGACGCGACTTCAGGTGGAGATTCGTAGTAGCTGATGTCTCCAAGCCAATTATAGGTGCTGATTTTCTTTCGTTTTATAATTTATTAGTAGATTTAAGGAATCACCGGCTCATCGATGGCCTGACTACGATCTCCGCTACAGCCCAGCCAGTGGGAGAGTTAGCAGCCGATGTAGCTTCAGTAAAAGCAGTAACCGGTGACAGCAAATATCATCAGCTATTACGTGAGTACCCAGATATTACTAGGCCAGCAGGCACTCAGCGTACAATTAAGCACAATACGATGCATTTTATCAGAACGACGCCAGGGCCACCCGTCACAGCCAGGCCAAGACGACTTCCACCAGATAAATTAAAAATAGCACAGAAAGAGTTCGAGGACATGCTTGCAACTGGTACAGCGCGCCGTTCAGAGAGTGCGTGGGCTTCACCACTTCATCTTGTGGCCAAGAAAGACAATGGATGGCGTCCCTGTGGCGACTACCGAGCGCTTAACTCACGTACTATACCAGATAAGTACCCAATAAGGCACATTCAAGATTTTTCGCATCAGCTGGCAGGCAGTAGAGTATATTCCAAGGTCGATCTAGTAAAAGCCTATAATCAAATACCTCTTAACCCTGCAGATATTATGAAATCAGCCATTATAACTCCATTTGGACTCTTTGATTTTCCATTCATGACTTTTGGACTTAGAAACGCAGCTCAAACTTTTCAACGCTTCATAGATGAAGTACTTAGAGGACTGCCATTTTGCTACGGATTTTTGGACGACATTTTAGTGTTTTCTGACTCAGAAACGTCACACTACGAGCACCTGAAGCAACTATTTGAACGGCTGAGTGAGTACGGAGTACTTATTAACACAGCAAAGTGTGAGTTTGGTCGATCACACATAACCTTTCTAGGTCATGAAGTCTCGGCGGACGGCATACGTCCACTCACAGATAAAGTTCAGGCATTGCAAGACTATCCGGTACCGAAGACAATCAAGGAGCTGCGGCGATTTCTAGGAATGTTTAATTTCTATCGCCGTTTTGTACCTGGTGCAGCTCAAATCCAAGCACCATTGAATGTCCTGCTCTCTGGGCCGAAGATGAAAGGTACGGAAACTATTAATTTTTCAACAGAAATGCTAGAAGCCTTCAACAACTGCAAGTCTAGCTTGGCAGAAGCAGCCCTATTGGCTCATCCAAATACAGATGCTGAATTGGCTATATACTCAGATGCTTCAGATACTTCTATTGGGGCATCATTGCAACAGCGTGTGGGTGAGGACTGGAAGCCGCTAGCATTCTTTTCACGACGTTTAACATCTGCACAGAAAAAGTACAGCCCCTACGATAGGGAACTTTTAGCAATTTATGATGCTATCAGGCATTTTCGACACATGGTAGAAGCTAGAACGTTTACTGTGTACACGGATCACAAACCGCTAACCTACGTATTCCAGCATAATCGAGAGAAATGTTCACCAAGACAGTTTCGTTACCTAGACTACATAGGCCAGTTCACTACTGATATCCGGTACGTCACAGGGAAAAACAACGTAGTCGCTGACGCTTTCTCTAGAGTGGAAGCTATTTTCACACTTATTGATTATGTAAGCTTAGCAAAGTCCCAGAAAACAGACCCAGAGCTACAAAATCTCATGCAGCTAAAAACAACAGCACTTAGGCTGAAAAAAGTAAAATGTCCTGATTCAGATGTGGAAGTTATATGCGATGTCTCTAAACATCCTCGACCCTACTTAACTCCAAGCTTTAGAAAACCGGTCTTCATAGAACTGCATAAGTTGAGCCATCCTGGAATAAAAGCAACTACAGAACTAGTATCAAAAAGATTTGTCTGGCCGGGAATAAAGAGAGATTGCAGAAATTGGGCTAGAGAGTGTACTGATTGTCAGGCCAGCAAAGTCTCCAGACATACTCATTCTCCAACCTCTCCCTTCCCTATTCCTTCAAATCGCTTCAGTCATGTCCACATGGACATAGTAGGGCCATTACCCTATTCTTGTGGTTTCAGGTACTGCCTTACAGCCGTCGATCGTTTCACCAGATGGCCTGAGGCGTACCCACTTGCTGACATCACTGCAGAAACATGTGCCCGAGCCTTCATATCAGGCTGGGTGTCCCGTTTCGGCTGCCCCACGAAAATCACTACTGATCGTGGCCGGCAGTTTGAGTGTGACCTCTTCCGCTCAATGGCTGCTATCCTGGGCACGCAGCATCGTCCTACGACAGCGTACCATCCTGCCTGCAATGGGATGGTGGAACGACTTCATCGCCAATTGAAGGCAGCCATCATGTGCTACTCCTCGTCAAGCTGGACAGAAGCACTTCCCTTGGTGCTGCTGGGAATCCGCAGTGCCTGGAAAGATGACATCAAGGCGTCAGCAGCAGAACTCGTATACGGAGAGCCCCTTCGTCTTCCTGGAGAATTCTTTGCTCCATCAGCGGATGTTAATTTTGATCCCACTAACTTCACTTCACGACTTCGCTATCATATGGCGAAGTTGTCTCCTAAGCCAACCAGTCGACATGACAATAAGACATTTTTCATGCCCAAAGACCTAGCCACGGCGGAATACGTATTTCTTCGGCAGGATGCTTCCAGACGTGCACTTGAACCTCCATATACGGGTCCATATAAGGTTCTGGAGAGGAGCGAGAAGACCATGAAGTTGGCAGTTAAAAACAGAGAGACTACGGTATCCATTGATCGCGTGAAGCCGGCATACATCACCAAAGACGAGACAGCGAATCCAGGGGGCAGCGTTATTCAGAATTCAATACCAGTAGTACCAACTCCAGTCCCTAAGAGTGATGAACAACCATTGGTGAAGAAGACGAGATATGGGAGGACAGTCAAATTTCGAAACTATCGACTTCAGTGACCTTCAGTCTCAGCATGGGGGTAGTGTAGGGACATGCTTTCGTAAACTATAATGTAATCGTATAAACAGTCAGTATTAATTCATTTACTTATTGCAACTTTTCGCTTTAATATGTATCTTGTCATCACGTTAGTTAGTTTACTTTAATTAATCAAATTACATTTATTTTTGCCATACAAAATAATTACGCGAGTGAAACCAAGCGTGCGAAACTAGTATAGCAAATTCGCTCGCACTTGACTGCTCTGACGTAGTTGTCCTATTGTTCTCATGAACCGGTCTCTGCGTCCGCGCAGCTGGCATTCGAGATCAGACCGCCGCAGCAGTCGGAAATCGGTAGCCACTACGAACGCACGCTTGATCGCACTCCGCCTCGCTTGTTCGCGCCGTTCCTTGTTTACGTAGCCGACGTGATTTTAACTTTTCATTTTTCTATCATCTTATGCTATCTCTCTTCTAAGCCTTTCTTATTTTCGTTTCTTTGTGTTTTTCTTATGTGGAAACCTATGCTGTATCTTTGCTTATTCGCAATATAAGTGTCAGTGAATTTTGTGTTGTTTAAATAGAATCCCCATAGGGTTTCCCATAGTACATTTCGAATTTTTGACTGAAATGGATAGAGGGACACTTAAAAAGAATAATAGAAAGCAAAAAATTTTTTTTGGAATTTCTTGTCTGTCTGTCTGTCTGTCTGTCTGTCTGTCTGTCTGTCTGTATGTATGATCACGATTATCTCCGAAAATACTGAACCGATTTACTTCAAACTTTAACCAATTGCTTTGTTTTAACTCAGTTTAACATTTAAAGTTTGTTTCATCAAAATCGGTTCATTAAAAAAAAAGTTATCGTCATTTGAATGAACTCAAGGCATTAGTTTGCCTGCAAACATATAGCAAAAGTAAATAAAATAATAAGTGACATAAGAAAATTTAAATCCAAAGTCAATTCATCATCATTATACGACAGCATTATACCTATCCATACTATCCATAGTAATCCATACTAATAAAAAAGGAGAATCTGACTGACTGACTGACATATCAACGCAGGGCCTAAACTATAAGGGTTAGGAACTTGAAATTTTGCACAGGGGTTCCTTTTATAACGTAGGGGAGCACTAAGAAAGGATTTTTGGAAATTCATCTCCTTAGGGGGAAAAACGGGTTGCAAAGTTAGTATGAAACTTTGTTGTTTTTCAAGTTACTCGAATGAAATTCAGCATGAAGGTTCTTTACTGAAAGGTATGAAACACGAGTAAAATATTTTACTCAAAAAATCATCCCTTAAGGGGGTAAAATAGGGGTGCAAATTAGCATGAATATTTGCCAGTTTTGAAGTTAGTCGAATGAAATTCAGCATGAAGGTTCTTTACTAAAAGGCATGAAACACGAGTAAAACATTTTTCTCAAAAATCATCCCTTAAGGTGATATAACGGGGATGCAAAGTTAGTATGAAACTTTCCGTTTTTGAAGTTATTCAATTGAAATTCAATATTAAGGTGTTTCATTGAAAGTCATAAACTAATGTATTCCGGGTAATTCTACTGTTCCTGAGAAATCGACACTTACGCGGGCGGAGCCGCAGGCCAAAGGCAAAGCTGACTTATATATCAACGCACAGCCGAAACTACTGTGCGCAGAAACTTTGAAATTTGGCACAGGGATTCTTTTTATGATGTTAATGAGCACTAAGGAAGGATTTTTAGAAAATCAAAGGGGATGAAGTTTTATGGAATTTTCTCATTTCTGGACTTAGAAGTTTAAAAGTAGGTACGCAAGTTCTCAATTAAAATTAAAAAAGATCTGATTAGGTGAACCAGACAACATTCTCCCTTGAAGGGGTAAATAGGGGGTAAAGTTTGTATGGAATTTTTCCATTTCTAGACTTAGAGGTATGAAAATAAGAGATCTTTGTAGGTGAAATGTACAAAATTTCCCCCTTAAGGGATAAAGGGGGGGGGGGGGGGGGGGCGCGGATTGTATGGAAATTTTCTTATTTCTGGACATAGAAGTATAAAAATAAGTATATATGTTTACATTACAATTAAAAAGATCTGTGCAGTTAAAATGGTCGAAATTTCCCCTTGAAGGGGTAGAATAGGTGGGGTAAAGTTTGTATGGATTAAAATATCTGTGTAGGTGAAATGGGCAAAATCCCCTCCTTAAGGGCTAAAGATCTATACAGGTGAAATGTATTAAATTCCCCCTTAAGGGGAAAAAGCAAAGGGGCAGGGGTTTGTATGGAATTTTTATCATTTCTACTGTTCCAAAGGGAACGACATTAACGCGGGCGTGACAGTACAATTGCAAAAGTATCGCAAGTTAAGGACTTAGGCATAACACTAGATAGTAAGTTACATCTGGATCAACACATTGATAAAATTACTAACAAAGCCTTTCAGATGTATGGCTTTGTCATGAGATCAGCGAGAGAATTCACGAAACCTGAAACTTACATTTATCTGTTTATTACTCTGGTACGTTCACAACTGGAATATGCATGTTGTATATGGGATCCTTTTTACGAGAAATATAACAACTCAATTGAAAGAGTACAGCAAAAATTTCTTCGAGCTGTGAACTACAAATGTTTTGGCTATGGTTTATCATACGATCAACTTCTTTCTAGATACAACTTTCTTACATTACAGCAAAGACGAAAGCTACTGCAAATTATGGTTTTATTCGCTTTAGTTAACTGCAAATATGATTGTAACGACCTCACAAGTAAAATTCGTCTATCTGTGCCACGAGTTCACCATAGAGTTTATAACCTATTTCATACAAACTGCTGCCGAACGAATGCCGGCAAGAGATCGCCGCTTTATCGATTATTTGATTTGTATAATGGACAATTTGAAAGCGTTGATATTTTTGCAATGTCTGTTTCCAACTTCAAAAATATGATAAAATCGTCTTTTTAATAGTGATTGATATGTGGGGGGGGTGTGAGTGTATACTATAAGTATATATATATATATATATATATATATATATATATATATATACTTTTTACATAAAAATTGCAACACTGTTAAAATTATGTTAGCCACAGTTATCATGTTAATCCTTAAAATACCTATATATTATAGTATAGAAAAAATAGAAAAATGTTTATTTGCCAAAAAGAAAATTACAAGTACACAGATGCATGATATGTACATAGTTTACTCGTGATCCCCACACTAGGTCAGGCCTGTCTCGTGGGGACCTAAATAATGAAGCGTTGTAATATCTCAAGCAACAGTGCTTAGTTCGAATCGTGATTAATACAGCATGAAAATTTGGATTAACATAATTAGTAAATTGAATACAGTAATGTTCTTATATCAAGCAAGAATTGTATGACTGAATATCTGTTAAAAATTATAATCACATTTTTTTTAATGTAGGTACATACATTGCAAGATATACAAAAGCCTTCGGTGGAAGATATCTACCACATACACACAATATGTATATGTGTGCATGTAGCAGACATCCTCCACCAATTGAGCTGAATTTTTTATACTCGTTTAGTTTACATGATAAAACAAGATAAGCTGTATGACCGCATTCTAAATCCAACATGGCAGAATACCCAAGATGGTGGAATAGCTATTTTTGATCCACTTGGACAGCATGGATATCAAATCAAAGGGCTCGTCAAAAATAACTCGAAACATAAAGTGAGGTAAAAGCCAATTTTTTTTTTTTTTTTTTTTTTTTTTTTTTTTTACTTTTATCTTATTTATTACGCTTAACCTTAGTATTTAGTTATATTATATTATTACCTACTGCGTTTCACTCATGAAGGTATTTTAATTATATTTTCAGATTCGTCGTACGACAATGTCAAAAGCCACTTGAGCAACTTGTGCTTGGCCTGGCGATTTGTGCAGTTTTTTAAGTCCACTGATTTTGATACAGTTTTGTACAGATATGGTATCATGAATCCCGGAAGTCTTTGAGCAAAGGTGGTTTTTACAAAGGGACAAGGGGGTCTGAAAGTGCGACTTTTTAAGAGATTAGGATAAATAGGTGAGGTGACTATTTTGGCGTGATGCTTTAGGAACGCTCTAAGGATATAAAGTTGACGTACTGTAGGGACGCGGGCTAGCGTATAAAGATCAGTAGTTGAGTAGCGGTAGGGTTTGCTAATCATGGCTTTGAGAACAGAGCGTTGCGCTCTTTCTAAAGAAAGCATAAAGGTGACTCCCGTTCCCCCCCAAACCGTCACACAATAGCCAAGTATAGACTCGCACAGTGCCGTGTACACAAGACGCAGCGCCCAGGGATCGGCCGCTTTGCGCAGTAATTTCATAACGTAAATAATTTTCCTAACTCTTTTAGCTGTACAGACTAGGTGCGCATTAAAGGTGAGACGGGAATCAATCTCCACGCCGAGGTAGCGAACTGAGTCTACTCTGGTTAAATTAGCACAGATGCAATCTGTGGTATGACACGAGTAAGAGTGATTTTTTAGTATGGTAGGATCTGGGGGAGACGATGCTCTAGTTTTATAAAAGCAAACATAGTTAGTTTTATTTTCGTTTAGTGTGAGAAGATTATTGCTGAGCCATTTAGATATCGATCGCATGCCAACTTCCGCCTTCTCCATGACATTTTTCCAAGTATCACCTTCAAAAATAGCAACAGTGTCATCCGCGTAGCAAATAAGTTTAGTTGATTGATCAACAGCAAAGTGAATGTCATTCATATAGAAAATAAATAGTGTCGGCCCGAGGACACTGCCTTGGGGGACACCATATGAAATAGGGAGTTCAGTGCTGATATTATTTTCCACCTTAACGGCTTGGCGTCTGTCAGTCAAGTAGCTCTGAAACCATGTCAGTGAGACACCTCTGACACCAGCCTGCTCAAGCTTACTTAAAAGTATTGGAACCGAAACGGTGTCGAATGCCCTAGCAAGGTCAAGAAATACTCCAACACTTTTTCGATTTGCATCAAGAGAGGTACACACCATATTTGTGAGACTAGTAACCGCATCCTCAGTTGATCTACCTCTCCTAAAACCATACTGTTGATCTGATAGCAGCTTGTATTTTTCAAGATAAGCAATCAGTCGTTTGTTAACAATTTTTTCCAGCAGCTTGGAGAATACAGTGAGAAGGGATATCGGTCTAAAATTTTCTGGATTGTCAGTGGGACCTTTTTTATGAATAGGGATTACTAACGCATGTTTCCAAGAGCTTGGAAATACTCCACTAGCAAGACTTATGTTAAAAATATGAGTTAATGGTTCTAAAATCTCATTTTTTATTGCTTTAAGGAGTCTAACCGTCAGACCGTCAATACCTGGAGCACTGTCATTTCTTAATTTCATCAAAAATGTGTCTACCTCGTATATATCGGTCGGCTGCATGAAGAATGATTGTGGCAAGTTAACACCTATCATGGCCTCAGATGCAAGAGTTTCAGGGCTTTTATTTATTTTATTGATCAGTTCGTTTGCCAGATTTTTGCCAATATTGGCAAAGTACTCATTGCAGTTGTTTAAAGCTTCATTAGGGAATTGACCATTCATTAAATTTATTGGGATTGTTTTTGCAGTGTTTCGTTCACTGATTGTTTTAATAGATTGCCACAGCCTTTTAGGATTATGTTTATTTGAATTGAGCTCATTGCTATCGTAAGCACGCTTAAGCTTATGCATTAAGTCAGTGAACACGTTACGATATCGGGTGTATTCTAGTTTGAGCGCTAGATTGGTGGGACATTTTTTTACTTTAAGGTGAAGTTTATCTCGCTTGTTCATACACTTAATGAGACCCGGAGTAACCCACGGTTTGATAACAAAGTTTGAGCGGCTGATTTTTTTAGTGATTGTGTGCCCAGTTACTGCTCGAGTTAGTATGGATTGGAATTTCTCGACTGCAGTGTCAACATTTTGTGAAGCGGTGACGTCAGACCAATCGGTTGTATGTAGTACCTTTGCTACTGCCTCGTAATCAGTAACTTTTACTAGACGATTGGAATCAGATTTGGATGCGTCAGACAGGGCGGGCAGAGATGTCCCCAACATAACTACCTGATGATCAGTGAGTGCCATATCACACACCAGTCCAAGAGCAGCACGGCATCGAGATCTTAGGAAAATGTGATCCAAGCAGGATTGACCTCTTGTGGGCTTGGTAATAGCTGGTATCAGGTCATGTTCAGCCATAAGACAAAGGTACTCGTTAATTGAATTATCGTCTGTAAGTAGTGTGTTTATATTTATATCGCCTGTTATAATAAGGTTCGGAGTATTTTTGTACAAGGTAAGTATATCGTCAAGGGAGGATACAAATGTTTGTTTTTGTCGAAAGGATGGAGATCGATAAATAGCTATCAGCGTTGTGTGCTCCGCTAACTGAGTCACCGAACATACGGCTTCTTCCACATGTGGTTCGTGGAAGGACGGTTTCCATACATCCCTTACATATGTTACTACGCCTCCGTTCTGGTTTATGTTGTTAGTTGTTTGGAAAGAACAGTATCCTGGAATTATACCAACAGTGTCACTTTCGCCAAGCCAACACTCAGTCAGCACAATTATATCAAAATTTATTTTTAACCTTTGGAGTGCCACGCAGAAGGAATTAAAGTTTTTGTGAATGCTACATATGTTGAAAGATAGCACTTTAAAATTAAAATCTGGAGTTATTATTTCCCTACACTCCTCTAATAAGTCTTTTGTCTGACACTCAATATAAAAATAATTATCAATGTCATTGATTATGTCAGTCACCATCATTTTTAAGAACCATTATAAAATTAAGAAATGTACTTCGGAGTTGATTTAGCGTCAGACTATATGAATTTACTATTTTTACATTGAATTCACAGAATGAAGAGTAGTAGATATATTTTAATAAGTATGCTGTCAGTATATAATTATAATTCGAATAAATAATAACTAAATAGCATTTATCCAAGGTTATAAGTAGGTATCGATTAAACATAGGAATATTTCGATTAAACATAAGAATATTTACATAAGTGAAGTTTGTGGTATTTTTATTACATAATCTGGTGCGAAGAAAAACTGTTATAACTATGCTTACACAACGTAATAGAACTATGGAAACAGAAAGCATGTTTGGATGCTGGTCCGTTTTATTGCATAGGGGTATACTTAAAGGGTATCGATATAATAAAAAGAAACAGCACATACCAGAATAGCTATTGACGCTTTGAGACGCGCGTACGAACGTAACAAACCGTACAAGACACAGGGTCGAGAGATTAGCGGCTCGCAAGCGCTGTCGCGGTCGCAGGTGTAGCCCCCGGCGACAGGGAAAGGGGCGCGCGAGGCGCAGCCATGCCGACTCGTTCATCAAGTTCCTCCAAACTCCGAATGTGGATGGCCGGCTTCCTGTCTCCCCTACGGATGTAGACAGCACCATCCCGAACCCAGCAATACCGATAGCCGTGCTGTTTGCATCGATGCCTTGTCTCACGAAATAAGATTCTATTCGATTTTGTTAATCGCTCGTTAATATACAGCCGGTTTGAGGACCCCGGTACGATATCTTCAGTCGTTAGGTTACGGCGGCTTTTTGACGCATGCAGAAATTCGGTGCGCTTTGCACGGCGGGTGAGTTTGATTACAATAACTCGCGGGTGTACGATGGTATTTGTCGTAGAAGCTGCGCGCCGCGGGCCGGCCCGGGCGACCTCGTCCAAGTCGGACTCATCGATTTCGATCCCAATCTTCTTTGCCACTATGTGTGCTAAGTGGAATATATTCTCATTTTCCACTTCTGGAATGCCCGAGATCTCAATTTCGTTTTTTACAAAATGCTGTTCTTGGTTGTCCATCCTGGTCTGCAGGCGCGATAGCGATTCTTTCAGGAAACTAATCTCAATGTCTTTGGCATGCAGTTGATCATCGTATTCGAGGATTTTTTGGTCGAACCTGGCCGTAACCGCGTCCAGTCTAGAAGTTATAGCCAAATTTTGCGAAGTTATATCGGCTCTCAGCTGTCGTATTTCCGCTATAACCATGGCCATGTCGTTTCCTTCATTCAAGGATACATCCAACTGGGTCTGGCGGCTGCCACGGGCCAATTTGTTGACATTCATTTCACTTGACGTGTAAGTGCGTACCGGTGTCAGAGTGTTATCGCCCTTGGGACGAGAGCAAACGCAGGCTGGACAAATCCAGGACGATTTATATTCTTGAGACAATTTATCGAAACTATCCTTACATATGTTGACACAAGCCAGGTCATACGTATCTTTACAATTTGAGCATGCCATATAGTCAATCGTGTGTATCTTACTGCCACAGCCACCACACCTTGTTGACATTGTGTTTATTGGGTTCGTCAAGACAGAAGAGAAGCAAGTTACGTAATCACCGACGCTCGGCACCTGCCCAGCGGTAACACAGGCGCATACGCGATCTACCCCACAGTTTGCGAGTAATTAGAGGACGCGGAACTTTTTTTGTCTTAAAACACACCGGAATGTAGATATTTCTTCACGACACTTGCACTAGCACAAAGGTATAGAAAAATACTAAACAGTCATACACTACACTTCTGGTAAACGTTACTTTAAACAAGTATTTCGATTATTTATTTGCGCATCAAACATAAACACTGTTTACGCATTGACGGGTGGGTTGAAACTCTGTTTCTAATTCTCTGTTAAGTATATTTAGTTAATTCACCGCTAATTGAATCGTGTGCATTTTTCATAGTCCTCACAGTGTTTATATATATATATATTTAAAATATTCGTGGACAGTGTCGTTGGTTGTATAATTACATAGATTTATATTTTTGCTTGTTAAACTAATACCTACATTGTACAACTGTTTATTGACCCAAATAAAATAAAATAAAATAAAAATAAAATACAGCTGAGTATGCATTCGAATAGACACACAAATAAGAGAGAGAGAGAGAGAGAGAATTAACAGTTTTGTTAGTAATACCAGTTAACGACACAATATTTTTTTAATAGTAGTCGAGGTAATACCTGTTAACGACACAATATTTTTTTAATGGTAACATGGCAGCAGTAGCAACGAAATTCATGTTGTTTTGCCCGGAAGGGCCAGAAAGGGCCAACAAACGCACATTCGTCTTAAGACCCATGGACGGCATCGCAACTACGTTTCTCTTAATATGTATGATATGGTAATTACTAAATGCCTGCTTCTAGATTGTTTGTATTCCCACATCAAATCGTCTGTCAGACAAGATCGTTTTAAGTGTTTCCGAAGGGTAAAAACGAGATCGTATTACTAAGAACATATTGAGACTTGATAAATAGACTCTTGAAATTTTCACAGAATTTATAATTATTCTAGTTATAGCGGTAATTTAATATACATTTTCTGCTATAACATGAAATATTAAATAAAATTAAAAAATCGACTAGCTAAATCATCATCATCATCAGGTCTTTTTAGTCTCCACTGCAGGATCATGACCCCTATCTGTACTACCGGAGCCATACTTGGCCAGAGCAGACAGAGGATTTGGCCTACACTCTCCTCGCTGGCCAGATGGGTTGGAGAGGTCTTATTTATGCATCATTGATGCTTGTGAGCTTTGTTTAGCTTGTATTACCTAATTCGCCTCTTACGACCTCCATGGAAAGACTAGAAGTATCTAAATCATCAACCTCATTTGTGACCATCTACATAGTTTTTTTTAAATAATGGAGTACAGTTGCGAGTTTTCGTAACATCGAACGATTATTAATGTAATAAGATCTTTTAAAAATTTATGAACGCCATCTGCACGCACCAAAAAGTTTCACGTTCCGTGTGCAAGTGAGAGCGCGAAACGAGCTATAGAGAGGCACGATCGGGCTAAGCGTTTGGCTTGTGACGCATCCATCCGAAGCGTTCGGCTTGTGACGCAATAACTCTTCCACCGTTATCACGTAAATTTATCGTCCGTAAACCGACTTTACAGACAACTCAAACAAAAATTCAAACATAATTTTCTTTACAACCTATTTTTTATACAAATAGTAAACATTGGTTAATTTATATGAACCAGGACCACAAATGATTTACTATCTGGACATTCAACGTGTTGGAAGACCATTCAGGTGTCAGTATTGGGACGCAATAGTAAATAAATTCCCTCCAAAAAATTTGGCGTTTTACTCCAAATCCCATACCCTAACCACGTAACATTATAAATGCGAGTGTTACACTGTTTGTCAGGCTGTCATCTTTTCATGCTTCAACCATTAAATCAATTTGGATGAAATTTGGTATAAATAGAGGAAGTTTGAGGCCCGAGGATACATAGGATTTTCCACCTTTAATTCCGGGAAATTCTACTGGCAGAAGCAAGTAGAAATATAATTAGACTAATCTTGTTAGGTATCTCTTGGATAGGCATGTAACATCCTCGTCTTCATCGTCACTTACCATCCGGTGAGATGGGAGACAAATGCCTAATCGAACATATAGTAAAAAAAACTATCATTACTCGTAACTAGCTCTGTGGCGCAGCGGTCAACACGCCAGCCTGCGACACGGAGTGACCGGGTTCGATCCCCGGCCAGGTCAAGATGGAAAATGATCTTTTTCAGATTGGCCTGGGTCTTGGATGTGTATCTATATATGTATTTGTTATAAAATATAGTATCGTTGAGTTAGTATCCCATAACACAAGTCTCTAACTTACATTGGGGCTAGCTCAATCTGTGTGATTTGTCCGTATATATTTACATTAAAAAAAAATAATAAAAATAATTAAAACTTCAAATACTCGTTGACATCAAAACATTGGTCAGCTTTGGGGCAATAAATCATACGCCAAAAGAGAATTGTTTATTCGGCACATCGGACAATGATTGAGAGGTGGATTCATCAAACAGGGATCATGTCCACTCATTGGAAGGTTATTAATGAACCAATGTGCATTTCAATGACCTGTGTTTACATGGCCACCCAAAAATGGAGTTTTAATGTTTATGTCGTAGCCCGATCGTTTAATTGGGCCGATTGCGATCAGCCTGGCCAAATCGATTTGTGCCGCCATATTTTATTTTGGCTTCCTAATTAGCGCCATATCGTTCAAAGCATAACGTTTGACGATTTGTCCATACTTGGCCAAATCGATTCTGTAGGGTGATCAACAGTTTTCGTCCACCAACTCACTCTCATCATATTTATTACCAATATTTTCAGTTTCTTGAATCGCCGTCTTTTTTTCTGCACGTAAACACAGCTGACTGCCTCATGAAATAGAGTACAACAGCGCTAAAGAGTCCAAAAGTGGAACTAAATCACGATGCGCCTAGGCATATCCCGATGCGCCCAGCCATACCTCGATACGGCCAAGTAACTAAATGGGAAAATCGACAAATAGACTGCTCTCGTCGATCTGCCCAAGTTTGCATTGGGCACTCCATGAAATAATTGGGCAAATCAAAATATGGCGGCACATATCGATCTGGCCAGGCTTATCGCGATCGGCCCAATTATATAAACGCGAAGATTACCTTACGCGACCTATGTATGGATGTATAGATGTATGGATGTTTGTTACTCTTTTACGCCAAAACGGCTGAACGGATTTTGATGAAATTTTACACATAGATAGGTTATTACCTGGAATAACACATAGGGTACCTTTCATCCGGGAAAAAGTACTGTTTCTGTGGGATCGACATTAACATGAGCGGAGCCGCGGGAAACAACAAGTATTATAAAAGCGAAAGCAACTCTGTCTGTCACTTTCACACTTCAACCATTGATCCAATTTGGATGAAATTTGGTATAAGTAGATGTAGTTTGTGGCCCGGGAAAGGACATTGGATACCTTTAATTCCGGGAAATTCTACTGTTCCCGAGGGATCGACATTAATGTGGGTGGAGCCGCTGGCATAAGCTAGTATTATATAAAAAGGCCATCGGGCACCTTTTCCTACTAATAATCGCTCAAAGCGACTAAATAAAGTCTTCACTTAAGAGACCTTTGACACTTGGTTGGCTGTCTCGCACGCACAATTAAACATTTTTAAAAGATGATTAATAAATGAGTCTCATTTTTACAAAATATCCTCTTTATAAATCTAACTAGCTGCCCGCGGATTCACTCGCGTTAAGAAGTATAAAAGTTTCATACAAACTTTCATCGCCTATTTTATCCCCTTGAGGGTAGAATTGATCAAAATCCTTTCTGAGCGGATGCCTACGTCATAACATCTACCTGCATGCCAAATTTCAGCCCGATCCATCCAGTGGTTTGGGCTGTGCGTTGATAGATCACTATGTCAATCAGTCACCTTTGAGTTATATATATTTAGATATGATTTCCTTATTATAGATAACTATATCGTAGATATTTCAGACATGTTTTTGTATTGTATAGTATAGACTGTAAATTAGTTGATCAAAGATTAAAACGTTTTGATCAACTAATTTACAGTGTAGACAATGTCTAATCAGTAAAAAAACTTGTCTAAAATCCACGACATTATCCCGGATAATAGAGAAACACTTTTGTAAAAATTACACATTTTTTTTTTAATGTTTGATTGTGCAAGCGCTATAGCCAATCAAGTGTCAGAAGCCTCTGAAAAATGGACAAAGCAAAACAATGCGTTGGAGATTTTACATAGCTTAACGACGGCCATCTAGTTATAGAAACTGGAGCCCACAACTCAATGTTAATTAGGGTCTAAAGTTATGTATACTTACATAATAATGTAGCTGTAAGGTCGTAACACACGCGACCCATGTCTGGCCTTGTCAAGTTGGATTTAACGCCTGCAATTTGGACAGGGTAAAACATATTATGTAAAAAGAGTTTTTTCGTGAATCCCGACGTAACTTTGAGATATAATAAAAGTTGGCCGCCATCGTGTAGTACATTATTCGGGTCAATTTATCTCAGAATTTCAGAATTCAGATGTTTGGGACCGGAATCTATATGCATAGAATTTCGAAAGGTTCACTTTCAAATAAAGTTACTTAAAATGTGATAAATATCATTGAGTTTGGCTTGAAGATCAAAGAAACGAGATCCGTAATAAACAAGGAACGGACGGAAGGACGAACAGATGAACGGACAGACATGGCGAAACTATAAGGGTTTATAGTTTTGCCATGTCATGAACTCAATCAAAAAGATAATATTTTCTAAATTCCCTAGTGAAGTAGGATTTTATAACTCTTTCTTCAGTTACCACCGTCCTATGTAGGGTCGTTTTTAAGTCGTTAATTCGTGAGGCGTGAACTCAAACATGGCATGCGCAAATAATTATACGGAACCCTACACTGTGCATGGCCCGACGATAAATATGTTCAGAACTGGGGAACCCGGCCGGTTTTTTTGTATACTTAGGTACAAAATAATAGGAATAATGCAAATAAACATTATCAGTGCCTCAAGACAAAAGTCTATAATCAATGTGTGTTACCAGTGATGACTTACGGGTCCGAAACGTTGTCCCTTACTTTGGGCCTCATAAGAAAGCTCAAAGTTGCTCAAAGAGCTATGGAGAGGGCTATGCTCGGTGTTTCTCTGCGAGATCGAATCAGAAACGAGGAGATTTGTAAGAGGACAAAGGCCACCGACATAGCTCAGCGGATTAGCTCCTTGAAGTGGCAGTGGGCGGGGCACATAGCTCGTAGAACCGATGGCCGATGGGGCAGAAGGGTTCTCGAATGGCGACCACGTACCGGCAAGCGCAGCGTTGGACATCCTCCGACCAGATGGTCGGATGACCTGACCTAAGGTAGCAGGAAGACGCTGGATGCAGGCCGCTTCCAACTGGTCGTATTGGAAATCCGTGGGGGAGGCCTATGTCCAGCAGTGGACTTCTTGTGGCTGATATGATGATGATGATGAAATAAAATCAATATATGGCGTAAAAATTATATATATAAAAAAAATATCATTCAATTACAACAAGCCAAGATATTTAAGCCAAGTCCTTTATAAATAAAGAAAGGTTAGTTAGAAAAAAAAAACATAAATAAACACAACAAAATGGTCACAACAAAGTTAGAAGGAAAAAGGAGTATTTATTCTGAGCAATAATTAATTTCAAAAGACAAACCCTTTTCGTGGAATAAACACTAATCAAGTTCACTTAACTACATTGCGACCCTCCCAAGTGTACTTTTGACCTCCCAAAATTTAATTAAAACATTAACCATCAAAAGGGATACTAATAAAATATTATAATTCCCTCAGTGATGTTTATCTTGGAAATATTTTCACAAATAAGCCGGGACAAATTCAAAATGACGACAATGTTCAGTTAAAATTTAGAAAAACATGGAAACAGACTGTTTAGAGGGTTTACAGAAGAAAACGGATAATTTTGATATCAAAATCTATTTATTAATGATTAATAGTGTAATAAGAAGAGTTATTCGTAAAAGGCTTGTTGTCCGGTTTTGGAGACAAAATATGCGGTCTTGTTAAGCATGAGTAGAAGGTACCTTTATAACTGTGCTATTATTAAACCAACATGCAGTTTTAGCATTACGGAAACATCACAAGTTGAAGATAATTAGGAATCTGATGGAGATAGAACAGAAACTCAAAATATTTTTTTTCTTATAATTCCTAGTAAGTGCGTTTAAAGTTATTAAAGGTACACTACACCCCAAAGAAATGCAACATCACTTCGTTGCATCCAGAAACTGCGAAAAGCGTCTAGCGTACTCTAATAATCGTATAAGGAAAACTGCAGTTTGGCGAAAAACTTTACTTAGAGGGCTACTTGGAACGTAGTATTTATCATAGCGAGCACTTTAGACTTGCATACCCTTTTATAATCTGCATATTTTAACAGCGTTAATATTTAAAATCAAGAAAAGTCAAAAGTAAAAAAAAAATAACCCTGATTTGATCTGTTCTTCTACAGAAATCTAGGTCATTTGCTCTCTGAAGATAAGTATAGCATACAATCTATCCGTATTCCAATAGTCCTGCAGGCAAGCAAATGGTATTAAGCTTAATAATACCTGGGCGACCGAGCTTTGCTCGGTTATTACCGTCCTGGTCCAGACGGACAGTGGCCGGCAGGACGAAATTAGTGACATATTCTGCGTGAAAAATAAACGCATGAAAACTCGAAAACATGCGTTTTCCCAAACATAAGACTGATCTAGACCTATTGTTTACCCCCGAAATGTCAAATTTCAGCGAAATCGTTAGAGCCGTTTCCGAAATCATAGAAATGAATTTATATACATACATATAAATATACGAGAATTGCTCGTAAGATATATGGAAAAAGGAGGCCCAGGAATATTTTAACTTCGGAGACTGTTACGTCTTTCCTTGATTTGGTTCTGGAGTATGCAGCTGTCGAGATTTGTAGTAATTTTGTAGCTTGGGCGTTCCCAAATAAATAAAAGTAGGTAGTTCCTCTTCAAAGAAGAAATTAAGAAAGTCTTAGACTCAGAATCAGGATTTCCAGATTTTTTTTTGTTTTTTGTACCGAATATTTTTCAATTCAGTCACAGTTGACCAGGAGGAACTTATTGTACTTATGTTGAGAAGGGCTTGGTACAGCCTTTTGAGAAATTCCTGGAGCAGTTAGATTGATATTACTCAATAATAGCTGTTCGTTATTTACTGAAGACGTAGACGTTGAGTTAATAACAGCCATATAAAATATCAACTACTGGTCTTCCTCGTTCGATTAGCCCTCATCCTCATCGTCATCATCATCAGGAAAAAAGGAATCATCGATGCTATAATCTTGAAACAACTCATTTTCAATATCACTATCATCTAGAGGGTTGTTGCAAGTAATGCATGCATGCTCTGCTTTTTAGGTCTCGAGTTCAATTTGAACAAAAAGTAAAAAAAAAATATTCCGAACGAAAAGTCGACACTTGTAGTATAATTGTACGTTTCTTGCGCGGGAGGCCACGTAAAACGTAGCGCGTTTCGCTCAGTGCCGGCCGAATACTTACCGATTGACATTGGACGGGCGTAGTCCGCAGATACGCGGGGCTGGCCTCCCGCTCACACCCAATACCCCGCACATATGCGGAATTGGCAGCAAAGTTGCTAGCCCAGTGAGCTTTCGCTACTTCACCGGGCGTTTGATACGAGGGCAGAGTGCCCTGAACCTGTATACACAACATCACCGAAAGGCCGCTAGAAGGAACAGACCTCGGCTCTAGTTTGGGCGTTGCTTGGTTTGCGGTTACGATACAGACACACACACGACACTCACCCACACACCCAAACGTGTGAAAGTAGAAAAAGACAAGGTACCTAGTTTCAAGTTTCAAGTTCAAGTTTAATCCTTCTGTCTTGTTTCACACATACCGGCTGATTTTGAACCTCTGAGCTTTGAATCACGGAATCAGAATTTCTACGCAATCAAATACGGAACTGCAAGAAAAGTATGTAATATGTATGTATGTACAGTACGAAATAGAAGAAGCTTTTTTGTTTATTTAGCCATATTAAAAAATATTCGCAAAATAAACTGAGTTAGGAAAACAATCGCCGATGGGAAAAGTTTGGAAACTTTTTCAATTAGGCAATTCATGTGGCTGCATTCTTCGTCCGTTTTATTTGTAGCCAATTTCACGAGCCTCAGAAATTAAACCAAGTCTTCTACACCAATGCACAGATTGAACATTGCTTAGGTACTATACTACCTGAGCTTACTACTTACTGCTTGAATATCGCTATAAGTAAATTATTGATGTATAAGAAATTAATAGTCTAAAAACTGGTTGACTGGAAGAGATCCCCCTTTGGATAAGTCCACCTTTATTACTAAGGCGTTTGCCAGTAGACTGTGGGTCTACTGGCAAACGCCACGACCCCCGGGTCGTGGTTCGATTCCCACTGGAAGCATAATTTATTTAGTTGTTTTCAGTTTGGTTAGGACATTGCAGTGAATCAGGTGATTGTCTGATAATAAAGATGATTCCGTGCTTCGAAAGGCACGTTAAGCCGATGGTCCCAGCTGACATCTAATAGTCGTTAAAGGAGCCGAAGAACTCTTACACAAGACTGTGCATGGTCGATTGACCGTGACGCCTTCACGAAATGATGATGATTGCGTTAATGGAAATTGTGAGTTGCTTTATGAAGCATTTTAAGGTATATCTTGTCGATATCTATTTAATTTAAATTAATTCATATTCTTAAAATGTACTTTCTTGACCAACTTTAACCAAACTTTACATACGAATATCAAATCAAAGTGTGCACCAAGTCTTTTTAAGTAGACGCTAACGTAATTAGAAATATTTTTTCAAAATCTACACATTCATTTTCTCTATTATACGAGTAGTTAAATTAAATAGGACACTTAATAAGTAATAAAAAATATAAAGGAAACATATAGTTAACATATTTAAAAAAAATTAAACGAAATACGTATATTTTTTTAAAAATATGTTAACATATTATACATATTAAAAAAAATAATACATATATTGTAAATAAATTCATTTTTGACATTTCCATATTTAGCCGCTCGGGCAATTAGTGAAGGTCCCAGTATTGGGCCCATATAAAAAGTATTGACGTGCCGAGTCGCCTCTATACGGGAATGATATGGATAAACACTCCTTTTGGCTTCGCAGTAATCAGGTCAAAATGCACATGCGATAAGATATATACATTACATTTAGATTATTACACTGCTTTTTTACATAGGTATATCTGGTACTAGCTTTCATCTCGAAAAAAATAGCTCCTGAGGGATCTCGTGACACGAGCAAAGCCGCGGGCAAAAGTTAGTTTGAATAATAATACGTTTTCATACGTTGTGGCTCCGTTCGTACGAAGGCGTACCAAACAAACAAACTCACTTTTGTATTAGTTAGAATATAATAAAATTGTGTTGTATATGCTTTGGTATTTTAAATATTAATTTTTCTTTTTTTTTTTGGATATGTCTCAAAAATAAAGTACTTAAGGTAAGGAAGAAGAAGATGATCAAAACAAAGAGTTCATCAATATGATCTGAAGAACTTGAACGTAGTAATTTTGTCCTCAATGGTAAAAACCCTTGTGAAATTTACAATTATCCAAATCAAAAGACTGTATCAATCTCAGAATAATTTATTCTAAGCTACGAATAAGTAATCTAAGGTATCAATTAGAAACTCAGCAGAATAGGGGGTTTTCAAAGCGACATATAAATAAGTGAATACAGAATAAAATTGTATCAATTTGTATCATCCATGGCATTGACACTCCGTCAGGATTATTATCTTATCTCTATGCACTTGCCTTTTTATCAACGCCATCTATCTACCTTAAACTTTTATTTTTTTTATTACTCTTCTGAAAAGTCCTCATTATTCACGTCCTTTGACTTGGATCTTTATTTTGCCTTGCTATAGAGTGCGCCACCGTCAACAGGCACTAACGTCCCCGTGACCAAACGGCTGCGTTCGCTCGCTAGATGGATGACGGTGTAGGCGATGTCATCTCCGGTGCAAACCTCGCCCATGGGAACGAAGTTCTTAGCGACGTCGAGCCAGTTTTTATATTCCTCCTCAGAGAGATTCAACACGCGGGTCAACAATTTACTGACCTGAAATTAAGAAATGATGTGCCAGACATGAATAGGCAAAGAATATTTTTAACTCCCGTCGCAAAAAGAGGGTGTTATAAAGTTGACGTCGATATTCTGTGGCATCGTAGCTGGTGGTGTGGTATGGACCGATTTCGATCCGGATTTTTTATTTGAAAGCCAGTTTCCTTGCGATGGTTCTTAGCTATGTTTGGCTATCGGTCCAACAGTGTAAGAGAATCAGGGCTTTTTCAAAATTATGTAATGGAAAAATTATGTAATGGCGTATGATTACTCGATTAAGTGCCAGTATAATCGTTATATGACAATACTATAAGTATGTTAAGTATTTTTGGGGAGGGTTTTTTTTTTTATTTTATTGTACCGCAAGGGTTTAACAAAATACTTTTAGGTGAGGACAATATTTTAAATCCAGAGTACAAAGAAGGTGTCTAGCATAAAGACTCCTGATTGAAGCGATGGATTTAGAGTAGGTATGTTGTCCGAAGTAAAAGTATTAAGTTAGTCCCGAGTAAACACTTCTGCTTTTTTATCTCCCTCACTGAGAAAAGCCTTTGAAATTCTTTAACTAATGTACCTATACATATATTTTTTTTTTCTCCGGTATTTGTATTTAAATACGCGAATATTATTACAATCTAGCCTAAACGTTGGCTAATGAGTAATTTTACATTGACCTAGTTTATAAAGTATAGAATAAGAATGTGTCCATCGGCACTTTTCTTACTGTCTCTATTAAGGGGAAGGCACTTTGTTCATGTGTCTTTATTCGCACTTACACTGCACCACTTTGTTATTACTTATCACTACACTAATTCAAATGGTTTAGTTCTTTTAAGTCTTCGCACTATGTCCGTGTTGTCGAGGAGCTGGATCGCCTCAACGTTCACATGATGAAGCAATCTATGCTCATGTGCTTCAGCGTATTTTTTGATTATTTTATCAACGAACTGTATATTAAGGTCCCGATGCAGGTTGTCGTTTCTTACGTACCAGGGCGCATTTACAATAGCCCTCAGCACTTTGTTTTGGAATCGTTGAATAATGTCTATATTGCTCTGTTTGGTACAGCCCCACAGCTGTATGCCATAAGTCCACACTGGCATAAGGACTTGTTTATATAAAAGTAATTTGTTATGTACTGATAAGGTAGAGTGTCTTCCTAGTAGCCAGTACATTTTTTGGAATCTTATTTCCAACTCCTGTCTCTTCTTTTTGACGTGGGCTTTCCAGCGGAGCTTCGCGTCAAGTGTCATACCTAGGTATTTTGCTGTGTCCTCATATGGTATTTGCTTATCATTTATATATATAGGGCAATATCTATCACGTTTGTTTGTAAAGTTTACATGAATAGATTTTGACTCATTTAACTTAATTCGCCATATCTTTGTCCAGTTGTTAAGTTTATTAACAGCTATTTGAACCTTTACTGCAGCCTCCTCGTGTGTGTTTCCGACAGCCATTATGGCCGTGTCATCAGCAAAGGTCGCAATAGTGTTATTCTCTAGCTCAGGAATGTCACAAGTGTATAGTAGGTACAGGACCGGACCTAATACACTTCCTTGAGGTATGCCCGCTTTTATTTCTTTAATTTCTGAATATGCATCTTCTTGTCGAACTCTAAAAACTCTATCCGATATGTATGACGTTAAAATGTCTGTGTAATTTTTAGGAAGCATTCTTTTTAGTTTGCTAATGAGTCCATCATGCCATACCTTATCAAAAGCTTGTGCTACATCTAGGAATATCGTAGTACAAACTTTTTTCTCTTCATATGATCTTTCAATTATATTTGTTATTCTATGTACTTGGTCTACTGTTGAGTGCTTTTCTCTAAAACCAAACTGATGTCCTGGAATCAGATTTTTGGCCTCTATTATAGGTTTTAATCTTTTTAGAAGCAGTTTTTCAAACAATTTGGATATGACAGGTAACAGCGAAATAGGTCTGTACGAAGCAGTATCATTCGGTGGTTTCCCCGGTTTTGCTATCATTATAACTTCAGCTACTTTCCACAGGTCTGGCACGTATTTTAGTCTCAGTGCAGCATTAATGAGATTTGTTAGCTTTACTACAGCTTTTCGTGGAAGGTTGTGTAATATTTCACCCGATATGAGGTCAAAACCGGGAGACTTTTTTGGGTTAATATGTTGTTTTATTTCTCGAATAACTTCCCGCGGTGTTACTAGCTTTATTTGCTCATCATAATAGTCGTCATTATCTTCATAATTGTTGTCATCAGCTGTTAGGTTATTCATCATATCAATATCACTTAATTCGTTTTCATTGGGTTTAAAAATATTTTCTAAGTGTTCTGCAAACTTTTCTGTCTTCTGTTCATTTGTTATTGCCCACCTTTTAGGCCCGATTTTTAGGGGCGGTATTTGGTTCATCGGTTGCTTCATGCGTTTTGTTGCCTTCCAGAGAGAATAGTCCGTGCTGCGGTCGTTAGTCAGCTTTTCAAGATATGTGTTTGTGCTTTCGTCGATGTAATTATGTATTACTTTTTTGAGCTTTTTGGAAAGATTATTTAGTATTTTTTTGTCCTCCGGAGATCTTGTTTGGTGCCATACTTTTCTTTGCTTTCATTTCTTGGTAATAAGTTCTCTAATTGCCAATGGATACGTATTTTTAGCAGTTCTCTTTTTAATCACGGGAGTATTATTCCAAGCTAAAATATCGTAAACTTTGCCTTTATCTTCTTTGTTGTTAAAGGTGAGCATGAACATATTCAATGGCTCCTTACTTTTTACAACTTAATTTATTAACAGCGCTTTCAATTTGAAGACCCTTGGATTTGAGGTCTTCAACTATTCTCTCAGGTTTACAGGTTGACGGAAGTTTTTTTGCCATTACTCTGATGGGCCTCTCTTGCTTATTTTCGTAGGAATGCCAAAGACAATTATTCCCCGTTAAAAGCTTGGTTAATGATTTATATGCTTCCTCGTTAGTAGCATTTATCTTTACGCTGTCACCATTCAGCATTTTAACCCTGAATGTACTGGCAGACTGGTCCTGTGACAAAAAGTCGTAGAAGTTTTGATAGTCATTCACTCCATCCACTACAATGGGAGGTGGAGGGGGAACTTTTTGTACCTTATCTAACTTAGGGTTTTCTTTTTTTTCCTGAGACGGGAGTTGGGGTGATGAGTTCAATTTTCTTTTCTTCCTTGACTTCGTCCTTATCCACTCAGTCTCCTTGGCAAGTTCTTCCTCATCCGTACCGTATTCTGCATGCGGTGGCGTCGGTGTTTCCATATTACCATATAGCCGCTGGGGCTGTTTCTTTTGTCTCAATAGTGCATTGTAGTTGTTGTTGAAGAATAGATATTTGCTTCTTCAAATCTTCAATGAGGCTCTGTTGGTTAAGCCGTTCTTGTCTCTCTTGTTTGTATAGATCATAAAGATGGTGTTCAGTTTCAGTTTTGAGCTGAATCGTTTTGGATGGCGTATTCATTGTTAGTGCTGTTAAGAACGTCGCCTTAACAATTATTCGTCGTACGTAAACATTCCGAACGCAATGACTTACCGATCTAGGTCATCGCGGCCCGGCTGTTCGTGACGGCGGTGTTGTTGTGAAGCGTTTGCACTTTTACACTGTCTCACTACACTAGGTGACACTACTGTCTTAATCGAAGATTGAACGATCACTGATTGTATAAATAACAACAATATTATCATATCTTAGGTATATGTCCGATATAACTGTGAAAAAAAAGGGCAGTTCAATATTTTCTGTCAAGCTGTACAAATTTTAAGTCATTATGTAGGTATCTAGGTATTAAAATGTAAGTAGAAACATGATGAACAAAAAAATATCATATTTTCTAATTGTTCATTCTAATAAAATATGCCTGATAGAGCACCTTCATTCAGCGCGCTAATTAAAAAAGACATTATGTATGAAATTTCCTAAAATTCCTCAGCTCTTGAGTTTATAATTGATGTAACTGGCTCTTCTTATCATGTTTTTAAAGAGTAAGTAAGTGTTACTTACTCTTTAAAAACATTCGAACTTTTTGGTCACCGAAGTTTACGAAACAATATTTATGTTTTCAATTTGCGTATTTTAAGTTCTAAAATAAATATTTAAGGGGTGCCCATACATGGTACATGGTTTTAATAGATAATGACACGGAACCCGCGAGTCAAACGCACTTGGCTTTTTGCTTCTAACAGATGAGTACAAAAATAAAAAAAATCAAACTTCGAGTTTTATATTTGAGTACCTATTACTATTTCATCCGCCTAGTAAGATACTACAGTTACTGCGACAACTGACTTCTTAGTTGTCGCGGTAATTGAGTTTTGCCAGTATCTAACTTCGGGTTCGTTCCAAGAGCAAGAAAACAGATATTTGTTATTACTTCTTTATTTAAGGTACTTCTGCGTCTGTGTTTATGGAGTTACCAGAGAAAGGTAGGCGTCATACGCCGGTCACCAACATTACACACGAATTAAACATACCATACAACCATAGCCGAGAATGCAACCGGAACTAACAAGGGAGAATGGAGTCAAGTGACAAAACTCAGAAAAGTACACATTATTGTACTCACTGTGATTCCAGGCAAAACTGCATTGACACGGACGCCTTTGGGCGCCAACTCCAGTGCGATCAGGCGAGTGAAGTGGTCTATAGCGGCCTGCAATCATAACATCACTATCTTTCCATTTTAATAGTAAAAAACTTCACTGTCAAAAACTTTGTACCCTATTCCACACATAATAAGGCTGCTATAAAGTGAATAAATGAATGTTATATTAGTTTTAGTTATGGCAGTCCATTGCCAGATATGGGATTCCTACAAGGGTTTCAAGAATGACCGATTGGAAGCGCGTTTCCCTGCGACCTCAGTCAGGTCATCCGACCACCTAATCGGTGGGTGAACTCTGTACTTGCCTGTACGTGGTTGTCATTCCAGAACTGGGTGAAACTGATCAGTGAACTGGTGGGTTCGAATCCCAACGGAAGCATACTTTGTTTAGTTGTTTCCAGTTTGGTTAGGACATTTCAGGCTTGAATCACCTGATTGTCTGATATAAAAGATGATTCCGTGCTTCAGAAGGCACGTTAAGCCGGTGGTCCCGGCTGCAATCTGGTAGTCGTCAAAGGAACCACGTCAGAGGCCGAGAGGCGGTTCCGAAGAACTCTGACACTAGGGTGTGCATGGTCGATTGACCGTATCACCTACTCGAAATGATGATGATGATTCCAGAACTTTTCTGCTCTATCGGCGTTCGCTTCTATATGATATGTGTCCCGCCTACTACCACTTCAAAGAACAAATCGGCTGAGCTTTGTCGGCGACTTTTGTTCTTTTACGAATCTCCTTATATCTGATACGGTCTTGTAAAAAAACATAGCCCTCTCCAACTGCATTTCTCCTTGGCTGACTTTGAGCTTTTTTATGAGTTTCTGAGCCGTAAATCATCGCTGGTAACACGCATTGATTAAGAAAAAGAAAGAACGACTTTTGTTTTTTAGCACCGGTGTTTTTTGGATAAAAAGACGGTGCAAAGCTTCTCGATCGCTGCCCAGCCGAGATGGATTTGTCAAAACCTCGGTCCTTGAAGCCCGAACTGCCTACCTGGGTCTTGGTCTACAACTTCAAAGGTGGAATTCCCAACATAAACCGGTGACGGACGGCTCAACATGGACATTTGACGTGATCTTTGTGTTGTCCATGTTACTTTTAAAGCTTATTGAGGTGAACATGGTATTCAAATCCTCCACCAAAAGATAAATTTCATGAATAATGACAAAAGTCTGGACAAGTAATATCGCTGACTCACATTAGAGAATTAAAAAATTAGAGAACCAACCTTAGCCATAGAGTAAGCTAAACCGCCCACAGTGACTTTAGTGCTGACAATGCTTGAAATATTGACGATGTTCCCCTTCGTCTTGATCAAATCTTTGACTAACAGTCTTGTCAGGTTGTAGACACCGCGAACGTCTAGGTTGAACACGCGGTCGAAGGTCTCCATGTCCGCGGTCTGGATGGTGTTGCACGCTCCGATGCCGGCATTATTGATCAAAACATCCAATCTGGAAGTCATTGATTTGACGGGGTAAGATACTTTATTTTTTTAAGTCCTTACCCCTAATCTTCCCCGACTTGACTTTACCTCAGTTACTCATTTTCATTTATATTCATAAACGTCCCTCGACTCTTGACGTTTTCCCAAATGAAATTATGAAAATACTTTAATATATATACATATATATATAGAAAGTATTTTTGAAACAATGGAATAACGAGGTATTTTGGAACATGAATAATCCAAATAAATTCGATTGATTTCATAAAGATGCAAATTAGATTGTATATTCCTAGATAGGCTAGCTCCATGACGCAGTTGTTAACACGCCAGCTTGCGACACAGGGTGGCGGGTTCGATCACCGGTCAGGTCGAGATGGAAAATGATCATTTTCAAATTGGGTCTTGGATGTTTATCTATATATGTATTTGTTATAAAATATAGTATCGTTGAGTTAGTATCCCATAACACATATCTCGAACTTACTTTCGGGTTAGCTCAATCTGTGTGATTTATCCGTATATATTTATTTATAGAGTTTAATATATTTTTCTAGTATACGTTGACGTCATAGTCTCGCGACGCAGCGTTTTAGGCGAGAAGTTTAAATCTTATAGGTTTCATTGGAATTTGAAGATTGATTTCTAAAAATACTAATAAGTACTAATTGTACCTAGTGACAAATAATACTTAAAGGATAAAACTAACCCACATTTTGAAAAATAGTTTAACACTGTATTGCATGTTTTCGGAGATCTTCACAACGGAATATTTAGCAACAGCTTAATAAAAAACTTGCCTGCCGAAATGGTCGATAGTCTTCTTAGCGACCGACTCGCAGCCTTCATCCGTAGCCAGGTCAGCCAGGATCTGCAACGGCGCCTCCTTGCTCAGATCTTCACATCGTTTAGCCACAGCCTTCAAGTTCTCCTCGTTCCTGCCCACCAGAGCCAGCCGCGCCTGGTACTTTGCGAACTGCAACGAGATAGCCTCCCCGATCCCCGCACTTGCCCCCGTCACCAGTACCACTTTATCCTTGAAACTGATCTCCATTTTTACTAAACCAATTATATGTAATTTTATTATATTATATTATCACACTAGCTGTCTCTGCGAACTTCGTTGCAGGTTATATTTTAATGGTTATTCTGCTATTCGAGGCGATAATAAAACCAACAAATTAAAGATTATAAAAATCGGGTTACTCCCGTTCCTCCGATTGGTAGGAGGAGCGGGTATATTTTTTCCCATTCCTCCGATTAAATATCGGAACTCTGATTGGTAGGAGGAGCGGGTATATTTTTTCCCATTCCTCCGATTAAATATCGGAACTCCGATTGGTAGGAGGAGCGGGTATATTTTTTCCCATTCCTCCGATTAAATATCGGAACTCCGATTGGTAGGAGGAGCGGGAATATTTTTTCCCATTATCCGATTAAATGGATTTTGTTTTTATCACTTATAATCACTGCATTTAATAATTTTATTTCAAACCAAACTAAATAATCAGTTCACCCGTTCTTAAGTTACAGTGTTCGAACAAACCCGACTTCGTTTTATATTATCTCTCATTTAGACATGAATAACAAGTAGTTTCGTATAGATTCAGCTGTCGACTGTACTAATATTTACTCTTCATTGACGTTATTCGGTGGTATTACAAAACCATTAATAACAGACATCGTCTCAATTTAAAGTATCGCTGAATAAATAATTTTGCGATTTCAATGCTATCTACTCATCATCATTATCATTTCGAGTAGGTGTCACGGTCAATCGACCATGGACACCCTGGTGTCAGAGTTCTTCGGAACCGCCTCTCGGCCTCTGACGTGGTTCCTTTAACGACTACCAGATGGCAGCCGGGACCACCGGCTTAACGTGCCTTCCGAAGCACGGAATCATCTTTATTATCAGACAATCAGGTGATTCAAGCCTGCAATGTCCTAACCAATCTGGAAACAACTAAACAAAGTATGCTTCCGGTGGGAATCGAACCCACGACCCCCGGGTCAACAGGCAAACGCCTTAACCACTGGATCACGGAGGCTGTACCTGTTACTATGGATGATATCTACTAAGAACGTTTTAGCCGTGTGGTTTCCAGCAGAGTAGAATAGGACCACTCCTAGTCTTCCCATGGAGGTCGTAAGAGGCGACTTAGGAAATACAAGCTAAACAAAGCTCATAAACATCAATGAGACCTCTCCAACTATTTATTCGATATTGTCTTTTATACCTACGGAGGTTTTATATGGAATTATTAATAGGGAGAGACGCCAAGTTTTTTTTTTACATATATGTTAATAGGCATCTGTTTCTTTTTGTTCATATCACTGATCATAGACTCTTTTGACTTCCATTCCATGCGAACAAGTACACAATGGATAATAATTTCTATCAGAAATGATCACAAAATATATACATATATTTTGTAAAAGCTTCAATTATGAGCGGAGATATACCGTAAATGTTGTGCCTTGGCTGTTTAGCGTTGAGGAGTATTCCATCATCAGATCAGCTCCATATCACAACAATATTACATTGTATATACGGTTCAAACGCTACCATGCACTTTTGACCTCGACCGTACGTACAATGAAAGGTTTTGCAGTAAAAAAAATTTTTGGGGGCTTCATAATTAACTTTATTACTAACGTTCAAGCTAAAAACACAAATTAGAGGAGTCCGATGGCCAACTGAGCGTGTGCATTATTAGCGCTTACGCATGTAAAGCAACCGTGCGCGCAGTCCCCACTAGGATAGGTGTGGCGCGCAAGTGGCATAAAAATATCTCGAGCTCCTCCGTGCCTCGAAAGGCACGTTAAGCCGGCTGCCATCATTGATAGCAGATGCCTTTAGGCAGTTTGAAAAATCTGACGCAAGTGTTGGTCGCGTTAAAAAAAACAAGTAGATCATGTAAAAATAAATAAGAAACAGTTGCTACGAAATGAAAATGAAAAGTATCTTTTGGGAAGCATTATGAATAAAATAACACACAAGAAAACGTTATAGAAAAAAAAACCTGTACGTACGAAATGAATAAGTCATTTCAGAATCATCCTGTGGGTAGTTATTTTAAGCAGTCCGCATTTTCTCTAAACTATTCAACAGGTTAGCGCATCGTTTGAGACATGATTGATCAAAGTGAATTGACGATGATCCCAACATTACAAGCAGTTTCGAGCCACTGAGTCTAAGAAGAGATTTTGCTTCTCTCTGTGTGTTCTATCGCTTATACAATGGGCTGTGCCCAGAAGTATTGTTTCATATGATGCCTACGGCCACCTTCTATCATCGCATTGCACGTCATTGACAGGAAGTTCATCCCCACACCTTTTAATGGCTGCATACAGTCCGTTTTGAAAGGAACTTTCTTCCACGTATGCGAAAATGGTATGGCCACGTTTTTCCCGAGAGACTACATGGAGTTCTTCAAGATTTGTTTGTTGTTGCAAACATCCAAAAGCTAGGTGGGCCATATGCCTGTTTACCTACTTGGTTGTATAAAAAAAGTGACGTAAATATATAAATATATTGGGCCAAACAAAAACACAAATTGAGCTAACCCCACAGTAAGTTGTGAATTTGTGTCGTAGGATACTAACTCAACGATACTATATTTTATAATAGATACTTATCTATATAAACACACAAGACCCAGGTCAATCTGAAAAGATCGTTTTCCATCCTGACCTGACCGGGGATCGAACCTGGACACCCTTGTGTCGCAGACTGGCGTGTTAAGCACTGCACTATGGAGCCCGCCAAAAAGAGGTAGCTTAGTATATACGTCGACGGTCGCGGGGTAGAGCGAGATAAGGCAGCTCTCCACCAACCACGAGTCAACAGGCAAGCAAATGTTAATCCAAGTAATAACCTATCTGTGAGCAAAATTTCGTCAAAATACTTTCAGCCGTTTTCGCTTGATTGAGTTACGAATATCCATACGTCCCGAGGCAAAAAGCCCGGGATCACCGCTTCGTCATAAACTCTCAACTTTAGGCCCCTCAATAGGATTTGCTAGGAGCCTGCACTTGCTTAATTACGGCATTGATTACTGTGCTACGTGGGCCTGCACACTGTCCAAAGACAACGCCCACACGCGTGACCTTTCAGTGTTTAGAGTGCACCTCTTCGATATAATTAGACCAGACAGGATGTTATTAGAAATTGGATTGGCGTTATATTAGTAGCGGCACGAGACGAGTGGAGAAGTTAGGGGAGGCTTTGCCTAGCTGTGAAATCTTTTGAGTTGCTGCGTTGAGCTTTCCAGATTATCAAAACGAGGGATGTCATGATGAGTCAAAATACTACTACAAGAAATAATTCGTTATATTTTTATGTACTTAGTATAAATAAAATGAAGTCGCTTTTGATGTCTGTTCGCTTAGATATTTTAACCTACTCAACGAATTTTAATGCAGTTTTCAGCAATAGATCGAGTGATTCAAGGGGAAGGTTTATATGTTTAATTTACTGTCCCTAATAGTATCTACATGCTAAACCGGGCGGGTCGCTCGTTAATATGAAATATAACAAAACTAGCGCGGCTTTTTGTTACAGCTTAACAAATTCTATTTAGAATGAGCATAGGCGTCGTGAAAAGGGGAACTAACATTTTTTATTACATTAGCCCGATTATGGTAAAATTTTAAAATAGCAAAAAGCGATGCTTTATGAAGGCTAATCAATAACTCACGAAGTGACGGGCAATGACAGAAAATACATCTAGACATAAATTTCAATAACTATGATAAATCCCAAGCATAAAGGTGTGACCGTATACCACAAAAATGCATAAATTATGAAATAGTGTATTTAAAGTTATTAATAAAACTAAAAACTAAAAAGCATTTGCTGGCCGTACACTGCCAGCGCTGGTCTTCCGTTGGACCCTTTGTTGACGTCACGGAAACATGTACAAACAAAAAACAACATTATCAGGACCGGTGCACTATTTTTGAATAGGCGACCGCTCAAAACGAACGATATGAACGAATAGTGTTAGAGCTTGCTTCGCTCGCCCTGATAAAGTCTCTGTTGTTGTCGTGTGAACATTGTTCAAAGTTATGTAGAAATTCACGTTTTCTAATAGCCAGTTTCTCATTCTTCCTTTTATTGATTATGCCGATGTGTGTTATCTGGGACATTACGGAGTCATCCTAATCCTAACTAATATTATAAATGCGAAAGTGAGTTTGTTTGTTTGTTTATTTGTTTGTTTGTTACGCTTTCACGTTGTAACTACTGAACCGATCATCATGAAATTTTGCATACACGTTATCGGGGGTACGGAGAAAGACATAGGGTACATTTTATCCCGGGAAAAAGTTCCCGAAGGATCGACATTGACGCGGGCGGAGCCGCGGGCGAAAGCTAGTAGCTCAATAAACTCGAGCGCCTGCAAAATAATTGTATTAGGTTAGGTATATTTTGTCTCTGGAAGTACAATCACATTTCCTCGTATCGGACTGAATTTAATTCGCTCACCATTCGGCAGAATACGAACTTCATAAACTTTATAGTCTCTATAATATGCTTTTTACTCCAATTTCTCAGTGCCACACACGCCGGGTGCTCTTAAAGTAACCTTCGGTTTGGAAGGTTTTGCTACACCTGAGTATCGTTCGAACTACTTCTCAAATTCTTTTCGAGTTACTACCGTTGATCTCTGGAATGAACTTCCTGAGTATATTAAAAGGGTGTTACTTAAACGGTTAGCAAAATATTCGTCTTTTTGTTAGCAAAAAATGTAATCGGTCAGCTGAAATAGGTAGCAACTTATTTTCAGCAAAACTTCTTTATTGCCCTCAGTCGTTCTGGGCGGTCATAAAAAAAATACCTGTACCTAACTTCTTTTCAGCCCTCAGTCGTTCCAGGTGGAAAGCCAAAGCTTATCCAAATATTTCTCTGCTGCCCCAATTGTAAAATCTGCTGCCCAAATAATTATTTAGCGGCCCAACTAATTACTTTCCATATTAAAATGACAAATGATGAAAACCTGCAATTATTTGAAGCCATTAGGAATTATTTCAGCTGAAGAATAAGTATTGTGTTAATTTATGTATATGTATTATATACATACACAGTATCATGCCCTTTTCCCTTGCGGGGTAGACAGAGCCTAGGTCTATAAATAAGACCTTAGGGCCACATTTAGCATGTTGGAGGACGTGTAAATTTAAAACGGTGATGGGTTGCTAGCCGCATCGCCTATTGACATGATTCCGTCGATTTTAGCCCAATCAACTCAAAAAAAAGATTGAACTTACTTCTACCTGCTGTTTTACTTTTAATAATCCTTTGTCCAACTGGTTGACTGGAAGAGATCCCTCTTGGGATTTCCCAATCCCCGCTGCTCTTAATTGGGTACCAGAGGAAACGGAAATTTAGACCTACATTCCCGTTACCAGAAGACCCGACCAGATCCTTTTTTAAAAGGAAACACTAAGCTCGAGAGAATTGAAAAATAGATATTTATAATATCTATTGCTGTCGCGCCGCGTGCCCAAACAAACCCCGCAGAGTGCGATAGAGATAACTGCAGCTCGGCCGGAAAATACTTATAAAAATTACACAAAATTAACGCTTCGTAGTCTGATTTCTTCTCCAAAACTTAACCGATTTAATTTCTTTTTACAATAAAAATTTAAAATAAGCTGTGGCTATGTTTCTGCATCTGCTCCGTGGTTTCTGCGTTTCTTTTTCTTATATAATTGCCCGAATTTGTTTTCTTGATATTTGAACACAACGGAAATTCGCAACACACTCAAAATTTTAACATACGGATTTTTTTAGTAAAAAATCGTTACCTTATTGGTACTATCTGGCGAGGAATCAGGGGACTACTCTTGTATGGAAACACGGCCCTTGAGCATCATGTTTAGTATGATTTTTTTTACACATTAACTAAGTTGGAGTGATCCTCTTCAAGATCGGAAATATCGGAATAGCGAACTTGGCATGGGTGAAAAGGAGGCAAAGTTTAAGTACCCGGTTTCATAGTTGTTATGTTACCAATTGGTCAAAATTTTAATATCAAAATTTTAATAGGACGCTAATTTTAACTACTATGGCAGACAAGTCCAAGTCCAAGTCCTCTGGCTGCTCTGGCCAAGTATGGCCCTGGTAGTACAGAGAGGGTCGTGCTCCTGTAGTGGAGACTAAAAAGGACCTGATGATGATGATGATGATGGCAGACAAACATGCGAACTTTACGTTAAGAAGTGGCCGGCATCTATAAGCCCCGGGTTCAAGTCACAGGATAGCATGTGAATCTTTTTTTATTTATTTTTAATTTTTATTTCAGGATTCTAAGTTTATTCAGTGTTTTCAATTATAAAAGTAATACGCAGTATCATGCTTTAAGCCAAAAAATATTTTTCATATTTTGTTTTTTGTTCCTTAGGGAAAGTTGTTCAATTTCACTCCCTCTCCACTTCACGTACTTCAACTTCTTTCATAAATATACAGAAAAACGATTTCAGACAACTTTTGGGCAAATTGCCGACTATAAACACGTTCAAGTTTATCGTATAAAAAATTTGTTCATACAAAAAAGTTGCGTCTTAATGAGAATAACAAAAAAGTCTAATGACATTTTTGATTTTTTTTTTCAAATAGCTGTGCTATGAGTTTTTTTAAGTTTCGGACCCCCATATAACCGCCATTTTTTTAAATTTCGAAAAACTGGCACGACAAAAAAATTCTATATAATTACCGAACCTGCTCACAAAATTTCATGAGAATCGGTTGAGAAATGCGACCTGTAGGCGAGAACAGACAGACAGACGGACAAAAGAATTTTGGGCCAGTGGAAACTGAGACGCTTCGCTCGCTCGGTCAATTATTACAAGTATATTTAGGTTTATTTATGCAAGTATTAATTCAAATCATCGTTCTATTCTAAATTTAGACAGTACCACCCTTTTATGTCATTCTCACAGTGTCCATTCTTACCTTATTCGATTCTTCCAAAGGAGCATTAGTACCTCCAAATCCTAAGCCAATTTTCTTTCGGCACATAGTCTTATATTAGAAGAATTGCAAAAATTTGTTATTTTATTCCTCAATCAATCACGCAAAACTACATCTTGGCACATTGCATACTTACACATTTTCTTAGGAATAAACGCGGATGATGTCGCGGTTGATGTCTAGTACTTACTAAAGATGTTTCCGTCCAACGAATTTGTAATCAAAATTTATGATTTCAATTATCAGATTTACGATTTAATATAACTTCGGAACAATTTTAAAATTGTTTATGAAATTCCAAGTTGGCTAGAGTAAATCAATTTCTGCGTGCACCGAGTTGCTAATTCTCGGAGCAAGAAGCGGGCAGATGAATATGAAAAACGTCCCTGGAAAGTCATTAAACTTTAATTAGTTTTTTTTATTATGTTTTATGTTGACTTGATAAAGAAAATTGTGTTTTATATTATTTTTTGTAGGATTTAAGTGAATCTTCGATTGTTCGGGAAACGGTATTGTCCAGATTGACCTAGATCTTGGATGTCTATTATAAAAATATAGTATCGTTGAGTTAGTATCCTACGACACAAATTCACAACTTACTGTGGGGCTAGCTCAATTGGTGTGATATATCCCTAGGTATTTATACTTATTTATTTATATATTGATACTTTAACACATATAAATATATGTCACATATAAATCTTCATAAGTATATAATATAAAAGATGGTATCGTCAAGTTTAAGTCCTACGACACAAGTTCACAACTTATTGTGGGGCTAGCTCAATCTGTGTGATTTGTCCCTATATAATTATAAATTAATTTATTTTGGATCACCCTTCGTATCTAGATTTTCACGTTCGTATGGGTTCGTCACGTTCACAGGTGGACCACATTCTCTGTAATTTTTGGCTAAAAGCAAAATTATTTTGGGAAAAAATAATGAAAGAATATACTACAGTAAACTAAAAAAATACTACAGTTGTCAAGCTGGTTTTAAAATGATTGTACTCGTAAATTGCGAATACAATTAAAATTTCTCTAGTATAATAAGGTTTCTCATTCTCATAACGAGAACAATATTATTTCACTTTAAAGAAAAAGCTACAAAGGCCGCCCTTTGTGATTGATCGCTGTTCCAGGCGAGAAAATTAAGGAAGGTCCATTCAGTCGCCATCAATGTTTGTGATGATGCCGATTTCGGGACAGCTTTCAAACAAATCGAGCAAAAATAAATTGATACAAATGTGAAAATCAAAGGCCCCATTAATCCATAGGATTTTGATTTTTAACTCATTGATATCACGGAATAGGACGGATATACCTGCCTGAAGTACCGCGATAGGCTCTTTAAATTTCAATGAAGTTCATTATTACTTCGATTATTAGTAATACTTATATCTATTAGATTTTAATTAGCTATATAGGTAGACTAGCTTTCGCCCGCGGCTCCGCCCGTGTCAATGTCGATCCCTCGGGAATAGTACTTTTTCCCGGGATAAAAGGTAGCCTATGTCCTTCTCCATACTCCAGAGAACTTGTATGTAAAATTTCATGATGATCGGTTCAGTAGTTACGGCGTGAAAGCGTAACAAACAAACTCACTTTCGCATTTATAATATTAGTTAGGATAACTTGTAACGAATTTATACTGTAATTTTTACCCGAGTAACCCATTATGAAGGAGGGTAATGTTTCTCGCGCGTTTGTATGTATACAGGCTGACAGTTAATCACGCTGACATTAAATATTGAAAAGGGTCACTTATTTATATATATACATATAGTTAAAAGTTGACCAAATTATCCAATAAAAACAAGAAGCGTGGACATTCGCGCTAATCAAAACGCGCGTACCTGTAGACGTGTCGGCCACAGTCCGTCTACCTGGACGCGCGTAGCGAGCGCGCGGTTCCCAAACATTTTGCGGACTAATTTTATTATTTTTTCTTTGAAATTTATAAGTATTTTGTTATTTTTTTATTTTATGACGTTACGTGTGATCATTATTTATTGTCCTTAAGTTATGACACTTTATTTAGCAGTCAGCCTGTATATGTACATGTGGGTATATGTATCTTCATTGTGATCTCCTGTACTGAAGCCGTTTAGGCTTTATCAATTTTGAAGTGTGAGATATCATTAGATTCATATTCTTCCCCTAGAGTGACATAAACTATGTAACTGTTTCAAAAAATCAATAGGGCGGACGTAAACTGTTAAAAAGTCTATTTGAGGACTTGTTCATCACTAGGTCAAGGCAAGGACTCTATAATATAGTATTGTCATTGATATTATAGAATTATGCATAATTTCAGGACTTCGAAATTCAAGAGTTGAGTCGAACTAGATTGCAAGTTTTTGAATAAAAATGCTTTTGTAATGTAATAATACTAGTGACTGCGAGGTCCAACTTATACTAAGGAGTCCATCAAAAGTTGTGATAACTATCAGCCAATCGAAAAATATGACTGGAAAGTCTTTTTTAACATTCACATAAAATACAAACGTTTTTAGCCAGCCGTATTATATGTACAAATTTCTTTTCGAGTTCCCAGCATTGGTTACATAGGAAAAAATGTTCCTATTGACAGGCTGAGGTGCCCCTTCAAGGGACTTTCGACGATAAATTTACACCTAGTATTTTTGAAAAAGTCTACTTAACACTTTTTCAAAATACTTTTAATGATACCTATTTAAAAAATATAAATTATAATATATTTTTTAAATAAATATCATTAAAAGTTGAATCCGATGGCCTAGTGGGCATGAGCTTAATCAGCGCTTACATATGTTAAGCAATCCCGGGCGCAGTCCCCACTTGGATGGACACCGCAAGTGACACAAAAATATCTCGAGCTCCTCCGTGCTTCGGAAGCCACGATACGCCGTTGGTCCCAGCTGTCATCAATGATTGCAGTCATCAAGCTGTGCCACATGCCTGAAACACGAAAAACAACAAACAAACCATGAAAAGACTACATTATCTACCATACAAGCTACAATAAGATCTGAAACTTTGTTTTGTGAAGACAAGACAATAGTGGAACTAATTAACCACGTAAAGACATAAACAAAAGAACTTTCTAGGAACGTTTTCCCCGATGTGGAAATACAGCCTTCATTTGGCGACCCTTGAGCGTTTTGGTAATCAGCTAAGTCTTTACTAATATATCTACATTAGATACACTGGAAGCATACCTGACGGCGAAATGTAATTTATGCACAAATAGTAACAATTAGAGTCATTTATACCAATAATTGATATTGATAAGTAGTATAATTTCAAGAATTAAAAACCTGACTGATTTCCCAATACTTATCTAACGACACTTGGGTTTTTGAGACGAAACTAATTATACCTTAACTCTCCTCTCGACTGTCCAACAACCAGCTCCTAGAGTGCTGTTTTTGAAATGACGCCGTTCGTAAACGAGCGATTTTTCCATACAAAAATCGCTCGAAGACGAGTGTCACTGTTTCAAAAATAGTACCCCTGGTCAATTTCAAAACTCGCGGATCTGTCAAACGCCAGCTGCTGGTCGATTGCTCCCGCGTTACTTTCGCGCCGAATGAACCATTGTATAACCTTATCTACACTGCTCTTACTAACATAGAGTATGGGAAATAGCTTTGGGGGAGGCTTTTGTCCAGCAGTGGATTTTATGCGCCTGTAATGATGATGACGTATAAATTATACTAGGAAATCCCATAAAAAACTTCCTGCACAAGTTTTTCTCAGCTACCGTCCCACAAATCATTACTGTAGCATTAAACTTGTGTAAATTATATTCACTGGCAGCTTTTCTTCAGGACTTTTTTTTATCTGTGAATTTTAAACGCAGTTGCTCTTTTAATATTATGTATTATGACAATTTAATTCCTAGACTTTAATTTAAAATTGAAACTTGTTGTATATTTGCATGCCACTATTGGTAAAATGTGCAAAACTGTAATTATTTACTTCAACACCACATTATGTACCGTATTTTACGCAAATAAATATTCTGATTCTGATATCTGAACAAAGCTTGTACACAAAACAATAAGTCCAAAAATACAGGCTGATAATCATCGCAATAAACTTGAAATAATTGATTCCAATTTAACAGAACCACTCAATCACAACCTTAGTAATGTGATTTGACATCCAAACAGCAATTTTATAGGATCCCTTAAGTTTGGACAACCATTAGTATCTTCGCTTGAAGACTTCGAATGATTAAAACTTTTGTGAAACAAGCGATCCGCGGATGAATCGTGGAACAAAATACTCAAACTGCAGAAGTATACCTCGTGTGTGAATATCTGAGTCCAACACAACGCAGAAATACAGTGCTGGTCTAGAGTATGCAGCAAGTTATCTCCTTTCTATAATTATGTTAACATCCATATCAATATTATTTATCGTTGAGTTAGTATCCCATAACACAAGTCTCGAACTTACTTTGGGGCTAGCTCAATCTGTGTGATTTGTCCGTATATATTTATTTATTTATTATTATTTATTTATGCGAAAGTAACTCTGTCTGTATGCCTAGCTTTTTTTTTCAAGCAATTTGGATAAAATTAGGTATGGAGGTAGTTTCAGGCCCAGGGAAGGACACGGCTACCTTTAATTTCGGGAAATTCTGCTGTTCTCGAGGGATCGACACCAACGCGAGTGGAGCCGTGGGCAAAAAGTAGTCTCAAATTATGTAACCTCTAATCCCATTTTATATTTAAAGCAACCCAACATCGACTCGGCCCATTTGTGATGATCTTTGCAAGTACCTATCAAGTTTTTACATAAACAAACGTTAAAAGCCGGAGGCATATTTTAATAGATATAGTGTTTAAAACTCTGCAGTGTCCGGTAATGAGTTAAGGATTTCGATATTTTCATGTGTGAATTAGGTTCCACTTCTATAACTCTATATATTTTATAGATGTAGTCTTTGTAAAGTTACTTATGTCTTTATTCTGGTCGTGGGTTCATTTTATTGAAAACTCGAGGTCCTCTTGAAATGTAATTTTTTGTAACAGAGTCGGGAAGACTTGTGAGAGTTGTCACCACATCTTTATCAACTATGCAAGTTTGTATATCCCCGGGGTTTCTCCTAAATAGATGATATGGGAACTGTTCCTAGTACGGGTTTCAATTTTAAACCCTATTTATCCCGTGAAATACAGTATTTTTTTTTAGTTTATCAAAGTATGTATTTAGTTTACGACATCTTTTTTCTAAGGAATAATATATGCTGATGCAGAAATGAGAAAGATTTAAATTAAAATTTTATCATTTCTTATTTCCTAATTAAATGTTGTATTATATCAGACAATGCAACTTTTTAGACATTCGTGAATTGAGTTTCTATCCTCACAAACAAAAAAATAAAACATTTTACTCGCTGCTGATAAGCTTCGTGACCTTAAAAGTTTTTGAAGCTAGGAAAATATGTGAAATAGTAACTTCTGAATCCTTTCTAAGACCGAATAAGATAATGTTTCCCCTTCCTACGACCCCCGGATCCATTCATAATGCTATTTTTTAGGGTAGTGCCATGTGCATCATATTACAAAAAAAAAACAAATGCATGGATTGCCAACTAAATAAATGGCTGATATATACCGCGTGATTTTGCACCTCTGAACTATATTGAAATCCTGGAATCAGAATCCTTAGTGAAATATAGAACAGCAATAAAAAACGCTGGAAATAGAAAAAAAATTGTTAGGCTTCCCATACAAAGTCGCCGATCACCTAGACGAAGTTCTATGGAAGGTCAAATATCTATTTTTCGTTTTTCACCTTTTTTCCTGCAATTCTGTATTCTATTAGGTATTCTGATTCCAGGATTTCAATATAGTTCAGAGGTTCAAAATCACGCGGTATAATAATTTGAAAAAAAAATGATAGGCCTTTCTTCATCTTCTCATTCCCGTCGTAACAAGAAAAATGCCTCTCCAAAGGATTATTCGTTCCATGAAATAATTTTGCCATACTCACCACACTGTGCAGGCGGGTTTTCAAGCGCAGTTCCAATACTGCTGCCCATCGAAAGCATTTTAAAGCTGGGGAAGGATAGGATTATTTATTGGATTTGGGAAGGGAATGAATTGGCGAGCGTAGTTCGGATGTTGTTGCACATTGAAAACATTTTTTTAGCTGGTTCCCCAGCTATAACGGATAGATTTTTTTTGGATTTGAGAATGATGGTATTAGTTACTGACTTGCTCGGATGATACCCGATGCCATACCTACAACTATCGGCCAAGCAGTTAAGGATTACACCACTGACCTGAGTGGATCTCTTTATACCTACTTAATAAGAGTGTACTCGCAAGTATATCATCACCAGCCCCCGTAGCATGGTACGCGCGACAGCGTTTATCGACTATCACCATCTTGTTTTCCGCAATATCAAAGACCGAGATGTGGATAGTTTATCGCGCGATAAAAACGGCGTCGCAGGTGCCATGCTACGGGCAGGTCTTTTTAGTCTCCACTGCAGGAACATGACCAGAGAGTCATGTTCCTATACAGACCTATATAGAGAGCTGTATTACCGGAGTCATACTTGGCCAGAGTAGACAGAGGATTTGGCCTACACTCTCCTCGCTGGCCAAACGGGTTGGAGAGGTCTCATTGATGTTTATGAGCTTTGTTTAGATTGAATGTTCTATTCTGCAAGTATATGGTACTAACCTTTTCATTTCAATCAATCTTCGTCAACTAGTTTCATAACGTATTTCAGTTTTGTTTGTCTTTTCTGTAAGCAATTCCGTTAATATAAGTTAGAAATGGCGGTTATTGTTTCACAAGAAATATATGCGATGTAGCAGGATTATGATAATGAACCATTTACATAAAGGTGGTCTTTTTATCGAGAGAACTTAACTTTAATTATCCTTTAGTTTCGTTTATTTTATTTTTGTAGTATCACTGTTTGTGTTTCAAATTATGAGCCGATAAGTTTTGAAACATAAATTAAATTATAGTATGATGAAACCTATTACAGATGGAAGAGAATACACCAAAAATTTAAAAAAAAATTACGGGCGGCCTGGGGTCGAGAAATAGGAGGTGGTGAGCTTTTAAGGGTAAAAAACGGTTTATCTCAATTTCCGGCAAAACTACAAGTCCTGTGGCAAAACTTTGTATGGTAATTATGTAGGCAATAACAAGTTCTACTCTTTTTGTATTTACATTATCTTATCTCTATGGTATTTATCATAGGTATTTACGCATTTTTCACATAACCTCATGTGAAAAATTCAAATAAGCAAGTTTTTGGTTTATTATTTTTATTTTAAGATAACTTTATGTGTGTAAATCGCATATACAATGCATATAACCTAATTACAGAGTTTTTATACCTAAGTAAAGACGTCAGAGAAAATAGCCAAAAAGTGATGCATATAAATTAGCAAACATTCATTTTTGGAGTAGCCATTGCATTTAATTGCCAAAAGCTCTCAAACTTTCCGCGCTTAGCCGTGCAATTATATTTTTCCTCTTCACGTTGCCATTTAGTGTACGAGTTTCATAATTAGACTTCTCATTGAGCACAGAAACTATACAGAGAGGCTGCTAACTTGGTAATTGTGTTAATTTTGCTAATAAATAAACAAATAATTAGGGGCAAACCCCTCACTAAGTTGTGAACTCGTGTCGTAAGATACTAACTCAACGACACTATATTTTATAATAGATACATATACTGATAAACATCCAAGACCCAGGTCAATCTGAAAAAGATTGTTTTCAATCTTGACCATACTGGGGATCGAAGTGAAGACCCTGCAATTTTATGGTACTAGCAGCGGTACCCTGAGCCACAGAGGTCGTCAACAAATTGAGAAGGCAATGACAAGCCACTTTCCTCAATTAATTCAAATCAAATTATTTCTGAGATTGAATTGAATGAATGAATTATTTATTTAAAATCATACACAGTACAAGTAAAAAAAATGTATGGTCTTTTCTTACCAGACAATGACGCTGACAAGAGCTTAGCTGTTCAATTTCACTTTTAGATATTAGATTAAAAATTTGCATAAACAAAAAATGCTTTTGACATTCAGGTAAATGTTGCTTTTACTTAAGTTAATCTCTTTTTTTTAATTAATTATTCTGTTTTCTACTTCAATTTTGTGTAAAATTTTAGCTTTTCTTTTACGTTAGTTTTTATTGGAACCGCCAGAAGAAGATTATTGGAAAGATCGCACTTTTTGCCAAAGTGAAATTCATAATTCCCCGCCGAAAGTTTCAAAATGTAAATTTGAGGCAGAAAGGCCGACCTCATCACAACATTATTGATATCCAACCTGTATTGAAGAAGGTTATATGCAAAGGGATAAATTATATTCTAAAAGGATAGATTATTGAAATAGAAATGACCACTGATTCGCTGTTTGTTGAGTTTTCATTAAGTGGCAGTCTATTAGTGAAGACACCCCAATGTTTGGTAAGCAGTTGACCAGAGCTTATTGACAGTTGATAGGTTACGCTTTAAAAACAGCTCAAAATACGTACGTGCGAGTAACAAATGATTTTTCATAGAACAAAGCAACACAAATACTACCAGTCTAGAAATAACCATTGCTTCGTTGTATGTTCAGTTCAGTTAGCAATCAAGTGGCAGTCGGTTAACACGGGTAAACAAATATTTGTGGAGCAGTCGACCATTCCGGGTGTTGACTTATTGATAGGTCAAACTGAAAAAGGTTATTTGTATAGGGATAAATTCTATTCTAGAAGGATAGATTATTAGAATAAATTACCATTGAATCGTTGTATGTGTAGGTTTTAATAAATAACAGTCAGTTACCACAGACCCGCTAATATTTGGTAAGCAGTTGGCCAGAAGCTATTGACATTTGATAGGTCATGCGTTTAAAAGTTATTTAACAGCCCAAAACACCTTAAAGCGGGTAGCAAAAGGTTTTTCTTTAATAGAAAGTAACGCATACATTTTCATTCTTTAAATGACCATTGATACGTTTTACCTATGTTCAGTCCAGTTAGCAGTCAAGTGGCACTCCGTTCACACAAATATTAGTAGAGCAGTCGACCATTGCAGGTGTGGACTAATTGATAGGTCAGACTGAAAAAGGTTAGGTATATGTAGAGGGAAAAATTCTATTCTAAAAGGATAGATTATTGAAATAGAATTGACCATAACACATTATTTGCTGAGTTTCTAATGCCAACTTTTTTTAAAATAATCATAAGTTTACTTATTTCCATTATATAAAGAGTACATTTTGGGCGGTTGATTAGGAGTTGGTTAGAGGTTATTGATAATTGATAGGTAACGCTTTATAAGGTGATTACATAGCCCAAAAACTGGGTAGTAGCAAAATATGTTTTTATTGATGCAAGCAATGCATACATTTCATTCTAGAAATGACCATTAATTGGTGGTATGTCCAGTTAATTTAGTAGTCTAGTGGCACTCATTTTACACAGGCAAATACATATCTATCGAGCAGTCGGCTAATAGTGAATGTTGACTTAGGAATAGGTCAGCCTGAAAAAAGTTCATGTTGAGAGATAGAATTCTATTAGAAGCTTATATAATTGGTAAATAAATAACCATTGAATGTTCAGTTCAATAACTAGACAAGTTGCTGTCAGTTTAAATAAGTACTCAAATATTTGTGACGCAGTCGACCATTGTCGGTGTTGATTTTATAGGTTAGCCTGAAAAAGGTTTATGTTGAGGGATAGAATTCTATTAGAAGCTTATATAATTGGTAAATAAATAACCATTGAATGTCCAGTTCAATAAATAGACAAGTTGCTCTCAGTTTAAATAAGTACTCAAATATTTGTGACGCAGTCGACCAATGTCGGTATTGATCAATATTAAACTTTTTCAGGCTAGCCTATAAAAGGTTAGCCTGAAAAAGTTTAATATTGAAGGATAGAATCCTCGGTCAATTGTCGGTATTGATTTAGTGATAGGTCAGACTGAAAAAGTTTATTAAGTTTAAGAAATGTTAAAACAATAAGAGAATTGCAACATAATGTTTGAGAAGAAGGCATGACTCGTTCACTTTTGCACCCTGCATCCTAGAGCAACGGGACGTCTAATTTCGCCGTTTGAGCGCGATGAATCATTGTTAGTATTTATCACAGAGGACAATAATTAATCGCTAGTAGTTTATCGATTTAGTAAATATTAAAAATAATGATACATATTAAAAATAATAATAATATAGATATGACGTTTAAAAAGAGATACATGATATCCAAATTTGAATAAAATTCTATTTCATTTTATTTCATTTCATCGTTCAGATAGAAAACCGACTTGAAACACACCTCTAAACCGATCTCGATGAAAGGACAGTACGGTTTTTGGTGCCTTTTTGTTTTGTTTTCACATGGCTTCTGACAAACTTTGTTTTTACCCGACTGACCTACCCAGAAGGAGGGTAATGTTTTTCGCGCGTATGTACATCTATTTACGTAAGTATGTCTGTTCCATTGCCGTCTCCTGTAGGCTAAAACGGCTTCACGGATTTTAAAGTGAGAAGAACCATTTGATTCTTATTCTTCCCCGGAATGTCATAGGCTATATAACGTTAGCAAAAAAATATATGGCAGACGTAAACTGTCAAAAAGACAGTCGGTCGGGTTATTTATTTTTTTATTAGTTTTTGCAATATTAAGTAGGTATTTTAAACAAAAGTTATTATGCAGCTCTATTTAGCTGTCCATAGGAAGCAGGACTTGGAGGTTGCGGTGTAGAAAAGATGCTTGTAGAGATCAATTAATAAACCTTAAGTAAACACAAAAAGATACAAACGATATTATACGATTTCCTTTTTTAATTGACAGAATAATAACAACTTCATAGGTTCTAGTTACCTAGGTAACAGAGGTTTTTCTGTTTTCAATATTTTCAAGCAGGGGAATACAATACAATACAATTCAATACAAATTCTTTATTGCACCATCAAAAATACAAAATAAAGCAATTCAATATAAGATTGTACAAGAGGCGGCCTTATCGCTTACGCAATCTCTTACGGGGAAGGATAGGAATTTGTTGGACTTCAGAAGATTATGAGGATATTCGGATACTAGTCGCTCGGATGAGTGGGAGATACACCCGATGCCACACCTGCAACCACCGGACAAGCGATTGAGGACGACGCCCTGACCGAACTAAAAAATACCTTACCTAATAAATACAATATCATCATCATCATCATCAGGTCTTTTTAGTCTCCACTGTAGGAGCATGACCCTCTCTGTACTACCGGAGCCATCTTAGCCAGAACAGACAGAGGATTTGGCCTATACTCTCCTCGCTGGCCAGACGGGTTGATATAATGAGTTTTGTTTGGCTTGTATTTCCTAAGTCGGCTCTAACGACATCCATGGGAAGAGTTGAAGTGGTCCTATTCTACTCTGCCGGAAACCACACGGCTATAATACAATATAAAAATTACCAACTTCTAAGCCTCCTAAGAGATTTATAACTCGGAGACTGAGTTTACAGGTATATATGTCATAATAAGATTAGTAATAAAAAAGGCGCCAATTTCCATAGCCGAATCGGCATTATCCTTTAAATGGAATGAGGATAGTATCTTTTCAAATAAAAAGGTATTGAATGTGGTAACATACGTAAAATAAAATAAAAAGATTCCGACGTATTGAGAACCTCTTTTTTTGAGGTTGGGTGACAAATACTACGTACAAGCACGTGGGGATATATATACTACGTACGTACAAGAGTTTCGTGCAAACCAAACAATAATTTAAAACATATAGCGCCCTCTAGCAGTAAACTGCAAAACAAATAAACAGTTCCCCTCCCCAACGACTGCTACAGAACTTTTCCTCGTAGCAGCGGCGGCGTAGCAAAATATACACCTATATTTTTAGTTTTTTGTAAGATGGCGCTACCATGACGTTTATCAAAACTAATCTTTATTACGTGGCCATTTTTTTTTATATCTATCTGTGAAGCAAATTCTTTGTACCCCTTTTTACGAAAATAGCGCGGTTGGAAGAGATATAATTTTACACTTACTTATTCGAACTTTCGCACACTTATTGTTTACATAGAGAAGGAGTACAGAAAGCTAATTTTTTTTTATTACTATGGTCGAATTCGGGCTCTGGTCGACCAATTTCGACTTTAAAAAAAAGCATATTTGATTAAAATATTTTTATTTAGCTCCACCATGTGTATTTGGCTGTACATACGATCTCTATTTGAAATTATATTTTTTTCCAAAAATATTTCTTGCCTGTAAAATGCATGTAAATATTTTTATTTTGATTAAAAAGGCGGACTTAACTATGTATAAAACAAAGACGGGTTTGTTTTATTTATTATATATTAGTCTCCTTTTGTATTGAAAAGTCACACACTTTGTGCTAGCCCCATAGTAAGTTCGACACTTGTACATATATATATAAACATCCACGACTCAGGCCAATTAAAAAATAATAATTTTACATCTGGGCCTGACCGGTGTTCGAACCCGTCCCGGGTTCGATACCCGGTCATATATTGATTAATAAATCAAAAAGACCAGATCGTTATAAGACTAAATCTCATGCAGTGCATGTTCATTATATCTGAACCAAAACATTCCCAGGTTCTTCAATACTAGACTGTAGTCATCCAAAAGCACAAAGCTTTTTATTTGTATTCATAGCGATGAGCTTACCTTTTGTTGGCATAAATTAATAAAATTCATATTATTCAAGAACGTTACTCATATTTCGCGCCGCTCCGTGTCGCGTGTCACAACTACTTTCATAAATGAACTTAAATCTTATAATCACCTCCACAACTTGTCACGTTACATTTCAAGGATCCAACGAGGAAGCGGTTCAAGGAAGCTAATTTCATGAAATAAGGGAGGATCTACACGTAGAGCCTTGTGGAGTCACGCAGAAACCCGCGCCTCATTAGCCGTGTCCTTGGTGTGGCACAGTTTCGCGCTAAAGGTTCGCACATACGGACTAATCTACAACATATTTTTGTGTTTTTCTGTCTCTAAAACTACATTTAGGCTAGCTAGCATTTACAAGCTGCGTTCACACATATATGAGGACATAGCTTATCGAGTTCTGAATAACGATAAAGAAAGACTACAACGATGACTTAACTGGCTTTGTAGCTCGGGTGCTCTCTTTGCTTGCTACGCAAAATGTAGCATTATATATAATAATGCTACATTTCGCGTAGCAAGCAAACTTAGCTCGCACCTAAAGATAACTTACACCTGTTAAAGTCAAGCTAGACAAAAATCCTTTAAATCGTTGTTAAAGCCTGGTATCGAAAGGTTTTTACAAATACCTAGTTCAACGTTTCAAGTCATTACATCAAAATTAAATTTTGTAAAATTGTTCTACATTTTTTAACCACTATCAAATTACAATTGTTTGATTTACTTTATTATTTAATTATATTGACTTGTTATTAAAAGCATTATAGGTACATTTATTTTAACTTTATTGTACAAATTAACAAATATTTACAAAATGTGGAGTTGGTAATGGTATATGGCATTCTCTGCCATGAACAAACAGAGAAATTGAGTTTGGGTGGTGCGATACAGTGATAAATATTTAAATGTAGAAACACTATTAATATAAACAATAATAAATATTACATAATATAAATAAATATCTCAATATATATGTACTAATAACTTGTGTGTGCGTGAAACTTGTTAGGAGAATTAAAACAAGAAAAGTCGCATTTGAAATCCACAATATCATCTTCTCCAGAGCATCATGATGGGAAAAATGCCGGAAAGCGCAGAGTGGGAAGATGCAAAATGTCATCGATAAGAAACATCCGCCAGTGGACTGGAAATTAAATTGGTAGAACAACTGTTCAGACTCGCCATGGACAAGAGCAAGACACGATTTAAAGAGCTGACGGTCAACCTTTAGTGATGAAGCGGCACTTAAAGTAGAAGAAAATACTAATAATAAATATATAAATTGGAATGACTTTTATTAAAAATTCCTTGAGAAGAGGTGACTTCCTTCTTATAAGAAAAGCCTCAAGTTAGGTGCTTTTAAGCGTAGCCATTCATCTCTGGAATGCTCTCCAGAGCTGAATGGCCAGGACTTGAAAGGATTATTAAGATGGCGCACAATAAAATATTGCATAAAAATAATATTGTCCACGCTTGTATTCGCCCTATTGTCACGCGTTTACTGCGGAAGTTTATCGGAAACGAAGAAAGTTGGTTGTAGCCTCGAAATAACAACCTGCATGTTATTCAACTGTTGTGTAAACTTGGTATTTTTATAGCACCTAAATGTCAAAAGTATATGTTAATGTTTGTATTGAGGTGCAGTCGGAATAATCGTTCCCCTTTCGTGCCACTGTCCGAGGAACTCCCACCAAGACGTTATTGAAACACCATAACCTGCCTATTTGCTAACTTAGTGAACAACGTTTTGATAGTCACTTCAAAATACATTACGCTTTATATATCTTAAATAGTCACTCATACGACAGCCGCAATGTATTTGGAAGTGACTAACACAACGTTGTACACTGAGTTCGCGAATAGGCCGGCTAGAAATCCTCAAACAGACTTCGGAGTCAGGTCGGCTGATGCAGCGAGAACCTGTCTAAATGGGAGTTTACAGCCAACTGTGCAATGTGAGGTTAGAATATCCCACTTACTGCCAGCCTACGCTGCTGATGACTCGCTAACGACGTTTTAACGTGATAATGTCATGTTAATAGATGACCGCTGGCTGCAGGCACGAAAAATTATCACGTTCCGTGTGCAAGCGAGAGCGCGGAACAAGCTATAGAACGGCACGATCGGCCTAAGCGTTCGGCATGTGACGCATCTCTATCTATCTCTCCTCCACCCTTATCACGTTTGACAGCTCCGTGGCGCAGTGGTTAACACGCCAGCCTGCGACACGGAGTGCCCGGGTTCGATCCCCGGCCAGGTCAAGATGGAAAATGACCTTTTTCAGATTGGCCTGGGTCTTGGATGTTTATCTATATATGTATTTGTTATAAAATATAGTATCGTTGAGTTAGTATCCCATAACACAAGTCTCGAACTTACCTTGGGGCTAGCTCAATCTGTGTGATTTGTCCATATATATTTATTAATTTATTATTTATTATTATCACGTAAAACTATAGACCGTAAACCGACTCGCACTTGGCTGGTTTTATTTTATTTTTTATTTTTTATTTTTTGGGAGGAATTTCCTTAGCACAAGGAAAAAAATTAATCCAGATTCCCCATGGTCAAGAAACCCACCCATGTATAGGGTCCCTAGACTGTGGCTGCACACTATATACCTACTATCGATTTGGTTGTAATGCAACATACATATTAATCACGTGTTTCCCGTACGGGGTGGACAGAGCCCGGGCCATAAGACCTAAAGGCCACGTTTAGCGTGTTGGGTGGGCGTTAAAATAACAAACTGATTTTAAAAAAATAGTGTTGCATACAACGCCATTTACATGATTACTCAGATTCTCGCTCATAGATAGAAGGTATGGTTGATATTTTAAAATATTCTTGAAACCTTCATAATCTTGAAAGCCAATGAGACTTAGAAAAAGGATTTCTCTTTAATAAAATTTTCAATACTATAAAATACACGTTGCCTTCTCAAAAAATTAAAGCCAGTGATACTCGGGGTGATGTGGGGATTCAAACGATAAACTATACATTCAAATCTGTTCATAGTATCTAGGAGTTGTGGTGAATTAAAAAACTCACATAGACACATATATACCTAGTTACCTACATGAACTCTAAAAAACATTACATTCCCGTTGTTTCCAGTTGGTTAGGACATTGCAGGCTTGAATCACCTGATTGTCTGATAATAAAGATGATTCCGCGCTTCGGAAGGCACGTTAAGCCGTTGGTCCCGGCTGCCATCTGGTAGTCGTAAAAAGAACCACGTCAGAGGCCGAGAGACGGTTCCGCACTCTGACACCAGGGTGTGCATGGTGGATTGACCGTGACACCTACACGAAATGATGATGATGATTCCCTTTGGGCAGTCTAAATGATGTTGTAAGAAAGGATTTAGGTTAGGTGTATAACTAACCTAAACCTAACTAAATCCTTTCTTCGAAATTAACCATATTACATCTAGTTCAAACTTCTGACACTTACTAGAAAATAAACAATGCTAATATCTTATGTAAACTTAATTTGTACACAGAATTTCAAACAATGAAATACAATACATAATCAATAGGATTCGGGCAAATGTCAGTCACACGGACGAGTATTGGCGTAAGTTTAAAGTTAGAATTTGTTGAATCAATGCTGCGAGGCTACCTACTTTGTGACGTAATAAGACGGTCCAAGAATCGCGCATTGGATAAGCTTTCGGATACTGTATTAGCTTAAGACATGGACTTTAGATTTTGACTTCTTCGACGATCATCCTTTAAGAGTCTGAAAATATTATCCTTAACTATCCTTACTTATATTATAAATGCGAAAGTGAGTTTGTTTGTTACGCTTACACGCGGTAACTAATACACCGATCATCATGAAATTTGACATACAAGTTCTCTGGAGTACCGAGAAGGGCATAGGCTACCTTTTATCCCGGAAAATAGTAATGTTCCCGAGGGAACGACGTTAACGAACGACGAACGACGCCAGCAAAGCTGCCGACGAAAGCTAGTATGCAAATAATTCCGACCTGGCCCCGTATGAAATAAAGCATATATTGCGAGTACCCATCAGTTAATTATCAACATGGATTCAGACTTTCGTATACGTAACATCGCATAAATTCGTTGATTTAGCAAAACCTAATTCTAATTTCTTAATTGATTTAACTTTATGTTACCCTGGACATGCCTCGGCGTGATGACCTCTAGAGCACAGAGCTCGTCAAAGAAAGATAACAGGATCCGGATTCCGAAGCATTACATGATGCATCCGGGAACATGCTTAGACGAGAGAGAGAGATGGAATCTAGAGTAAGACATTAACATTAATTTTATATCGCCATTGTTTTCTGTCTCATAAAAAATTAAAAGGACCTAGTCATAGGCAAACAAAGACGCGAAGAAAGCTAAGTTCCCACAAATATATTCAACATTGATCGATGGTTTTCTTTTATACAAATAACAAAATTATGGTAACGATGATATTATGTAGGTATAGTAAACGGATTCATTATGTAGCTTATTAAGAATTTCTAATGTGATTCCCGCGAACACGCGACAGGGGGAGGCACCAAGGACGCGCGAAAGGGTTCACGTCACCGCAAAAACAATGTCAGGTATTAACATAACTTTTTTATTTGCGGTGGAGAACTGCAAGGGGCTTGCATGACCTGTTTTTGTTTGCGTGAAAGGAAGTCTTGTCGAGGTGTTAACTAGTTAAATTGAAACATTTGGTGATTGCCGATTTATAAATAGTAGGATTTGTATCCTTCTAAATATAAAATAAATAGAAGTCTTGAAAATAAATATACAATACGAGCTTTCGCCCGCGTCAATGTTGATCCCTCAGGAATAGTACTTTTTCCCGGGATAAAAAGTATTCTATGTCCTTCTCGGTACTCCAGAGCACTTGTATGCAAAATTTCATGATTATCGGTTCAGTAGTTACGGCGTCAAAGCGTAACAAACTCACTTTCGCATTTATAATATTAGTTAGGAAGGATAGTTAGGATGTATTTTTTTAGTTCAATGTCAAAAGATAAAAAGGAACCCGAATAAAGCACATAAAGTCCGTATGTTTCTCTGCTTGTCTGTTAAGATCTTTTTCTTACGAATCAGTGAACATATCAAGTTGATATATCATATTAATGATACACGAATTGAGATCTGCGGTCCCTTGAAGCTTTATGAGAGCAAGCTTTTAAGTTAACATCCGAGCATCCAATGATAGGTCTTTTTGTGGCTCATATTTTTCATATGCTCGCCAACCCGCGTGCCAAGCATGGTGAGTATGGCAATATCTTTACTTGGAACGAAAAATCCTTGTGAAACGCCCTTATCCAGCAGTGAACTTTTTGCGGTTGTAATAATGAATGATGATGATTGCCTGCATTTCAACAAAGTAAACAAAATCTTATTGGTGAAATAACAGCAGCTTGCACTGCAATAATAATTTGCATAAGTATACAATTCTTAATTCATGGCATCGTAAAAACTTGTAATTAAAAGCAAAAATACTGCAGCAATGGTGCAACATTTGACAATGTATTTAAGTATATATACTTTCATAGTTATTTCTGTAGTGAGAATTTAGGTATTTCATCACAATAATAGAGAAAGTTAAAAATATTTATTCAACATTAAATAATAGGTAAAGGGTTTGTAATTATGAACAACTAGCTATCGCTTGCGGCTTCGCTCGCGTTGATACTTTTCCGTGGGGAAAATACAAAATCGTTTTTTCCGTGATGAAAAGTACGCACGTTAGTTCGGAATTCGGACTAGGACTCAATCATGGAAAATTTTGTTACGATCGGTTCACTGTTAACAATTACTCTCATATTTATAATGTTTATAGAAATTATTTTATTTTATCCTACTTAACCCACCGACCAGGCAGGAAGACGCTGGATGCAGGGCGCTTCCAACCGGTTATATTGGAAATCCTTGGGGGAGGCCTATGTCCAGCAGTGGACTTCTTGCGCCTGAGATGATGATGATGATGATTCTACTTAATACTTAGGTTACGTTTTTATTCGTATTCTGTCTACTTGTTTGACTTTGTTTTCTTGTAGGTTGGTTTAAATAAATTGACAACTTCTTTATTTATTCGTCGTTTCCATTTTCTCAATACATTTTCCTTTTTTCTGCTTCTGTTTTTCTTACACAAAACTTATTGTTTTACAATAATTTTATCTATTAATATATTTTAAAATCAATGATAAATGTAACCTTTAAGTAGCGGTTAGAGATTAAAAGACAATCTAAAACATAACGCACCTCCAGTGTAATTGAGCTTACGTACAATTTATGAAAATATATAAATATATGTAGTTTTACGTAATATACTATAAATTGTAAGTTGACGTCTGGAGAAAATGCGCTGTGCAGTTTGTTGTCGCTTCTTCAGCACTCCGCTTTGGAAGCGGCTCTAAACTTAGCTTTAAGTAAATTATCGTCAACAATCTTTTGTTGTTAAATAAATATTAACGTTTACCGAATGATATGTAAAGTATCTTATGATGAATAAATTATATTTGACTTGACTTGAGTTGTTGACATACGTAATACACATGAAATTGTTCTTCGCCACTGGTTTTACGAAGTTTTAACAATTTTTAAACTAATAGACTCCTAGATTAACATGTGCATTAATGACACGAAATTAGGATAGTTGGGACGTGTTGTTCATTCCATACAATTGACGCGAATGCCGCATACTTACAAAACAGATTGATTGTTCGATTAGTTGAGATATGTGAATTGAGTTTGTCGACTACTGAATTCAAAATAAAATTACCTCACTCATTCAAGCGAAAATTAAATAAAAGAGTTATCCTCTTACAATAATGGATGGAGAGGCGGTCAGTTTTAAATTAGACGAAATTTCCATCTGTTAGGCTAACCCGAGAATACCAACATGTCCAACGTGGAAAATAACGTATTTTTCATCAACACTCAATCATAACTTCGACATGTATTTTCTAAACGATTCATGATTTCAAAATCTAAAGTCCCCTTTTAAATTCAAGAAGATTTCTGTCTATTTAGGTACATTCTCCCAGGTCATCAGTTGAGGATATTATAGAAGAGTAGCATTACAGATCGCATGATTATTATCATGCACTGGTGATGATTTATATTGATATATAAATCATCACGACCGCATGCATCAGATTAATCCAACAAATTTCATTTTGTGCCAACATTACTTCACGAAATCTCTAGTTTATTAGTTACCCAACACACGATACCCATTTCAATATTCGCATTCTAAAACGAACAGCAATCCCAAGATGATAAATGCCTCAAGAAATAGATCTAGAATTTAGTGCGTCCAGCAGCCTCATTCCAAAAATACTTGCATCTCAGTATACAAACAAATTAAACAAGTGAAAATAGCTGTAGGTAACTATAACGTTATTCAATTGTCTCGAAATCTTGGCAGCGACACAAAAGAACGTAGACAAGCATCTTGTACAATACAACTGGTGTTTTTACAGATGTATGTGATAATTGGACTGTCGGTGATGGATTTTTTCATTTGCAAGAACTGTTATTTATTTCAAAAATTTTGGAACGCTTGTTTGTTAAGGTTGCTCTAGAGGCGTAAACCTGTATGGAGGGTACAGCAAAAGGGACTCGCGGCGATATTTGATATTATTGGTATTATTTTAAGCAGTAAATCAATTTATTTCATCATTTTATATGTACAAAAAATGGTTCAAAGATTAACCTCTAAAACATCGTTATGCCACCATTTTTAACCAACATGAACATATCAATATTTTTCACTTGCGTACAAATTTGGGTACTCATAAGTTCTAATAACATTTTCTCAGTAAGTATATACTTAGAATAGTTTTCTCAAAATACCATATTTCCCAAAGTACGATAGGCGCGTCGAGTAATGCAATTTAATTCAATTCGAAACAGATAAAACAGCTTATTCTTTCATAATATTGTTATTGTTAGATGTACCTAACAATAACAATATTATGAAAGAATAAGCTGTTTTATCTGTTTCTGGGAGAAAAGAAAAAACGTAGAATGTGCCAGCTGCGGGAAGAGTTCCGCGCAGATTGTACAAGCCGGTCTGGAGAATGGGCGAAAATCTAAAGAATCGTGACAATAGGCGATGCAGCTACCGACCCATCACTATTTTGATTCCGTTTTCCACGTTTACACCCACCAAAACGCTAAACGTGACCTTTCTGTTTTATGACTTTAGGCTCTGTCAACCCCGTAAAGGGTAAAGACGTGATAATATCTGGTCTGGGAAAAAATTAAAAACGCAGAATGTGCCAGCTGCGGGAAGAGTTCCGCACAGATCGCAGAAGCCGGTCAGGAGAATGGGCGAAAATCTAAAGAATCGTGATAATAGGCGATGCAGCTACCAACCCATCACTACTTTGATGCCGTTTTCCACCTTTACCAGCACGCTAAACATGTCCTTTCGGTCTTATGACTGATCTGTCAACCCCGTAAGGGATAAAGACGTAATAATATATATGTATGAATGTATGATCTCAGCCTCACGGAACGAAGGGCAATACTAGCTATAGTGTGTGACGGAAATCAACCAGTGTTCGATATCGTTGGCATTGTTTGAGCAGTCGTCCCTGTTACACTGCCAATTAATAAAAATATTCGGATGTAATTGCGACTAGACACAACAATGCGTCATTGTTGAACAGATAACGCGGCCTTCATAAAATAAAATACAGTAGTTTTAACTCACTGAGCGTCTAGCTAGCCAATCCAAATTAAGCATACGTACCACCCGAATTTGTGATAAATACAATATTATTTAGCATTTTAGAAATATCTCTTATCTATCATGCTGGTCTGGGAGAAAAGGAAAAACGTAGAATGTACCAGCTGCTTGTCTTCCCGCGCAGATCGTATAAGCCGATCGAGGGAACTAGCAAAATTCAGAGGAATCATGTTATTAGGCAATGGGGCTAGCAACCCATCACTATTTTGATTCCGGGACCCCATACAAGAAACGTGTTTTTTGTGTTAGTTTTTGTAGTTAAATATTGTACGAAAATCTGACGAATCATATTTTTAGGCGATGCAGTTATGCTCAGTTTTCCACCTAATGCCCATTGCCCACCAACAATACCTGGCCTTGGAGCCTTATAGACCTAGGCTCTGTCTACCTCGCAAGGGAAAAAAACGTGATACTATATATGCATGTTTCGAACTATTGGGACGAAGTTCCTTAACGCCACTTTTGTAACTTGGCAGTAACTGTTAGGTAACAGTGGTGTTTATGAATGCGTGAGAAGGGATAGCGACTACTATACATCATCATTATCATCATCATCATCATCAGGTCCGTTTTAGTCTCCACTACTGGAGCACGACCCTCTCTGTACTACTAGAGCCATACTTGGCCAGAGCAACCAGAGGACTTGGCCTACACTCTCCACGCTAGCCAGACTGGTTGGAGAGGTCTCACAGACGTTTATAATTTTGTTTAGCTTGTATTAAGTCGCTACTATACAATAAAACAAAATTGTTTTTCCAAAAAAAAGAGATGTTTGCTCTAACTTGGTTCAAATCTGTCTTGTGCTAAGAAATCCTTAGGTTACGTGGTGGCAAAAGTGGCATGACTTTTCCAAAGTCTAAATTACTAGGACAATCTCCAAGTGGACGTAGACTATTGTTGAATATTGTTGGCATTCCCTTTTAACACCAGTAAATAACTATGAAATTAAACTTGATGCTTGCTTGTGTTGTTTTGACGTTTGCATCCAACATGCACAGTATGCATATGCATGCGCACCTCACTCCGGCAAGTTGGCACCCGGTCGCACGGCTATTTTGGATGCCGCTACAACACCCAAATAATTAAATTTCTCAAATATAAGACGACTTGCGTAGATCCAATTGACTCGAAGAGCCACGCCGTCCCCGCTTTTCAGGTATTCTTGATGCAACAGATTCTGCGTCATTAAAGTAATGAAAAACTTTACAAAAATTACTCTTAATTAATTAAGAAATACAATATGACCTGACCTAGGTCTTATGTACGACCTATGCTCGTTGTTCGTACATAAGACCTAGGTCGCCGGTTCAAGACCCGCCCGCATGAAGTTTTTTCACCATATTTTATTTCTTAATTTATTAACAGTATATCAAAATAGCATGGTGAATGCCATTTAAAAAATAAAACACTTATAAAAATTTTACAAAAATTATTGGTAGCCGTTTCACGTAAAATATATTTAGAAAATAAATTTAATATGCAATGTATTCTTTGAATATTACTTTTACATAAACATTTTGTTGCTTGCTACCGCCCTACTTGCTATTTCGTGTCATATGCACAGCACGTCAAATTCAAAATCTACATAACCCGGGTTCGGTGCAATTAAGGTTAACAAAAACGAATTAAAGAGCACGTAATTAAGCGATGTCGCTGACCTCGTCGGAGCAACAATGTGATGTATTAATAAATCCAACATTGACAGAGACCGCCAAAACACCTGGCTGCCGCCCAAACACGAAAAAATCGGCCTACTCTCCGGCACAAATTATATATTTAGAGATGCGACACAAAATTCTTTAGCTACGCGCATCACACATAAAACGTTACACTATAGTTGCCTCACGAACACAGGTGGGGGAAGAGTGGTGTGGTGGAAGAGTAGTGGTAGCTCCACCGTGCCTACGATTGTAGTAATATGTCGTCAAGAGGGAAATCATGTGGTTTTTAGAGGCTGTGAGTCCCGCATAATTGTTCTGTACCCGTAGCAGATCAGTGTGCATAACGCATTTTCCACCTGTAAAAATAGGCCTACCTAAGAACCGTCAATTGGGGTGTTTCCTCGTGGTAATACCAGTTTATCATATTGGTATGAGAACGAGGCCAACCAAGCTGTAATTATGAGAGTCGATAGTACAAAATGAAGATGATAAATGCATTCTTATGTGTGGACCCCTTTGTAACATACTGTATGTATGTGTAGTATACAACCATACGTCATAATCATAATAGATTAAAATCTATTTTGATGTCCTAGTCACGTAAATCGAGAGAAGTGCTGTCTAAAGTAAATATTGGGCCAGCCTGCTAGTTCTCGTAAATCCTCTCAATGTTGCGTCATATCTGTAGCTATCTAATTTGTGGCTCCGGACCGAACATTCTCCGGACACGACACGGTGACGTGCCGGGTCACAGTAGCGGCGCGCTGCCCGACACCCGGTCTCCAATATTAGGCTAGAAATATCGCAACGGAAACAATGATGTTTCGGAACTATTTTCTTACGGTTGCAAACGTTTATCGACCATAAATAGCGGTGTTTACATTTTTATACAAAGAAATATGAAGGGAGTAAATGTACGGTCTTTATACGTTGAGACTTTTGCTTATATAATTTTGGAAGCTATGACTACCTTTCATATCATGTCAAATAGGTCGGTTTATCAAGGTTATTTTCTGTAAGTAGTTGCTAGTAGACCTTGCTATTTTTATCTTCGTATTATACTCTACCGCGTATCATTACTTCTTTGTTTATTTTATATTACCTAATAAACGTCGGCACCCACCAAACAAACACTAATGTGATGCTGTCTGCACCATGACGAATAGAAGGGTTATGAATATATCTGAACAGATATCGGTAACATAATATTTGCACTAATTAAGAACATACCTAATACGAATATATTAGGTTATGCAATATCCAAGTAACATGTTACCGAGTAACGTTAAATAACATCGAATTTCGACCGTTCCTGGTTCAATTGGTAACTTAAGTAGAGCATACATTGTGCAGTGGTACAAATATCGGTAATTATAGAGGTTTTACTAATTTATTTGGCTAATATAAAAAGAACCGATCTCGTTAATGATTATTACTTATTAACTGATTATCTGATACTTGGTAACAATTAAGAAAAACTAATATCAGTTACGCGTTATTTTCGAGATCAATGTGATCGATATCGGACACTAATATAACACATCATATAACGAATGTGTCATGCACTAGGCATTTCCACGAGCTTCGACGTCGAAAGCTCTACAAGGTCGTCTTTCACCTGCTAATTGGTAACTACCTCTCTGCCAAATGTGATAATCAGCCGCCGGCCACGTGCTTGGAAAAACACGGATATTACTCAGCTGAAAATACAACAATCTGAGCGGGAAGTCTAGTTCGAGATCCCAATGTAACTTTTCTACGCGTTTTCTACAGGCTGATTTTGAACTTTAGAGCTATAATAAAATCTTGGAATCAGAATCCTTAATGGAATAATTATATAATAATAATAAATGAATATATATACGGAGAAATCACACAGTTTGAGCTACCACCACGCACTAGTACGTTCGAGACTTGTGTTAGGTATGAAACAAAATGTCATTAAATAAATAAATATATACGGACAAATCACACAGATTGAGCTAGCCCCAACGTAAGTTCGAGACTTGTATTATGGGATACTAACCCAACATTGCAACCAAAAAGTAAAAATGAAATTATTGGTTACCTGTAAAGTCGGTTTACAGACGATAATTTTACGTGATAACGGTGTAAGAGAGATAGATGCGACACAAGCACGCTTAATAATATAATAAATAAATAATAAATATATACGGACAAATCACACAGATTGAGCTAGCCCCAAAGTAAGTTCGAGACTTGTGTTATGGAATACTAACTCAACGATACTATATTTTATAACAAATACATATATAGATACACATCCAAGACCCAGGCCAATCTGAAAAAGATCATTTTCCATCTTGACCTGGCCGGGGATCGAACCTGGTCACTCCGTGTCGCAGGCTGGCGTGTTGACCGCTGCGCCACGGAGCTAGACAAGGCACATGTACGTGTGTAATTTTTTTTCTGGTTCCGTGGTTGATACATAACCGAAAAATAACGTTTGTTTACACACAGGCACGCTTAGGCCGAACGTGCCTCTCTATCGCTTGTTTTCGTGCGTGCAGCCGGCGTTCATCGATTTATAAGACGTTATCACGTCAAAATTCGACCTCCCATATGAAGTCATTAGCTGTTCGAATTTCTATGGGAAGTCTATGTATTCCATAAGTTCTGTATTCCATTAAGTTTACTGATTCAGAGATTTCTATAGAGCTCAGGTTTAAAATCACGCAATAATAAATGTTTCCTACTTTTTTTTTATTTACATGGTGAGTCAGCTCAGGATAAAAAATAAAAGGGAGTATTTTCATGTGCAGCTATAAATATATGGCTTTTTTCCATGCATATCATTCATACAAATAAATCAAATTAAATATACTCATTTTCTAGAACTGTAGCCATAAGACGATTCTGCTAAAACCAGATTCTGTCGTACACCGACGGTTTAATTAATTTATATGTTTAAAATATTATTATATCTACCTATCTATATATATATTGTAACGTGGATATCAATACTATTTCGTTATACTGTTTATATTTTTAAGTTTGTTTGTATATTCTTTATTGTACATAAATATTTTAAGGAATATACTGCAGATACATCTGAACCCCTCTTAGTAGTGGCGTCTGTACATACTTTAACATATACTAAGGATACCTACTATTTTAAGTGGGAAATAAAAGTGATCATAATGGCATTTCACATCCTAGGAGCGTACACGTAAATGACACAAAAACGCGCCGTAACGCCTTAGTCTAACAGCTAGTAGACACGGCTGGTGGCATGTAGTCATGGCATGGCTTTTCGCACAACCGTCCTAGTTTCGAGGGACGACGTCACTCGCGTCCCGGGCGACCGTAGCGACCGCAGTCAGTGACGATATTCGACGCATTAAAAAAACTTATTTTTAGCGCACTTTTCGCTCTCCACGCGCTTTATTGATGCATTAAAACGATATTTTTACGACTTTCAGACCAGATTTACATCCTTCAGTTACTACATACATACATAGTATCACGTATTTTTCCGTTGCGGGCTAGACAGAGCTTAAGTCTATAAGATCTTATGGCCACATTTAGCATGTTGGAGGGCGTGTAGATGGAAAACGGAAACAAATAGTGATGGGTTGCTAGCCGCATCGCCTATTGACATGATTCCGCAGATTTTAGTCCAATCCCTCGATGGGCTTTTACGATCTGCGCGGGAAGAGAAGCAGCTGGTACATTCTACGTTTTTTTCTTTTCTCCCGCAGACCAGCATGGAAGTGATTATTATTATTTATTTATTATATTGACAGCCTCCGTGGTCTAGTGGTTAAGGCGTTTGCCTGTTGACCCGGGGGTCGTGGATTCGATTCCCACCGGAAGCATACTTTGTTTAGTTGCTTCCAGTTTGGTTAGGACATTGCAGGCTTGAATCACCGGATTGTCTGATAATAAAGATGATTCCGTGCTTCGGAAGGCACGTTAAGCCGGTGGTCCCGGCTGCCATCTGGTAGTCGTTAAAGGAACCACGTCAGAGGCCGAGAGGCGGTTCCGAAGAACTTTGACACCAGGGTGTGCATGGTCGATTGACCGTGACACCTACTCGAAATGATGATGATGATTACATTGTTTTTACATTTCATTAATTTACTTATATGCTGGTCTAGGAGAAAAGAAAAAACTTACAATGTACATGTAACAGTTGCTTCTCTTCTCGCGCAGATCGTAAAAGCCGATGGTGAAAAGCCGTAAGTGAAAATCTGAGGAATCTCTTTGGATTCCGTTTCCTCCTAATGCCCATCGACATGCTAAACGTGGCTTTTAGTCTTAAAGACCTAGGCTTTGTCTACCCCGCAATAGGAAAAGTCGTGATAGTATATAGAAGTAGAATAAATGGGTATCTCTTGGATAGGCATGTAACATCCTCGTCTTCATCGTCACTTACCATCAGGTGAGATGGGAGACAAATGCCTAATTCAAATTTTGTAAAAAAAAAAAAAAAAAAAAATATATGTCATCATCATCATCAGGTCCTTTTTAGTCTCCATTATAGGAGCACGACCCTCTCTGTACTACGAGGGCCATACTTGGCCAGAGCAGCCAGAGGACTTGGCCTACACTCTCCACGCTGGCCAGACGGGTTGGAGAGGTCTCTTAGATGTTTATAAGCTTTGTTTAGCTTGTATTTCCTAAGTCGCCTTCTACGACATCCACGGGAAGACTTGGAGTGGTCCTATTCTACTCTGCCGGATACCACACGGCTATATATGTATGTTCATTCATTCACATATCATTAATTTTGCCTTTGTGCCCATCTATCGGGTATAATTCAAACTTGAAAAAATCATAATCATTACAGGCTTGAAATATCTTATTCTATCGCACTACTTAAACTTAATTTCTCTGTTTGGTTCCATGGTAACCTGGTAGAGAATGCATTTGTTCAAAGGCTTAATCAATAAAATATTCTTACTTCAGTATTGGGGTCATGCTCCTGCAGTGGAGACTAAAAAGACCTGATGATGATGATGATGATGACTTCAGTATGTATTGTTACTGTAATAGTACAGTACCTATATATGGCCGTGAGGTTACCCGCCTAGAATAGATTTAATTGAGGAGGCCGATGGCCCAATAGGCTTGAGCATTATTAGCGCTTACGCATGATAAGCAACCCCAGGTGCAGTCCCTACTTGGATGGGTGACCGCAAGTGGCATACAAATATCTCGAGCTCCACCGTGCTTTAGAAGGCACGTTAAGCCGTTGGTCCAAGCTGTTATCATTGATGGCAGTCGTTAAGCTAAGTCAGATGCCTTTAGGCAATTTGAAAAATCTGACACCAGTGTTGGCCACTTGCACACACGAATAATAAACTAGAATAGCGTCTCTGCCTACGGAGGGTTGACGTCAGGTAGGCAGCCATAAAAACCTATGCCAAATAATAAAGAGCCTAAATGCTATACAATAGCGGCATATTACAGCACAGTTAAGTAAGCAACCGGGAAACGTGCGCCCGGCCTTCCAAGCTACTACTTGCTGTTCCCCCATTTATCCGAGTGAGTAGTATCCTAATATCTTCATTCCCTTTCTAAATCGATCAAATTCCTATTCTTTCCCAGCTTTAAAATGCTTCCGATGGGCTGCAGCGTCGGAAGCACAAGAAGCAAAAGAAACTGGGCTTGCCAACCCGCCTGCCAAGCGTGGTGAGAATGGCAATATCCTCCCATAGAACGAATTTTCTTTAGGAGAGGCCTTTGTCCAGTAGTGGACTTTTTACGGCTGAATGATGATGATGAGACGACCTTATCAATAACAGGAATCTATTCCAGGCGACCCATTCCTTTAAGACCTCCTAATAAGCGTCTGCCTATGAGACAAAAACACTTTTAGGTATGTCGTGTAGCCGTAAAAACTTTGACAAATATTCTCTGACATATCGACTAAGTTGTACATAGACATTAGGTCGCTGGTTCAAATCCCGCCCGCTTGAAATTTGTTTCACCATATTTTATTTCTTAATTCAATACGAGTATATCAAAATAGCATTGTGAATACAAAATAAAACACAAAAATATATATGACAAATATTTTTAGGACGGATAGTACAAAGTCAAATGCTGTGTTTAGCAGATTCCGAGAGTAAAAAAACACTGCTGATCGTGTTCGCTGTCGGATACGTTCAGATGAGAGATTCAACGTATTATTTAATGTGAAGTTTATAGCCAATTCCCGTTGTGAATTTCATAACCTGTGGGAACCCGCAAACTACACTTATATTCGAACCAGGTACAGAATACCAAATTCGCAAAATGGGCAGGTGTAAAAATAAACAGATATGAATTAATAAATTATTATGTGCTAAAGAGTTCGTCTTATGTATTCTAAAATTTTCGAGGAGCTTTCTAAAATCTTGACCTGACTGAGGATTGAGCGCAGAACCCTGCGATTCAAAGGCACTTGCGCTACCACTGAGCCACCTACGTTGCGAGTACAATATAAGAGATTGACAGGTATAATTTACAAACATTTTTTATCTTAAAATTTTTACTTTTAGGTTTGCTTTCTCTTTATAGTTTTCTCTTTTTTGTATAGTTAGGGTTAGTTTTAGTTTTTAATTTTTCAATATTACCATAATGTAAAATGAAATTGAACCTATAATACTTAAAACCATTTGACAACTCATTTACAAATATCAGAAAAATACAAAAATGTACTTGTGGTGTTTCGAGGGACGAAGATATGATAACCAGCCGGCCTATTTGCTAACTTAGTGTACAACGTTTTGATAGTCATTTCAAGTTACCAAAAAGGCCGACAGGCCACCGAAATCTGCGGTTTTAACGTTATGCGAATCCTACATTTTACGATAACAGCCACTACTCTCTATATTTACCGTTTTATTGGCATGCAAGTTCATTTCGCGTGTGTTATACTATAAAGCAATCATGTTATAACACTCTTAATGGGTTTTTTTATAACGTCATTAGAGCAGGTAAGCTTAAGGCAAGCTTTTTGCATATGTTATAATTTTAGCCTTCAGATATTAACTTCATCTACTATATGTGACTTCTTTCTTATACATGTTCAGTTACAACCATACCTACTTATAATACTAAATGCTGCCCCGCACTATACCTCGCGTATGGTACCCATTACACTAGCAGCGTTACCTCTTAGGTAGATAGCAATGGATATCTTTTGGACTAGACACCATATGGAGAAGTGGTCAGCCTTTCAAACATTCAAACACCCTCTCAAAATAGGTATTCTTGACTTAAAAATTGGTGTATAAGCACGCACCGGAATAACCTAAGTATTCTTAATATGGAACATACCTAAATTAAAATATCATAATTTTATTCTGTACGAAACCGGAAAGCAAAACTACTTCATAATTTGGCACCTTTGGAAAAAGATAAGTTTTACGACCTTTTCCTCAAAAACTGAATCATAACGATGTATTTAAATGGTTAGTTACGATTTATCCTTAGAAAAGACATGCTGCAACGATGGCCGCAATTATAAAAACTGTAAATGCCCCATACTTTGGATATACCCATGTATGAAAACTCCAAAAAAAAACTTAATTATTTGTATAAATAAAAGTCGTATATGTTTATTGCAAATATTGTTGAAAATATATTCCAAACAGTTTCTCTCTGAATGCTTCCGATGAGAAGCAGTGTCGAAAGCACGAGAAAGCCAAAGAAACTACGCTCGCTAACGCGCCTGCCATGCGTGGTAAGTATGGTAATATCCTTCCATGGAACGAAAAATCCTTGGGAGAGGCCTTTGTCCAGCAGTGTTACTACTAACGGCTGGAATGATGATGATGATGAATGTTAATTTTAAGAGCCCCGAGTTCATTCTGTATCTGAATATTAGGTCGTGTTCTTTACTACTGATCTAAGTTTATGGCCAAAACAATGTCTTTACCTTTGACTCCCGAAACCGTGGTAAAGAATTACAGCCCATTTTACAAGTAAGTATGTAGTTCAACATCCACGTGGCTCGCACGCAGCAACGTTCCACGAAGCAATCGCGTTGTCTAACATAATCATAAAATAGATTGCATGCAGAAGGACAGTTTTTGCAACTTATTGTTTTGTTGTGTCTATCCTTATCCTTACTTCCTTACTAATATTATAAATGCGAAAGTGAGTTTGTTTGTTTGTTTGTTACGCTTTCACGCCGTAACTACTGAACCGATCATCATGAAATTTTGCATACAAGTTCTTTGGAGTACGGAGAAGGACATAGGCTACCTTTTATCCCGGGCAAAAGGGCTATTCCCGAGGGATCGACATTAACGCGGGCGGAGCCGCGGGCGAAAGCTAGTGTAATATAAAGAGACAAATAAATCTCACAGAATAGTCAAGGGTGCCATCGTCTATGCTTGGCCAATGGTTGCAGGTATGGCATCGGGTATGAGCACCGGGGCTGCGTCTTACTTTCCCCTTTTCATCCGAGTGAGTAGTATCCCAATACCTTCATTATTCTCCCAAATCCATCCAATTCCTGTCATTCCCCAGTTTAAACCCAGTCGGAACCACAAGAGGCCAAAGAACCTAATGACTACTATGACCAGTAACTAACTAGTAAGTAACTACTGTTACTTCTTGCTGCAATGATGAAATCACACAGATCGAGCTAGCCCCACAGTAAATCGTGAACTTGTGTCGTCGGATACTACTACAGCGACACTATATTTTGCACAAAGAAGCATTCTCTTACAACGTGGCAATGCTGCCAGCCACCTGGGCACACACCCGGAGAGCAGTTATTTACGGAACATTTTCTCTTAGGTATTTTTAATAACATAGAAAGCCAAGAAGAAGATGTAGTAGTACTAAAATACAAACTGGGAATAATGTAAAAACATATTTGATTGTTATTAATTTTCTAGTTAATGGTGTTAATTATGGACCATTATATTTACCGATCTAAGAGAAGATATCATAATGATCTAGATATATCCGTTGACGGCTGGCTTTTGATGGATTCTATTGGAATACAAAAACTGGATGCGTTATTTCACCACAATTGCTTTAAACTCAAGATGATTACGTTATGCAAAGTCACAAACCATATTGAATCACTTTCATTTCGTGTTCACTCTTCTTTAAAAACAGAAAGTCCGAGGGTGCATTGCTAGAACACATTTTAAGTGTTCACTCTGTATTCTATTTAACGTGGACAAAGTGAATCCGACCAAGTGCAAGTAGAATATTACATGCTTCACTTCTCATTACGTGAGGGCAGATCGAACAGCTGTTGTTTATACTGTGGTGTGTACAGTCAGGGACAGAGATACCTGACCAGAGATCTACATATATCTTGAATTTTCTCTTAAACTATAAATAATATTACAATTAAAATGTATATTAAGAAAGATTTCATTAAAATCTTTTAGTATATGCATTTCCATGTTATTATTATTTATAGTTTAAGAGAAAATTCAGGATATAGCTAAAGGCCTGGTCAGGTATCTCCACCACGTATCTCTGTTCCTGACTGTACGTATTTAGAGATACGAGTTTGTAGCTATGTACTATCTACTATCTCCTCTCTGACTCTCTCTTATATTGGCAAGAGAGGAGAGAATACAAAGCATACTCTCTCCTGTTTGACACTCTCTTAAGTTTGAGTTATGCTCTTGTCGGAGTTATTGTGTGGAAAGAAACACACACAATTACTAGTTTTGGTAGGAATTAGTGATGTGGTATACAATTGCTATTGTACACACTAGTGAACAATCTACTAGTGTGCGTTGACTTATGTTGATTTCCTTCACCGGAAACAGGTAGTTGTTGATAGAAAACGACCGTACTTGAGTCAGCTGTATTCGAAATTTTGGGACATAAATCTTGATTGCGTTAGCTTAGAAGTTTGATTTTTTCACAGCTCCAAGGTAGAGTATTTGATATGAACTTAGCTTGATACCTCCACGCGGTACTCAGAAAAAGGGTCTTGACAGACAGACAACAAAATGATCCTATAAGAATACCGTTTTTTTCCTTTTGAGGTACTTAACCCTAAAAACTGAACACCCCTTCAATTATTTTTGATATTTCAATGCGTGAAAGGATAATTACTGACAGGAGTGTGAAAGGACTTATCGTAAAAATTAGAATGAATACGTCATGCGGACGTAAATATGAATTCTGATTAGTCATCAAACAAAAATGTCGACTAATCGTAACCATCAATCCAGGTATTGTCAAGTATGGTGGTAATTTCGTGGGCTGTCGTAATTTCGTGTCATTCATAGATTTAAAAAAATTGCGTCTCGTACTTCTATGATGTCATTATTGCATAAGTTCGCTGACAAGTGTAGCATTTTGAGAATTTGACACGACTTCTTGAAAAACCAATGGCGATGATCATTTTATTCTATATTACGTTTCGCATATACTTCGTAAGTTACGTTAAATGTTAAATAAGTCAATCTCTACTAATTTATTGTTACTACCTCTACTACTTCACCATATTTACCATGAAACAATTATTTGAAAATAATCATATTACATAGGGCGCACTGTAAGTTTCCAGAACTGGCCACTTACATAAACAATATTTAAAAATTTATTGCAGCATTTGAAAATAGAACTCTTTGGCTGTAGAATGCAGTTTGTTTCATTTGACTGTCTTTTGTTTTTACATTGTGGCGCCATTTAAAAAATTGTGTGTCTGCATCAACATGGATTTAACTCGGGAAAATTTTCGTAGTATGATTTTCTACGATTTTAAGTGTAATTTGACAGCTCAACAGAGCATCGCTCGGCTTGAAACAGCTTTTGGCAATGAAGCACCATGCAAGACAACTGTTTATAGCTGGTTTGCAGAATTCAAGCGTGGTCGTATCAATCTCAGTGACGAATCTCGCGATGGTCGGCCGTCCACCGCTGTGACCAACAAAAACATCGATGCTGTGCGCCGTATGATTGAAACAGACAGGCATGTGACCTACCATGAAATTCGCGCATCCTTAGAAATAGGCATGAGTCAAATACAATTAATCCTACACAAACATTTGGGTGTGAGAAAGCTGTGCTCGCGGTTGATCCCACACAACTTGACCGAGGCTCAAAAAACGGACCGCGTCACTTGGTGCAGTGCCATGCTTACCAGATTCAACGAAGGTGCGTCAAATTTGGTGTGGGACATAGTAACAGGTGACGAAACATGGATTTATTGCTACGATCCCAAAACAAAGCAGCAATCGAGCGTATGGGTCTTTCAAGATGAGCCGAAACCAACCAAAGTAGCGCGCGTGAAAAGTGCATCTAAGCGGATGATTGCTTCTTTTTTTAATAAAACTGGACACGTGGCTACTGTTGCTTTAGAGAATCGTCGTACAGTGAATAGTGACTGGTACACGACCATTTCTTTGCCGGAAGTTATTGACGAACTCCGTAAAAATAACCGTAAACGCCGTATCATCCTGCACCACGACAATGCTAGTTCTCACACGGCCAGACAGACAAACGACTTTTTGAAGGCGATAAATGTAGAACTCATGAGTCATCCTGCATACAGTCCCGACCTGGCACCTTGTGACTTTTTTCTGTTCCCAAAAATTAAGAACCAATTACGAGGTCAACGATTTTCATCACCAGAAGAGGCTGTCGAGGAGTATGAAAAACACGTCTCAGAGGTCACCACAGAGGAGTGGCACAAAAGTTTTCAAAACTGGTTTCATCGAATGAAAAAGTGCATAGACGCCAAGGGAGATTATTTGAAAAACAATAAATTAATTTTGTACCTTTAATAGTATTTTTTTATATTCATTCCGGAAACTTATAGTGCGTCCCACGTATTATAGATATTTAAAAAAAAACTTCAGGGGGAGAAAATAGGTAGAGATTTTTTAAATTCGAAAAGTACTTATACGATATAAGTTTCGACTCGAAAAGAAGTGAAGACGATAGAAATTGCAGAATTGAAGAAACCTTTGATCATTGACTGAACTAAGTATGTATGTACCATTCTCCGCACTTTAGTTAATGTACAGTCAACATAGAAATGCGGTATACAGAGCCGGACACGGCCCATCTATTAGATAGTTTTTTTGGTACTGACCAAGTTTGATTTCAAACTACTACTTGCTATTGGGCTAGCTCAATCTATGTGACTTTATCAAAACCTGTTTCTAGGGTTCCGTACCCAAAGGGTAAAAAGGGGACCTTATTAATATGGCTCTGCTGTCCGTCTGTCTTTCACCAGGCTGTACCTCATGAACCGTAATAGTTCGACTGTTGAAATTTTCACAGACGATGTATTTCTGTAGCCGCTATAACAACAAATACTAAGAAACAGAACAAAATAAATATTGAAGGGGCTGCTATACAAGAAACGTGTTTTTTTTGGTCGTTTTTGCTCAATATTGATAGCAATCGGATAGAAGACCTCTGGATGAGGTCGAAACATGTCGGCCAGTAGCTGACTTCATACGTCACGCCCGTTGTTACGTATTTTAATAACATTATTTTATTGTCATTAATATAATCCGAATTATTTAAGCCGTGTGGTATCCGGCAGAGTAGAAAAGGACCACTCCAAGTCTTCCCGTGGATGTCGTAGAAGGCGACTTAGGAAATACAAGCTAAGCAAAACTTATAAACGTCTGTGAGACCTCTCCAACACGTCTGGTCAGCGTGGAGAGTGTAGGCCAAATCCTCTGACTGCTCTGACCAAGTAGTATATAGAGGGTCGTGTTCCTGTAGTGGAGACTAAAAAAGACCTGAATAAGATGATGATGATTTAAAGAAGCCCTAATATCCATGCTCATTTTCTTTGTTAACTGTACCTATGCTTAAATTGGAAATCAGAGCTATCATTGATTAAAAGTGCCATCGCATCTGCTTGCTATGCTTTATGTCTTCGCGATAAAATTAGTTTGGAGAGACTCGAAATGGTTTATTTCGCTCTAGTAGAATCAAAACTTCGCTACAGAATAAAATACTGGGCACAAAACTATGACTACAATATAAATTGAGCTTTCGTGCCTCAAAAGCGTGCCATACGTGCCATGGTAAAATATTGTCACAAGCCATCCAGGCCACATTTTCAAAGATTGGGTATCCTAACAGTACCGAGTCATTACTTACTTACTGATAGCTGGTAGCAGGAAATCTTTTTTTTCAACACCAGTTAAGGGTATTGCCTTAAGGGTCTGCCATAGGCCAGCCGGCGTGGCGGTACAAACGCGGATGGTATAAACGCGTTGGCTACTTTGATATTTTCGTTTTAAAGAATATTTAAGGGTTATTCGAAAAAAAATCATGGTGGCTGCCTTATCTGTAATGCAATTATAATCAAAGTTTCAAGGTTAATTTTAATGTATTTGGTGAATACTGCTGTATACCGAGTAAATAAGACGTGATTTGGAGGCAACATTGCAATTTTTTTCTATCGAGAAAATTTAATGCAATCGTGTTTTTGAGTCAGATAGTTACCAGAGTTAGTCCTGAACTTTGCTGCTTTTTATTTCAACTTGAGTATTTCATTATTATTGATATTACAGACAATCACGCAAAGCAGTGTGAGGTAGTACGAGCCCTTAACTGGTGTTGAAAAAATAGCTTTCCTAACTCGAAACTGAAAATCCACGTACGACCGAACTGTGGAATGAACTGCCTGCGGCGGTATTCCCGTCGATACGACATATAACCATCAAAAAACGAGTTTATGTTTTCTTAAAAAGCCAGCAACGCTCCTGTCACACCCCAGGTGTTGCAGTAATCTATGGGCAGCGGTGATCGCTTACCATCAAGTGACCCGCTGGCTCGTTTGCCACCCTAAGTCATAAAAAAAATCCAGGGATCTAACTTGAAAAATAATCATTATCTTCACTACAGCCCTTAAAAGTCCACAGTTGGACAAAAGCCTCTTCCAAGGATACTTCGTTCCATGGAAGAATATTGCTATACCCACGCTTGACCAAGGCGGATTGGCGAGCGCAGTTTCTTAGGCTTCTTGTGCTTCCGATGCTGCTGCCCATCGAAAGCATGTTTGAAGCTGGGGAAGGAATACGAATTTGTTAGAGCAGAGAAGGGAATGAAAGGTATTGGGATACAATTCATACGGATAAATAGGAAAAGCAAGTATCAGCTCCCGAGGTCGGGCGCTCATACCATCGGGTATGCCTGCAACCAATAGACAGGCAGATGAGGATGATATTCCTGACTATTGAAAACATCAGAAGAATGTATATTACCCGTTTGTATTAGTTGCATACATACATATTATCATGGTTTTCGGGGTAGACAGAGCCATTAAAACCAAAGGCCACGGTTAGCGTGTTGGCAGGAATATAGAGATGGAAAACGGAATCAAAATAGTGATGGGTTGCTAGCCATATCACCTATTAACGATGTCTTAGATTTTTGGCCATTCCCTCAGCTGGCTTCTACGGTCTGCGCGGGAAGAGAAGCGGTAGCTGGTACATTCTGTGTTTTTGTCTTTTCGCCCAGACCAATAAGAGCGTTTAACAAGCGAATTTAGGATAAAAAACAATTATTTCACAATCAAAATAAAAGAATTATTAATAGAGAAAAGTGTTTACAAAATTGAAGATTTCTTTAAGAATTATGATTTTAAGACAATCGAATGACATAGGTACATACATATTATCAAGTCTTTATCCCTTACGGGATAAAGACGGTCACATTAAGCGTGTTGGTGGGCGTAAAGGCGGAGAACGGAATCAAAACAATGATGGATTGCTAGCCGCATCGCCTATTGTCATGATTAAATGATATTGCATGGATCATTTAAAATGAGTTGAATGTATGTACATATTACTTTTTCTTATTAGTATACTTTTAATGTTCCTATTATGCTCTATTTCAGATACGATTGTAAAATAATCCTAATTAATATTATAAATGCGAAAGTGAGTTTGTTATGCTTTTACGTTGTAACTACTGAATTGATCATCATGAAATTTTGCATACACGTTATCTGGGGTACGGATAAGGACATAAGGTACATTTTATCCCGAGATAAAGTACTGTTCCCGAGGGATCGACTTTGACACGGGCGGAGCCGCGGGTGAAATCTAGTTCATGAATAAATAAATGAAAATGTATACTATTTTCGTGGGCGACAACTATTATTATATTTGTATATTTATACACAAATCTGTGGGCACAAACACCTACGAGTACAAAGACTCTCTGTCCAAATTTAGACGGCCTAGAAACATACTAGTAAATCTTTTTCTTGAAGTAGTTTACCGTTCTAAAAATACCATTCCATTTCAAATGATTTAGCTGAGGATCACTCCAAAACTGTTATCGATCGAATGGCTCGATAAGCTTTATGTTATTGAAATCAATGGGCGATTGTAGAACGCGGTGTGTTGTACGGAACCATTGTCTTTATGCCTGAAATTAAATAAAATCGCGACATTTGCACGCGAACTCGTGTACATGGAGAATATCGATGGTACGCCCAAAATACTCGTCGTCAACTTTAGAATTTTACTTGCTTTGCACATTTGAAACAAAGGAAATTCGTGGATCATCATCAATTTAAACCGGGAGAGTATATTGTTTCATAATTTCATGATAGGCAGTGTATCTTCAAAAACAATAATCAGTATAAACTTAATTTTAAAGTAGCAATAGCAGTGAACTATATTTTGCCTACGAAGCTCAGTTTGAATCTCGCACCGTTTACCTAGTGCAATCGGTGATGACGACCTAAAGCTACAGCTATAGGCTTATATATTCAGTAACAAATAATACTTTATACACTGCAACGCAAAATCTGCTGTATCCCTTTTGTTTCTTTTATGGCAGATTGTGAAATGTAAACTACCTACTTACTTCAAAAAAAAAAAAATATAAATTGGTGAAGTTAACTTTTAACTTTTGCATAATTTTTTATATATTTTGATATACAATAAAACTCTAATTTCTACTTACTGACCCCTTTAATATAACATAAAACTCACTCTGTTTTTGAGGTCTCGCTAAGCTTGTGAAAGCTGAGTTGATGACTATAAAACAATAGTTATAGCAAGAATACAGCTAATTTATTTCATTTATGCTTTAAATATCTATGTAGTTATTCTCAATAATATAATAAAATTGTCTTATTAAGTACAAAAAATTGCCCTCCGAGTTCTTAAAGTATAGTTTACCTTTACTTACATAATTAAATATATTTTCAGTTACTGACCACCTCATTCACTATGATGACACGGAAGGCCACTATCAAAGACCTAACCATGAAGCTGAGGCAAGCCCTGTTTGACCTTAAAGCGTGTCGTGAGGATAAGGCACAACTGTTACTGGAACGGGAGGAATCTGAAGAAGAATTTCAGAAAATAAATGATCGCCATAGTCAATTAAAAAATGAATGTATAAGTCTTCACAATAACAGTACAGAATTGTTGGAAGAAAACCTTAGGTTGAAAGAATGCTTAGAGCAAGCTAACGAGTGCCGTATGGTACATGAACGGGCCCTATGTCGCATAAATGAGTTAGAACAAAGCTTATACGATGCACAAAAATCTGCATTAGAGATACAAGATCAAAAAGATGCCGAAATATGTAACAAAACGCTTCATTTGTACAGCGAACTCATGGAGTGTGGCTCGGGACCGGTCATGGAAATACCTGCGAGTACTCCGCAGTCACAGTATTTTATTTTAAATAGTCATAATAAAATTAAAAAGTATGTAAAAATTAATAGAATAATAAAACGCACTAAGAAAGTATTATCTAAACAAAAAAAATGTAAATCTTTAGCGCAGTTAAGTAGGGAAAAACTGTGTTTGTCTAAGGAACTTAGATCATGTGAAGATGACCTATATATGGCTAGCCGTATATATGACACCGAGATTCATGAGTTGCAGTCACAGGTCTCGGAATTGCAACAGTCCTTAAATAATTTATCAAAAATGTATGAAGTGTCCCAAAAAGATATAAGTAAATATATTTTAGAGGCCAAAGAATTTGTGGCTGAAGCTCACTATAATAAAGAGCGGTATGATGCTCTCTTACAAAAACAGCAGTGCTATAGTACTCCTGAAACGGCAATTACAATGTCACCTGTAATAGCCATTGTTCCCGAGTCTAGAGAATGTGATACTGGTAAATGTAACTTAGAAACAAGGATAGGTACGATAGAAAATAGTTTTAATAAAAAAAGGTTTTGTAACAAATTATTTATATACTCTGATAAATTAGGTCAAGGTCTTAGTAGCATAATTTTGAGTCACCTCAACCATAACTGTTCTGTCTACAACACATGTACACCCGGCGCTTCTTATTTAGACCTGGTAAACAGTATTACTTGTGACAGTCTTGATGAAAACTGTACAATATTAATATTATGTGGTGACAGTTCCTCTGTATCAAAAAGGAATATTAAACAAAGTATGGACAAATTAATTAATATAAATGAAAGAACACAATGTAAATTTATGATATGTGCCTTTCCGTATTCGGAATCTTTAGATAGGAAAAGAAACGAGCACATACACAATTTAAATGTACATATGTACAACATGACGTATCGTCATGGCGATTTTATTTTTTATTTAGATATAAATAAGTTTATAAGTAGATTTAAGTTGACTAACGATACTATGTATCTTCCTTTTAATTTTAAAAGACAAATAGCTACAGTAGTAGCTTTTAATTTACAAACTTCTGTTGTATGTAGTACAACTGCAAATAATTTTAAATTTGACACAGGTATTGCAACTAATGATATACCTAAAATACAAAATCATCAGTCTGATTTAAACTAATTAATAAGACAACAGTCGAGGCTAAAGAATTAAATATTTTTCATCAGAATGTCCAAGGCCTGACTAGCAAATTGTTAGAATTAGAGTTGTTTATAAACAGTAAAGATTTGCATGTAGTTTGTGTGACTGAACATTTTATGCATTCGCACCAGCAACAGTTCAATGTAGAAAATTATTTATTGACAAGCTCTTACACCCGAGAGACTAAAGAAAAAGGCGGTAGCTTAATTCTAACTCGAAGTGACGTAAAATGTAAAGAACGTAAGGATATTGTTAGTCTTTCGGTAGATTGTAATGTTGAGCTGTCATGTATCGAACTAGGGAATTATATTATAGTATGTGTATACAGACCCCCGAGATCAGATTATAATACTTTAGAATCAGTTATTGAAGATGTCTTGAGAAAATTATGTTGTTGTCGCAAAAATATTATAGTGTGCGGTGACTTTAATGTTGATTTGTTAGTTACAACAACTGAAAGTGTTCGATTTTTAAATGTCTTTAAATCATTTGATTTGGTTAATTTGTTTTTGGAACCAACTAGAGTTACTGAAGATTCTGCAACGTGCATAGATAATGTTTTCTGCAATTGCACTGCTGTTGACAAATATATAACTAAAAATCTAACCTCGGATCACTACGGTCAGTTTGTAAAACTTATAAATGATGTAGAAGTAGACTTACCAAAAGTAACCTTTAGATCTATAACCAAAGCTAAAATAAATGTATTTAAGAAAAAAATATCTGAAAAAATGCCCCTAATTGAAGAAACTAGAGATGATCCGGATGCTCTATATAATAAAATGTTTGGTATTATTGAATCGGAATTCAACAATACATTCAAAATTAAAAAATGTACTAAACGCATCGGTAAAAAATTTAGTGAATGGGCTACAACTGGTATTTACGTTAGTAGAAACAGGTTATACGAATTATTAGCTATGAAAGCTTACAATAAAAATACTGAATTTATTAATTATGTTAGAACTTACTCTAAGGTTTTTAAAAAGGCGTGCCTGTGCGCAAAATCTTTATATACAAGAAAAGCTATTCTAGATTCTCATGATAAGATAAAGACCACTTGGAAAATTATTAACATGGAAACCGGGAAAACTAAAAATCGTGACAACAAAATAGAATTAAAAGTAGATAATAAGATCCTCAGTACTAATGAAGACGTCGCAAAATATTTCGAAGATTTCTTTACTAACATTCCCGTAAATACTACTGCCTCCTTACGTTCATCATCTGAGGAATCTAAAAAACTATTAACAAGCTGTATACCAGAATGTAACAATCATTTAATATTTCAACATGTAACACCTCAAATAATCATTGATACATTTAAGAGTTTGAACAATAAGAAAACTGGAGATTTGTGGGATATCTCTGTAGCTGTCATTAGTAACATCATTGAAGTAATTGCACCATATTTAGCTTCTATATTTAATAAGTGTGTAGATACTGGGACATTTCCTGACTTGATGAAGTTAAGTAAAGTCATTCCTTTGTACAAATCTGGCGATAAAAATGATCCCACTAATTACCGTCCCATTTCTATTCTGCCAGCTCTTAGTAAAATATTTGAAAAAATGATTTTTAATCAGTTATTAGCTTTTTTTAACATAAATAGCCTTTTCCATCGTGAACAGTATGGATTTACAAAGGGTCGGTCAACTACAGACGCGGGTGTAGCTCTGTTGAAATACATATATGATGTTTGGGAGGGAAAACAAAATGCTATTGGTGTTTTTTGTGATCTTTCCAAAGCCTTTGATTGCGTAGACCACAATACCCTTCTCTCCAAGCTGGAGCACTATGGAATAAAAGGTAAATCTCGCGATTTACTTGAATCTTATTTAAGTGGCCGAACTCAAAAAGTTAGTTTAGATAGGGTACAATCCTCCGGATCATCGGTTAAGATGGGCGTACCCCAGGGCTCTATCCTAGGGCCTCTGTTATTCCTCATTTACATCAATGACCTACCTTACTGTGTCAATACATGTAAGGCTGTACTATTTGCCGATGACACTTCTCTTGTCTTCAAAATTGATAGACAAACTAATTCTTTTGACGTGGTTAATAGTACTTTAGCTCAAGTGTTGGATTGGTTCACAGCGAACAATCTATTGTTGAACGCTAAGAAAACGAAATGTATTAAATTTTGCTTACCAAATGTTACAAAAATTCCAACACAAATAGTAATGGATAATGAACCACTAGATTTAACTGATAAAACAACATTTCTTGGAATAACTCTTGATGCCGGGCTTCAATGGGGTGCCCATATTACTACGTTAGCGGGTAAACTTAGTTCTGCAGCTTATGCTGTCAGGAGAATTAGACAACTGACTGATGTTGATACTGCGCGTTTGGTATATTTCAGTTACTTTCATAGTGTTATGTCTTATGCGATTTTACTATGGGGTAACGCTGCAGAAGTAAACACCATATTTGTCCTGCAGAAGCGCGCTATTAGATCTATATATAAACTTGGTGCTAGAGAATCTCTTAGAGAATTGTTTAAAGATATAAATATTTTAACTTTACCTTCTCAGTACATATTTGCGAATATTATGTTTGTGCGCTATAATCTTGATTTATATAAGAAAAATAGTGATATCCATGACCGAAACACGAGAAATAAAAATAAATTAGCTACACCAGTATTGCGATTGCAGAAAACTATGAATTCATTTTTGGGTTTAGGAGTACGCTTCTATAATAAAATTCCTGCAGAAATATTAGGTCTGCCTTTACTTAAGTTCAAAACGATTGTAAAAAACCAGTTAATAAAAAAGGCTTATTACTGCATTGATGATTATATTACTGATAAAAATGCGTGGAAATTTATATAAATTTATTTAATGTTAACAATTATTAAATGTTAAAATTAATCTATAGTATGAAAAATTGTATTTAATGTTAACAATGTATTCAGAGCCCTTCAGGCACGTAGGGACCAAGGCTGGATTGAGTTTCTTTCGGCGTATTCTTCTCACCAGTGGTCGTTCCGAAACGCTAGTAGTATTTCAATTTTGCATATATAAAAAAATATATAAGAAATAAAAATATGACGTTCAAAAAGAGATACATGTATCCAATTTTGAATAAAAATCTTTGACTTTGACTTTGACTTTGACACTAGATTTTATTTAGAAAGAAAATAGTCTTAGGAAAAAGGGAGATACAGGTGTCGTATCCCCCCTCCCCGAGATCTTGAAACCTTCAAAATTCTAAATATTATTGTCAAATATTTAAATCTTCTTTTACAAATGGAATGGTTACAACATTATGGTATTATTGTACGCCCTCGCTTAACTTAACTTTTAGTACGCTCGTGTAACGTTTGAACATTGACTGTTGGTTGGCCTATCAGAATTGTGAAATTTCGCGCTCGCTCCGCTCGCGTTAGTGTTTGTTTGTTTGTTTTTCGTGTGTGTAACGGGTAAACACTAGTGTCAGATTTTTCAAGGTGCCTAAAGGCATTTGACATAGCTTAATGACAGCCATCAATGATGACAGCCAGGACCAACGGCGTAACGTGCCTTTCGGAGCACGTTAAGCCGTGAAGCGTTAGTGTTAAAGTGACTGCTTATGTATGTGTACAGCCGTGTGGTTTCCGGCAGAGTAGAATAGGACCACTCCAAGTCTTCTAATGCAGGTCTTAAGAGACGACTTAGGAATTACAAGCTCAACAAAGCTCATAAACATCAATAAGACCTCTCCAACCCGTCTGGCCAGTGAGGAGAATGTAGGCCTAACCCTCTGTTTGCTCTGGCCAAGTATGTCTCCGGAGACTAAAAAGACCTGATGGTGATGTATGTGTACCGCAAATACACAATTCAAAACGTGGCTGGTCTGCTAGCTAACGAATCCTCGAGCTGGCACTGTTCATCCCCCCTAAATAAAAATCCTGGCTACTTTTACCCTTAGTAAAGCCTCATAATGCTCTACGTGAGAAATAGCAGTGCCCCCAACGCTTATTCTCTTCATGATCGAAGTTTATATTAGAAAACCGGCCATTCCAAGATCAGACCAGGGTTGTAGGTACTATTACAATGTAACTGTATAATATATCATCATCATCATCATCATCAGGTCTTTTTAGTCTCCACTGCAGGAGCATGACCCGGACTATATACTACCGGAGCCATACTTGGCCAGAGCAGACAGAGGATTTGGCCTACACTCTCCTCGCTGGCCAGACGGGTTGGAGAGGTTGGTGACTCGTGAAGGATCCTTCACGAGTATAATATATCATCATCATCATCATCAGGTCCTTTTTAGTCTCCACTACACGAGCATGACCCTCTCTGTACTACTAGGGCCATACTTGGCCACAGCAGCCAGAGGTCTTGGCCTACACTCTCCACGCTGGCCAGACGGGTTGGAGAGGTCTCATAGATGTTTATGAGCTTTGTTTAGCTTGTATTTCCTAAGTCGCCTTCTACGACATCCACGGGAAGACTTGGAGTGGTCCTATTCTACTCCGCCGGATACCACACGGCAGTATAATATATAATATAATGTATATATAATATAATTTATAATGTATAAAAAAGAATAATGTAACTCTGTCAATTTAAAGATCAGGGGTGTAATTCTCAACTGTTTGCCCGGTGGTTGCAGATATGGCATCGGGTACGCGTGCCCGGCCTCCCCAGCTGCTACCTGCTTTTCTTCCATTGATCCGAGTGAATTGAAGTGAAGACATAAGAAGCCAAAGAAAATGCGTTCGCCAACCCACCTGCCAAGCGTGGTAAATATGGGAATATGCTCCCATAGAACGGAGAGTCTTTTCGAGAGGTCTTTGTCCAGCAGACTTCTTACAGCTGTAATGAACTCGATTTTATAAAAGTGGATTCCAAAATCGATTGTCCAAATGTTTTATAGAGCCTCCAGGTTAAAATTTTGATAAATCGTCTTTACTATGTTTAATAAAGAAATAAAAAGTACGCTCAAAGAGACATCCTAACGGATGGGATGTTAAAGATATTAACAAGTCTTTGTTAAGCCTTTTGTTTCTTCGCTTGCCATTCAGACAAAAATATAACAAAAGTTAGGTAACCTTCCAATAGAAAAACATGCTTTGTGTAGTTAGATTTATTAGTGAATGTCGCCGCGAATATTAAAAACTTATTAGTTTAATCGCCATTGTTTATTTGAGTTACAACCTAGTAGATTTGCAAAAGTCAGTCTAACTATTGGGCACGGCAGGCTCGGTAGTCACGCAAACTCATATTCAACCCGCTAGAGATTCGCTAGCTTATCAAAGCGTTATTATACAAATTAAACAAGGACAAAACTAAATAATAAATCGGCGAAATGCGAGTCGGACTCGCGCACAAAGGGTTCTGTGCCATTATCTATACAATATAGACACTTTATTATAAAAATCACCTTTGCTCTGTGTAAATCCCCCTAAATTTTTATTTTAATTTAATTATTTATTTTTAAAGTGAATATACTATTAAATATTCTTTGAATATTAAGTGTCTACTGCCGTTATTAATATCGAATAAAAAACGGCAAAAACGTTACGTTTGTTGTATGAGCGACCCAATTAAATGTTTATTTTAGTCTGTTTTTAGTATTTGTTGTTATAAGCAGCAACATAAATACATCATCTGTAAAAATGTTAACTGTCTGGCTATCACGGTTCATGAGATACAGCCTAGATCATGAACTCTTAGTCACAGGGTCTCACTTTTTAACCCTTTGTGTACGGAACCCTAAAATCCATAACTATACCATCCCCGACTTCTGGCGACTCATAATATTTGCAATGCCATTTCTTACTTCCAGCAAATCATAACAATGCTATCCCCGAAAGGCGCGATCGCAGCCTGAAATTTTGAAGGGGGTCACTGATAATGAAATTTTGAGCCTATTCAAATCGCACATTTTAGATTTTTATGGACATCGTTAGGCATCGCGTATTTCAAGAAAGTAAACATGTCAGCAAAAGTGGTTCTTTTATTTTCATAAATCCCTTGGTTGAAGGCGGAAAACTTGCAAACCAAGAACAAGTTCTCCTAAATTTACTTTTTAAAAAGAAAAATTGCATTTAAACTCTTCTGCCCGTTTGACGGCAACGACGCTATGGACACACACCGCACCCTGCCAGCATGGGCTTAACTAATACAACTCTATTTTTATTTATGAGTTAAATCATTATCGCAGTTAAAATTTATATAGGGCTATAAGCCGTGGAAATTGGATATAAGTATGAACCGGTTGGATGCAGTTTATCGTCGCGTACGGCGCGTCGTCACGTATCCGCTGCTCGCTGGTTGCGTAGCCATTTCACGTCACAGGGTGAGATCGGTCGGAAGCGAAGGTTGCGCCCGTGACCGCGCCCGCCCGTCGTCGCCGCAGCTCAGTATCGCGCCGCGCTCGCTGCTCCTCGGACCTCGACCCACGTACCTCAGGGCGAAGGAGACGATCCTCGCGAACCCCAGTGAAGTGATGTGTCTGCATAGCTGACGATGTGCAAGCGATTGTGTCAAGTGTGTGTATGCGCGAGAGGTGACCACCGGCACAGACCCGCGCGACCGTAGCGTCATGTGGATGACACTGCTGCCTCTATTCGGTCTCATCGTCCTCGGCGGTGGGGCCTCCTTTAGCCCCAACAGGGAATTGCTCGAGTGTGCAAGGTTCGTCTAAAGCTGGATCTAGTTAGAGTATTTCGCAGTAGTATTAACTGAATTAATCTGCCGGTCGCGATTCGTGCAGGGACCTCGAATGAGCTACAAAAATAATTTAGATGGGCACGCGAGACGGCCGTCTGCTGCGGCCGCGGTACTGCGTTAACATTCACCTTGTTTAGTGTCTTTCTGTTACGATTTATTTTTACCAACATAATTAAACTAACTACTTCCATAATTATAAATCAATTTTCAATTATCTATATCGTAAAACTATCATGGAGGTTATGTTAAGATAACAAAGATGAGATATAGATTAAAATATCAAACTTTAAAAATAATAATACGAGTATTAGCTAGATTTAATTTAAGAAGGTAAATAAATTTAGATTCGTGAACTAGCAATTAAATTATAGAAAAATTATTAACACGTTAGACTATTTTTTCTCAATAAATATATCTTATCATTTCCAAACTTAAAAGATTTTCTCCATTAAAATGCTAGAAAAAAATTCGTCATCTAACCGGAGATGCAATGACATGTACTTTTGTAGGTAAAAATTGCACAAATAAGAGAACAATAAAATACCTAATATATCTGGCTATTAATTAAAAATAAACACATGGTCTGAGCTGTATTGGCACGAGTCTGGTCGCGTCGATCGCCTTCTACACGCGCCGGGTTGGCAACACTCCTTGTTGACATAAACAGCTGATGCAAACTCGTTTATCACTACCAAAAGAACTTATCACGCTTGCACTCCTATATATCATCATCATCAATACTGATAATAAATCTGTAAGGTAGTTATTTTGTTTTCAGAGATACGTGTTTATAAGCTCTATACATGATACCTACTGAAACAAAATTGTCGATTTTTAGATTTTTTCTGTATGTAGGTATATTCCTCCATAACTCTTAAATGAATTTACAGAATTTTATGAAACTTGGTACATAAACATTTAGAAGTACAGGTTACTTACATTTTTCTTAGTTTAGAAATCGTAATGTACGCGAACGGAGTCGCGGGCACAGCTAGTTTAAATAATAAATATATATACAAATTTTCTCCTGGGTGAGCTTTGGAATAGTTTAGCACGAATTAAGATATTCTGCGTATCGATAGAACACACTTTTCCCTTCATTATGACACTTTTTCCAAAGTACGGAGTTGCGTCATTTTCAAAATATAAGCATTTTAATATTCATAGTTTATTTTTGTTTAGTAATGGTATATAAATAAAATAAATATATACGGACAAATCACACAGATTGAGCTAGCCCCAAAGTAAGTTCGAGACTTGTGTTATGGGATACTAACTTAACGATACTATATTTTATAACAAATACATATATAGATACACATCCAAGACCCAGGCCAATCTGAAAAAGATCATTTTCCATCTTGACCTGGCCGGGGATCGAACCCGGTCACTCCGTGTCGCAAGCAGGCGTGTTGACCGCTGCGCCACGGAGCTAGTCAAGATACAATAAATAGTAATAGTAAATTAGAATTTTTGTCTAGTAATGGTATATTTTTTATTCTCTTAAATTCAAGAAAGTGGGGGGCGCTGCCCCACCAAGAGGACTGGGGGCAAAGCCCAAGTACATACTAAAAAGCTTGACAAAAAAAAGGTTTAGTTCGTTAGGTTTCCTTGTGACCAAAACAAAAGCGAACGAACGAGCGTCCCCAGCTTAGGGAGTTACCCCCAAATGCTAACCTAAAATTCTATTTCAATACTTTTTGTATGAAAATATAAATTACGTCCCCGCGCTTTAAAAATCATATTTTAAAAGAGAGCAAAGCAACTTCTATTAGATTGAATCATCAGAAACTCCAAATTCGTGCTAATCTATTCTAAAGTTCACCCTTTCACAACAACAACGCTCGGGTGAGAAGAATCTCACCTGAGCGTTTAACATGCCGCATCTTCAGCTGTGGTGTTTTGAAGCCTTCCGGGCTAATGAAAGCATAGGGGAGACAGTGAATGACAGTAACGGCTAGTCAAAAGTATCGAACGCTCTGAAGGTTTATCTAATTCTAATTGTTAGAGTTCGACCTAAGGTTCCGATTTTTGTTTCGGCATCTGTTTTCGGCAAGGAATAGCCCGACCCTTAGGCCTTACCAAAATTCACCTGTTTGGGGGAATTGGTGTGGTGACACACGTGTCAATAGTCAGCCCAGTCTAGTAGTAAGTTTATATTAAAGTATGGAGTCTTATTAACATGATTTACCTCTCTTCTATGGTGTCAAATATCACCATATAGGTACGTAATAATATAGTACGTAATCATATATACGTACGTATGTATAGTACGTAATAATATAGTAATAGTTAGTAGTAGTAATTAGTATTTTTGATACATTTATATAAAACTAGCTTTCGCTCGCGGCTCCGCCCGCGTCAATGTCGATCCCTCGGAAATAGTACTTTTTCCCGGGATAAAAGGTAGCCTATGTCCTTCTCCGTACTCCAGAGAACTTGTATTTAAAATTTCATTATAATCGGTTCAGTAGTTACGGCGTGAAAGCGTAACAAACAAACAAACAAACAAACAAATAAACAAACAAACAAACTCACTTTCGCATTTATAATATTATTAGTAAGGAGTGAGGATAAGGATAAGGATTCGGTTTAGATTTCGACCGAAGCTACTTTTCAGTTTCAGTCGGTCTCTATTAATTGTCAAAACCAGTGAACCACAGAGGCAGTTTAGCGAGGTGACCTCGCTAAGCTGCCTCCGTGGTCCACTGGTTAGGGCGTTTGCCAGTAGACCCGGGGGTCGTGGGTTCGGCTCCACGGAAAGTAGGTATGCTTTGTTTACTTGTTTCCCTGTTTGGTTAGGACATTACAGGCGTAAATCACCTGTGTGCCCATGGTCTATTGACTGTGTCACTTACATGAAATGACACCAAACCGCTCTCTAGCACATGTCACTGCAAAAATATCGCGCCATAAGGTTGAGTTAGAGGACTTTAAGACTGCCATGGAGATCGTTGACTACCCGCGCCGTTTTGGCAACACTCCTAGTTGACATAAACAACCGATACAAACTTGTTTATCACGTCCTTAAGAACTTATTACGCTTGTACCTGTAGGTCAATTAGTATAACCAAAAGACAACAGCCGGTAATTGTTTAAAAATCAACAGTGATCCGCTGATCTAAGAGACCGCATAACCGAAATGTCTCAGGATCTAGCCTCGCCCAGCCTGACTACTTTGGTTTATAGTAGAATCTCATTCAAAATGTGACATTAGTAATTTTCTGCTTGCGGTAAATAAAAGCATGCTTAGCGTCTTAACAATATTTTAATAAGGGTGTTTTTTTGCATTCACAATGCTATTCGCGCCTCAGTTCATTCGTGTCTCGGCCCTCCGCAACTTCCTCTTTTGCGCTTAAATTACACACTCGTTATACTATTATTATTTATATGCGCCATATATAATGTTTTAATTTGATAAGATTATATTAGAATAGCATTCTCAATGCAAAAACCCTTATTAAAATATTGCATGGCATCCTACACATTAGTTCATTCTCAATTGAACACACAAGAGTGGTTCGGACCCCGGTCAGGTCAAGTTGGAAAATGATATTTTTCAGATTGGCCTGGGTCTTGAATGTTTATCTATATATGTATTTGTCATAAAATATAGTATCGTTGAGTTAGTATCCTATAACAAAAGTCTCGAACTTACTTTGGGGCTAGCTCAATCTGTGTAATTTGTCCGTAAGTATATATTTATTTCTTTATAACTTGTAAAATGATCATTTACCTCACTTCTATATAATAGTGGGGTAGTTGTATTAGATATGGCAAGCCCTAATGTTTAAGATGGGATGTGGTGGAGATATTCGACGTGTAGAATTGTAGCGGGTTGCTTAATTGGTGGTCGTACAAACACCAAGTCGCTGGTTCGAATCTTTTCGCCATATTTTATTTCTTAATATAATACGAGTCATAACAACAGCTTCCTATTCTTCACTAGTGTGTAATAATGTCTGTGTACTGTGACTAGATGACAGGTATGTAGCTACATCAGACGAATTATATCAACACACACGATAAGAAAGGGGTAAATATATATTTTATATTTGAATTTTTACAATTGAATACAAAGTAATTTAAATCAAGTAGCCAATGCGGTTCCATTGACTCTTTGATAAATTGATTGTTTAGCCTGTCGTTTCCCACCGCTGGGTATAAGCCTTCTCAATCTGGGGCTACTTGCTGCACACAAGTTGAAAACCCTTCTACATCGTCTTGCCATCTTCTCCTCGGTCTGCCTCTCTTCCTTTGTACCTCTGATTCCCATAAAGTAGCCATTCAGGACCATCTGCTTGAAAGAAATATTTATTATTATTATTTAATTACAGACTAAACAGATAGGTATGTACCTAATTACAATAAAGAGCAAGGGTAAACGCTAACTAAGGTATGCGGGTGACTAATAATAAAACCATATTTTCTGCCTAGGTGTAAAATATTATAAGTGTTACCATGGCACAGTTACATCAACCAGACATTAGCATTTCCGGCTAGTTAGCAAAATGCCTCCAGTCGCAAATCAGAGCGACTATGACTGAGCCATTGCCACAGTAAACGGAGGACGGAGGTAAATCACTTGAGTAATTACTAATTACACATAAGTACCTACATAGATGTACATACCCGTCTGGCCAGCTAGGAGAGTATAGGCCAAATCCTCTGTCTGCTCTGGCCAAGTATGGCTCCAGTGGTACAAAAATGGTCATGCTCCTGTAGTGGAAACTAAAAAGACCTGATGATGATGATGATGATGACATAGATGTTTTAGGCAAGAGTATGATACCTACCAACCTAAACAATATTCCACTACATACTTCTCTCTATTACCCCAGCGTATCTCTTGTTATAGAGTTCAATGTCCTTTCTAACACATTCCTACCGGCCGATTTGCTAACTCAGTGACCAACGTTTTGATAGTCACTTCAAAATACATTACGAGTTTCCTATGATTGACTTTTTTTATTAAAGATATATAAAACGCAATGTACTTTAAAATGACTATTAAAACGTTGTACACTGAGTTAGCAAATAGGCCGGCTGGACAGCGTACGTCTATAGCGTTTATAACAATAAAACTTCTATCTTGATTTATATTATGTTTCTCTACAGTTAATACAAGGTACCTGCTATAATGATTCTCAAGGGCTTGTTGGGGTGCTTAGGCGGAAAAAGGAAAATACAAATGGATACTTTTAAACTTTCGCGCTAACGGAATTAGCGCGAATATACCGTTTTTCTCCAGACGTTTCGACCAGGTTGCACCGGCCGTGGTCACTGGACTCATCCAGTGCGAATTGTCTGGAGAAAAACGGTATGTTTCGCGAATTCCCGTTAAAGCATCTAGTAAATAGAGATGGGTTACTGGCCGCATCGTCAATGACGTATTTCCTTACATTTTCGCCAGAGCCCTCGGTGTCGGCTTCAACGGCCTGCGCGGAAAAAGAAACAACTGTTTCATTCTACGTTTTATCTTTTCTCTCAGAATTTAGAATATAAGGAGGATCTAAATACATCCTTCGAGTAGATAACACCTATACCATCGCGCAGCAAAACATAGAATTTTGCCAGTGACCTAAAGACAACAATAGCTTTACTGAAGCGCCAAGCCAAATTTAAACCAGTTTATCACTATTTGCGTCACTAATAACCCAAATATATCCCTTCGGCCGTGCGGTAACCGCGACAACCAAAATAGACCCTTGAGCTGAATACCGTAGTTGCAGTACGTCTGTCGTGCATAACCCGGTTGTGTAACCCGGTCTTATATCTCGGTGCACGTTGAGATGTGTGTGATGTTTAGTACATATATCTATCTATGAGTGTACAAGAAAGATATTTTTTTAATGTTAGTACGATTATACTACGTCAATTTAAGTTAATTAAAGATTAAATAAAATTTATTATAAGTGGCTGGCAAATCAACTTAGTATGAAACGTACAAAAATTCATCAGCAACAAGCTTCGTCAAAAAATGTACAAAATTCATCCGCAACATGCTTCGTCAGAAATACTCAATCTAAAAGACCGCCCCGCATCGTCCCTGGTCCAAAGGTACCCATTATACTGGCAGTATTTCCTCTTTCAATCGCTATGGAAAGCCTCTGAACCAAATACGATACGGAGCGACTGTCGTTGGTTCGTTCAGCAACACGACGCCCCAAATCTTTGACAAAGGCCCTTGCTTCAGAACCCCAAGCACCCGTGGTCTCAAAAGCTACCGGCACAAAAATATAGGCAGGTTTTAAACAGGCGTACTTAGCATGTTTTTGTTTCGCAGCATTCGCGGCAGCTGATCCTGTAGTAGTAATTGTGTCTTTAAGGTGTGAAGTGGCGAATGTACTCACACAAGTTGCATCCCACAATAAACATCGACCATTCGACCAAGGTATCAATGTCAAGCCATCAGGTCTTTTGCCATCAGTGCGACTCAATCCGGGAGGCTCCAAAACACAAGGGATATTGGCACTGACCATAGCTCGTCTCAAAATATCGTTTGGTGCATGATGTCTTGGAAACCTCCCAGCAGACCTCACGCAGCTCAAACCATGATGGCCCCTGATATCAGCGAGAGCTCCGCAAAAAATGTACTAAATTTCAACTTAATCTGTATAGTAGATTCGGATTAAATTTGTTGTGTTGGACGGACAGACAGACATACGAATGATCCTATAAGGGTTCCGTTTTGTCTCTTGGTCGTACGGAGCCCTAAAAACAAATTCAACTAGTATTAAAGTAGTTTGCTTTTTCCTAAAATTAAAACATATAAAGAGCTTAGCCACCAGCCTTCAGAAGATAAAATAATAGAAGCCAACGACTATCTCGTTATGGAAAATAACATAAACTTATTTATTGGGAGTTATTACCACATGACTCATTAAGCACTCTTGCAGAAAGCTTTGTATCTGCACAACAACATTGCTTGAAAACTTTTTTTCCAAAATAATACAGATACATGAACAATGCAGAATGTAAACGGTAGGGTTCTCAACTATATTTTTTTCGTTTGTCCGAGTGTTCTAGTTCTTAAATATTAGAGATGTGCTTATTAAAACCATACATATTCTCTGAGTACTGACTCAGCACTGTAGTTTGTTATTCGTGTTATGTCTCAAGGCATTTTTTTGCTACCTGTGATCACCCATTTTAGTGGCTGTACCCGGGTTTGCTTAACACGCGGAAGCACTAATAATACTTACCCCCATTGGGCTATCGGGCTTAAGAACAACTGGGGTACGCATCAGCATGGTTTGATGACTTGGCCAGTCTGCGTTTTTAGATTTTGGAGGTAAACAGATTTTGGAGGAAATAAACTATTTTGGTGCAAAAACATATCCTGCACAATCATAATTTACAATCTTTAAGACTTTGTTCGTGAAGATTTTTTGAGCTATCATGTGACTTTAATGAATAGACCAAGATCTCGCTATATGATTTATAACTTCATCTGTTCTGACAGCCTTTTACTATTTTCCTAATGTTATTATTTACCAAGTTATATTTAAACTGTCCGCATAGAAGATATTTAATGCCATAGATCTAAGAATAATCAGGATAGGACCTTGAGAATGTGGCAGTAAAGCAAATCACAATGTATGCAGACGTGTCGTGACACGAAATTCACGCACACATCGGCACTCAAATGGATGCAGGTTTTCCCCGGTCGAAATGTCAAACTCACGAAATGTCAAACTTGTACTTACCGCGAAGTTGGTGTGCCTTTTGAAACTCGTTGAAAATAAGCATAAAAACATAAAATAATGCCGAGCTGTGTGGTAAAAGAGTGTAAAAATTATAGTAAACTACACAAAAAGTCCGACGGTATCACGTATCATAGGTAAGTACAAACTTCTTGTTGTTTTCGAGACTATGTAAGTATTTCACTCAATCGCATATTTTCTTGGTTTAATTATACTATTTACACACACAACACCTCAGTTACTCGTATGTACGAATTGGTTGGTAACCAAAACACACGTTTCAACTACAATTTTAAATTAAATTATGTTGATTTTGTAATTTTCTTTGCGCCGCAAAAGTCAATGACCCAGTGACAGCGCAGCGCTAAGTCGGACTGTCGGTGTTGCCAGAATATGATTTCAAGATTCCTGTTCTTTATTTTAAAAATAAAATTTTATTTTGTTTATTTTTTTTAAGGTTCCCCATTCGTGATGCTTATGTAAAAAAATAATAGATCGATATTATTAGAAGAAATAGAAAGGATGCATCATGGGTACCATCAAATTATTCATTTGTTTGTTCCGAACATTTTAAAAATAGCAATTTTTATATGACAAAAGGAGCATATCGCCGGTTGATTAAGTTCGCGTGCCCAGAAAAGGTATGTTTCTTATTAATACTTTTACTCGACTTAAAAAAAAGGAGCAGTTCCATTTGTATTTCATTTTGCATATTTTTACGTCATAACTCCATCATTTATGAACTAAATTTGGAAAATCGATGTATGTGTTGATGATAAATGTATGAAGTGAGATGATTTTGGAATCCAAGATGGCTGACATTACTTTTCATTTAAAGTCAACTTTATTGGCGTTTTGGATTTTTTTGGGATATCAACAAAAATGAAGTCATTTTCAGTTTTCAAGATGGTCATCACCATTATTTATGGAAATTCGACTTGGGTGACGTTTTCGAAGTATTTCGGGGTAAAACTGACGTCAATTTTGTGTTGGGATTCAAGATGACTGTCACTATTTTTTTGAAAATATGACTTATGTGTCGCTTTTGAGTTATTTTTGGGTGCATCACAAACAACACCTATGGGATGCAAAACAGGGGTGATATTTTCGAGGTATTTTGGCGTGTAGATCACAAAAGTGGTGTCAATTTCGGGATCATACGCGGTTTTTTTTTATAGATAGAGATATTCAATGTTTATATTTTATACTTATATGTAAATGTGAAAGTATTTTATTATCATTTGTCGACGTCAGAATAAAAGATTTTAACTTTGAACAATTTCTGAATTTGATATTGTTGATTTATTGACGACACTAATAATCTATAGAACTACTGAATCTATAAATCTGCAAAATTATAAAAAAAGTAATTTTAAAATTTACCACCAATATAAGGCCTCGAGGGTTTGTTTTTCTGTAAGTAAAATTATATTTATTGTTATTTATTAACTTAAAACATAGTAAAATAAAAATGTTATCTATAATTTCGTTCTTTTATTTCTTTTATCGAGTTCCCCAAAACGTCTAAGGTCGCTCAAAGATGAGATTGATTCACAGTTGCCCTTCTGGATCATTATGTCTAAATTCATAATACTTCTCTGATATAGATGTTACGTTTTGTAAAAAAAATACAAATAATATTAGTGCTACTAGGCATCAGTACCACTCACAATTTATTTACTCTTAATTATTGGGTAATTTTTGATGACAATGGTCACCCTATACTGCACACATGTAACCAAAGTTTGCTTCACTTTGACGTTCCTTACGCCCGGTCCATATTATTCTTAGGTCCATGTTTAATGCATACATATAATTGGGAGTCCAGAAATTAGACTAGCTTAGACGCTATTTGAAAATTATCACACTTTGACAAATGAATTGCCAAAAAAGTTTTTAATATTTTATTTAATTTTTATTTTTTAATATTAATTTTAATATTTATATAATGATAACATAGCCCCTAAACGAAAAGGGCAACAATCCATAAATAAGTATGTGATAAAAACCTATCAATTTTCATCAGATAACAATCAAAATTTGTATTCAATTTACTGTGAAATAATATAAGTATATATGCAATTTTCAAATACAACAATTAGCCTCAACATCACAGATAGGCAGTTCAATGTAGAGAACTAGTAAAACAATGCGGCAAGATCTTGTACTAAATAAACCGGACGTGACACGAGTAATGACATGCAATTGTCATGCTATGACAGTGTCACGAATGCCTTGTGCTGTCAAATAATAGCTTTCGTACACTTGAGATACAAAAAACGGGTCATTTCGATACAAGACTCATAATAATGGAGAATTAACTCTTTACGTTTTCTTATATAAAGCTATATTGTCCTATAGATAATATGTAAATACTTAAGTATGGTGTTACTTAAGTATGGTGTTGCAAATTGAGAGACGTCGAAGTAGGGGCGAAGGAACGCTGGTTTGAGTGCGTCAAACAGGATATGGATAGGAAGGGCGTAACAGAAGGCTTGACAGGCGACAGAGCAAAATGGAAGAGATTGACGTGCTGGGCCGACTACGCCTCGTAATAGTGAGATAGTAGAAGTTTTATAATATTGTTCAACTACTTATTTAGTAACAAATTAAACAACTAGTCTATCGTGATAACGTCTTATATATAAATCGATAAACGCCGGCTTCACGCACAAAACAGTGTCACGTTCCGTGTGCAGGCGAGAGCAGGGAACATGTGACGCATCTATCCCTCTTCCACCGTTTTCATGTAAATTATCGTCCGTAAACCGGCTTTACAGACATTTTTTTTCACATATTTCAGTGTCACGTCTTTATGTTAACACAATAGACAGAAGCTCAGAAGTCAAGTCGCAAAGGTCAAAGCCATCTGGCTTGATGCAAGATAGCGGGCTTAAAGTATGGCAAATGGGAATCAGGCATGGTAGAGCCACGCTACCGGTAAAATTCATTTTTGTTTGTACTAGTATCATGAATGGGCCAGCTCGTCCGGGGAAGTACCATACTCTCACAGAAAATCGACGCTCGAGTAGAAGCTTTACCGCTTCTATACTTCGTTCAGTGAGTGAGAGAGCCGGGGCCCATCCTCCCTCCCCCTCCTCCCCTCATTTCCTTCCCCCATATACTCCACCCAACTCCTTGAAAGGCCGGTAATGCTTCTGTCACCCTGGTGTCGCAGTTCTCCATGGGTAGCGGTGAACACTTAGGTACCATCAAGTGGCTCATTTGCCGATCTATATCATTAAAAAATCGAAATCGAGTAGCAACTTTTTATGGTTCCGTCTTGAAAATGTGTCAAAAGGAACCCTATTACTAAGCCTCCGACTGCGCGTCCGTCCGTCTGGAAGAAACATGAAAATTTCACAGAATGTTTATATCTATTGTACAAATGATAAAAACAAAATAAAATTAATAATCATAGACCCCTATGATTATTAATTTTATTTTGTGTTTTCATTCCCATTCATACAAGAAACGTGTTCTTTTGGCGATTTTTGTCGATTCTGTCAAAGCTGCCTACTTGGCCGTGAAATCACAGATAATTAAAACAAGAAATCATACCTTTTGGTACTTTACAGATTTTTGTTAACCTCGAGAGTAAGGTCTCTTTTTGGGATGGGTTTTAAGCGTACTTTTTTATCAGAGTCCCTGTCCAAGAACTTGATATAAACATGAGCGAATTGTGATTTCATTCTCACATCAGTCTATTCGAAACAAGTTCTAATAGACGGGAGTTAAAAATAGTTTATTCAACTCCTAACAAGGACTGGCTTTCTCTTTTATATACGTATATAAATCAATGACAATGTTGATATTTTCGAGTGCGTTGGAGTGATCTGTTAGCCAGACAAACAGCCTGGATGGGAGCCAAGAGCCGAGCGGTAAATGTACCACGATTGTACATTGCGTTCAATTTGAGTTTTCTTATCCGAGGACTTGCGAATTTATTGACGCTGATATTTTTGGCTTAATGACTAATTTATTGACGCCAATGGTCAATGTATTTCTCACAATTCTCTGCTATCTGTTTTTGGCCTCTCTTTAGGTAGGGTAAGAAAATTTAATATAATAAACCATACGTGTGCGCTAGAGAAAAACAAAATAATCTATATATATAAAAGGCAAACCTGACTGACTCATCTATCAACGCACAGCCGAAACTACTGAACGGATTTCGCTGAAATTTGGCATACAGATAGTTGTAATAACATAGGCATCCGCTAAGAAAGGATTTTTTTGAAAATTAGCCTCTAACCTAAAATTTTGTATGGAAGTCTTACGGACTATTAGAGCTAGAAAGCTGAAACTTTATTATTAGGTTAACGATTAGAAATAAAAGTTTGTATGTATGTAAAGCTAGTCTGATTATATGGATATTACTACAAATTTAGAAAAGAAAATATTAAGGGTGCCTTGTACATACCTCTGGCAACGTGTATGCAAAAATTTCGTGATGTTTGGTCCAGCAGCTAAGGCGTAAAAGCGTAACAAATAAACAATCAAATAAATAAATAAACAGACTTACTTCCTCATTATATAATATATTTTTATTGCTTGCTTTTGTAACATCACTTACGATTATAAAACTTAATCTTATTAACAGATTTTTCGATTAATTACGAAAACTTATCCCAACACAATTTTTTAAACTTTGAACTGTCCTAGTCCATAATAAGTTTTAATACTTGTAAACTCTAATCAAACGATTGTATAGTATACGATAGATACATCATGGTATCATTCTAAGACTATCTGAAAAACAAAGATGTCCGTCTTGACTCATCGAAAAAGAATCAAACCAAGCAAATAAAATAATAAAACGCAAAATAATATTCTGGTTATTTACAATATAAAACAATTAGCACAAAGAGATATTTCATGTATTATTTACCTACCACGCAATTAAGAGCGTGCGTAAACTAAAACCAGCCTTTATAATATCCAACGCGGTTTTCGTATGATCAACCAAAAAAATTTACGTGAGAAAACTGCTTTGGATAATAAAGTGTCCGCGATTGTAGATGTAGTGTAAACCTCAGTTCGTTTAGCGGAAGGAACACAAACACGCGAGTTTAGTGCCGTACCTAGTCGCAGCAATTTTTCATATTTCCGTTACAACGTCCCTGAAGGCAAGTTTGTTATTAATTACGACAGTTTCTTGTATTTCGAGTGCCACTCAAATACTTTTGATATATGGCCCAGTGTTATTTTGGGTACATATTTGGACGTTATTATGGCGAATTGTTTTGGTTCATAGCTTCTTGGTACATAAGTATACACCAGAAATTTTACAAGTATAAAAAGATGGATAAGCTGGTCTATACTGTCTTAAACTAGAAATATTCTTATATCTATGGTTTTTAAACCGTAACAGTGGCTAATGAATGCATGTTTTTACACGATTAAATGTTAAGCACCTTTTTACATCTGATATACGCGTAAATAGTTTACCTACATTTAAAAAAAAATTACAAGCAATAAAGATGGAAGGAATATTTTTTCTATTATTGCTAATTCAGATTTCTTATCGGTATTTAATATAGGTATGCAAGCAAGCTAGGCATGCAAGTATATCTGAGTGGCTCTACCAAAAGACTCTGTTTCCGCTGTAAGGAATAATCTAAGCAAGCAAGCAGCATGCAGTATATGGAAGCAAGCAAACAGCATGCAAGCAAACATGCAGCATTCAAGCAAGCTATGCATACAAGCAAGCCAGGCATGCAGGTATATCTGGGTGGCGCTACCAAATGACTCTGTTTCCGCTGTAAGGCATAATCTAATCAAGCAAGCAGCATGCAGTATATGGAAGCGAGCAAACAGCATGCAAGCAAACATGCAGCATGCAAGCAAGCTATGTATTTAAATAAGCCAGGCATGCAAGTATATCTGGGTGCTCAGTATAGGGCAAGGTTGAGCCACGTGCAGTCGGCGCTCGAAGTCCTCAGATCCAGCCAGCAATATTTTGCACACGATAAAAATAAAGATTATTTATTTGTCAAACATGTGTTACAATGTGTTTAATAATATAATAATAAGGAATCAACATGTTTACCGTTAAGGTGTACAAATATTGTATTAGACGAGCTACTGTTTAGTCATAAAATCTATACATATAATACATATAATAAAACAGTAAAATTATTTTGTCTGTACATTTCGAATTTTTGACTGAAATGGATAGAGGGACACTTAAAAAGAATAATAGAAAGCAAAAAAATTTTTTTGGAATTTCTTGTCTGTCTGTCTGTCTGTCTGTCTGTCTGTATGTATGATCACGATTATCTCCGAAAATACTGAACCGATTTACTTCAAACTTTCACCAATTACTTTGTTTTAACTCAGTTTAACATTTAAAGTTTGTTTCATCAAAATCGGTTCATTAAAAAAAAAGTTATCGTCATTTGAATGAACTCAAGGCATGAGTTTGCCTGCAAACATATAGCAAAAATAAAATAAAATAATAAGTGACATAAGAAAATTAAAATCCAAAGTCAATTCATCATCATTATACGACAGCATTATACCTATCCATAGTAATCCATACTAAAAAAAAGGAGAAGCTGACTGTCTGACTGACATATCAACGCAGGGCCTGAACTATAAGGGTTAGGAACATGAAATTTTGCACAGGGGTTCCTTTTATAACATAGGAGAGCACTAAGAAAGGATTTTTGGAAATTCATCTCCTTAGGGGGAAAAACGGGTTGCAAAGTTAGAATGAAACTTTGTCGTTTTTGAAGTTATTCGAATGAAATTCAGCATGAAGGTTCTTTACTGAAAGGTATGAAAATTTTCTCATTTCTGGACATAGAAGTATAAAAATAAGTATATATGTTTACATTACAATCAAAAAGATCTGTGTAATTAAAAATGGTCGAAATTTCCCCTTGAAGGGGTAGAATAGGTGGGGTAAAGATTGTATGGATTTTATTTATTTACTTAAAAATATGACAATAAGAAGTTCTCCATTACAATGAAAAAATATCTGTGTAGGTGAAATGGGCAAAATCCCCTCCTTAAGGGCTAAAGATCTATGCAGGTGAAATGTATTTAATTCCCCCTTAAGGGGAAAAAGCAACGGGGCAGGGTTTTGTATGGAATTTTTATCATTTCTACTGTTCCCAAGGGAACGACATTAACGCGGGCGGAGCCGCGGGCAACAGCTAGTAGACAATAAATAAATAATATAAAATTACAAAATAAGTTCAAATAGGTACAATAAGCACTAAATTGTAAATAAATAGAAAAGAAAAAAATACACTAAATGTTATCATTAAAACACGCACTAATATCATAATAACACACACGGATAGTCAATTAGGTACGTTGTCCCATAGAAGTTTTAAATCTATGCGTTTTCCCTTAGAAGTATTTTTTTTTTAAATCTATTGGATTTCCGACGCAATTTTTTTTTAATCTATGCGTTTTCCCATAGCATACGATACTCCTTTACCCTGAAAAATATTTGGTACCCGTGAAACTATCAAAAATCAACTTTTGAGTCTGTAATATTTTTGTGTTTATTTTGCGGCAGTATTTTGAGCCTGTAGTTTTTTTGTTTCCATTTTATCAGCAATCCTTAAGTTTTAGCTTTTATAATGCTAGTCTTCAGTAATCAGATTACTATCCCAATCAGTGCTATAACTAATACTATACTGTATAACCTTATCTCAATGTCAAAAAAAAAACTTTGCAAATAAGTATTCAAAAAACCGGCCAAGAGCGAGTCGCACTCGCACACGAAGAGTTCCGTACTCGGCAAAAAATCATGTCTGTTGTATGGGAGCGCCACCTTCAATATTAATTTTATTTTTATTTATTTATTTATTTTTAAAGTGAATATATAACTAAATATTCTGTGAATATTTCAAGCGTCTACCTGTTGCCGTTATCAATATCAAGCAAACAAAAGCACAAAAAATCACGTTTGTTGTATGGGAGCAACCCTTAAATATTTACTTTATTCTATTTTTTTGTATTTGTTGTTATAGCGGCAACAGAAATACATCATTGTGAAAATTTCAACTGTCTAACTATCACGGTTCATGAGATACAGCCTGGTGACAGACGGACAGCGGAGCGATATTAATAGGGTCCCGTTTTTACCCTTTGGAAACCCTAAAAAGAACACATTCCTAATTAACTTCTGAAAACGATGGCGGTGCACCGATGGCCTAGAACGATAACACTCAACTTTCTCAAGTGACAGAGTTCGTGCCTGTAATTATATATTATATAAGAACGAGAATAGTTAATTTGAAATTAATTTTCGATTGGCGTACCTCTAACGATTCCAGTACTTTTATGCAAAAGGGTAATTTTCTTTAATCGTTAATACATGTAAGACGAAGTTTGTAAGGAAAAAAGAAAAAAATAATTTCTTCTGTTTTTTCTTACGTACCTATTTCTCGTTTTTGCAAATTGTTTTGTACTTTTTTCTTCAGTAAGTAATAATGGGTTGACGCGGTTTTCAGCACGCAAATACTTGAACACCTTAAAAATAACAGAGGCCACATTTTACTCGGAATCATTACCGGATTCAAATAATCACGCAGAGAAAATACTGAAACGCAGTAGAGGTTTACACATTAACAGATTTAAATAAATCATCAATCATTTACCTAATTTAGACACAAGTTTACAACGAACTGTGGAACTGACTTAATCAATGTAATTTATCCCGATACTAGCTGTTGCCTGCGACTTCGTCCGCGGCAATTTCTGTTATTATGATCAATTAGTATAGATAAATATGTTTTCCCCGTTTTGAAAACTTTTTTATTGATGCTTCGCTCCTATTGGTCGCAGTGTGATTTTTTATAGCCTAAAGCCTTCCTCAATAAATGGACTATCAAACACAAAAAGAATTTTCCAATTTGAACCAGTAGTTCCTGAGATTAGCGCGTTCAAACAAACAAACAATCTCTTCAGCTTTATAATATTAGTATAGACTAGCTGTTGCCCGCGGCTCCGCCCGCGTTAGTGTCGATCCTTCGGGAACAGTAGAATTTCCCAGAATCAAACATACCCTATGTCCTTCCCCGGGCCTCAAACTACTTCCATACCAAATTTCATCCAAATCAGTTCAATGGTTGAAGCGTAAAAAGACGACAGACAGAGTTACTTTCGCATTTATTATATTAGTAGTATGGATATTATTTATACTTCTAAGTCCAGAAATTAGAAAATTTCCATAAAAACTTTACCCTCCCATTTTACCCCTTTAGGGGTGAATTTTGTTAATTTCACCCACATACATCTTTTTTTATTGTAATCGAGTACTTACATACCTATTTATTTTCATACTTCATAGTTCAGAGATGAGAAAATTTCCGTACAAAGTATATACCACCCACCCACCCCCATTTTACCCCTTAAGGGGGGAATTAAGCAAATTTCATCCACACATCTTACTCGTATTTTAATTTTAATCGAGAACTTATATACCTACTTTCATACTTCTAAGTCCAGAAATGAGAAAATTCCATATAAATTTTACCCCTTTAGAAGTTAAATTTCTAAAAATCCTTTCTTAGCGCTCACTCACGTCATTAAAAGACCCCCTGTACCAAATTTCAAGTTTCTAGGCGCAGCAGTTTCGGTTGCGTTGATATAAACTCATGTCTTGAGTTCATTCAAATGACGATAACTGTTTTTTTAATGAACCGATTTTGATGAAACAAACTTTAAATGTTTTGCTGAGTTAAAATAAAGCAATTGGTGAAAGTTTGAAGTAAATCGGTTCAGTATTTCCGGAGATAATCGTGATCATACATACAGACAGACAGACAGACAAGAAATTCAAAAAAAAATTTTTGCTTTCTATTATTCTTTTTAAGTGTCCCTCTATCCATTTCAGTCAAAAATTCTAAATGTACAGACAAAATATTTTTACTGTTTTATTATATGTATAGATTAGTATAGATATTTATTTAATTTTACTATACACACATTTAGAACATAAGCCATTGGTTTAGGCGGCCCTAATCCATTCAATGATGCAACTTCACCTTCGCACTAATTGTATTACGCCCAAGAATACCTTTGACATCCGGTATGTAGATGCTGAACTCAACGACTCATTATAATCCCTTCGCGCTTTAAGGCGCGTCCACACTTGTGAAATGACAACGGACCGGACTGCGTGCCATCGTTACAGGACATGTTACGCGAAATGTGGACGGTCTAGGTTGTGCTGACACGGTTACAAACTATTTACGTATAGGGCAAAAAATTATCTATTTCTTTATTCAACACTAGCTGTTGCCCGCGACTTCGTCCGCGGAAATTTCTGTTATTATGATTAATTAGTTCTTTTCTTAGTATAAATGAACAATTTTCCCCCGTTTTCAAAACATTTTTTATTGATGCTTCGCTCCTATTAGTCGCAGAAGGATGATTCAGATTCAGATTCAGATATTTATTGCAAGTCACAAGTTTGATAGGTGTTGGAATACATACGTGAAGTATAAGTACAGGTGACGCCCTGCTAGGGCACAGCAAACATTGAGGGCAACTAGTTGCCTGTTTTACTAACTAAATATCAATCATTCAATTCGTTTAATCATATGTTCTGGCTGTTAGAGAAATCAAAGTAATTCAAATTTTGTCTTTAAAAAATTCAGATAGACTATAGTAGCATTTATTAGCGAGAAAAGATTTAAGATTTTTAATGAAGATAGAAGATTTCTTAATATTCTTTAGATAATTCGGTATATGATTATATATTTTTGTTACCATGTGATGGGGGCTGGAAGAAACTAATTTCATTTTTGTCAAGGGAATCTCTAGTTTATTTAAGTTTCTATTATTTCTTTTATTTAAGTTTTCTCTAGGTGTGTAAAAGGCCTCATATTTCCTTACAAATTTGCATGATTCAAGAATGTATATGGATGTTACAGTTATAGCCTAAAGCCTTCCTCAATAAATGGACTATCCAATACAAAAAGAATTTTCCAATTTGAACCAGTAGTTCCTGAGATTAGCGCGTTCAAACAAACAAACAAACAAACCCTTCAGCTTTATAATATTAGTATAGATTTTAACTATAATTTCTATTTCTTGTCAAATCTCATTCCAGGCGTAATTTTTTAACACTTATTTAACTGTTTATTACCTGGATCCCACAATATCTCTCCTTCATGAGTCATGGAGTGGAGCCTATATACTTAATCGACGCAAAACAAATTAATTTAAATAAAACCGATGCTCATAATTACGCGTGTGCTGCGTAAATGAGCAATGACGAATTGACGAGGCGAAGTGCGGATGGGGGAGTACCGGGACATGTCACAAAGTCACAATGCGATCCACTTAACTCCTACCCCGTGTCTGAGTCTGTGTCATCAGGCGTACTTCGACGCGTGTCATAAATGCAAGTGTGGCCGTCTTCTGGTCACACGGACAATAGCAAACATCCTTTGAAAAAAAATGACATTCAATGGATCGGCTCGTAACTCGTAACACGTAACTAAGATACGCGACAGTACACAGTCTAGCGTCCACATTGGACCTGGCTAGAAGATCGTAAGTCCGTACATTGTCCTGCTCGTTATTCTGTGTTGAGCAGTTTCTTTCAGTGTTCAAAATGGATTGAATCGTGACAGCAGCTTGTGACAATTATTCCCGTAACAAAACACGCCCACATTATCGGTACTGACACTGGTTTCTGATACAGTCACGGGATAATGTTCGGCAAAATGTTACAAGTGTGGACGCGGCTTTAAGTTGCGTTTTAATGCTGCACGAGAAAGCTAAACTGCGTGCCAATAAAAATCTTAATTTAAATTAAATAATTTTCTGGCCTAGCTAAGTAAATCACAGTTGGAAACAACCTATAGAAAAATGTGCTGTAAAGTATCAATCAAATAATGTAACTTAAAGAAGATACACGCCCTTTTATAACCTGGCCACTTATTCTCACAACGCCTTGCTCTCGTGAAAATATATCACTCATAGTCTCGCAACGCAAATTGTCACGCTCCACTATACATTCTTGATGGAGAAGCAATTTACTTGGAAATACCTAGACTGTCGTCCCAACGCAATTTTCGGAGCTAATTGTGACAAGTGCTTCTTTGAGACCGCCACACAAATCCATCTAAACTGCTCAAAACAATAACGTCGATAGTGCTTACAATATATCATTCTAAATAGACCCAATCATCATAAAATTTTTCAAAACTCGGGTCTGGATGTAAGAAATTGGACATTTATATTTTTATTTCAACTACTAATTTTAAAATAAGTAATCCATTCATTCAACACATACATACTTGTAATATTAAGAATAACACAACATAACATCAATTAATTTAAGAACTGAGTTGCGATGGCTGGAAATAAATGAATAAATAACGTTTTTTGACAGTATTTTTACATAATAATGTGTGCATATTAACTGTTTGGGGTGGGGCTGCAAAAACAATATTAATAAGACTAAAACGAGCTCAAAGGACCATTCTAAAGGTAATGTTATCTAAAACTCTACGTTTTCCCACTGCAGAGTTGTATTCCCTATGTGGTGTCCTTTCTGTGAGAAAATTGTTTATCTCAAGCCTAATTTTGCGAAAACACTCGCAATTACCTTATGATCCTAATGTAATTGAGAAAAAGCGTAGGTCTGATAGGGTTTGTAGGACACTCTCATGCCGACTTGTAATGGCTGGACGTCACTACCATTTCTTAAGTCCGTGAATCTACAATAGAGTAAATAGAGTTCTAGCAATTTATCCACTTAAACGCCAGGAATGCAAACGTAAATTGTTTGTTTGGTTGATGAATCTATCATATGAAGAGACTGAAATACTAAATGAATAATACGCATCTTTATGCGTATTATCTATATGCGTAGTATAATTTATGAGATATATCATCTCATAAATTATATTCCTATTCCTATTCCTGCTTTTCCCTTACAACTAGTGTGATGGATTTTATTAGTAGTTAATTTTGGTCATTAATTTCATAAATAACTTTTCATGGCATTTTTTGTAGACTTCATGTATTATTTTATTTGTTTAATATTTATTTATCTACTTATTTTTTCTAAATTGATGCTCTGTCAGTATAATTTATTGTATGTCCAATATGTATTACAATATAAATGTACATAATTTCCATATGTCGTACTCGGGTTATATTATAAGCAAATAGGCATTTGTTCAAATGCTGCTGCCGAGCAGTGCCGACAGCAGCACTTTGCTGTCGACCAGTCAAATGCAAGCTGTCGACAGCTGCCGTTGGCTTTTTCGACAGCTGCAGTTGTATCTGTCGACTGCTTGCAGTTGACTGGTCGACAGTATAGTGCAGCTCGTGTGTTTGGTGCCTTATGCGATATATTTTGAAACTAACTTTGACCTCTGGCAGTTAAGTTTAAAAATATATATTTATAGACTTTACAGCTGTAAAGTTTACAAAAAAAAAGCTAGCTAGCTTTATTAATCCCTGCACACTAATCGAGTCAAAATAGAAGTTTTATTGTTAGAAACTCTATATACGTTCACTGTCCGTGTTAAAAAGTTATCTAAATGCGGTTCTCAAACTTTTTTGGCGGACCTCTTTTATAACGCAGAAGATAACACGGAGCCCTGAAGTTTATTATCTTTATTATACAAAAACATTTATTTTATTGCTATGCACATCGCCTGTGTATTATAACGACGGAAGTGGGGATGTTCACATTGAAACAAGCAGCCACACCACTCATGGAAATAATGCTACAATATCTCAAAATAACTGATCATTGTCACCTAGGGCGGCCGGCCCACCCACCCATAAATGTCGTATTTTCGATAAAGCTCTATCTCACCTCACTGGGACACCGCAGAGCCTACTTTGAGTATTGCTGTTCTATTCTATTTGACCTCGAGCATTTTGATTTTTGGTCTGATTTTTATTTAAATTGATATGAGTTTATTTATTTAAGGTTGCCGACTTAATAATAATACTTAGATGCCTACTTGGTTGGAGCCTGATAAATTAATATTTATAAGGGTGTCTAATTGATGTCAACTTTCTTTCAGCCAGATCCTGTACATGGACCAGCATGCATACCAGCTTCCAACAAACTACAACCGAAACATTCCACCTGGTGAGTCCCTTTGATTTTATCCTACTAAGTAGGCAAATAGGCGTACGGCCGGCTATCTCGATGGACGCCTGTTGTCACACTAGAGGTAGAACATGACCTTTTAAAGAACCTAGCTCTGCCGCCAATTGTAATATCACATTCATATGATACGACATTTTAATTCTTGTTAGCTTTGTTTATAAACAAACCTCTTTTGGCCTGAAAGTAACTGGACCGATGCTGTATGTAATGTTCCGTAGAAATAAAACATTGTAGGAACCTAACCTAAGGTTAGTTAAACATTATAGGAACCTAACAAGTGTTAGAATCCTATGATGTTTTATTATTATAGGAACCTAACAAGTGTTAGGTACCTATGATATTTTACTATTCTGTAGGCAAATAAGCATTCAAACCACTTGATAGATGCTTTAAAATAAGCAAAACAAGCTCCTGGTATACCAGGAGTGGCAATTGTTTGTAGCAAATCCTAAAGGAATCCAGTTCTACTACCTCATTCGATAGGAAATTTCAATACTTGCAAGACTTGTGATAGTACCTATATCCCAAACAAACCATTTTGTCACTGAAAACAATTCAAGCGTTGCTGTATGTAATAATATGTAGGAATTCAATATTCCATCTAATAAGTTCCTTAGATTCGTAAAAAGAAATAACTATCATGCGACACTCATATCATGATATCGACATTGAAAATCAGTAGTTGTATTATATGAGCTGTGGTAAAATATATGTTAGAAGATAATGTATATTTTACTATCTATATTTTACCAGGTATCACCTTCCGAATTTAATTTGCCCATTTTTTTATTATCTAAGTAATTGATTTTATTATGTTAATTTTTATTTGTATTTAATTTAAATTGTTTAATTTTATTTTTTGGGTTAATTTTTATTTGTAATTTCAACTGTCTAATGCCAATAATTTATATTTGCGTTACTATTAATATTTAACTTTTTATGTACATATGTATGTTAAGGATTGCGATTTGGACCTGTATTATGTTATCTCGTTTTGGTTGCAATCTGTTTTATGTACCTTATTAAATACATAAATTGCTTGAGACAAGTAAAAGAAATAAGCAATGCTCATTGTAGAGTCCCGTACAAATGAAACACTTCACCTGGTGAGTTCTTTTGATTCGCAAAAATAAATCAACGTCATGGAATACTCAAAGAGTTGTTTTTCCGCAACAATTACGAAGCGGATAGCGCGGTAATCTCTTGATAAATGATTCTTTCTTTCAAAGTTTGGCAATTCAACCTAACTTTGTAGCTTAATCGTTCTATTATCATAAATCTATAAAGGTAGGTGCTGAAGATGCAGCAATATTGGCAAGGGTTGCATGCATTGAATATTGGTGCTTGAAGGGACTATCAGTAGTGGGTGGGCGTTCACCAATAGCCATTAATACTTTATGTATCAATAGTCTTATATAAAAACAGACTGCAATGAAACTACTACTTTGTATTTGATGGAATTTGATTGAAATCAATTTAAAAGAAAACCCTTTAAAGATTTTTATCATAAATGACGGATTGACGGACGAAGGAACGAAAAGATATCCACCAAAGTTTTCGATTTTTTTGAATCTGTTAAAAAGGGGTCACTCACTTACTATTTCATTTAGATTACCGACTATAATTTATATAAGCTATATAAAATAGGCTCCAACAAATAATGCCTGTATCTCATTCATGATCGTTATGATATAATCACCATCATCATCATCAGGTCCTTTTTAGTCTCCACCACAGGAGCATGACCCTCTCTGTACTACTAGGGCCATACTTGGCCGGAGCAGCCAGAGGACTTTGCCTACACTCTCCACGCTGGCCAGACGGGTTGGAGAGGTCTCTTAGATGTTTGTACCACATTAGTCAAATTAAATGCGGCAATAAAATTAATACCTCAACTAAAGAAATAGTACAAGTTTTTGAGGACTTTTTTACCAACATCCCCTTAGACCTTACTTCTAATATAAATTCTTCTAAATATAAAGCTGAAGACCTACTTAGAAATAATGTTCCTCTTTGTAGTGCTAAATTTAACTTTTACCATATTTGCCCCAGTGATATAGTCGATGCATTCAAAGAGCTAAATCTTAAAAAATCTGAAGATCACTGGGGAATGTCTGTCAGTATTGTGAGCCATATTATAAGTATTATTGCTGCTGATTTAGCATTTATATTTAATGAATGCGTTAATGAAGGTATATTTCCTGATTTAATGAAATGCAGTAAATTATTACCCTTGTTTAAGAAAGGAGAAAAGTCAGACCCTAGTAATTATAGACCTATTTCCATTTTGCCGGTATTGAGCAAGGTGTTTGAAAAGATAATGCTTAAACAAATGCAGCTTTACTTTAAGAACCACAACATTTTCCATAGCCAACAATTTGGCTTTACTGGCGGAAAGTCGACCACCGATGCGGGAGTAGCCCTAATTACTCATATCTATAACGCATGGGAGAATTCACAGGATGCCATTGGTGCATTTTGTGATCTCTCAAAAGCATTTGATTGCGTTGATCATCAGACACTTTTGCTCAAGCTCCGGCAATACGGGTTTGAAAATAAGTCCATTGAATTGATAGAATCATATTTAAAAAATAGGCTTCAGACAGTCGAAATAAATTACACAAAGTCTAAAGGAACTAACTTAAAAATAGGTGTGCCCCAAGGATCCATTTTAGGCCCATTCCTTTTCTTAGTTTATGTCAACGACCTGCCTTATATGGTTGAAAAACAAGCGGGAATAGTGTTATTTGCGGATGACACGTCTCTAATATTCAAGTTAGACCGCGCTAGCGAAGACGTTCAAGCTACAAATAACACTCTATCTGCCATCTCAAATTGGTTCTCAGTCAACAATCTCTTGATGAATGCGCAAAAAACCCAATGCATTCGATTTACAGTCCCCAATGTGAGGCAGTCCAACGTTGACATACTAGTTGAAGGTAAAATACTAGACTTTGTAAATGATACCACCTTCTTAGGAATCACAATAGACTCTAAATTGCAATGGGGCGCTCATGTATCAAAACTTTCGAATAGACTTAGTTCCGCAGCATATGCTGTTAGAAGGATTAGACAATTAACAGATGTGGCAACCGCTAGGCTTGTATATTTTAGCTATTTTCATAGTTTAATGTCATATGGATTACTTCTCTGGGGAAATGCAACCGACATTCAAACTATTTTTATATTACAAAAAAGGGCAATCCGTGCCATCTACGGCTTGAACTCGAGGGATTCGCTCAGAGATTTGTTCAAAGACATAAATATTTTAACGGTAGCCTCACAGTATATACTCGAGAACATAATGCACGTAAGGAAAAATATTTCGTCATTCAAAAAAAATTGTCATGTAAGAGATAGACCCTTGCGTAACGATCATAAACTATTTCTACCGCGGTATCGGCTTAGCAGAGTTAGTGATTCGTTCATGGGGAACTGTATACGTTTTTATAACAAGTTATCAAAACCAATCCTAGATATGCCTGATAGAAAATTCAAAGGTTATGTAAAACAGTTACTTTGTAAAAAGGCCTATTATAGTACTAAAGATTTCCTGAATGACAATAATATTGGTATTGAGCTTGGCGCAGACACCTCGTAGTTTTGTATATATGACTATATATTTGGTACATTCGGTACAAAATATTTTTAAAAATGACATTTATATAATTTCAATATTTTGACATTTTTTTTTTTTTATATATTCATGTATTATTTTCTTAAACATATTTTTTTAAAATTCAATTTACAATGTCTATAATAAGGACAATGTTTACTCAGTCCACATGCCTACTTTTTAAGATAAACTAAAATTGTAAGTTGACGTCGATTGGAGAAAATGCGCTGTGCAGTTTGTTGCCGCTTCTTCTGCACTCCGCTTTGGAAGCGGCATTAAACTTAGCCATAAGTAAATTACTGACGTCAACAATTCTCAGTTGAAAATATATGACAATTAATAAGTGTCCAAATGACCTATGTTAAATAAATGTTTTTGATTTGATTTTTGATTTGATTTTGTAAGCTTTGTTTAGCTTGTATTTCCCAAGCCGCCTTCTACGACATCCACGGGAAGACTTGGAGTGGTCCTATTCTATTCTGCCGGATACCACACGGCTAGTGATAAAATAGATCAAAACAATCTAATTACATTTCTAAAAATTTGTTATTTTGTCGACAGGAGTACGTACCATACGCATACATACATAGTATCTCGTCTTTTCCCCTTGCAGGATAATAAGAGCCTAGGTCTCTAAGACCCTTTGGCCACATTAAGCATGTTATAGGGCGCGTAGATGGAAAATGGAATCAGAATAGTGACGGGTTGCCAGCCGCATCGCCTATTAACATAATTCCGCAGACTTTAGCCTGATCCCTCGATCGGTTTTTACGATCTGCGTAAGAAGACACGCAGCTGGCACATTCTACGTTTTTTCTTTTTTGTCAGACCAGCATGGACGCTCTTTAGAAAATATTTAGAATACCAAATCAACACTAAAATTTGCGGAATCATGTCAATAGGCGATGCGGCTAGCAACCCATCACTATTTTGATTCCGTTTTTTCATCTACACGCCCTCAGACATACTAACTGTGGTCGTATAGACCTGGGCTCTGTCTACCCCGCAAGGGAAACAGACGTGATACTATGTATGTATGCAAATCAACACCTAACCTACCCTAAACAAATTAAAGAATAGTCACTACTAAACAGATTAAAGAACAGTCGAACCCATGCCGAAGAATATTAAAGTCGTTTCCAAATATCTTACCGGAATAGTTGTAAGTAGATGATGTTCCATAGCATCTCGTATATCGGTTAAACAGTCCCTATCACGTACGGAGTAAAACCAATTTCTATAAATAGCCATCATATTCTCCTAATAACTATCCACTTAGCACCGGATATTAGTCAGCAGAAATCCGCCACCTGTATTGACTGACGGCCACTCGATCATTAGTCAAACTGGAATTTCTGCTCTTTAATTGGCTCATGTTGTGGTGTGGCTAAAAATAAAGCCACTAAGAAATTAGGTTATACTGGACCTATTTTGAATATAATTTAATAGAGACAAATTAGAAAACAAAAAAATGTGTTTTCAAATAGGTATAATGACAGAGTTATTAAGAAACAAACATTAAACATACAACCGAATTGAAAATCGCTTCAGTTTCTTGAAGTAGATTACAAATAAAATGTACTAACTCATACCTATCACAATTTTTAACTGACTTCCTAGTAGGATTATCGTGTTGTATGCAGAGAACCTAAAATACATAGCTTGGCTTATACATAGTTTCCTTAAACGCTGGCCTTAAGATAAACATTGCCATAACAAAGGTGATGTTTCCTGTCCATCGTCCATCTCCTGATTTCAGTAGAAAGCAACCGGTTAGTTGGAAATATTGGATCAAGATAGATACCTAGGTCATGTTCTATTCTTCGACAAGAACCAACAAAAAGAAGAGTCAGTCGTATACAGGTGGAATGGGCCGCATATGGGAAGTTTTTTTTTATGATATAGGACAGCAAACGAGGCGAAGCTGAGCACCTGATGGTAAGCGATCACCACTGCCCATGGCCAACTGCAACACCGGGGTGTGACAGGTGCGTTGCCGGTCTTTCAAGGAGTTGGGAGTAGGAAATGGGGAGGAGAGGGGTAATGATGGGCTTCCGGCTCTCTCACTCACCGAACGAAGCATAAAAGCGGTAAAGCTTCTACTCAGACGTCGATTTTCTGTGAGAGTGTGGTACTTCCCCGGACGAGCCGGCCCATTCATGCTACTAGCAATTCATTTTGCCGGTAGCGTGGCTCTACCACGACTATACAGTAACAAGACATTTTAAAATCATGTTAGATTCCAGTCTCTGAAGCCGGGGTCTCTTTAATGAATTGTTTTGCCCGCCATGACATACTGTACCGAGATGTGGACGCTTACCTAGGAGGTTATGTACTGAAAAAGAGTTGCAGAAAGAGTGAGCCATGCTCGGCATCAAACTTTAAGATCGAGTTCCGATTCGGCTTTTTTCGTAAATAAATAATGATTGGCTCTTAAAAATTTCACGATCCAGAAAATAAGATACCTCAAAATAATTATATAAATATATACGGACAAATCACACAGATTGAGTTGGCCCCAAAGTAAGTTCGAGACTTGTGTTATGGGATACTAACTTAACGATACTATATTTTATAACAAATACATATATAGGTAAACATCCAAGACCCAGGCCAATCTGAAAAAGATCATTTTCCATCTTGACCTGACCGGGGATCGAATCCGGGGCCCTCGTGTCGCAGGCTGGCGTGTTAACCACTGCGCCATGGAGCTCGCCGATAATATAACTTATTAATAAATTAAATATTTTTTATGCATTATGCCTATTTTGTATATAAAAAGTGCTCTGTTGCTCTGGAATCAAAAAGGCAATAACTAGAAATACAATACCTATATGTAACTTATTAGTACGAGTGCCATATTTAGTATATACTAGCTTTCGCCCGCAGCTCCGCCCGCGTTAATGTCGATCCCTCGGGAATAGTACTTTTTCCCGGGATAAAAGGTGGCCTATGTCCTTCTCTGTACTCCAGAGAACTTGTATGCAAAATTTCATGATGATCGGTTCAGTAGTTACGGCGTGAAAGCGTAACAAACAAACAAACAAACAAACAAATAAACAAACAAACTCACTTTCGCATTTATAATATTAGTAAGGATTTATTTCTTTGGCGATAACGGTACTACTACGTGACAGATAATTAATGAACTACATTAAATAATAACAAGGCTAGTCTTTTAATGATAATAAAAACTCAAAGCTGAAAAATATGTAGGTAATGTCTAGGTCGCACGAAACAAAGCGATGGTCTATTGTGCCAGATTGCGGAAAAGCTTTATGTTTTTGAGCTTTTATAAAAACGTAGATAATTTTACGTAATACAAATACAAGATATTTTATACTAATTCTCAGTCCGATATCTTAGAAATTAGGAAGGTTTATCTATTGATTTTCGACCTCAAAATCTATACATACAGCGTGATTTTGAACCTCCTAGCTATATTGAAATCTATGAATCAGAATCCCTAATGGAATACAGAATTGCAGGAAAAAAGGTAAAAACGAATAAAAACATTTGATCTTCCATAGAAATTCGTCCAGCTGATCGGCTTCTTTGTATGGGAAACCTATTTCTCTTTTTGCAAACAGCATTTTTTCTTGCAATTCTATACTCCATTAGGGATTCTGATTCCGAGAATTCAATATAGCTAGGAGATTCAAAATTACGTTGTATGTATGTGTGTATAAAAAATATCTCAATTTGGTTTCGCTTGCGTCAAAGAAGATCCCACGACAAGAGAACTTCTTAATGAATGAATGGAACTTTCAATGCTCTATTAATATCCCTGACAATGTATTTGTTATTTAACATGATACGGGTCAGGGGTTGAAGCGTGAACGCAACATGGTCGCATTTGCATTACGAGAAGCATGTCAGTTAACATGAAGTTATCTGCAAAATTCTTTAAAACGTTTTTAAGATACTGATAATTTGCCGCAAGTAATAGCTTTAGGAATTATGACTATTAGGTAAGAATTTGTACGAGCCGTAATATTTAATTACTAAATTAGATTGTCCTATTGTGCGGCACTGGATACATGCTCATGCGGTTGTCTCAGAGTCGCCCAATGGGTCGAGGAAATATTTAAATTAAAGGCTATACTAACATAGATTGTAAGTTTCTGTGCTACCTACTAACAAAATGGACGTTTTTGTCTGAATGAATAAATTTTTATTTTTTTTTATTTATATTTCTTAGATAGGTATCTACCTAACTAACGTTTTACTGGCTGCAAGATTGTTCCAAAGCGGTACTCAATCCTCTATAAAAACATTGTACTACGGATCTCTACATTTACATACGGGTATTTATAGCTTCGTCACAGAGGCCGCAGTCCCTCAATGAAACCCTTTGCTTGACATCGCAGCAGATATCGTTCACATTACAATATTGCCAAGGTCTTGTGAATACAGGTTGCAGTCATAACATAAATAGATACAGAAATATCAGTCCCATACTCATTTGTCATCATGGTGTAGAGAGTTTATCTAGCCCAGAATTAAGTCATTTTATGACAAATGTTTAAATAAATAATCTATACTAATATTAAAAAGCTGAAGAGTTTGTTTGTTTGAACGCCCTAATCTCAGGAACTACTGGTTGAATTGGAAAATTCTATTTGTGTTGGATAGTCCATTCATTGAGGAAGGCTTTAGGCTATAAAACATCACGCTGCGACCAATAGGAGCGAAGTATCAATAAAAAATGTTTTGAAAGCGGGGGAAAATTATTCATCTTTACTAAGAAAGAAACCTAATTAATCATAATAACAGAAATTGCCGCGGACGAAGTCGCGGGCAACAGCTATGAATAAATATACAAGAATAAATCACACAGGATAAGTACACTAAGTTATGAATTTATATCGTGGGAACTCAATGATACTTTATTTTGTAATATATACTTATACAGATAACCATCTAAGACCGAGGCCCATTTGAAAAAGATCGTTCGCCATCATAACCTGACCGCGGGGCTTGAACCCGGTATTCTGCGATTCCAAGGTAGTTGTGGAACAACTGAGCTGCCCAGATCGTGATATTTTAGCGTCTCCCGGTGTCTTTCTATCTCTCTTTTACCTGAGCGCGTTCCCCAGATGTATCATCGATAGTTGTGTGTGCTCCCAATTCCATGAAAATGCCAGTTGGTTAGGGATCCCCTGGCTTGACTACCTTGGTCCTTGGCATTCTGTATTGTGAAATTTTAGGCATTTTATGTATTTACATCTTTAGTCGTTTGTTTTAAAATGTAGTTTGCCGGGTTCGCTAACAATGTCATTGATAACAGCACAAAAGACTCTTCTGAGTCTTATGTTATGGATTAGATTTGCAGGCCCGTAGCAGGCTGGCACTGCCAACGATATGACGAGATTGCGGACTATCACGAAGCGGCTTTTACTTTTAATAGCTGGAAATGCTTACTTAGCTTAATTAAAATTTAGGTAAGTTACAAACTGTAAAGTGTTTCTCTCACGCTCACGCCCTATAAATATTTAAGCACCGAAAGTATGACTGACAGTTAATAGGGTTTCTAAAAAAACATCTCTACATTACATTCATGAAAAAACAACACTACGACTCTTTTTTACTTTTCAATTGTGTTTCTTACATTTTTAACGATCAAAAATGTGACTATATGTCTACACCACATAAAGCATAACAAATCTGTTGATTAAATAGCTTTTATACATAAACGAACCCTTATCCTTATCCCTAAAATATTATAAATGCGAAAGTGAGTTTGTTGGTATGCTTTACTAACTACTGAACCGATCATCATGAAATTTTACATACAAGTTATCTGGAGTATGGGGAAGGGCATAGGCTTTCATCCCAGAAAGTTCTGTTTTCGAGGAAACCACGTTGACACGAGCGAAGTTGCATTCTAAAGCTATTGGATAATATGTGTGAAGACTAAATTGTGTAAACAATGTAATAAATAAATTGCTTTCTCTAGACATTATTCATAATAGCGGGTCAAAGTAATAATTACAGTTTGACTGCTACACCCTAACTTGGGGACGCTCGCTGATTTGGTCACAATGAAACCTAACGAACACAACCTACCCTTTGTTAACAGTTATATTGGCGGTTTTGCCCTAACATTGCATTTCTCTTTTTTATCTAATTTTTCCGTGGCTAAATTATAAAATTTCTGTGGCAAAAAAACTGTGGTAAGAATTATAATTCCACTTTAGTAGAGACGATTTTTTATTTTAAATCTATGACTTAAGTCAATTCTGACACGATATTCTAATATGAAGTAGCTAGATAAAATAAATGATTCAGTGGCTAAATTGAGTAGATATTATACATAATTGTTGGATATTATCTATACATATAATAAAACAGTAAAATTATTTTGTCTGTACATTTTAAATTTTTGACTGAAATGGATAGAGGGACACTTAAAAAGAATAATAGAAAGCAAAAAAAAATTTTTTATAATTTCTTGTCTGTCTGTCTGTCTGTCTGTCTGTCTGTCTGTCTGTCTGTATGTATGATCACGATTATCTCCGAAAATACTGAACCGATTTACTTCAAACTTTCACCAATTGCTTTGTTTTAACTCAGTTTTACATTTAAAGTTTGTTTCATCAAAATCGGTTCATTAAAATAAAAGTTATCGTCATTTGAATGAACTCAAGGCATGAGTTTGCCTGCAAACATATAGCAAAAATGCAATAAAATAATAAGTGACATAAGAAAATTAAAATCCAAAGTCAATTCATCATCATTATACGACAGCATTATACCTATCCATACTATCCATAGTAATCCATATTTAAAAAAAGGAGAAGCTGACTGACTGACTGACATATCAACGCAGGGCCTAAACTATAAAGGTTAGGAACTTGAAATTTTGCACAGGGGTTCCTTTTATAACGTAGTGGAGCACTAAGAAAGGATTTTTGGAAATTCGTCTCCTTAGGGGGAAAAACGGGTTGCAAAGTTAGTATGAAACTTTGTTGTTTTTGAAGTTATTCGAATGAAATTCAGCATGAAGGTTCTTTACTGAAAGGTATGAAACACGAGTAAAATATTTTACTCAAAAATCATCCCTTAAGGGGGTAAAATAGGGGTGCAAAGTAAGCATGAAACTTTGCCATTTTTGAAGTTAGTCGAATGAAATTCAGCATGAAGGTTCTTCACTAAAAGGCATGAAACACGAGTAAAATATTTTTCTCAAAAATCATCCCTTAAGGGGATATAACGGGGATGCAAAGTTAGTATGAAACTTTCCGTTTTTGAAGTTATTCAATTGAAATTCAATATTAAGGTGTTTCATTGAAAGTCATAAACTAATGTATTTCGGGTAATTCTACTGTTCCTGAGAAATCGACACTTACGCGGGCGGAGCCGCGGGCCAAAGGCAAACCTGACTTATATATCAACGCAGAGCCGAAACTACTGTGCGCAGAAACTTGAAATTTGGCACAGGGATTCTTTTTATGATGTAAATGAGCACTAAGAAAGGATTTTTAGAAAACCAAAGGGGTTGAAGTTTTATGGAATTTTCTCATTTCTGGACTTAGAAGTTTGAAAGTAGGTACGTAAGTTCTCAATTAAAATTAAAAAAGATCTGTGTAGGTGAACTAGACAACATTCTCCCTTGAAGGGGTAAATAGGGGGTAAAGTTTGTATGGAATTTTTCCATTTCAAGACTTAGAGGTATGAAAATAAGTATATACGTTCTAGGTTACAATTAAAAAAGATCTGTGTAGGTGAAATGTACAAAATTTCCCCCTTAAGGGATAAGGTGGGGGGGGGGGGGTTGTATGGAAATTTTCTCATTTCTGGACATAGAAGTATAAAAATAAGTATATATGTTTACATTACAATTAAAAAGATCTGTGTAGTTAAAATGGTCGAAATTTCCACTTGAATGGGTAGAATAGGTGAGGTAAAGTTTGTATGGATTTTTTTTATTTACTTAGAAATATGACAATAAGAAGTTCTCCATTACAATAAAAAAATATCTGTGTAGGTTAAATGGGCAAAATCCCCTACTTAAGGGCTAAAGATCTATGCATTAAATGTATTCAATTCCCCCTTAAGGGAAAAAGCAAAGGGGCAGGGGTTTGTATGAAATTTTTATCATTTCTACTGTTCCCAAGGGAACGAAATTAACGCGGGCGGAGCCGCGGGCAACAGCTAGTATATAATATCTGGATTTATTACTTTCGCTGTAACATATACTAGCTCCGTGACTAGCTCCGTGGCGCAGCGGTCAACACGCCTGCCTGCGACACGGAGTGACCGGGTTCGATCCCCGGCCAGGTCAAGATGGAAAATGATCTTTTTCAGATTGGCCTGGGTCTTGGATGTTTATATATATATATATATATATATATATATATATATATATATATGTATTTGTTATAAAATATAGTATCGTTGAGTTAGTATCCCATAACACAAGTCTCGAACTTACTTTGGGGCTAGCTCAATCTGTGTGATTTGTCTGTATGTATTTATTATTATTATTATTATTTATTATTATATACCTATATATATATGAAGGAGGGTTGACCCCAAATGAAATGGGATAGACAGTCATGGGAGAAGAAGCTGAAGAGTATACATATATCTTCAATTTAATTTAATTGTATCTATTAATGTTGCCATTACAAATTTTCTAAATATAGCTTATAACCACTAAGTAAAGCGGTGTAAATAAAGCCAGCGGAGTCTCCGGCGATATCTCCGCCCGGAGCCATAAACTCGCTGATTACTATTATTTTGCTACAGTTTATCATAATTCTGCAAAATATACATCTGTAATTTCCCTGTGTATTGTTTCAGGCAAAAACACCACTGTGTACATAGGCGTTAACGTGAATAGGGTGTCTGGAGTTGACGAGAATAGAGAGGTACGTATAAAGAATTTTTCGACGTCATAACGTATAAAAAATCGATGAACGCCGGCTGCACGCTCGATGAAGTGTCGCGTTCCGTGTGCAAGCGAGAGCGCGAATAAAGTGATAGAGAAGCACGATTGGTCTATGCTTATTTTTAATTACCTGGCAGTGTTTTGGTGTTGGAATCGGAATCCCTAATAGAGTATAAAGGTTAAAATGATTAAAAAATGTTATGGCCCATACAAATTCAGAGATCAGGTGGTCAAATTTCTATGGAGTCTAACTTTTTTCATAAATTACCTTTTTTATATTCTATTGGGGTTCTGATTCCATAATAGAAATGCCAGGCAATTTAAAATCACCTATATATCTACAGGACACGTCGAAATTAAAGTGGTGCATTCCTAATTATTTAAAAGACTTCCCTATAGACGAACAGACAGATACATAGGTAAACTTAGCCAATTAAAAATACACACTTAAATCTCATTTACAGTCCAATATTTAACACAAATCTTGGCAAGTTTCATTATTTCAATAGTAATTCTCATTTTGTAGAGATGTTGGATGTTAACAACCTATTTTATTGCCGTTAAAAACTGGCCTCGTCTAGCGAAAATTAGAGAGACAATACTGTTATGACTGTATCCACATCGGAAATAAATCTCAATGATTTCAGTTTTATAGTAGGTAAACCTCTAAATTTATTTACATCCGTCTCTTCATATTGCTTGTATTTTCACGTCATATGTTATTCGAAGCCAATTTTTACGGCAATGTTCAATTTTAGTTTTTAAACCTGATTAAATTTTACGTCTTCTGAGAATATGTGATATAGAAAAAGAAAAACAAGTTCACACAGAAATTAAGTCATAATAGAGCCACGCAACCGGAAAGTTTTTGCTAGTAGTATGAATGGGCCGGCTCGTCCGGGGAAGCACCACACTCACACAGAAAATCGACGTGCTTCATTCGGTGCGGGAGAGCCGGAAGCCCGTTCTCCCCCCCATGTCCTCTTCCCAACTCCTTGAAGGCCGGCAACGCTCCTGGTGTTGCTGCCATGGGCAGCGATGATCACTTACCTTACCATCAGGCAATTCGCTTGCTCGTTTTCTGTCCTATATGCAAAAAAAGTTATGTATACGATAAGCTTAAATGGCAATACCTTATAATGGCAACTGAGATGATAACGAGCAAGCATTTCTTTCCCGCTGGGCACTCTGAGTACGTACGTGCCCAGGGCCCCACGGTCGCTAAGGGCCCGACGGTCGCTAAGGGCCCCCAATTTCCTGGCAGATTCGAAGAAGCTTTATTTCAAAAAAATCAAACATAAAGTACCTATCTACTTGTTTATTAGGATTTGCAAACGGGAAGCTAAAGTTCGTTATGACATATAATAACATAATTGTTATTAATTGGCATACATGTATGAATAAAAAAAATGGTATTTATTACTAAGGCTGTAGCGAAATCAAAATTTAAACCTAAAACCATGATTATCCAATTTTGTTCGCCTATTTAAACAAAATTGTCATACAATATGACTCTAATAAGGTAAAGATGGATGATCACGATTCTATATTGTTCAAGGAGATAACACTCGACGTGTTTCTACAAGCGTCATGGGAGGACCTGCGTCTTCACGTGCCGCCCGGCATGAATCTCATCGACCTGCCCTGGGAGTTCCGCCAGCTCATCTGGACTCCCGACCTGTATATCTACCAACTGCAGTCTATGAAGATACTCTCCGTGTTCAATGAGATGGCTTCGCTGAGACTTTACTCCAATGGCACCGTCTCAGTCAGTATTGGGTTCGTTTGATTTTACTTCAATTCTACTTTTTCTAGAAACTACGTCTACGTTTTCTCGGTCCCATACTCATCTATGGTGCACCAGAGCCCAAAATCCGCTTAGGTACTTACTTACTCCGGTGGCTCAGTGACCCGAAGTGGATCTTGGCCTCCCATACGAGAGAGCGCCACAACGTTCTATTCTGAGCGATATCTTGCCAGCTGACTGCTTCCATCTCCCGCAGATCAGCTTGCACAGTGTCGCTCCAGCGATATCTGGGTCGGCTCACTGGTCTTCGGCCTGATACTTTTCCCTTAGATGCTGCCTTAACGCCACCATCCTCCTTCATTCTTTCCAGATGCCCAAGCCATTAAGCTATTTCAAGCTTTCAAGATCCGCTATTATTGTCATTTCCTTGTTTCTATTTTCACGTTATTTTAAAATCTACTACATGATATGATCACGTAAGGCACTTAGTGGGTTTCTTTACGGGGTTATGCGATAGCTACGCATCAAGTATATGTCACGTTTGTCATATAAAATGTGTCGTTAGAATTAAATACTCTTAATTTAAAAAAATGTTGTCGGTATTTTTACTCCGTTTGTTAAAACCGTACTAAGTGATTTATTTAAAAAAAAATGATTTCGATGTAAATACAATTCATCTTATTATAAGAGGACTAACTTTAGCTTTTTAAAACATGATCTGACGAAAATAACCCAATCACTTAGATCAAGGAACAACACTTAATATCCATTTCTCTACAGTCATTGTAAATTTGTTATAGGCGGCAATTATGTACTGACATCAATCAATGATTTGCATAGTAACGTGCTACTCGTATGATGTTACTATTAAAGGTTAATTATCTTTTTCATATTGCCTGGGCCTTGGATGTTTATCTATATATGTATTTGTTACAAAATATAGTATCGTTGAGTTAGTATCTCATAACACAAGTCTCGAACTCACTTTGAGGCTAACTCAATCTGTGTGATTTGTCCGTATTTATTATTTTATTATAATGTCAAAAATTTGAAATAATTATTTTAAGATTTTTATAAACTGCAATGTTTTTTCTTTTATTTTCAGAGCGACAATAACAATAAAATGTGAAATGGATTTTGTGCTATACCCGCTGGATGTACAAAACTGCGCTATCGATTTTAGTAGCTGTAAGTACCTAACTATGCCTTTCCGTTGTCATTTCAAACAAGATGCCGCTCTCCCAAAGACAGTATATTTCGACTACTGCATCAAAATATCTGTAAGCTTCTGATATACCAATCAGTGGCAGCACGGAAACGTCGGTTCTGATAAGCGGTTGCTACTGGATAACTTGCACCCTTTTTTGTTGTGCTATAGAAAGGCTCTCATAAAAAGGCATATAACATGCACCCTTTTTTGTTGTGCTATAGAAAGAGCTCTCATAAAAAGGCATATAACTTGCACCCTTTTTTGTTGTGCTATAAGAAAGAGCTCTCATAAAAAGGCATAAGGCGGATGACTAAAAACTCTTTGAGATAGAACGGTTATAATACTCAATTTTCTCTCGACGTAAACGCCGCTTTGAAAAACAACAGACTAGTGACGTCACTTATTTAGCATTATGTACGTGTGCGCGATAACTTTTTTAATCCCCTCCCATGTTATGAAGAGCAGAATGAAAAAAAAAATATTGGAAAAGTTCTGGCCCAAAACTCTTTTCGTTACATCATCATCATCATCATCAGGTCCTTTTTAGTCTCCACTACAGGAGCACGACCCTCTCTGTACTACTAGGGCCATACTTTTCGTTACATGATTTTTGTAATTTCCCATACTTTTGGGAATGGAAATAAGAGGTCGTAAAAATAGGGAAAGCCCAAAGAACAAGTGGAAGAAGTGTGTAACAGAGGATATAATCAGCCAATACCTGTTCCAATCCCACATAGCAGCTTCATATGTTAAATATTGCGTTAATGGAAATGGCTTGATAATAAAGTTGCTATAAATACCTATAAGATTTATTGCAACTTTTTTATTTTCATGTATTAAAAATGGAGTTTTCCAACCAATTTCAACCAGATTACATGTATCGATACCAAATTTAAGTGCCTAGCTAGCAAAAACTTGCAAAGAGTTGTTACTTCCTGTAGCCCAAATGGCTTTACCAATTTTGAAGAATGAGGCCTCATTAGATTTGTATTCTTCCCAAGAGTCTTATGAGCAATGTGAAGTCAGCTAAATAAACAATTTTACGGACAGAAATGCAACAATTTATAAATACCAAATTGATAAACTTAGTTCCTAATTCGCAAAATGGATGGTCAAAAAAGTCAAAAGTCAAAGATTTTTATTCAAAATTGGATACATGTATCTCTTTTTGAACGTCATATTTTTATTTCTTATATATTTTTTTATATATGCAAAATTGAAATACTACTAGCGTTTCGGAACGACCACTGGTGAGAAGAATACGCCGAAAGAAACTCAATCCAGCCTTGGTCCCTACGTGCCTGAAGGGCTCTGAATACATTGTTAACATTAAATACAATTTTTCATACTATAGATTAATTTTAACATTTAATAATTGTTAACATTAAATAAATTTATATAAATTTCCACGCATTTTTATCAGTAATATAATCATCAATGCAGTAATAAGCCTTTTTTATTAACTGGTTTTTTACAATCGTTTTGAACTTAAGTAAAGGCAGACCTAATATTTCTGCAGGAATTTTATTATAGAAGCGTACTCCTAAACCCAAAAATGAATTCATAGTTTTCTGCAATCGCAATACTGGTGTAGCTAATTTATTTTTATTTCTCGTGTTTCGGTCATGGATATCACTATTTTTCTTATATAAATCAAGATTATAGCGCACAAACATAATATTCGCAAATATGTACTGAGAAGGTAAAGTTAAAATATTTATATCTTTAAACAATTCTCTAAGAGATTCTCTAGCACCAAGTTTATATATAGATCTAATAGCGCGCTTCTGCAGGACAAATATGGTGTTTACTTCTGCAGCGTTACCCCATAGTAAAATCGCATAAGACATAACACTATGAAAGTAACTGAAATATACCAAACGCGCAGTATCAACATCAGTCAGTTGTCTAATTCTCCTGACAGCATAAGCTGCAGAACTAAGTTTACCCGCTAACGTAGTAATATGGGCACCCCATTGAAGCCCGGCATCAAGAGTTATTCCAAGAAATGTTGTTTTATCAGTTAAATCTAGTGGTTCATTATCCATTACTATTTGTGTTGGAATTTTTGTAACATTTGGTAAGCAAAATTTAATACATTTCGTTTTCTTAGCGTTCAACAATAGATTGTTCGCTGTGAACCAATCCAACACTTGAGCTAAAGTACTATTAACCACGTCAAAAGAATTAGTTTGTCTATCAATTTTGAAGACAAGAGAAGTGTCATCGGCAAATAGTACAGCCTTACATGTATTGACACAGTAAGGTAGGTCATTTATGTAAATGAGGAATAACAGAGGCCCTAGGATAGAGCCCTGGGGTACGCCCATCTTAACCGATGATCCGGAGGATTGTACCCTATCTAAACTAACTTTTTGAGTTCGGCCACTTAAATAAGATTCAAGTAAATCGCGAGATTTACCTTTTATTCCATAGTGCTCCAGCTTGGAGAGAAGGGTATTGTGGTCTACGCAATCAAAGGCTTTGGAAAGATCACAAAAAACACCAATAGCATTTTGTTTTCCCTCCCAAGCATCATATATGTATTTCAACAGAGCTACACCCGCGTCTGTAGTTGACCGACCCTTTGTAAATCCATACTGTTCACGATGGAAAAGGCTATTTATGTTAAAAAAAGCTAATAACTGATTAAAAATCATTTTTTCAAATATTTTACTAAGAGCTGGCAGAATAGAAATGGGACGGTAATTAGTGGGATCATTTTTATCGCCAGATTTGTACAAAGGAATGACTTTACTTAACTTCATCAAGTCAGGAAATGTCCCAGTATCTACACACTTATTAAATATAGAAGCTAAATATGGTGCAATTACTTCAATGATGTTACTAATGACAGCTACAGAGATATCCCACAAATCTCCAGTTTTCTTATTGTTCAAACTCTTAAATGTATCAATGATTATTTGAGGTGTTACATGTTGAAATATTAAATGATTGTTACATTCTGGTATACAGCTTGTTAATAGTTTTTTAGATTCCTCAGATGATGAACGTAAGGAGGCAGTAGTATTTACGGGAATGTTAGTAAAGAAATCTTCGAAATATTTTGCGACGTCTTCATTAGTACTGAGGATCTTATTATCTACTTTTAATTCTATTTTGTTGTCACGATTTTTAGTTTTCCCGGTTTCCATGTTAATAATTTTCCAAGTGGTCTTTATCTTATCATGAGAATCTAGAATAGCTTTTCTTGTATATAAAGATTTTGCGCACAGGCACGCCTTTTTAAAAACCTTAGAGTAAGTTCTAACATAATTAATAAATTCAGTATTTTTATTGTAAGCTTTCATAGCTAATAATTCGTATAACCTGTTTCTACTATGGCGTTGGGTCAGTGGTCAGAAGGGTTTTTTAGATTTTTTAAATTAAATAACTTGTTTAGCTAGATGCTTACATAATAAGAAACATTTGTCAGAATCTACTCTTCATAGAAGTTCTTCCCATTATTGTCCAATAGAAGCTTATTGAACCAGACATCCCTGTGCTGCCATCAAGTGTTTCATAAAACCCTCATCTTCACACCGAAATACCATAAAATTTTATGACTTTTTTAATGTTTTTATCATATCTATCGCCAGCAGATTACTGTGAGGTCACAAATAAAAATACTATTTATTGCGTTAGCTACCTTCAGCCATCATAATTTTCATATCGCAAAGTTATATAGTTATGCTGGTAGATTATTTTCTTTGTGCTGGCAATAGAAACATGTCAGTATACAGGTATAATTAGAATCAAAATTCAAAAACCGTAAATAAAAAATAACATAGGCGAGCTCGTGGCGCAGTGGTTAACACGCCAGCTGACACGAGGGTCCCCGGGTTCGATCCCCGGTCAGGTCAAGATGGAAAATGATCTTTTTCCGATTGGCCTGGGTCTTGGATGTTTATCTATATATGTATTTGATTATAAATATAGTATCGTTGAGTTAGTATATCACAACACAAGTCTGGAACTTACTTTGGGGCTAGCTTAATCTGTGTGTGTCCGTATATACTTATTTATTTTAACATAGTGGCGAATGTATGTATTATTTTATATCATTATATAATAAAAAGACCAAAGCAGGTTTCCGCAATCAGGTTTGATTTACAATATTTTTTATAGTATTTGATATAGTGTGCCTTTCATATTTTAGCCAAAGATTCTAGCAAGCTTGGCGCTTACGTTTACACTTGCTTTTTTAAGGTATTTACATCAAAATCTATACAAAAATATATTTCTGTAATACGTTCATACGTATTATAGTGTTGTGCCGTTCTCGAAATTTTCGAGAACTGTGATAACGGCTCGTAAATTTTACCCGAGAATTTCTTCTTCTTTCTTTCAAGTGCGGGAATTATTGAGAAATTCTCGAGAATTATTGCAATTTTACCGCAAATTTCCGTGAGAAGGAATCCATGAGAACAGAGAATTTGTCTCCGGCACATCACTATACGTACCGTATGGGTTGCGTCCTATATATAAATTTATTATTTTGTACATGAGCACCAAAAATAATTCAAACAGGATTCTTCGTAGGCACGAAGTTATATCTTGGTTGCATATCTATGAAAATAAACTGCAACATAGAAGGTCTACACCAACAAAAACAAGAACTATAAAATAGAGCTACGTAGACCCTCTACGGCTCCTCGTAGAGGGTCGTAGCTGTTGACTACTAGATCCAATCCAATCCAGCTCGTTGCCACGTAGACCCTCTACGACTCTTCGTAGAGGGTCTACGTTGCTCGTAGTCGTATCTACGTTCTACGCGTACGACACGACTGCGTCGATGTGCCGTTCTCGAAATTTTCAAGAAAGGAGTCAACATTTCGCAATTTTTCCTGAGAATGTCTTCTTTTTGTCATGTGCAAGAATTATTAAGACATTCTTGGGAATTATTGGAAGTTCTAAAAAAGGAGAAATTTTCTTTTAGGCAAATCGCCATATTTTTTTAATTTATCGTATAATTTATATTGTCGTAATATCATACAGTCACGTATGACATGTATACATATCGTTTTTTACGTCAATGTGATAAGGTCTAAAATGGGATACAATCCTAACTAATATTATAAATGCGAAAGTGAGTTTGTTTGTTACGCTTTCACGCCTTTACTACTGAACCAATCATCACGAAATTTTGCATACACGTTATCTGGAGGACCGAGAAGGACATAAGGGTACATTTTTTTCCGGGACAAAGTACTGTTCCTGATCGACATTGACGCGGGTGGAGCCGCGGGCGAAAGCTAGTATACATATGAATGCCCGTGACTGTATATAAATTATTCATGCTGGTCTAAAATCAATAAAAAATAACTCATTGCTTATTAAATGTGTCCCATGCATCCTATAGACAAATACACAATGGAAGACATCCGGTTCGAGTGGCGAGACGTGGCCGCGTGGCAGGGTCTCGGGAACGGGCCGAGCCAGCGCAGGGAGTTCCGCCTGCCAAAATACGTGGTCACCTTCGTCACGGACAAAAGTAATCATATTCGCACTTATGGTGAAGGTAAATGTATATTTATTGCTTTGCGCTTAAGTTTGCGCCTGACTGGTACTGCTAATGCCGCTGGCATGCCGCCCGTTGCATGGCGCGGATGTGACACGTGGGGATACAAAGTCATTGAATAATACAAAGGAATTAATCATAAGTTTAAAACAAAAAGAGAATAAGGCTTGGTTCCTAAAAAACCATTTAAACCATTTAAAAAAGGTCGATCTTAATTTTTCTTCGAAAAATATTAGATACGTTTTTTTTCTTCTTGATATCGAACAAAAGATGATAAAGATAAAGCGCATCAAAGCTCAGGAGTGGGGGCTCATGACGCAAAAGGCCGGTAAAAAGTGTACCAGCCTGTGACGTCACGCGGAACTATAACGGGCTGTACTTTATCAATTTTTGTTTGATTGACAAAAGAAAATATACGTGTCCAATATTTTTCAAGAATCTACCAGACGGACTAATTATTTTGAAAAGTATTTGTTTTGAAAACATGCAGATTATGTAAACCAAATCATCTATTGAATTAGATTGCTTATTAGCAAAAACATTCAATATTTAAGTTCGATAAAGGGGTATTGAGAAGCTTTTCATACAACGAAATTCAGCCAAGATGTCGGTTATTGTCATGAAAATGATGAAGCTGTAGAATATTCATTCGAAAATAAGCTAAAATTCTTCATAGATTTATTTAAATAAATAAATTCTTTATTGCTCTATACAATCGTAACAAGTTGTTTACAATAACACTGGTCCCACACTAGGATTCCCTGTGTCGTGGGACCCAGTCTCTTTCGTCTACTTTAATTTAATCTATATTTATATAATTCAAAGCAGAACTAAATTAAGGTAAAGCATGACACGGATATACACATTTATTTCCTTATTTAGTTGTTGCATAGAGAAGCGTATTTCTATAAAAAATGTTTTATTTTCTTCTTCAAAAACTTTACGAATTTACTACCTTTTTTATCCCTTAATTCATGCCGGTACGTGGAGTTCGATTTATAAAAATCATCTTGTGATTAAGGCACTAGGTATCAAACCGATTTTGTACCGATAGAATATAATATCCTGCTAACTTTATTGCGTTAGCTTAGAATCCAACATTTTTGTCCAAAAATATTGGATTCTATGCTCTTAAGTACTTAAACAGCGTGTAAATTTACCACTGTCATTTTCTTAAAAGGACAGTTAATTTCATCAAAATGAACAACTTTTTATAGGGACCAATGCTGGAAACTCGAAAAAATCGGCATTTCCACACAAAAATATTCGGTTTACTATTTTTGGTTCATGTTTCTAATATTGGTCCCATAGGAAAAGTTGTTCATTTTGATGGGCAAAGACACGCAAGGGAAAGTAGATGGTAAATTAATTATTCTTTAATTAATTATTATTTTCATTAATAACTTATTCTATCGGTTTAATCAAGCTGTTGGTTTTTTATTGCAACTTATAAATTAGATGAACCAAAAAGTGAAAATGGCTCGAAAATATAATTTATCTTAATTCAAAGAGAATATATCGTCGTATTACTGCAAAAACCGCTAATGTGACATTTTGTCGAAATTGCTTTCTTTACAGTTTTAGAATCAATTTTTTATGCTCTACAAATTAGTAAAACCCATTTTGTTCTAGTAACATCCATTACAAAGATAACTTTTCTATAAAGTTACTTAGTGCTAATTTTGTGATAAAATATACAGGAAAAAACTGAAATATCCATGATTATTTTTTGGTTTATGATTTTTCTCCAAGTAAAACCAGTCATCGGTACATACCATTTTTTTGCATTGTCATTCTAGTTAATAATAGCAAATTTTGATCTGGAAATAAGTTCTAATGTCCAATACCTGGTATTTGCAAAAGGTCATAGTTACTGCATTATTCGTTATGTATCCAGATAAAAAATGTCAAACATATTTAAAACTATTTTCCAGAAAATATTCGTTTAATCAAACTACAAATTATACATCCAATAAATTATTAAGTAACTTTATTACTTTTACCTGTAATCTTATTTTTGATTGGAGAGAAACGTTAAACAGCAAAAACTGACTAAGTAGGCGTCCAAGCCTCACTCTGATCACTATATGCCTAACTTCGTCCAGTCGCGAGTAGTAATTTGCCGTTCCCGGGAACGTTCCCACATTCCCCATATTTTCAAAATCGTTGAAATTTTATTAATTTATTCAATTACTATTATTTTGTCACTGCAAATATATTAAACTAGTAAATGCATCAACTGATATAGGTAGGTATTATATATAGAAATATTTCCAATAATTCATAACATTTCCAAAAAATGTGACAACGTTCATGGGGAATGTGCCCAAATTTCCAGGGAACATTCTCTTGTTGCCAGAAACGTTTGCTTGTTGCCGGGGTTTTCCCTTGCAAAATTCAGAGTTTTTATTTAGTAGGTTAAAATAATCTAATATCGTTATACAAACCCAATAATCAACAAGTAAAGAAAGTATTTTTTTATATTATAATATTAAACAAAACAGTTTAACTCACGTATTTTTATTCGGAAAAATGCTGCCAGTTAAAGCCTAGTCAGATGATCATCTGACAGCCGCGCCGGGACATCCTTGCCATTCGCCCTGAGGATGGTCTACTGACTAAGCTGAAACGGTCGGCATTTTTCCGACTGTAAATACGTGAGTTAATCCGTTTTATTTATTATTAAAATATAAATAAAAAATACTTTATTTATTGGATTTTGGGATTAAAATGATATCTCGCGAAAGTTTTAATAATATAAATTTTCATAACTTTTTATTTTAGAAACAGCCTATACCATACTGGTTCGTTCTATTTTTTTTCTATTATTACCTACTTACACCTCTCCAACCCGTCTGGCCAGCGTGGAGAGTGTAGGCCAAGTCCTCTGGCTGCTCTAGCCAATTATGGCCCTAGTAGTACAGAGAGGGTCGTGCTCCTGTAGTGGAGACTAAAAAGGACCTGATGATGAAAATGATGAATTACCTACTCAATATAAATAGTACAGTCTTGAATTTTGATTACATCATTTATCATCTCAGCCGCAAGAAGTCCACTGCTGGACATAAGTCCCCAAGGATTTCCAATATGATCGGTTGGAAGGAAGCGGCCTGCATCCACTTCAAAGAGCTAATCCGCTGAGCTATGTATGTCGGTGACCTTTGTTCTTCTACGGATATCCTCGTTTCTGCCAAGCCGAGCATAGCTTTTTGAGCGACCTTGAGCTTTCTTATGAGGCCCATAGTCAAGGAGCACGTTTCGGTCCCGTAAGTCATCACTGGTAACACACATTGGTCAAATACTTTCGACTTAGGCATTGAGATACTGCGGAGCATCCCGAACGCTGCCCAGCCGAGTAGGATTTGTCGAAATACCTCATCCTTGAAGCTGGAACTTCTGACCTGGATCATCTGACCCAGATAGATATATTGGTCAACAGATTCAAGTATGGAGCTCCCAACAAGCACTGGTGAAGGCGCAACATGGACATTAGACATTTATTTTCGTCTTGTCCATGTTCATATTAAGGCCCACTTGTTGGGAAATTTCATTGAGGTCATTGAGCAAGGCACTCAGGTCCTCCAGCGTCTTCGCCATGATTTTAATATCATCAGCAAATCAAAGGTGAGTGATGTACTAGCCATTATTATTAATGCCAAGTCCTTTCCATTCCAGCAGCTTGAAGGCATCCTTCAGAGCAGCGGTGAACAGTTTTGGGGATATCACATCTCCATGTCTCACACCTCTCTGTAGTCGGATTGCCCTCATACTTTGCTCCTGTACTCGGAGTAGCATTGCTTTGTATGAATAAGCACTTCAACACCTCGATATACCGATAGTCTATGCGGCCTCGCTGGAAAGACTGAAGTACGGCCCATGTTTCGATCGAATGAAAGGCCTTCTCATAGTCCACAAACGCTATGCAAAATGGGTCATACTCTTTGGTCTTCTGTATAACCTACCTTATGGATGTGGTCTATGGTACTATAGCCTTTTCGGAAACTGGCTTGTTCGGGAGGCTGGAAGGCATCGAGCCTGTTCGTGAGACAGTTCGTGATTACCCTCGAAAACAGCTTATAGACGTGGCTCAGGAGCGTGATGGGTCTATAGTTCTTCAGATAGGGTATAGTCGCCCTTTTTAAAGAACAGCACCACTACGCCCCTATTCCATGCCTGGCGCCTCACCTTCAAGCAGAATGGAATTGAAGATCCTCTGAAGGACTTTCAGTACCGGCGTTCCGCCCGCCTTCAAAAGCTCTGCTGTGATTCCTTGCCGCCTTGTTATTCTTGAGCTGTTTGAGAGCAATCCTCATCTGGTACAGGCTGATGTCCAGGATATCTTCGGTATAGTATCGGGTAAGCTTGGCTCTAGTATCTTTGGCCAAACTTATAATGGGTTTGGCTACTGAGGTAAAAAGCTATTCATTAAACCTTTCGATCTCGCCGCGCCGCCATCCTCCTTCTTTAGCTTAGTCAATCGGCTCTGCCCAATAGACTCTTGCGAACTCTTTGGAGCCTTTATTTTGCTCTATCGTCTCCTTAATACGCTTGGTGTTAAAGGAGCGAATTTCGTGTCGCAAGGCCTTCTGGATTTGTCTATTGAGCTGCCGATGTACGTCCGCGTCTTCGACGGTCTGCAGCGGTATAGATCGTCGTGTAACCATCAATTTAAGAAGTCTGAAGCGAGATTTTTGAGGCTTTTGTTTCTGGTGGGACCTAAAAAACTACGATCCCGCCGCCTAGACAGTATGAACCTATTATTTAAACAAGTTTTGTCAACTGGGTCGTTTTACAGAGTATTACTTTAGTCACAAAAAATGTATGCCTACAACTATTTTATTTTTAATTTTTGTATTTTGCTATAAGAAAATGTTTTTGATAATAAACATGCCGTTTTTTAATCATTAACATCAGTTTTTGTTTAGGAAAACTAAAAATAATGCAGTCTCATGTACTTACTTTTATAAAATTATAACTTTAACTAATTACAAAAGATGTTAAGCTACATTTATCAGGGTTTCTTCATACTTCGTACTGGTAAAACCGGTCATGTTACTGACAGAGGCGTTAAATCTCGAAAACTACCGATTGTTTTTTATAATTTTTGAGGTACGACGCACATACCGTGACCAGATTACTGACGTTCTGGCCAAAGGGCAAGTTAGGAGTACCCGAAACCGACGAGCATGCATGAAGAGAGTGATGGATGTAGACGAAGCGAGAGAGGTTTGTAAAGATCGTAGCAAGTGGAGGTCCCTAGTCTCTGCCTACCCCCATGGGAAACAGGCGTGATAGTATGTATGTATGTATGTATGTAATTTTTGAGGTCCCAGTTAATTTGCTTAAAGATTAAAGTTAAATATAGTAAAAATACAGGAGTAGACGCTTTACTTACTGAAATAAACAAAAAATTAGTTTTACAGCCAAAACCAGTTAAGTGACATAAATTAAGCGACATATTTTTTTGAATTGAGTTTTTATTGTCCATTAAACATAAATTGAGTAAGTTTTATATAATAATTATAAACAATGATAATTGAAGCTTTAAAAGATATAAAATAAGTACATACAAGTCTTCGCTTTCATACAAAAAATTATTCTCAAACCTTTAAGTCAAGTTTTCTCAAAATGTGATTTTTGCACATTAGCGGTTTTTGCAGTAATACGACGATATTAAGTACCTATGTACTTACATATTTACCGAATATCTTCATGAAATAATTGGGTCTTCATATTATTATGAAATGATTAGGACTAATATTCCGTGTCAGATATTTGATTATCTCTAAAAATAATATTCTTTCAAATCCACATCTATTTCTTACAAAATAAACTTACCCCAAAAAAGTTTTATTGAAATACCTGTAGGTAAAGGTAGTACAGAAGAAAAATGTAAGTAATTTTCAAAAGTTTACATCCGTGCCTAGCAAATCCATGTGTTTTGTTTATACTTTTGTAGATAAGTGTTATGTGTGGCATGATTCTATGTAAATTATCTAACAGTGTTATTTCAACTTAGTTTATAAAAATAGTAATTATAGTCAAATAGTAATAGAATATTTAGAATCTTAGATGTACTATAGTAGTAGTATTATTTAGTTTCAGACGTAACTGAATTTATCACAACTATTCCAACTTAACTATTTAACTATTCACGTTAATTTTAGAAAACTTTCTCATTTTGCAAATAAATCAAATGTTACTTACTTCTGTGTCGTGTGTCTTAATGTCATTAGATATTTATTGAACTTAATGAGTTTTATTATTTCACTCGTAATATAAGTATCTATTACATTATTTTAAAAACACTTAGCCAAAACTGCATTGAAAATTGAAGAGAAAAAAAAACCTTCCAAGTGCGAGTCGGACTCGCGCACTTAGGGTTCCGTACCGTTATCTATAAAAACGCAAAAAAATCATGTCTGTTGTATGGGAGCCCCCCTTTAATATTTATTTTATTTTTATTTAATTATTTATTTTTAAAGTGAATATATATCTAAATATTCTTTGGATATTTCAAGCGTCTACCTGTTGCCGTTATCAATATCGAGCAAAAACAAGCAAAAAAAATCATGTATTTTGTATGGGAGCCCCCTTAAATATTTATTTTATTCTATGTTTTAGTATTTGTTGTTATAGCCGCAACAGAATTCATGAAATACAGCCTGTTGACAGACAGACAGACATACAGACAGATAGACAGACAGACAGACGGACAGCGGAGTGATATTAAAACATCGTGGAAGGTCCAACACTACTCAGCAGGAATCGATACACGTCTCCCTACGCTAAGATGTTTGGATTTCATTTCGACAGTCGGTCGCAAGTGTGTGTATCATCCATACGCCCCTGTGAAATTATTTATGATACAGGTTTTTAAACGAACTGGACTTTCTATTAACAATTTTCAGTAGGGTCCCGTTTTTCCCCTTTGGGTACGGAACCCTAAAAATGCGCTTAATTTAAATGGACCGTATTGGCAACTACATCATGCTTGATATTTTGTGTTAATTTTAAAACTTAAAACAGTTCATCATAAGAATGTAACTTTTAAGTACCTAGTCTGTGATCGTACCCATATAGGTAGAGTAGGCACATAGATAGGTACACGTAGAAGAATGTATTAAACTTTGTAGATACCTGCCTCAAAAAGGTTATTTTAGTATGCAGTGATCTAATAAAATAATTTGCCAAAATCGCCGTGTTCAATTTTAGGCGACCACTCCGCCGCTAGGCTCCAAATCAAGTTATCCAGAGAACTAAGAAGTTACCTCCTGGAGAGCTACCTGCCTTCGGGGTTATTCGTGGTGATCTCGTGGGGTAGCTTCTGCGTGATCCCGGAGATAGTGCCCGGACGGATGGTGCTGCTCGTCACCACGCTGCTGTCGCTCGTCACCATGTTTGATACAGTCAGGTACGCTCAGTTACTTATTTCTTTATCATCAATACTAATAATACATCTGTAAGGCTTGGTCACGGAGTAAGTTACTTTGTTTTCAGGGATATCGTGAATTATCGTGTTCATAAGCTCTATACATGATACTGAAACTAAATTAAGGTTTTTTTTTTCTGTATGTATATGTATGTATGTACGTTCCCGTAACTCTTAAACGAATTAACTGAGTTTAATGAAACTTGGTAGATAAACATTTAGACGTACAGGACACAGGATAGGCTACTCATTTTTTTACGAGTATCTTTACGTTAATATCCCACGACAAGTTCACTGTGCTCGCTAGTTCAATCTGTGTGATTTGTCCCTATTTATTTATTTATTTATGGCCCTACGATAATACGAGTAGTATATATGCGTCAGTAAAAATAAGTAACAATGAAATAGAAATAGTGACTTGGTTGCTCGCGAATCATCGCCTATCTATACAGTTTCCTACATTTTTGGTTAAATAGCTGGACATTGGACTTGGGTCCGAAATCGCTCTCAAAAACCGCAGAAAAACACCTGTGAAAATTAAAACCTATTATAATTAATAATTATTAGGATATCAACTCCAATGGCACCTAACGTCTAGTCTAGTAAAGATATTTTGTAATCATTATTTTCTGTTATGCCGTCCATAATAAAAAAATCCACGTGTTTTTCTGAATGAATTAATGAATTAATTATACCTACTTTATTGTACCAAATAAAAAGGAAAAAAACGTAGTAAATTGTATACATTTCTTAACTTTTTTTTTTTAATTTATTGATTTCCAGCACAAATTCGCCCGACGCCCTCGAGCTAAAGTGCATCGAGGTTTGGCTGATATGGTGCACCATCTTCGTGTTTTGCGCGCTGTTGGAGTATTTCATAGTCCTGTTCGGCATCCGATACGACAAGAGCTGGTGCAGGCGGAGGCAGGATCTGCGTAGAGCAGCATCCGCGGTGCAGTTGGCGCCGCCGCCGCTTCATATGAACCACTCACAGGTGAGCACTCAAATTCGAAGAGATATCTCGTAGAGCAGTGACACCACATCTATCTAAGTTGATACTCATTGTTAAAGAGCACTCTGGAAAGATCAAAGGCAGCAATTGCTTTGCATGGCCACGTTGCATTATGGTTTCCCGTAGAGCCAAAGCCGAGTAAACTTGGAGGAGATATGCACTTTGCAGCCTAAGCCGCGCGGATAAAATGTCTGCAGACAGGTCTCTCGATCGCTCAGTATTCTCCATTAGCTGTGTAACGTTGTATTGCGTGCTATTAGAGTAATGCATAGTCCTATTTGACATCAGAGACGATAAGAGCAGACGTATAGGCGGAGGCAGTACCTGCGTAAAGCAACATCCGCAGTACAACTTGCGCTGCTACTGCTGCTTTAATAATATTCACAGCTTGAGTGATAGAACCTCTAAGTCTCCGTTTGGATGCCTTCTAGCGTTGAAGATAATTGCAACATTGCAGGGCCCTAACTAATAGGTACGTTACTGTGCCCCACCACTCGGAGATTTCCCTCGGATGAGTGTTTGCGTTGTGGAAAAAGGCAATCGTGTGGCCCTACTATGTTATTATGAACCACTGAACTAATGGGCATCAAACTACGCTTCACGAGTGCTTAGTAATTTCCATTATTAGTTACATTATCTGCGCGCCTTTAGAGTAACTACACAGCATTATATTAGCTGGTGTCAGCGGACGCAGGACCTCCTGTATATAGCAGCATCCGCGGTGAAGTTGGCGTCGACACAGGTTCATATGAACCATTCTCAGGTTTGTACTTCTTTAAGGTTGCCCTTTAAGACGACAAATACTTGACACAATACAAGAAGGTATACTAGTCCCACTACACATGAAGACTTCTGCAAAAGAACATAGCGAGAAAATCCGTACATTTAAACTTTTTTAGTCCCAGTTGTCACCACTAAGGGCAAATTCATCTAATTCACAAAACTGATGCAAAGATGACGAGATAATCTATAATAAGTACCTCTAGCTACCAGGTATGTCGTATATGGCTTTTCCAGTTATGTGACAAAATGCAACGTAAACTGAATTTATCTACTATGTTAATTCCCAGAAATTCAGAGTACCTACGTTAATTAGTCTGTATAACATTATACGTTGCCGTTTGCAGAGGTTAAGTACACCAGTGACTGGTACACCCCAGGGACCAGTCTTCACCCCGCAGCTGAGCACCGAAGATGATGGTCTCAAGCAGCAGTTCTCACACCAAACCATACAGAGGGTAAATATTAATTATTCGTCGCTGATAACAATAAAACAAGGCGATAGATCGACTTTGCATTTGTATGCAAACATGTGAATTAAATTCCACCAATCTTAGGTCGACGTTCAATCGGTCGTCCTCGATATCATTGGATGGACGAAGTCAAGAAGGACCTGCGCGAGCTAAAGGCTGATAACTGGCAAGAGGTGGCGCAGGACAGACCGAAGTCACTTTGGGTCGCTGCGCCATCTCAGTTGGTTAGTTTCAGCATCATGTTAACACATAAATACAATTGTCAGATCTCGCCTTATCATCTGTTTCTTTTGTATGAAGTTGTTTTCACGGCACGATCATAAATAAATGTCTATTAACACGTACGATTGGTGTATAACATTTTTAAACATACGAATTTTTAGTCGTCCCACTCGGGAAAAAGGAATTGGAGGCAAAATAAGGTTGGATGTGAAACAAGATCTGTTAGTAAGGTAAAGATGAACTCAGAACACTGCACTGTGTGATAGCGCTATCGCGGTAATCTCGTTAATCACTAGGTGTGTATTTACATAGATTTGGTAAATATAGAAGTAGAAAGTATGGATATTGTCGGTACAAATACCAATTTATTTTGCCAAATTTCACATTATGTTGGTAGGTCTACGTGTAAATAAGCCGAATGGTACTCGTAGTACGTTTTAATGGACACAATTAGGTTTTAAAATATATGTTTGATATCACCTGTTAAATAATCACTGAAGATCTGAATAGGGCTAGGCGCCGTAGTCAAATAACAAAATTAACTGAATTTATTTTAAAGGTTGCTAACTAGGTTGATAATGCTAAAACAAAAATAAATATGACGCACCGCATCTCTGTGGGAAAAATAGGAAGTATTATAATATAAAGCTTTATCTTAAATAACCGCAAACTTCGACAAAATATTTGACCATTGAATTTGTGAGTTCAGTAAAAATGTTTTTTCGTAATCTTCTGTTTCTTGGAGTAATATGATCACTATCGTGGATTAAAATTGTATATACCCTAAAATAGTTTCAGTTAAGTTTGTAACACATTAATATGTTGGACTTCGCATTATAAATGTGCTTGAAATAATTATTGTTAAAGCAAAGTGTTTGCACAGCTTTTAGCGTATGTTTGCTCACTCGTGCGTGCGTGAGTAGTTTAATGTTTGTAGTAAGCTCGGTTATTTTAAGATCACAAAACACTATAAAACGCTTATCAACGTCTAATTATAAACCCTGTCGAAGAAACAACCGCTTAAGTTGTCAATAGGTGTTTTGTGCCAGTTAGAGTTGAAGTTTGCCTACTAATGAGTATTATAACCTTGAAGATGAAATTTCAAAAGAGCGTCTTTCATACCATATATTTAATTTTAATTGAACCCAGGGCTTGGTGCTTTCATATGATAAACTAAAACTCTCTAAAACTGCAAAAATCGCAGTTGTCTCTGTTAATTACGAAGTTTCGCTCTCAACAGCGTTTTTCTACAAGACACGCCATGCGCAAAAAGCCTTCGAGACTATCTGTGGCTACAGTAAGGTTCATTTTAATTTTCATCTTCATCGATTTGACTTTAAATGTAATATATCACAAAAAATAACGTTCTAACTATGTTGGCCAGGATTCGCCGATGCTGGAAGCCATGGCAATGCAGTCTCCAGCGACACCGACGACAGTCAAGGCTCGGCTGTCTTCCATGGCAGACCGCGCCATCATGTACTGCGGCGCGCAACACGGAGCCCTAGACAAATACGCGCTCATGGGCTTTCCCTTCTTGTTCGCCCTCTTCAACATCATCTACTGGACGGTATATCTCAGTGAAGCGCACCAAAGAAATATCTAATAAGTGAAGTGAGAACTACGCACGATACGAAATGTGATCATTGTGCCTATAAAGACTATAAATGTACATATTAGAAAAATTGCTAGTCGATTTACAACCCTATTTAAACAATGATGAATAGAAAATTAAGATTTTACTTTTTATATTTAGAATTAAAATTGGCTAGTTTACATTATGTTTTTATTATTTTTTAATGTTAATTAGTAGGCAGATACTAAATTTTATCTCGCAAATAATAATTACGAATACATATCGTAATTCGTAATGGCTTTTGGACCAAAAATTCTATATAAACTTTATTATAAATCGAATTATGTACCGTTTGGTATATATCCCTCATATCAATACATATATGAACGCCTACGATTAGAGCATTAACAAACACATAAAGAATTTATCCTACCGTCGCACGATTTACCTTTCTCTTCTGGTAATACCAAAACGAAAAACAACCTTTTCAAATAGTATTTTCGCATGTGCCTATTGTGCCTATGAAAAAAGTTTACAAGTGCTTCAAAATAACAACAACAATATCGAACGTGCTTTTGTTAAATGTTATTTGCTATGGTACTATTTGTCACAAATGATCTATATTTTTTTTATTCTCTTGAATCCTAACGGAAGTTCAGCGGACGCGCAGTATCGCGCATTTTATATGAAAAGACAGCGAGGCCGCGCCGGTCGCGCCACCATAGAATAAAGTAATAGTGCTTACGTAAAGTCGCACTCTGCAAAGGTATTCAAAGTTCAAATCAATGTTGTTAGCGATACGGTGTAATTTAGCTCGCGTCAGAACGCAGCACCTTTTTGTTTAAACACCTACAAAATCCATTGCAAGCCAATTTTATTCTTATAGCATTGAACAGACGATTCATAATTCATTGAAGTCTTTTTTTATGTATATTTGAGCAGTCTGTGAACATATGTGACCAAACGCGCGTTGTTTCCCACCGGATTTGCCTGGTTTTACCGCTTCGAAGTGCATAGGTATGTATTACCGTGCGTAGGTATGTTTTCGATACCGAAACGGCGAGTGAGACAATCCTAGCGCCGGCGCTGCGATCTGTATTTCATTCAAACGGAGTAACACTCACTGCTCCCGCCGAACTTCATAGTGTAGTACCTTAAGAGGTTCATGGCCAAGGTCAATATGAACTTTTTACTATCAACATAGACAAATATAAATATGCCTAGTTAAGTGTTCCTTAGCTAAGTAAAACATAAACAAGGCCTACGATATTATCTATGGCTAAATGTAGTACATATTGTATGCTGTATGTACATATTAACCCTTTCACCGCGAGACTATATATCAGTTGTCGTGCTCCCAGCGCGAAGCGTAGACAATCGAAAATAAATATCTGCAAAAAATACCGATGTGACTTAATTATAATATTATAGTGTATGACATTTTAATGATTAAATTACTAGACTAGGTACATATTTATCTAATAGTTACATTGAACATCTTTTTATTCGAATACACCTAGTGAAAAAATCCATGTAAACATGCTAAACGTGGCCTTCGGGTCTTATAGACCTAGGCTCTGTCTACCCCGCAAGGGAAAAAGACGTGATACTATGTATGTATTTATGTAAAAAATCCAGATTTTACAAGCAGTGGATTTTACAAGCACTGCTATATACAACGCTCGCGAAATGGGCATGAAAATGTTTGTCAAATAAATCCGACGTTTGCGGTGAAAGGGTTAATGTTTCATCGTATGTACATTTATTCAACGTTAGAATGAATATTCTGCCACCCGTCCAAAAGACCATCTTACTTTATTATTAAACGAATTGTAAAAATGTAAAAATCTTGTATTATTAAAATATCTAATAATTTGTTATCTACGTACTTACTTAGATTTAATTGTTGCGCTATTACTACGAAATGTTATTATTTTTAATAACTGAATGTAGTGCTCATTATTTACCATTAGTTACATTATACTTCATAGATTTACGTTTATTAAGACAATCAATTATATTGTAATTCAAGGCGTGATTTAGTTAGGTTGATATTAAGATTGTTTACTTAGTTTTAAGATATAAATATTATTTATTTATTTATGCGTGATGATGACGAAACTTATCACAAGTCTAAAGTACTTAGGGTTAAAACAGTTCAGTGACGAACAGTACCTATTAAGTACAACTGCCCAACCTAAATAATACAAGGATAGCCCGAGTTGGCAAATATATTAGGGTTTTTGTTTACAGTACCAGTTTTATAAGTCGCATCAGCTTTGTTTGGCGGCGCAAAATAGCCCAACCTACCGCCGATCAAACCGAATGAAAATATCAGTGAAATAACGAACTTATTGCTACTACATAAGATTTGAAATGCATAAACAATAGGAACCGTACTGTTTCGCTCATAATACTCGTACGGCGCGGCGCCGCAGCGAACTCCAGACATGGCGCGAACGCATCAGCCAATTAGAGGACGGATATTTTCGCGCCATGCAAAGATTTAATTTCTGCGCAGGTACTTCGGTGTTACTTATAAAAGTGGTAGTACCAACTGTAATGATACTAAAACCAGAGAACATTTTTTATCTCAAATATTGTTGTTTGCAGTGCATTGTTGTTTGCCACTGCTGCCATCTGGTTTTCAACAACGCTATCATGGGCGTATCCTCGACGTGATTCTATTCTAGATGTCTCTAGAAAGCGAGTTGAGTAAATATGTTACCCCTAATAAGTAAATGAACCACCAAAATATTTAATGTTGTATCATTAACTTAGGATCTACTCAACTCTATCTTAGTAGGTACCGGTCTACCTAAACCCAATACCTTGCATGCAGACAAGTCAAAATGCATAAGGATTCGGTTTTTTTTTCAAATGACGCTCGCGTGCTTTAAATTGATAAATATTTTATATAAAACGTAAGAAACAACAATATTTTCAGCACTATTATAATATTTATGACAAGAATTGCTAGCACCAGCATTGAAATGTAAGACCTGATAAACAGCTCATTGTATAATATTTAACAACAAAAACTTTTAAAATGTTGTCTTACGATAACTGAGACAATAATTTATTAGATTCCTGAAGTTGAGAATAAAAAAATGTCACTCAGAAAACGAAGCACTTCACATTTCTGTTGAAGGCTATCAATCATCTATTGACAAAAATCATCAATTGAAATAATCCAAAGGTGTTATTTCTATAAAACAATGTACTTAACTGCTGTCCAATCATCTAGTCATAGTTTTCTAGAACTTAAGAATTTAATAATTTTAGATTGTAATTAACATTTTCGTCCAATTTTGTAAAAGCACAATTATTAGATGGCACAAATTATCTCATGGAGCGAAAGGTTATGTAAGAATGCAAATCACTCTTAAACACATATTTTGAAATGTACGAAACAGAATTCTCCCTTTTGGCTCAAGTATTAGTTGTAAAGGTCATTTTGAAGAAAAAATATATGGTGACCATTATGAAGAGCAAAATATTTTAGCGACAAGCGATAGTCTATGTGGCATCATAATTGACTGGCCACCTACAGAGCGGAACTTTAAAAAATATTACTATTCTAAATTCAGAATTCCCAATAATCATGAAATGTTTCGAAACATTAGGAATCCTTGCTCTGACAATTTCTTAATCCTATCTGAAAAAGTCGCTGGCCTCAGGGCTAAAGTGTGCCTTGCTCATGTTGGCTTGTTATCGCAACACAATAATGTCATATGGACTCGAAAAACCTCAGAACAATATGCTTTAGTTATTGTTCTGAGCGAAAAACATATCTTATTGTCAATTATGACTGTAGACTGTGCCTGTTTCGTATTACATTGAGACATTTTTTGTTTTATTGTATCGCATGGTCAATCAGTCTGCGCAATCTATTATAATCCGCATCTACTCTGCGCGAATACGTTCCGTATTTGAAAGCAGGGTGTGATTACAAAAATATACCTACATGACGATTTTTTTATATCGTAACTGATATGTTATATCTGTACTTACATCAATGCGAGAATAGAAAACCATTGATCCTTTGAATGCCAGAAGAAAAACTGACAAACGTGTCAACAATTCCGCGACCAGTTTCAATGCCATACTAATATGACGACTTAATAAGACGTCGTCCAGTTTCCAATGTACGCCTAAAAGTGTCCACTGCGTTCAAAGGGTTAATACAGATTTGTAAAGATATCAATATGTTAAGATTTGTTCCATTATTGTAATGTTCACTGCTCTTATCAATTCGTAAACTTATACAGCCTGTACACATAATGGGCAATCAAGTCCACTTTATTATCCAATACGGCTTTCATATCAAATATATTTTAAATTGAGCTTATAAAAACCGCATTGAATAATAAAATAGCTGGAATGTACGCATGCCTTTATTGTTGGATCCTTGATATTGTGCCTTACAGTCCTTTACTGCAAGTTCTATAGAGTTACGCTTGTGATCCTATGCAACTTCGTATTTAACTAATTTTTAAAGGACAGTATTACTTAAATACTTTCGAATTCTAGGCAATATCTAATATTGAGTAAGTAATTGAGAATAATATAAATAAAAGACACTATTTTAACTCATTTTACGCGTGTATTATTTATTAACAAATTTATGTACACTATCTACAATAAATACTACGACTAACTCTTAACTGGTGAGGTTGTGGCTGTCTGATTGCGGAAATCTATTGTATACATTCGCGAATGTAATTAAAGAGCTAATGACGATCGACAATTGTTTAATAGCTGCTTACTACAAATAACAGATAACAAATATCATTATTACTCAGATATGGCACAGGTTATACAGTGATTTTTAATCTCTGAGCTATATTGAAATCTCGGAATCAGAATCAATATATGAATGAATGAATGAATGAATATTCTTTATTGCACCAACACTTAAAAGTAAACAAAAAAGGATAATATCTGTTTATGGAAGGTACAAAGGCGGGCTTATCGCATAACGCAATCTCTTCCAGCCAACCTTTGGGTAGAAGATAATGTAAACAGAGGCATGGTAGGCGCAGATTTAAAAAAATAATAATGAAAAAAAAAACATATTAAAAATATTTAAATTATATATATATATATGCATATGTATACTTATATAGATATTTTAATGTACATATACCCTAGTGAAAAAAATAAAAAGTTAAAAAAAAAAAAAAAAAAAAAAAATTGTAATAAGAGTCAAAGAGAAGAAAAGTAATGTGACGATACTAGACTTTTGAATTTCGATACTGTCTGTGCCTTCCGAATGTCTAATGGCAAAGCATTCCAGAGTTTAATAGCCTGTACAGTAAAAGAATTTGAATAATAGGAACTGGAATGTGTAGGATATCTAAGCCGTAGGGAAACTGAATCACGTGAACAAGAATTACCCACCTCACGCAGAAAGGAAAAGCGTTCTTTAAGGTAACAAGGGGTAGCAGGATTAAACAAAATGGAATAAAGTAAAGAAAGGATATGGACATGGCGACGTTGCCTGATTGGGAGCCACTTGAGATCGGAACGAAAATTAGAAACGTGATCAAACTTACGAAGCCCAAATATGAAGCGAATGCACAAATTTTGAAGTCTCTCAAGTTTATTCAATTGGTCTTGCGTGAGGTCTAGGTAGCAGGAATCAGCGTAATCCAGGATAGGAAGAAGGAGAGATTGTGCTAACGCAATTTTAGTTTTGACTGGCAGAAAGTTACGGATTCTTCTAAGGGAAGCCGCCGCTGCGAACATTTTCCTGCTGACTTCATTAATTTGAGGACGCCACGACAAGGTTCTATCCATGAGTATGCCTAAGTTTTTAATACTTTCGCTGAATTCAATGTCAACTCCATCAAATACTATTTTAGGAAGAGAACGCCAATCAGTACGTGATATGTAGTAAGGACTACCTATAATAATGGCCTGGGTTTTCAAAGGATTGACTATCAAGCCGTGACTTCTACTCCAGTCAGATATTCGTGACAAATCATTATTAATGTTAGTAATCCCAATGTTGAGGTTTTCAAAGTCAATCTGAAAATAAATTTGGAGATCGTCTGCATACAGGTGGTAAGAGGAGTGAAGTTGAGAAGATATAGAATTAATAAATATTGAAAAAAGTAAAGGAGATAAAACGCCGCCTTGTGGTACCCCTGATAATGTATGACACCATGTTGAGAATTTATTCTCCACACGCACACACTGCCGACGATCACGAAGGTAAGAACGAAACCAGTCGATAACTAATGGAGATATGTTCAGTCCGCGCATAAGTTCTAAAAGAACGTCAAAATCCACCGAGTTAAAAGCACTGGAAAAGTCAAGTAGGGTCAAGATTGTCATTTTAGAATTATCCATGCCATATCTAATATCATCGGTGATTTTAACTAAGGCCGTAGTAGTAGAATGTCCTGCTCGAAATCCTGATTGGAAAGGGTTGAGGATGGAATTTTGGCGAAGAAAGGAATCGAGTTGAATTTGGACAAGACGTTCGAGGATTTTTGAGAGGAAAGGAAGAATAGAAATTGGACGGAGCTCGGAAAAAGAAGAAGGATGAGCCTTTTTCGGTATTGGAGTGATATAGGAGTTTTTCCACAAAGACGGAAAGGTGCCAGACGATAGGGAGTTGTTTAAGATAAGAGTGATAATAGGAAGTAGGATATCAAGAATCGGTAGGATCATTTTCCGACTTATGTCATCGGCACCAACTGCATTTGACGATACGGATTGGATACACTTCTGAACATCACATTCAGTTACCAGACTAAAGAAAAACGGTGAGTAGTCGGGAGAAGGAAGTGAAGACAAGTGGTTTAATAAGTTACTTTTATCATTGCCACCAAAGACTACGGATGACGAGAAATGTTTATTAAGGACACTGAGGTCAAAATCATTTGAAATATTGTGCGTACTCTTTCCTACTCCCATTGACTTGAGAAATCTCCAGACTTTAGCTGGGTCGCCGTTTTCAACAGATTTGTGGATGTGGCGACGTTGTGCATCCCTACACAGCCTGTTGCAGACGTTGCGAGCTCTAATATACTTGTCACGATATCTGTCGGGATCAGACTTGTATTTGGACTTGGCAGCATTTTTTTTAGAAATAGCGGCCCTGATTTCGTCTGTCAACCAAGGCGCTGGTAGATGTTTCACTTTTACTGGGCGAACAGGAGCATGCATGTCATAAAGGGAGATTATCATTTGATTAAACTTTTCCACCTGACTATCAACAGTGTTCAAATCAGCGATAGCGCTCCAGTCGCAGTTTATGGCATCTTCACGTAACCGATCAATGTTCAGAGCACTAAAATTGCGTTGCAACAGAATTTTAGGTTTAGGCTTAGGGGTCCGAATTTTATAAGAAAGAAAGAGAAGATGGTGATAAGAAAAAATGTCTGCACTACATTGACCATGTTTTGCAACAAGATCAGGAGTGGAAACTAAGATGAGGTCAAGAAGACTAGGAATACAGTTAGGAAAAAAGTGAGTAGCTTGGAGAGGAAGTAAAGACATGTTACAGGCGTTGATAGTAGAACTGAGAGACTGAGAGCGATGGTCACCTTTAAGAAGACAGGTGTTAAAATCACCCATGATGATAATATGCTTGTAAGCAGGTGTAATATCTTCCAAGATATTTTCAAACATGGAGAAATAATTTATTTTTGAGGAAGGACAATAGAAGACACCTAAAAGAACAGGCGTGTGGGATAGGGTGACTTCTATAAAAAGGTACTCGGCTTCGTGTGAAGGATTCTGAGTTTGAGAGATGGAAATCACTTTAAATGGGATGTGAGCACGTAAATAAATAGCAACACCGCCTCCCACCACACCTAGACGATCGTTGCGAATGAGCTGGAAGCCTGGAAGTGAGTAAGAAGTAGAGGGAAGGCAAGGCTTAAGCCATGATTCTGAAACTAATAGGGCGTGAATATGTTTACTATCAAAGGTAGAAAGTAGGTCGGGAAAGTGTTCTGGAATGCTTTGGGCGTTTATATGCAAAACGTTAAAATTTTTAGGGAATTCAGACAAATTTCGATCAACAGTTTCGTTGAGAGGTTCAGGTAATGAATGGAAGCTATCGTCACTCGAAGAGATTGAGAAAAAGCTATTATTTAATACATCAGTCATAATTAAGGGTTTATATGATGTACCAAGAAAATATAATAATAAATAAAGATTATATGAATAATACTAATTACACTAAAAATACTAACTAAAACTCAATTTCATTACAAACATTCTACCCGCCAGCAGGAATTCCGAGAGAACAGAATTAAAAAACAAAAAAAAAAAAATAGTAATAAGAGACAGTGGCAAAAACATAAAAATAAATACCATAAACGAAAAAAAATCTGTTTGCCATGAATCACGCACACTCACAATGGCACACTCATCAATACAATGACAAAATCAAAATTACAACGACAAGGCAATGACAATAAAAGATGTAAAAAAGTGGAGTTTAATCTAAGTTTAGTGATGTGTGCCAGAAAAGAAAAAAAAAAAAACAAGGTTTAAAAAGTTAGATGTCAGCTGTCAAAGTGACATCCATCAAATAGCCAAAACATGAGAAAAGTAATTACAATATGTGTGCTACTTTAACCTAAAACTAAATTATAAAAATATAAAAATAAATGTGGGTGGATTGATTACGTTAAATCAATCAACATGACTACAATAGCAAAAACATAGGCTAAGGAATACTGACACCAAATTAATATATTTATAAAAGGCGTGTGATTACTTCCTGACATTGCGCTTGGGCCGGGGGACACCGACCGGTCCGGTCGCCGCTCTACTGGGTGCTCCCGTAGCAGCCGCCGTTGCTGTGCAGGGTGACGCTGTATCAGGGGCTACCACATCGCCGGTTACCTGCGATACGGAACTCTGAAGGTGGTCGACTTCATCCACGGAGTAGATACGATGCCGCTGTCCATCGGGCCCCAACACATAAACACAGCCATCTCGCGTCCAGCATTTGTTAATCCCAAAATGTTGGCGAGCGGACAAAAATGCATCATGCCTGACTTTGGTCAGGAACTCAGACAAAGTGATTCCTGAACCCTTTAGCAGAGTTTTAGCCTGCCAGCACCTATCTTTCATTGGCATCCTGAGGAATTCAACTAAAACCGGCCGTGGCCTACCCTGAGAACTCCGACCAATCCGATGACATCTGCGCAAATCCGTAACTGAGAAGTCGGCAAGCTTTAAATTCTCAATGCAAATCTTGATGACTGCAGCAGCTGTGTCTTCATTATTGGTCTCTGACACTCCATGGATAAGCAAGATGTAACGCCTACCATTCATCTCAAGGTGGTCTTGCTGCTTCAAAGCTAGTTTCATCTGCTGCTTCCAGCTGTCCATAACTGAAGTCATGAAGGTCTTGAAGTGACTAAAATCTTCCGCAAGTGATGTGATTGTTGGTGTAGTTGTGGCTTTTTGGAGATTGTTTTGAAATTCCGCCATTTTATTATCAAAGTGAGCCATCATATCAATCATGGATTGTTGCAGTGAGTCCATGTTTAATGTGAAAAGGAGATATGTCAGCAGGTAGAATACTTTATATAATTGCAATAAACATATATTTTGTAGTCAATAAACTAGAAATAAAATTATTATGATTTTTAATAGAGAGACAGTAAAAAACGTGACTCAATATAATTCAGAATTGCAAGAAAAAAAGGTAAAAATTAAAGAAACATTAGAACAAATAAATACAAAGTGCCAGATCTGCTGGGCGACTTTCTACGGGAAGTTTTTTATTTTTATTATTTTTACGGTTTTTTCTTGCACATTTTCTTTGTATCCCACTATGCATATTCTGATTCCGAGATTTCAATATAGCTCAGAGGTTCATGATAACACTGTATATACATAGCTATAAACGTTTAAAAAACCACTGCAGCCCTAAAGTTATAGCAATTGCCTTACAGTAAGGCATCGCGACAACGCCGTTACGACGACTATTGCAGTCGTCGTAACGGTTCACATAAAGAACTGTCAATTCATAATATGAAAAACAAATCAATGGATAAAAGACTGGTTGCAACTGGTGTTCTGCTACTATAGTATAGATATTTCTCAAGTTAAGAGCTATATGTAAGTATAATTAAAGTCACTTGCCCTCGTGGTCTTTATATAATGATTCCTTGTAATTTATTCATATCCGTAATAAGCCGCTTCTTTGAACGCCCTGACCATATCATCTGAATTTCTTCTTATTCTCCTACCGATAGGCTCCAAATCAGCGTAACACTTGGGAAACACTTTCTCGATTATATCGACGGCTTCTTTCTTGCCAATCTGTCTTACAGCAAGCACTGAATACAGGGCTTTGGTTTTCACACAGTCCTGGAACATAAAGTATAATCAGTTGTTTTATTTTTCGTGTGTGCAAGTGGCCAGCACTGGTGTTGGATTTTTCAAGCTGCCTCAAGGCATCTGACACAGTTTAACGACTGCCATCAATGATGACAGCCGGGACCAATGACTTAACGTGACTTCCGAAGCACGGAGGAGCTCGAGATAATTTATGCCACTTGCGGTCACCCATCCAAGTGGTGACCGCACCCGGGGTTGCTTAACATGCGTAAACGCTAATAATGCTCATGCCCACTGAGCCATCGAGCTCCAAGTGATTATAAGTGTGTGACACATGATGGCTCGAAATAATAAATATAAATATAAAATAAAAATAAATAAATATATATGGACAAATCACACAGATTGAGCTAGCCCCAAAGTAAGTTCGAGACTTGTGTTATGGGATACTAACTCAACGATACTATATTTTTATAACAAATACATATATAGATACACATCCAAGACCCAGGCCAATCTGAAAAAGATCATTTTCCATCTTGACCTGGCCGGGGATCGAACCCGGTCACTCCGTGTCGCAGGCTGGCGTGTTGACCGCTGCGCCACGGAGCTAGTCATTATCTGAGAAGCAACTTCCATAATATGTTAGCCAAAAATTAACTTGAGGTAGATTTATTTTATTTTACTGGGAAGACCAACAACTATTCTAATTTACATAAGAAAGTCTATAACAGGTCCTTTCTGATAGAAAACATTGTATTTATAAAAAAGATTATGATCTCGAAACAATAGGTTATTACATATTTACAATCTGCTTCCGAGAAAATATATGTATCCGATTATCTGGATTCTGGTGATGATATACTTAATACATTAATGTCCAAGATGTCTGATCCATCGATGAAGAATATTATAAGGTCTCAGCATCATTCCATAAAGTATAAATTTACCTGATGGGCCTGTTTTATTTTCGTCCAAGACGCATCGCCCTGGGACCAGGCGCTGGTAAATGAGCAATGAGTCAGGTTCGCCGCTCGGATCTCCGTGCATGCAAGGTGTTCCATGTTCTTAAAGTCCAGTTCATTCCGGCAGTAGTCGAACATGTGGATCATCTCGTGAGCCAACACGCCTTGTACCATGCCTTTCCTGGTTGACACATTCTGGCATACCACAATCTGCAAGTAGACAATACTTTCTTAATTAAACAAGACAATCAGGTGGTAAGAAGGCGAGGCATATTCATAAATTATGACTACCTCATTATAACTTATGACCATGCCTCATCAGAGGGCCTCCTTTACACTATAGGGAGAGGAGCCCGATAGCTCAGTGGTCGTGAGCATTGAAATCGCTTACGCATGATATGCAACCCTGGGCGCAGCCCCTATTGTGATGGGTGACCGCAAGTTGCATAAAAATATCTCGAGCTCCTCCGTGCTTCGGAAGGCACGTTAAGCCGTTGGTCCCGGCCGTCATCTTTCAAAAAATTTCCACCATATTAGCTCAACGCTGTACAACAGATTGAACAGAAAACTAAAAATATACCCACTTACTTCTTATAAGTGCAAATTAATTTGCTCCGAATGGCTGAAAACTCTGTCCTATGATGCCACAGAAGACCTCATAAAAGTTGGTGAATAACTTAAATATCTATTCCAATTCATATATGTACACACAACACACTAAACATCCGTATAAAATAAAATAAAATAAATAAAATCAAATTTATGCTTAAAATCAATTGAATTAGATTAAATTAGAGTGAATTAAATTGAATATTAATTGGGTCGTGCTCCTGTAGTGGAGACTAAAAAGGACCTGATGATGATGATGATGAAATTGAATATTATTAAATTACATTACATTCAGTTATGTTATATTAATGGAATTGAATTGTATTTTCGTGAATTATTTATATGAATGGATAAATGACAACACTCAATTAATAGTAATAATAATGTTATAAACTTCAAAATTAATCAATATTTATATTTAAATTATTATTTTTTTTTTTAAATTATTATTTATTTATTCCTATAATCTATTTATGTACTAGGAACAAATTGTAATTTGTATTCGGAGGTGGGCGTTGACATCTGCGACACAGTTTTATTAACTTCTGCAGGTGTCATCGTTTCCAACGTTACTGTTTATATGTTATCAATGTTCCCAAATAAAGATTTTTTCATTTTTCATTTTCATCTTTGGTGGCAGTCGTTAAGATATGTCAGATGCCTTTAGGGAGCTTGAAAAATCTGACACCAGTGTTGGCCACTTACACACACGAAAAACAACAAACTTTAAGGATGTATACCATCTCTACATAGTATAAAACATAGTCACCTTCTGCCGTGTGTATGCTTAGATCTTTGAAACTGTGCTTCTGATTTTAATGCGGTTATCACTATAGTTTAAGTAGGTAGACCATATCCTTAGAAAGGTTTATGTGTTATATCCTCAAGTTCAGCCCTCTGATAAAGTATTATTGGGTGCTAACCTCAACTGGGTAGTTTTTAAAACTTATTGAGGATACACTCCGGATATTCTTTAATGTTTTCAGGTAGTGCTAGGAGAATTATCCTATTTACCTCAACAAGTAGTTAATATAGTGTATCTATACTAATATTATAAAGCTGAAGAGTTTGTTTGTTTGCGGTAATCTCAAGAACTTCTGGTTCAAATTGGAAAATTCTCTTAGAGTTGGATAGTCCATTTATTGAGGACGCTTTAGGCTATAAAACATCACGCTGCGACCAATAGGAGCGAAGCATCAATAAAAAATGTTTTGAAAAGGGGAAAAATTATTCATCAACAGCAACAGCTAATTCAATATAAAATGTCTGGAACATTAAAATTCAAATAGGGAACAGGTTACATTATGATGCTTACTTGGTTTAATTCTGGGTCATATCCTCCACTGACAGAGTAGTCGCAAACTTCACAGGATATATGTCTTCTAATATCAATAGGGCTGAAATAGAATAGACGATTTCAAAGAAAAATTAAAACATGACTGCCCTACAAAATATTTATCACCTATGTCACTCAGAAGGATGCAAGAAGATTCTGATGATACCTATATGTCTAGATCCATTGAAGCATTTAGAAATGATGCTGGAATAAAGAAACTCATGTTACATACAAATACAAACAATATAAATTAATTAATCATTGGACTACACACTGTCAGCGCGGCGCAGGCAGGTTCTCCCGCCACGGCTCCCGGCGGTGGTAAGCGCCCTTTTAGATATATCGTATATCTAAAAGGGCGCTTACCACCGCCGAAATTCCAAGCATTTTGGAACCAGCAGGAATAACGCGCGACGATGGCAAGAGCCCCGATGGCTTGACCTTGGTCCCTTGGGAGCTGGGGAGGGCACTCGTGTGGTTTACAACATGCGTCGATATGATGGTGACCTTGGTCCCCTTCTCGCCTCGGGGGAACCGTCTTGAGGGCTGGAGCTGCGGCGGAGGCTGCAGAGGACGCCAAGCGGCGCAAATATGCTTCTCTTACCAATGAGTACATGTTTTTTCCGCTTGGTGTCGAAACATTAGGTCTATGGGATCCTAGCACTTGAAATTTCTAAAGGAGTTAGCTAGCGCCCAGGTTTATCGACGCCGCGAGTGACAAGAGGGCTGGCTCTTTCCTCGCGCAAACAATTGCAATTGCTATTCAGCGGGGAAATGCAGCTAGTGTTCTTGGCACTGCCTCACCAACCTTACTGCATAGTGTACACCTTAGTATAGATATTTAGTTTTTAATTCTTTTATATTTAAGGTCTTTTTTTTGTATGAATAGAATAGTTATGTTTATAGCTTTTTGGTAGTTTATATTATTATTTGTAAATGTTACATTTATTCAAGTTCCTTTTAAATAAAAGTATGAGACAAAAAAAAAAGAAAGTAACTTTTTACTTTACTTTACATGTAACTTTATGAAAGAAATTTACAAATGAAAGAAAGAAGAAATGTTTTTTTTTAACTGCTTGATATAGCAGACATCCAGTATGACATAAAAGAGACTGCAGACTTAACAATTTTTGATCATAAAGAAAGTTTTCAGAGTCCCATATAATAGGAATAAGGGTCATGGATTAAAGTTACATATCCATAACCTTGAAATTACTTACCAACCAGAACTTTTGAGAGCGGCCATCATCACTTTCACTATAGCACCTGAAATAAGAATTCAGACAATTTAATACCAGTATCCAAGACCGCCAGCCTTAGAGTGATGACAGAAACATACTGAGAAAAGGGAGGGTTATATGTTTAATGGTGGTTGAATTACCACTAGTTTCTGAAGGGTTGAAAAAATACCTTTGTTCAGCAATATTGTGCCATTACAGTTGTGAGATTGGATAAGAAACAGTTGTTTAAAAAAAAATCTCTCAAGAAGAGGGGATGTTTGCAAACCTCGTTTCCCAGGTGATGCAACTACTAATAATTGCATCACAGCAGCAGCAGTAATATTACACAGGCTCACCACATATATCCACATCCATCATACTCATAGAATACAAGATTGTGTGTTTAACTTGTAGTAACACCCAATTCAAAAACTTAATGACCATTGTTACAGTATTCAATATATGCTACGAATTAAAACCATATAGCAACACGAGAAACATTCTAGACTTCATGATAATACTAAGATTTGTCCGTGCCCTAACGATTGGCGCCAGTTATTGCTTGTTGAACTTGCTTGTTTATAAATGTTTTCACCTTGCATAGGTTTCGGAAATAAAAGTTTGGTACCAGTGTTGAGCTGATTTAATTTCAAAATATTATAGTGGGCGACGCCATTGTTGCAGGCTTAGATTTGTCGCCCACTATAACCAACATTTAAAAGTTTACTTACTGTTCTTCACACAGTCATAAACATTCTTCTCACACTTCATTTTATCTATGTTCTCCTTGCCTTCTTTTCCCAGAACCACATTACCCAACTTGGGCTTGAATGTGCCCCTCCGTTCAGGGTACAAATCATAACCCCAGGCCTCTTGTTTTTGATCATTATCATTTGTGAAATTTCCTTTGGCACTATTAGAAGTATTTGCTTCTTTAGATGTAGTATTATTGTTGGTATTTTCTTCAGACATTGCCGTTTATTTAGATAAGAGGTTATCACCTACTAGATAGTGACTATATTTCACTACTTGTAACTATAGTAAACGCAAGTATTAAAGTGTTAGAATTCAGTGTAAAATTACACAAAAATCATTTAAAAATTTAAATTCAAGCAAAGTAAATTTAACAGATGTGCAATCCGCTGATAAGTAAGCGCCTAATAAGATTTTGACAATTAACAATTGTGACAGTGACATAAATTCGGCGTAGCGCCGGAATCAAGCCCATGCAGCCATTACGACCATGATCATTTTACGATGTCATTTCTTTCTTTCGTTCTAATCTAATATATTGTGAAGAAAACACAGACATTTAATCCTTCCTTATCCTTAACAATATTCATTTATAATATAAACTGAAAGAGTTGTTTGTTTATTCGATAGTTACGCTTTCACGCCGAACTACTGAAACGATCATGAATTTTTGCATACGAGTTCTCTGAATTACGGACAAGGACATAGACTACCTTTCATACCGGCAAAAAGTTCTGTTCCTGAAGGAACGACGTTAATGCACGTGAAAGCTAGTACTTACATAAATATCTGCATACCTAAATCATTCCCTACATAGCTTGCAATTTTCTAAGATTTAATTGACAATTTTATTGGACTTACATATCAACACAAAAGCACGTTGTAGCCAATAGAAACTTATTGGTCGTTTTACGCAAGTACCTATGTTGAATGTTGATTAAGTTAAATATTCTGCAATGCTTGATTTGGCAACGGGCTGAATAGGGAGAAGCCTTGGGCGGCACATTTGGAGTAGCGGCAGCGGCAAAATATTATTTTGGGCTAAGCAACAGCAAAGAACAACTATGTTAATGCCCTAGGTCACTAGAAAAATCTGAATGTAGGTACCTACTAAATCTCGATATCAGTGACAGCCACTCCTCATCTGAATTCTACTGGTTGCATCATCAACTGTGTGTGGTGCGTCGGAGCCCAAAATATGCTTATTGTGGCAACATTTATACTGTAATATGATTTGGCAGTTTTTACGGTCAGCCTGACGCCAACCATACTTGGTAGCTCCAGTACCGTAGACAGTATTTTCCCGCGCTGGGAATGGGGGTAGGTAGGTACTATTTTTGAAAGTGTGACGCTTGTGTTCGAGCGATTTTTGTATTGAAAAATCGCTCGTTTACGAATGGCGTCATTTCAAAAATAACACTCTCGAGCCCAGCTCGGCGTGGCGCTCGGCTGGCATGTAAACATAACACTACGCAACAGAGTCCTTAAGTATGACACACAAAAAAAAGGACACTTAAAAAAATTAATAAATTTTTATTAAACATTTTTCAATGCTTGTGTCCCATGCTAAATGAACATTGCACTTGTGTTGTAATATTTCATATTTGAATCCCTTCATGTCTGAAACAAATAAAATTTATTTTAATTAATCTCTAAAATGAAAAAACAGGGCCATGGAATCATTCTTATAATAGACGATGTTTCTTACCTAGAGCTATTAAAAATTGTTTGAATGTTTCTTCAATTCTTATTATGGTTGCAAAATATATTTCCAAATTATTATTTTTGTCCAGAAATTTTTGTACGACATTGCACAGTGGCTCTATGATACTTGGATCATAGACAACATCCGCTCCAATTATTAGATCTGGTTTTAAATCTGGTAATTCTTTAATATAATTCCAATCCAAAGGCATAACACCTGTAATGAATAAAGATATATCACATTTAAAGCCGAAATTACATTTATATATTCTGTTTTACAGGTTTTACTATTCTAATACAGTATAAATATTAAAGGATAAGTCACCCAGATTGAGGTAGCCCCAAACTAGATTGTGAACTGATGTTGTGGAATACTGCCTCAATGATACTGCATATATATATAGATACTTATTTAGATAAACATTCAACTCATTAAATTATCAGAATCACCTACCCATGCTACACTCTTTATTTTGGAAATATATTCTTCCATTCTTCTCTTCTGAATGTACATCAGGAAAATTTACACATACATTGTGAGAAAGAGCTTTCAGCACTTCCGCATGACAGTCTGTAAAAATATATTCTTTGACTCTACAAAACTTCGACATAGTTATGCCTGTAAAGCCTACACCAGCACCAAGTTCTAGCACCTTTTTGTTGTGAAACAGTTCCTTATTACAAAGGGCCCAGTCTGCTATCATCACACCTGCCTGAAAACGTCATAAAATTTAAAAACTTTGTTTTTCTGAAAATTGTGTGTTATGAAAAACAATAAAACTAGAAAATATATATTCAATATTTGGCAAAACTACAAAATTACCTCATTTTTCTTTTTTATTCATTTTATCTCATTGGCTCTCAATGAGTAAGCAAATGTCTGTGGAAAAATATATTAACTTTTTATATACATTTCATTAATATTAACACAGCATTTTCAGGATTCCAAACCCAAAGGGTGCCAAGGGTACTCAAAACTTTCACAGAATGTGTATATCTATTGCTTGTGTAACAACAAAAGATAGAAATAAATTAAAAGTTAAGGGGTGGCATACAAAATCCTGTTTTTGAGCTTTGTTTGTAGTTACATTTTGTGTGGAGATATGGAACCCTTCATGTGCGAAATTCCGACTCACAGTTGGCTAGCTTTATTATAAAGTTTTGTAAAAACCACAATTATAAATTCAAATAAATTATTGCTGAATAAATTATGACTAAATACTCAAAAGAAAATTAACTTTTTATTTTTAACATAAGACATTCTTAAGTTTTCCTCAGAACGAGATTCGAGATTTTTTTTAGTTAAAATGCTTTTACTCAAACAAACAGTACTGTTTGTTGTTGGTGGTTTCAAAATATGTGAGCAATGAATAATGAAAGAATAGATACAACTTCTAGTTTCTCTCACTCTCTCCAATGAGGCTCATGGTCATCTTAATAGGTAGCTGAAGCGCTAACTAAAAAAATATATCAGATCATATTTTACCTCCCAAGTGCGCATCCCAGTAGTGCCATTCACAACCATATTGTTAGTTTCTTTTATACTTATAATATTGTTCAAGTTATTACTTATAACATAATGACGATAGTGGAATGAATCTTTAGATTTGTCATCCATTAAACTGCATAATCTGGCATAAAGTTCATCATGAATGTCTTGATGTGGTTCTAAATAGCCTATTAATTTCTTCAAATATAATCTTGAGAATTTCTTGTTCAATGGGTATTTAAGTACTAATGGGTTAAGAATTGTGGCCTCAATAAAATTTTGTTGCAAATTCCATGTCAGTTGAGCAATATCCTCTGGCTGAAATATAAAAAAGTATTAAGAGAATTAATACATGAGTTACAAAAACTAAGTTTTCTAACATATTATAGGAACACACTTACCTTCAAAACAAAATTAAGAAAACCCTGATAATAAAACAAAACCAACTTGTTCAGGACTTCGTCCTTGTTGCTTATATCTGAGAGCATATTTACTTCTATCTGTTCTAACTTCTTGCTACAAAATAAGTAAATATTTTATAATTATAGATAGGTATACTTTTCTAACTTTTCTGCCTTCCTCTCCATTAGAACCGGTATAAAACACGTAAAGAAACTTTAAATCATCTGGAAGTAGAGGAGTTGGATGGATCTTTTTTTCTAATTTGCATTGGGCTGAATACCATGCCCATTTCGACCAAAGTATTTAAACTTTCTCCACCACACCACCACCAGATCCGTGTGATTTGGAACACAAGTCAACTAGACCAGCAGCCAAAGCCAAGTTTAGTGTTCCGTTCAGCCGGTTCAGCCACCACCACAGATTTGAGGCCACCACACCACAACCACATCACCAAAAGCACATGTCAATGTCAGTCACTGTCACAACCACAAACTACTAACTGACGTGTCTGTCAATTTAGTGCTGCCATCAAAGAATTTATAGTTGCCATTTACGGTTAATAAGGGTCTACACGCACTTACGCTGAGCGTTCTCGTATAAATAAATATCTCTCAAATGTAGCATGCAAATGTTACCCCTATCTTATATAATACTTTATACTTGTTGCATGCATTGCATGAAGTGCAGTGCATCTCTATTTTGTATGAAACATCGTGATAACGTAAAAGACGCCACCTTGGTTAAAACGAGATTTAGAGATTCTGGCACGTATGCCTTACATACATGGTGATATTGTGATTGGTTAAAGGGGTTACTCAGACCATCAATATGAACAACTTTTTCTTTGGGACCAATGCTGGAAACTCAAAAAAAATGTCATTTCCATACAAAGGAGTTCCGCCGCCGCCGGCTCGTTTGTATGGGAATGTTCTTCAAGTAATGTTCTGATATCTGTGAGACTGATTCACCCATGACCAGTTTTAATATGGCAACTTTAATCTATAGCTGTCAATGTCATTTGCACTACACAGCTGATGGTGATTCGAGTCGGTTAAAGTGTTGTTTAGAATTTCATGAGTTTGAATATGTATTAAACAATTTTATAACTGGCTAAATAAGGACACAAATCAGTATTAATTTTAAGTAACACCAAACCCTTGTATTATTTTTTCCTAATACAATTATTATCATGGATAAACCGAAACTTCCTACTTCAAGAAAACGTAAAGTAGACACTGAAAATGAGGAACCTGCAAAAGAAAAAAAGCCCCGAGTAATTAAGAAATCTTCAGCAACCGTTAAAAAGCCTAGAGAGAAGGGCACAGAAACGGTGAAAGTTAAACGAAGCACAAAAAAGCAACAAAAAGAATTCGAAGATGATGATATTGCGTCAAGTTCGGCAACTTGCCCTCAGGATGATAACTTAGGACTAGAAGATGCAGTGATATTGGCTAATATCGAGAAAGTTTCACAAACTGTGGCCCGGAACTTCGTAGCTCTCTTAACTGAGGGCTGTACTTTACCTTTTATTGCAAGATATAGGAAAACAGCTGTGGAAAATCTTATGCCTGACAGGTACATAAGAATTATATTTATTTTTGCAGTATATTTATTGGGACTTGCCCACTACTTCACCGTGTTAATATAAATTTTAGAATATAAACCCAAAAGACCATGTAATAATTTTCTCAAAATGAATTTATGTCTGTATGTAGTGTGGGTTTTTACTGCCTTTGGCCGACCAGAGATTTTACTCCTATGGCCAAATTTTCTAGTTGATTTCATTAATTATTTGTAATGCAAATTCTTTTCAAATGAGTAATCAGTTAAATCGCTGTTGTGATCCAATTATCATTCAGCTTTGATAGAAGAATACATCTATAGGAGGAAATGGTGCGTGAAACCCTACAAATGAAACCCACAGGAAGTTTATCTTTAAAATAATTGTATGCTGCAAAGGACCATGATCCCTCCTGCCCTGCCTATGCTACACCACTGAACTGATGTTTATTTTTAATGAATGTTCTTTATAAGTGAAATTGATGTGGTTTACATCAATTTCACTTATAAAGAATATTTATAAGGCTTTTACATATTTTAATACTGCTTTATTATTTTAGACTCCAGGAATTATATGAAAGCTACCAGAATGTTATACAATTGAAGAAAAAAGTTAAATCTGTCTTGGAGACACTCAGGAAGGCTAAGAAACTTACTCCTGATATTGAGAAGAGTATTTTAAATGCTCGTAGTCTATCAGAAGTGGAATTGATTGTAAGTATATTGTCATAATCGATCTAGATGCTGCAAACTTCAAAAAACGTTCCAGAGATTTCCTGAGGATTATATTGTTAAAAATTTTATTGTTAAAGAAAAATATGAAAAAGAAAGACTTAATTAGAAATCATCTCAACTATACACTCACAATCAACTATACCAATCAAGCTGTATTTTCAACCTGCTCCAAAAAAGGAGGAGGTTCTCATTTCGACATTGTTTTTTTTTAAATATTTGTGATGCCATAACTCGAGTCATTTATGAACTGACTAGCTTTCGCACGCGGCTCCGCCCGCGTCAATGTCGGTCCCTTGGAATAAAAGGTAGCCTATGTCCTTCTCTCTACTCCAGAGAACTTGTATGAAAATTTCATGATGATCGGTTCAGTAGTTACGGCATAAAAGCATAACAAACAAACTCACTTTCGCATTTATAATATTAGTAAGGATTTACAAAAATATTTGACATTGAAATTGCAAGGCCGAAGAGACCCAATTGGGCAGTGCATCCATTGTTAAACAATTGCTACCAAAATTGCCAGGCACTGACGAGTTTATTGGAAGTAGCACCATAGTACTCCCTGTATCCATCTCTTTCCACTCTACCTACATCTACAATCCACAAGAAAGGTCTCAGCTAACCAGTTTACCTCATGTGCAATGTTTTCTATTTTCTATTCTATTTTATATCAGTAACTTAACTTTTCTATTTTATTTCAGTATGCCCCTCTTAAATCCCATTCACTGTCATTAGCTGAAAGGGCTCGTAACTTGGGTTTAGAGCCACATGCATTACAAGCACTAAACGGAGAGTATGTCAACTTGCATTCCCTATGTTCACAAGAAGAGGAGTTGTCAGCTGTTGAGAAAGTAGAGGCTCATGTAACTCATATTATTGCTGATATCATATACAAGGATACAAGGGTCCTGGAGCATATGAGGAGTTTGTAAGTCTTATCAATTAGCATGACTATATGCAGTTTTCAATTTAATAATCTCAACAAAATAAGCTCAGTACTTATATATTTGTCCGTATATATTTATTATTTATATGTATTTCAAATATACTTTAAATTCCCTGTACAACTTAAATTAATCTACTATACTTATAAGGTAGTTGTCTTATTTATTAAATAAAAATTTTACCTATTTTTTTACCACTTCATCTTAGCTTTTTATCATAAGATTGATGTCCTTTTTGTGCCATCAGTTCACCCGTCATCATCTTCGATCTCTAAGATCAACGTAAAGGGGCCATAACAATACTAATATTATAAAGAGGAATGATTTGATAGTCAAAATCAAACCTAAAATGTAGCTTTGGTATCAGTGAATTTTTAAACTCTGCACAGTTTAAAAATTCACTAATACCAAAGCTACATTAAAAGCGGGAAAAAAAACTGGTTTTTAAAATGATAAAGAGGTGGAGATTTTACTTTGAAAATATATTCACAAACTTATTGACATTATGTAAAGAACATCATAATATCTAAAATATAGTAATAATAATAAGACATCTCATTTGCAATCAGAACGGAAAGAAGTACTATGTACAATTATGACATACATGTGCCCAACCATTCTGTCTCCTGAAAATCCTTTATATTACAGAAAAGAGGAAACCCGATTTACAATTCAAAGCAGTCAGACAAAAAGTTCTACAAAGGAAAAGAAAGATCAGGACCTGAATAAGAAAACAGACTCCAAATCTGACCCAGAGACATACAAATTATACTTTGACTGGAAGTGCCCCAGTCAGTTTGTAAAGCCTCATCAGACGCTTGCATTCAACAGAGGGGAGGATGAGAAGATTCTCTCAGTTAAAGTTATTGTTCCTGACTGGTTCTACAATAAACTGGAAAAGTGAGATAGTTTTTCTTCTTCATGTCTTTTACACCTTTTGTCTTGCTCTATCATACATACACAATATCATGTCTTTATCCCTTATGGGTAATATTCGCGTCGAACGTCTTAAGAACTAAAACCAAAATATTTCAAATGTGTTTATAAACAAACTCGTGTTTTAGTTCTACTGACGTCATTTATCATGTATTCGTATTTCTCATGGTAACAATTATATAATACTTAGTATACGCTTCTATAATAGAATTCCTGAAGAAATATTGGCTCTGTCATTAAGTAAGTTTAAGACTGCTGTTAAAAATCAATTACTTAATAATGCCTACTATCGTATTAATGACTATCTAACAGATAAAACTCTATGGAAGTAATACATTCAATAAATTGTTAATCAATATAGATCAATAATTACCTAATGTAAAATAATTCAATTTGTTATAAATATGTGAAAGCGTACCCCTTCAGGCACGTAGGGACCAATACTGGACTGAGTTTCTTTCGGCGTATTCTTCTCAGCAGTGGTCGTTTCGAAACGTTAGTAGCTTATCGATTTTGCAAATATTAAAAATAATAATATGACGTTCAGAAAGAGATACATGATATCCAAATTTGAATAAAATTCTATTTCATTTCATTTCATAACTAATTTCATTATTTAATTTTGACTCACGTAGATGGCTATTATTACCCAGGCAGGCTAGAAATTAGTTCTTTTGAATGTGTTTTGAATAAAAGGGTCCAATATGTTCTCTATTTTTTTGAATTAATTATGGCAGTAAACCTAGTACTTGAGTAGTTACATTATTCGTAAAATTGAATGTTACAGATTTTGTTTGACATTATGGAAAAGCAGATACTGGGTGTGCAAAGGTCTGGGCGACGCGTACAACCGCCTAATAAAGCCGTGGTTGTCCAGACAAGTGCGGTCTGACCTCACAACAGTTGCTCATAAGGAAGCTGTGCGAACATTTACGACAAACCTAGAAAAGTATCTCTTGACTGAACCCATCAAGAACAGAATTATAGCTGGCTTAGATCCAGGATTTAAAGCTGGGTGTAAGGTACTGTGTTGTCATTTTGTGTTCCTTTTCCTTGTTTGTTTTGTTTTTACTGTGTGTAGGTGGCCAACACTGGAGTCAGATTTTTCAAGCTGCCTAAAGGCATCTGACATAGTTTCACGTCTGTCATCAATGGTGACAGCCAAGACCAGCAGCTCAACGGCTTACCTTCCGAAGCACGGAAGAGCTCAAGATATTTTTATGCTGCTTGCGGTTACCCATCCAGTGAGCACTGCGCCTGGGGCTGCTTTACATGCCTAAGCGTTAATAATAGGCCTTCGGGCCCTTTTTTCTTGGCGAGGCAATGTATGGCTATTTTAGCATAATTTCTGAGATTTAATGGAATTTAGATAACAGTAGTCATCATCATTTCGTGTAGGTGTCACGGTCAATCGACCATGCACACCCTGGTGTCAGAGTTCTTCGGAACCGCCTCTCGGCTTATGACGTGGTTCTTTTTTTTTATGACGTGTTTTTTTTTTTTTTTTGGAAATGACTGTGTAGCTAGCTCCAAGTGAGCTTTCGCTACTTCACCGGGCGTTTGAGGCGAGGGCAGAGTGCCCTCAACCTTTATCGTGGTTCCTTTAACGTGTCGTGGTCATATACTTTTTTTTTAATTTTTTTTTTTATGTTATAGGGCAGCAAACGAGCAAGCGAGTCACCTGATGGTACGCAACCAGCGCTGCCCATGGACAACTGCAACACCAGGGTGTAACAGGAGCGTTGCCGGCCTTTCAAGGAATTGGGGAAAGGACATGGGGGAGGAAAAGGGGGAAGGATGGGCCTCCGGCTCTCTCACTCACCGAACGAAGCATAGAAGCGGTAAAGCTCCTACTCAAACGTCGATTTTCTGTGAGAGTGTGGTACTTCCCCGGACGAGCCGGCCCATTCATGCTACTAGCAAAAATGAATTTTGCCGGTAGCGTGGCTCTACCACAACTCGAATGCTGGTTACGTATGCATGACTCATAAAAAATATTTTTTATTTGAAAGTAAAAATGGACCTATTTTGATTTCAACAAAAGGGTTTAACATTAACAGCCTCCGTGGTCCAGTGGTTAAGGCGTTAGCCTGTTGACCCGGGGGTCGTGGGTTCGATTCCCACCGGAAGCATACTTTGTTTAGTTGTTTCCAGTTTGGTTAGGACATTGCAGGCTTGAATCACCTGATTGTCTGATAATAAAGATGATTCCGTGCTTCGGAAGGCACGTTAAGCCGGTGGTCCCGGCTGCCATCTGGTAGTCGTTAAAGGAACCACGTCAGAGGCCGAGAGGCGGTTCCGAAGAACTCTGACACCAGGGTGTGCATGGTCGATTGACCGTGACACCTACTCGAAATGATGAACAAAAGGGTTCAGTTGTTTGTTGAAGTCGGTTTTTTTTATATGAAAGATTATTGTTATAAACTTATAAGTTAAGAGCATAGAAGTACGAAGATTTTTTAAATCTATGGTTCAAAGTATCTATCTTATAATTTCAGGTGGGCATAATTACTCCGAATGGCGACAAATTGGACGTCTGCACAATATATCCGGATTTTCGGAGAGACAATCCGAACGACCCAGCAGCGAAACAGCTCAAAGACCTAGTGGTAAAACATAAGTACGAAGATTAGTTAGATTAGCATTCAGTTTCTTTGCTTACCGACACGCTTTTTTATATTATTTTATATATACCTTGAACAGAACCTTAATGACTTATGACATTATTACATGACGCACGTCATCTTTTTGTATTTTTTCTTTTGTTCCGTACCTCAAAAGGTAACAAAAAAACCCTTATAGGATCACTCGGTTGTTGTGTGTCTGTCTTTCAAAGACCCTTTTACTCTAGTATAGACGTCGAAATTAATCACATACTGAGACTAAATGTCGCGCATTCAAAAGAAAGTTGCTCAAATTCGCAAGGGAATCAAAACTCACAGGCTAGGGGGTGTCCTTTCATTACGTGAGGCGATTTTGGCAGATTTCCTTCCCCCTCCCCCCTTGGTTAAATCTTGTTAGATTTATCTCTACCCCCTCCCCCTAAATTATATTTTTGTGTGCTAAACTTTGTTGCATTTATTTTTATGGATTAAAAGGTGAATTTCAAAATATTTTTTTTATTAATTTAGATGAAGGTAGACTACAAGGACGCATGCGTACCTACTGGAATCGACGTAACCACTAAGATTGGTCTTTTAGGTAGGAAAGCGAAAAGCAAAAATACGCGATATTCCCAGATGGGAAGTCTCGGTCTCCCGATCTCCCGATCTCGAGTCTCTCGTAAGGTGAAATACGGCTTGACCCCCCTGCCCCCGAAACATCTCACTTAATTTATGAACGCCCCCTACTTTCCGTTGACCTAGAATTAGGAAATTTAGCAACAAGCAACGTCTAATAGCCCAAGTTTAGAAAAAACCATCATCATCATCATCAGGTCTTTATAGTCTCCACTGCAGCAGCATGACCCTCTCTGTACTACCGGATATACTATACTTGGCCGGAGCAGACAGAGGATTTGGCCTACATTCTCCTCGCTGGCCAGATGGGTTAGAGAGGTCTCATTGATGTTTATGAGCTTTGTTAAGCTTGTATTTTTAAGTAGCCTCTTACGTAACGACCTCCATTGGAATATAATAAAAATAAATAGGAAAAAAGCAAAAACCATTAATTTGGAGCACGAATTAAGAAAAAATACTTTTTTGTGCGTATCCCTCTGTGCATTTAGCCGTAAGTGGCAGTAAATCAAAATTAATTATTTATTTAATGGATATATTTAACTTCCCATAACTCAACCATTGGGAAACATTAGGTGGCCCTTTTTTATGATAATGGACGGTAAACGAGCAAGCAAGTCACCTGATGGTAAGCAGTCAACGTTGCCTACAACTGCTTCATGGAGCTGGGGGAGGATATTAGGAGGTAGACGTGAGGGGCAGGGGTGAAGCATGGGCCTCCGGCTCTCTCACTTACCGAACGAAGCATAGAAGCGGTAAAGCTTCTACTCAAACGTCGATTTTCTGTGAGAGTGTGGTACTTCACCGGAGGAGCTGGCCTATTTATTCTACTAGCAGAAATGAATTTTGCCGGTAACATACCCCGCCACAGACTTTCTAGTACTGCGAACAGCTCTCAGTTGTACTAAGCTGGAATACGTCCTATTTCTGTGATTGACATATGAAAAAGAAACTTTTGATTTTCAGGCTAGAATTAATTGGACTGGGCAACGGCACTGCTTGTCGTGAAACTGAATCTTGGCTGAAGAAACATCACATTTCTGATAATGTTCCTGTCATCATCGTACCTGAGCAAGGCGCTTCTATTTATTCCATTAGCAAAGAAGCCCAAAAGGTAATGAATTCCTTCAAATATTAATTACGATAACAATTTTAAGCCCGATGGCCCCGTGGTCGTGGGCATTTAAAGCGCTTACGCACGTCAAGCGACCGTAGGCGCAGTCCCCACTGTGATGGGTGACCGCAAGAGGCATAAAATATCTCAAGCTTCTCCGTGCTTCGGAAGGCACGCAAAGCCGTTGGTCCCGGCTGTCATCATTGATGGCAATCGTTATGGTATGTCAGGTGCCTTTAGGCAGCTTAAAAATCTAACGCCTGTGCCTCTAAGTGGCCAAAGCCGGTCGAAGGAATGGGCGAATATCTAAGAATCATAACAATAGGCAATGCGGCTAGCAACCCATAATATTCTGATTCAGTTTTCCACCTAACGCGCACCAACATACCAGCTGCGTTTAGGCTTTTATACACCAAGGTTCTATCTATCCAGCAAGAGAAAAAGACGTAAGAGTATGTATGTATTACAAATTTTTGTTATACTTTTCAATTTTTTTACAGGAACATCCAAATATGGACCCTAATTTAATATCGGCCCTCTCAATAGCTAGAAGAGTATTGGATCCCTTAGGAGAATTAATTAAGGTAATACACATTTTGCCCAGCCATTGGATAAATTTAGTTTATGAAAAGCTGTCGCCCTTCCCTAGGAAACAGTATATTTTTTCAGAATGAAGGGTAGCCTATGTGTGAATCCAGGTAATAACCTGTGTGCAAAATTTCGCCAAATTCTAGCGGTTTTAGCGTGATTGAGTAAAAAACATACAAATTTCGCATTTATAAAACGTAGCATAGGATGTGCAAAATTACGTCTAAATCCGTTCAGCGTTTTGGCGAGATTGAGAACAAACATCTAAGAATACAAATTTTCGCATTTATACACAACGCAACGTTTCTCCGCGTACAATAGAATGACGTCTTCAAAGTGATGTTCGGGCTCCGACGATTCTGTGGCGCGTCGAATTTTTGCTAGCACACGTCGACGCAATTTGCTTGCGTCGCACAGCTTGGAAACTCCAAGCTGTGCGACGCAAGCAAATTGCGTCACTTATGCGTTAAGTGCGCGGGAGCCCCAACGCCATACTGTAAGTGTTAAGCGATAAACCGGACTGCCCGATTGTGAGACACTGGGTACATGCGCACGCGGTTGTCCCGTGGTCAAACAATCGGCCAGAAAAATATATTTTTTTATTACTTTATAATATTAGTAGGATTAGATAGGATTTCAACACATGAAACTCATAACTATTTATGCAAAAATTTTATAATGTCCACTGGCTGCTCTGGCCAAGTATGGCTCTCATCATCATTTCGTGTAGGTGACACGGTCAATCGACCATGCCCACCCTGGTGTTAGAGTTTTTCGGAACCGACTCTCGGCCTCTGACGTGGTTCCTTTAACGTAGTATGGCTCTAGTAGTACAGTACAGAGAGGGTCATACTCCTGTAGTTGAGACTAAAAAGGACCTGATGATAGATAGGTTACTATGACGCCCGCACCACACGGTCCCTTAAACCCGAAAGGATGATCAGAATCGGTCTAGCTATACTAAAACTACTCTTTCTCTTCAGGTGGACCCGAAAAACTTGGGTGTTGGGCTGTATCAACATGACATTCCTCCAAAAATGCTAGAATCAGCTCTAGACTGCGCCGTAGAAAAAGTAGTCAGTTTGGTGGGCGTCGATATAAATACCGCTTCGCTAGCTATGTTAAGGTAATATGTTATTCTACTTCACATCCTTCGATCAAGTATAAAAAAAAACGGCCAAGTGCGCGCACCAAGGGTTCCGTACCATTTATACAAACGACAAAAAAATGGCTGTTGTATGTTTTTTTTAAAGTGAATATATTACTAAATATTCTGTGAATATTTTAAGCGTTTACCTGTTGCCGTTATCAATATGGAGCAAAAACGAGCAAACAAAACACGTTTGTTGTATGGGAGCCCCTTAAATATTTATTTTATTCTGGTTTTTAGTATTTGTTGTTATAGCGGCAACATAAATACATCATCTGTGAAAATTTCAACTGTATCTATCATGGCTAAAGCATGAGATACATACAGCCTGGTGACAGACTGAAAGAGGGACGGACAGTGGAGCCATATTAATAGGGCCCCCATTTTACCCTTTGAGTACGGAACCCTAAAAACTAGATACACAGTCACATACAAAAAAAACACAATGCTGCCCACAATTATTTATAAGTAGATACTGTTACTAGATTGTTACGTTATAAGTCTACATCAATGCAAAACCAACTTAATTTGCATGCTATAAAGTCGAATTTCGAAAACTGACTGTCTTCCGCTTCGGAATTCAAAATTCAAATTTAATACGAAATTTATGCACCCAAATTTCTACTGGGCGCTTTGGTTAGAATAGAACGCTTTTTGTGTCGCGGATTGTGTATCTATTTTTATTTATTTTCATAGACAAAAATTTAGAAAATGATGGTAGATTTTAAACATGAGTTTATTTTGCAGACGAATATCTGGCCTCAACGAAGGTCGGGCGAAGAAGCTGATAGCGTATCGGCAGGACCACGGCGGGTTTACTTCTAGAGCGGAGATCCTCAAAGTAGGCGGCATCGGGAAAGTAACGTTCCAACAGTGCGCTGGATTCCTCAGAGTGCTGGGCGGGAAGGAGCCATTAGACGCCACGATTATACATCCCGAGAGCTATAGTATAGCTAAATTGTGAGTATTTTGTTCGCTTGTCTGTACGCTATTACTAACAAAAAGTATTTTTCATCCTTGGATATGTCCAATTTTGAATTAACGAAGGTTTTCTGAAATAAGAGAAGGCAGTACTGATGCGTCGGGACCACTAAGACTGATATCAGAGTGACACCGACGAGACGTGCCGTTGACCAGCGCGCTCGAGTGCCCTATGAAACGAGTTTTAGTATCGCGCGTTTCCTTTTAATGTACAGTTGTGTATAGACGGCGCCGCGCGTTTCCCGAGCGGCGCGTTTCCACTGCGTAACTATGAAAGGAGACTACTATCTAATGTAATAGCAAGCGCGCGCGGCTGAACGGCGCTGTTCAAACGCGTCACTCTGACCTAACCTAAACCATTGGGCAACAATGTTTTAGGCTAGCTCCGTGGCGCAGCGGTCAACACGCCAGCCTGGGACACGAGAGTGCCCGGGTTCCATTCCCGGCCAAGTCAAGATGGAAAATGATCTTTTTCAGATTGGCCTGGGTCTTGGATGTGTATCTATATATGTATTTGTTATAATATATAGTATCGTTGAGTTAGTATCCCATAACACAAGTCTCGAACTTACTTTGGGGCTAGCTCAATCTGTGTGATTTGTCCGTATATTTATTTATCCGTATATATAATGTGTCGGTTGTCTCTGCTTGCCAAGTAATATACAATGTCGCAGACTCATCGGACCTTAAGATTCAATGCTGCCATCTGATGGTAGACTTACCAGAAAACCCTCAGGGTCCAATAAAATTGTGCATCCTCATGCCCCCGTGTGCCTCAATTACAATAACGTCATCAATGTATACAATAATTGTCAATTTTTTTTATGCTCTGAAGGATTATACAGCGTGTTAAATAACGACTTACATTGCTTTGAAGGAGTGACTATAGGGAATTAAAAAAAATATCGACATTTCTATACAAGTGTTCTGCCGGCCCGGCAATTTATATGAAAATTTAGATTTTTTTTAGTTCCCAGCATTGGTCCAAATTTTGATGGGTTGAGCGACTCTTTCAAGGCAATGTGGGTGGTAATTTACACGCTCGTCTGTTACTAACAAAGCGGGGCATGAGAAGACAGCATCACCATCGCATCGGCGCGAAATGCAGCTGCTTCACAATGCGTGTTTAGCTGGGACTATCGTCAAATACGTTGTTCCCGTCGATCTGCCCGACTTTTTACTGGGCACATCGCTTTATGGCTGGCCAAATCATAAAGAGAGCGTATCACGATGTGCCCAAGCCTTTCACAATGTGGTCAGTCCAATGATCGTCCCACGGCATATACACGTACTACAAATACAATAATATAGACACGTTCATTTTTCTATGATTATTTCCACAGATTTGCAAAGAAAATAGACGTGAACATCAAGGATCTAACAAAACCTCATTTCCCAAGTATTGTTGAATCAAAGATTCAAGGACTCGATATTGAGAACATGAGTAAAGATCTCAATACAGACATAAGTACGCTGGAACTCGTGGTTACCGCTTTCAAACAGAAATCTCAAGAAGACGACATGATATCATTCTGTAGACCTGTGTATTCAATGGCAGTGCAGGCTGTCGATCAAATACAAGAAGGAATGACGCTAACAGGTAATTATTCAAAGGTATTATTTAAATTGAGAAAAGCCACCAGACCCAACACGACGTAGTGGGTCGTTGAGTATTGTTCAAATGTGAAATAAAACACACGACAACCAGTTTTTATCAATCCTTAACCCCAAGAGCCATGTCTCCTACGATATTGTAAAGCAGGGAGAGGTTTAATTATTACACACAGTGAGCAATCATCTAGTATTACCTCGCGCTTATATTTCCTACATATAAATATGAGAACTGCTAACTGTGTATGAAATTTAACAATTGATGTTCTAGATCGTCAATGGTGTCCGGTATGAGCGAATGTATTAACCGAAACTTTCAGGAATTGGATAATTGCACAGAATTAGGATCCCCTCATTCCAATCACAGGCTATTACCCTAGTCTATCTTGAAGAGATTCGGCTAAATTTATTATTTTTTGTTATTCCCCTACATCTTTTAGCAAATGTTCCCAAGTCTTTGTCAAACCAGTAAATAACTGTTAACGAACAATTCCAGGTGTAGTCCGCAACGTTGTTCCGTTCGGCTGCTTTGTGGACTGCGGCTTGGGAGAAAACGGTCTGATACACAGGAGTAAGCTCGGCGGCAGCCAAACGCCCAAACTGGGAGACCGAGTAGCTGTCACCGTCATACCTTCGACGAAACCCAAGAAAATACAACTCCAGTTGGAGAAAATACTTGACTGACTTACTGTAAGGTATTTGTTTTTGTCTTATTGTGATATGATACTAGTATCGAAGTATTGTTAATAAATAAATCGATTTTTGACATAAATAGTGTTTATTATAAGTAAATATGAAGTACGTATTTCGAGTCAATTAATTGCCTCCCCTTGTCTGTCATACTGCACAGCTATAGGGGTATATAGGGGTTAACAATAATTGTTCTAGATGCATCATGACAGATGAGCTTTCAAGATCTGAAGTGGTGTATTAGAACCATCGCTAGAAAACCAGATTTTAATTAAAAATACCGCATCCAAATTATTTCACCCGTTTAAGAGCTAACGTGCCACAGATATATACACCCCCCCACACACACATAGCTGTTAAACTTGTAACACCCCTCTGTTGCGTCGGGGGTTAACAGTAATTGTTCTAGATGCATGATGATAGATGTGCTCTCAAGATCTGAAGAGTTCTTCAGTCATGATGCCGTCGCCTATCAAAATCGGTTCATCCGTGTACAAGTTAAAGCGATTTTGGTGTCTAAGGTTGATTAAAATATTTAATTTTATATAACCTGTACTACCACCGCTCGTAACATGGCGCCCGCGACGCCGTTTATTTCGCGCGAACACGATAAACTATCCACATCTCGTTATCTGTCATTACGGAAAACAAGATAGCGATAGTCGATAAACGTTTTCGCGCGTACCACGTTACAGGGGCAGTTGCAGCGTAACAATAGAAAAGCTAAAGAGAAATCCAATAAACATGCCTCTTTCGATATCTATTAATTTACTTGCATTATTCTTTTACTTCATCATTGAATATAAATGTCTGGTTATCCCTGTTTCAGTACTCTTGCTAAATTACTTGAGCTTGTCACAATGTAAATATACTATTCTTCAGCTTCTAATATACACATAGTATCATGTTTCGGATTGAGGCTGTACACGTGGAACACAGCTTTGTTGACAATAGCGTCGCATATCCCAGAAGTAACTCTGAAAACAGTCCAAAGTTAGTAAAAACCAGATTAAAATTGCCCTAGTATTTGTGGCGTAACTATACCATGGAAAAAATTGGGACCACTTCACCGGGCGTTTAAGGCGTGGGCAGAGTGCCCTCAGCCTATACACGGTGGGACGGACCTCGGCTTTGGGCGTTGCCTGTGTGCGCAAGGCTTGGAGAGACAGCAAACTCTCAGATTGCCGCGAATACGTGCATGTAAAGCCTGAAGGGCCAATCTGAGAAACTATGGCTTTGAATAAAATCACTTTAATAAGGTATTATCGCGTATATTTTTACACCTAACGTTTCAAAAACTTTACAGTTTTCATGGTCGCAGGTAGACTCGCTTTAATACCGTATTATTTTATGTAATTGTGTAACAAGCGCGAAAATATCAGAAACCATTATGGCAAAAGCCTTTGGAGAACACCAACTCTCATCTTTTGCCTTATAGGCCGAAAGCTTCGTTGCCAGAAAAGCCTATCCTGGGTGCAAGTCACCCGGGACCGCCGGGCGGTCACCAGTAATCGGAGTTAAGCCAAATAACTTGCACGGTTATCCTTTTCATGAAGGGCCAATCTGAGAAACTATGGTATTAACCTTTGGAGAGCAGCAACTCCAAAGGTTTATGCCTTATGGGCCGAAAGTTACGTTGCTAAAAGGGCCTATCCGGGGCGCAAGTCACCCGGGACCACCGGGTGGTCATTAGTAATCGGAGCTAAGCTAAATAGCTTAAACGATTATCCTTTTTATGAATGGCCAATCTGAGAAACCATGGCAAAAGTCTTTGGAGAGCAGCAACTCTCCATCTTTTGCCTTATGGGCCGAAAGCTACGTTGCCAGAAGGGCCTATCCGGGGTGCAAGTCACCCGGTACCGCCGGGCGGTCATCAGTAATCGGAGCTAAGCCAAATAGCTTGAACGATTATACTTTTTATACTTACGCGCTATGGGACTTCGATTAACACTGTGATGGACACTAAACGACACAACAGAAGTTTTATTTTTATAACGGCTATAGCCGTGCAGTGTCCGGTAAATAGTTAATACTGTAACTATTATTAAGTTTTAGCTTACCTTCGACTCAAACGAGGTTTCTTATCAGTTTCGATCACTTTTACCAGTTGAGAATAAGTCGGTATTTCTTCTCTGGCCAAGTACTGTATTTGATGTTTAAATATTTTACTATGAAGCGCATCCCTAAAGGAAAAATAATCGCAAATTCATTTGTAGAATTTTATTTTGTCGAATTAATTTTTTAATCTTAGAGTGTTCACCATGTACTTACCACAAAACTCCATCAATGATACGAATGATATCAGCTGTAGTCATGTTGTTTCCGCTTGAAGATCTGTCTATGCCGCCATAGTCGTTCAAATCGGACGACAAAAGGTCGTATGATGGGGTCTATGGAAATAAAATTATTAATATCAATATATGTCTTAGAAGAGTTTTGAAGACGAAGACGTTATTCCATTCAATCAAAGCTGAAAATAGTACGCAACATTGAAATCTTATTTATTTTAATAGTGCGTACTATTTTCAGTTTTTTTTGAATGGAATAAGGTTCATATTTAATTATCACCTAAAAATTAAAAGTGCTCGTGCATTATTCCGCCTAGTCTGAATTGACCCTTAGAGCGTCCTATCCTCTGAAAACGTACAAACACGTAACATGCCATGTACTAATTTCATGCGTGAATATGTATGGAGATAGTTGTCGAACAATATCCCCTATATTGTTCGACAACTATTACTCCATACATATTCATGGCATCGTAATAAAAGTTGCTCTAGATTGAGTGGGCTATCTTATTTTTTTATCTCACATTATTCCATTTCATAATGTTAATGTACCTGCTGCCACATTTGATTCAGCAGCATTCTAGGATAGCCGTCTCGCTGGCCTTTAGAACATATAGACACGGTCATTGCCAAATAAAACGGCATCGGTTTCGCTATGTCCAGTACGTAAGGAGGAGAATCGTTTATGCCCTGAAAATTTTATAAAATATAGAACTCATTAACGTTTTTATAGAATCATTCGTCATTCTATCTACGTGTTCGTATAAGTCCCCTTTCTTTGTCTACTATGGGCTGGCTCCCATTTTATTTGGAACTAGATGTGCCAGCGATTCCGTTCGCGTACACGTACGAAGGCCACGTTTTATCATGACTGTAGAAAACATGTAAGTTGCCTATTCTGTGCCCTGTACGTCTCTAAGTTTATCTACCAAGTTTCATAAAATTCAGTTAATTCGTTTATGAGTTGGGAGAAACAAACATACATACAGAAAATAAATCTAAAAATCCTCAATTCCGTTTCAGTATAATGTATAGAGCTTATAAACACGACATCTCTGTAAGCAAGGTAACTTACCCCATGACCAATCCTTAAAGATTTATCATTAATCTGTTATTATGATTAATTCCTTTTTTTCTTAGTATAGATGAATAATTGTCCCCCGTTTTTAAAACAATTTTTATTGATGCTTCGCTCCTATTAGTCGCAGCGTGATGTTTCATAGCCTAAATAAAGCCTTCCTCAATAAATGGGCTACCCAACACATAAAGAATTTTCCAATTTGATCCAGTAGTTCCTGAGATTAGCGCGTTCAAACAAACAAACAAACTCTTCAGCATTATAATATTAGTATAGATTGATTAAATCTACTTGTACAGGCAACCCAGTCTCAGTTCTGGTAGTCTAAAATAGGCTGATCTTTAAATTTACAAATTGAGTACTAGTCCCTTTGGAGAAATGCATAGAAAACCGCAATTTATATATTATAAGAGTGACATATGTATTCATAACTTACGGGGTGAGTCAGTCCTTTCTCAGTAATTATAAACTCTTGGTTGCACTTGTCTATTTTGTTCCGTCTTAGTAGCTCGTTACGTTGGTAACGTTTCCGTTCCGTCAAATTCAATATCTCACATGCTACTGTTGTCCTACAATATTACTTTTAATTATATTACTTTATTTTATAACGAACAGCGAAGAACCGAGGGGTTGGGGCGTTCTGGCGACGCTTTTAATAAGTATGTTGAAGTATATATGTCATATATTTATGGGAAAATCCATACAATCAAATGCCTTAGCCACTTTGATGCCCGGGGCGAAACTATTTCTTCGCTCTGGCACCATAGTTTTGATTGACAAAATTTTACTTTGATCTACAAATCGCATAAAGTATAATTTTCATCACTCACTTATTGTGTATAGTCAAAAAACTGGTCAAGTGCAAGTCGTCCCTTGTGAATGTCGAATAAACACGAAAATTTGCGACATTTAAGTCGCAAATTTTCGTGTTTCGCAGCTGTTTTTTTTGATTGCGTTGGCTTAGTTTGATTTTTTCACAGCTCTAAGGGACAGTAGACCTGAGTATTTGATATGAATTTCAGCTTGATACCTCCACGCGTTCCTGAGAAAAAGGGTCTTGACAGACAGACAGACGGACAACCGAGTGATCCTATAAGGGTTCCTTTTTACCTTTTGAGGTACGGAACCCTAAAAAGGAAACGGTTTAAATGTTTTAAAGTTCTTACGTGAACGTGGCCGGTTCTTGCAACGTGTACACCGTCATAGTTATCCACTCAGTCGTCTTAGGCTGTATCACCCCCCAGCAAGGTGTCATCACAATGTTTATTATATTCGCGATCCTTTCGCTATAAAAAAATTAATAGAGGTCAGTTACAATGAACAGAAAGAACAGTGTTTGTGATGCTATTGAAACGAATGTTGACGCCCGCGGCTCCGCTGGTGTTAATGTCGCTACCTCGGGAACAGTACCTTATCCCGGAATGAAAGGTACCCTATGTCCTTTTCCGTACTCCAGAGATAATGTATGTAAATTTTCATGATGATAAGTTCAGTAGTTACGGCGTGAAAGCGTAACAAACAAACTCACTTTCGCATTTCTAATATTAGTAAGGATGAATTAAAGGTTTATTTGAAGGCACTAAAGCTTTAAATTCAAAAATATAAAAGAAAGTTAATAGTGATCATCACTGTGTCCGGTAAATTTATTTTACCCCAGGCCGCAGGCCATTAGGCATGAGTCATTGAGTATCTTTGCCCCGGTAGTATAGGATGCGTTACAACGTTTCTCGACTCCAGCTTGTTTTCTGTAATATTATAGGCGCGATAGGGATAATTTATCGCGCGATATGAACGGAGTCGAGAGGACTATTCTATGGCTGATTAAAAATTATCAAAAGACAATGTCTTTTGGCCTGTGGCATGGGGTAAATATACATTTACCCCGGGTGGTAGGTTAACAATCATAAAAATAGTGTGCGCATTATAAAAAGGTTGGTCGTTTTTTTATTAACTTACGGTAGCCAAATAAATCTTATGACGCTGTCTGTGTCGTTGCAAATCGCAATGATATCTCTAGACAAAGAGTGAGTAGGAATTATAGGGATAGTTATGTGCTCCACTGATAGATATATCTGCAAGTGAATAGTTCACAATTATATTTTTTTAGAGGAAGTGTATTCGGACATCATTACAGTAATATAAATGTATGTTACTTACGACTTCCTTCCTGTAAGCAGATCTAATGACCCTCTCTACATAACTGGGTATATCGAGTCTCGTTTCTATACAATTAGGCAAGCCGCCCTGCCCAAACACTCTTATTTTTTCAGTGTCATAACCAAAAGAGCAAAGAAATATTACCTGTAATTTTGATTAATTAAATTCCTTTATCTGTAATTAGTTAACAATAATGATATTACCAATAGAAAATTTGTTTGTCTAGGCTAATATTATGAAGATGAAAATTTGGGTATTTTCGTTTGTTTGTGTGATTGTAGATAAGCAAAACTACTAGTCAAATTTCTGAATTATTTCACCAATAGAAATCTACATTATCAGCGAATACAGGCAATATTTTATTTCCAAACGACCCGTACGTCAATTATCTTCACCTGAGTACGTCAATTCCATAGCATATCAGGTGACCACCCTTACCTGAGATGCTTTGGTACCCGGGGTCCTGGGGGCCGGGTGTGATAAATCCGAAACTCACGTGGACGAAGTAGCGGGAATCAGTAATTGATAAACTTAAAATCCGATTTTAAACTTACGGGGACGTGGTATTCTGTCTTACACTTTTCGAAGTTAGGTAACGCACTCAAATAATTTTACCTTTAAAAAGCAACATTACTGGCAGGTAACATAGGCTTATATTTACGCGGACGAAGTTGCGAGAAAACAGCTACCAATTTTGTTTGTCCATTTTTTAACGGGTATATTATATAAGTATACTTGACCTCGTAATCCACCATCTCGGTGGGCATAAATGCGAAAGGTATAGCCAATTTTCCTAATGGAGGCACTTCGGCGAAATACAACAAACAACGTAGTACAGAGTCAGGAGATATCGTGTTTCCTCGTAAGAGACGCCATGTTGTAAATACGTCTGTTGGGTTGTATAGCCACACAATCTGAAATTCAATCAATATAGATGAAGAAGGCACACTGCAGGGTGCCGGCAATCCGTTGAAAATAGGATGAGAGACATTCGGCTTGTTCAGGTATGATACAACCATAATTAAAAGTTCGTTCCACCTACAGACCAAAAAAGTAAAAACTTCTCTGTAACATGTCGTCATAGTTTGCTGTGAGGTACTGCATCAACAGTGTCGCAAGCTAGAATCCTGGATATTAGAGCATCTGTCACCTCTTTTTTTGAAAATATTCCTAATATTCCTCCACTGCTGAACATAGGTCTCCCCAATGATTTCTAGAATGACTGGTTGCAAGCGGCCCGCATGCAGCGTTGCCCTGCGATCTTGGTCAGATCGTTAGATCACCTAGCCAGTGGGTGTCCTACGCTGAGCTTGCCGGTACGTGGTCGCCATTCGAGAACCTTTCTGCGCCATCGGCTATCGCTCTTCTCTCAGCTTTAGTTCTTATATGGATCTCCTCATTTCTGATGCGTCTTCGTAGAGAAACACCCAGTTTAGCCCTTTCGATGCACATAAGTAAGAGACGACGATTCTGAGACGTAAGTCAGTCCTAGATATTCTAATCTCATACATAGAGGAAATTACTGAAAAACTACGCATAAAAGGTTAACTTGTTTCAAAAGTGAACTTTCTTTTTATGTGGTGAGAGTGCTTGTTTGCTTACCCTTATAACGGGATCCAAATTATTTATTGGCACTCGACCGCAGTCTAAAACGGCCAAGTATTCTGTGACGCCAACGGGCCTTCGCAGAGGTGTAAGTATACCCTTCGTATTCAGATGAGCGTATATGTTGATGTGCAGGTAGATAGTCCTTTGGTTTGGCATTGTTATCAAGTAACAAAGGACGTTGGAGCCGTCAGATTCATAGTTGACTTTTAAGAAAATCAGGTTTGGATTTTCAGGCTGTAAATAGTTAGGCTCAATGTAGCTTTGTAAAAAATATTTAAAAAGTTACCCTATTGGCGAAATATCACAAAACAATGGTCGCACGCACAGATGTATGTAGATATACATAGATGACGTGTGGTTTCCGGCAGAGTAGAATAGGACTACTCCAAGTCTTCCCATGGATGTCGTAAGATGTGACTTAGGAAATACAAGCTAAACAAAGTTCATAAACCAGCCAGGAGGAGGCCCCAGCGAGGAGAGTGTAGGCCAAATCCTCTGTCTGCTCTGGCCAAGTATGGCTCCGGCAGTACAGAGAGGGTCATGCTCCTGCAGTGGAGACTAAAAAGACCTGATGATGATGATGATGATGAAGATGACGCAAGTATCACGATTTGTATGGACACGTGAAGTACGTGCATTTACGTCATATGTACATCTACCTATATATCTGTGGTGGTATGAGTATATTACTATGAAAGCCCTGGGTTTTCACTCTCCAGCGCGCTCTTTGACGACACTGATTGCGTGAGCTGAGATCTTGACTGTCGCCTTTTAGTCGCCTGGTCAGAGAACAATTCATTCGTGACCTGGAACCTACTTAGGTGGCTTATTATACTTTGGCATTGGCAGCGCCAGGACAAGGCGACGCTTGCCACCGCCCATGCACTCATGCTTCCAGGAGCACAATTTTTTAACAGGTAGAATCCGCCACTCTTTGTCAAGTTTCCGCACGGTGAAACTTTATTGGCTCTATATTTGAACAATTATTCGAATTGGTTCTCCGAATTGTCGCACGGAAACACTCGAACTCGACGCTTACGTACCATCTGGTTTCAGCCAATACCATCTGAGTAGCATTCGTTACTGTTATCTATCACAGGTATATGCCATTGGATTCCCATCGAGTTTCGATTGGGTACCATCAACATTCACCAAGTACCACCAAAACGGAGTATCTTTTACACGGAGTACATACAGAGAGGAGTTGCCCTAAGGAATATTTTCTATGAAACCATGCGTGGCACTTACAGGGGGTGAGGGGAGTATTATCTGTCTCACTCTACTTGCTCTGTCTCACTCCCTCCTTTATATCCATCTAGCGGCGAATAGCCCAACTACTTAATAAGTTCGATGTTGATCTTTCTTTTTAGTTTATCTATCCGTCACTAGATGTCCCTAACACCTACTGACATCTAGTGTCAGATAGCTGAGTAATTAGGGTTGCCAACTAGACTGTTAAAAACAGTATAATACTGTTTTTGCTAGTTAATGCTTTTTACTGTTCTATTATAAGAGAGTTTGCAAAACACTGTTTTCAAGACTGCTGGTAAAACTATGGTTAGAAACATATAAATTTAAAATTTTCCAATAACATAATATTGTTGTATATAGTATAGTTCTGTACCTGTTCAAAGCAATCGTTTATTTGAAGACTACATCTTCACAGCCACAAAAACAAAGAATCAATATGTTTTATGTAAATTATTTCCTTTTTGTTTTTTGTCATAGATAATTAATCAAATTCCATAATAAAACCATAGTGTCAGTGACCATATCATGTAGTCAAAATCCAGGCAGCATACGAGTTGACGCACGGGCAACCCAAAACTTTGCCATACTAGAGGTGACTTGAGCTAGTAGTAGTACTAGCCTGCCTTCGACGCCGCCACAAGTTTGTATATTTTTTTGACCCATATGCTCGACCCACATGTCAAAAAATATACAAACTGGTGGATTGATCTTTTGTCGATCGTTGATCTTATCAAGAAATTACATCGATCGCATGACATTTTTCCATCATTAATAATAAAGGACATAGGAAGATATTGGTTCCAATAGTAAAAATCAAATACTATTATGCTTCGATCATATATTTCTTGAAGTATTATGATTTAATAATCATAGCATGGAGTGTAAATAAGCTTAAGAATAGCCATTAATTTTTTTCTTACCATGAAAAATCTACATTAACAGACATAATCTCAATCAATTGAAAAAGTATCACATAACGCCAAAGTGCAATATTCGATTTGTATGAATGTCAAAAAATGATACATGTACAAAAGTTTTATTTACAACTAACTTAACTAACAAGCGGGATCAGAAAAGGAATGGGATGTACTGATCAGCCGGCCTATTTGCTAACTCGGTGTACAACGTTTTGATAGACACTTCAAAATGCATTGCGGCTTTCGTATGATATTGTTAATTTTTATATAAGATGTATTTGATGTGACCATCAAAATGTATTTTGAAGTGACCATCAAAACGTTGTACACTAAGTTAGCAAATAGACTGGCATGTCTTATCCATGTCTTTTTCATTTTGGAGAAATTTTTGGCCGAAGGTCAAAAACTGTTCTGCGTATTCGTAGATTTGGAAAAAACCTATGAAAGAATTGTGGTCGATGCTGTCTGCATATGGGGTGAGCACTCACTGAAAGTAGGTTTCTTTGATGAAAAATGCTCTCGGGGTGCTCAGAAACATCATTATTCCCTCATCTTCCATGTAACTTTTTATAAAATTTCAAAATTCAATCGTAGTTTTATCAGCGGTTGAGAAAACAGTATTTCGTATACTGTCTTTTAATAAAACAGTAAAAAGTAATAACTAGCGAAAACTAGGTGGTTGGCAACCCTAGACATTTTGCCATGTATGGCTATTATTCGTGAACGTCAAGATGACGGGACCCCGCCCGGTTTTGTGAATATGATGTAACTATGATGTAGTACCATTACGTACGTAGTAATATTAGTGCTATTTTATACTTACATACGTGCTATAGTAAAATTGTACACTCAAATGATTTCAAGATATTCAACAAAGAAAGTGGTCCCGCTATTATAATATCAAAATGGCAGGACCACAATTCAGTTTTTAAAAAACACTTCAATTGTAAAAATAAAAATTAATTTCAACGATTTTTCTGGGGAAATTCTACAGATAAAAAATTGGTTTTTAAAATGCAAAAACGGTGTATCCGTATATCTTTGTTTGGTCTACAAAGCACTGATAGCTGTCAATCTTATTTTAAACAATATAAAATACTAACACTGCCATCACTGTATATATTTGAGATAGCTGTATTTGTTCAAAATAATCCCCATTTATTCAAACGTATATCGGATGTGTGTGCAAGAAACAGAAGAAATGGCGATAGACTTTGTCTACATCAATCAAAAACAGCTCTGTTCCGAAAATTTATAATAAAATCCCTAAGGAATATAAAACATTAAATATAAATTTATTTAAGAAAAAACTGAAATCATTCCTAAACCAGAAGTGTTACTATGATATTAGTGCGTTTTTTAATGATTAAATATAGAGTTTTTTTTTTTTTATCTCTCTATTTATATATTTTTTGTGCTTATTGTACATATATTGACTTATTTTGTAATTTAATATTATTTATTGTTTATTTTATGTGGTACTAACAAGAGCTCATCTGATTCAATATTTGTACACCCTAACGGTAAGCATGTTGATTCCTACTTTTATATTATTTAACACATTGTAACACATGTTTGACAAATAAATAAATAAACGAATAAGCTCCTGAGGAAAAAGTGAATTTCAAAGCCAAGTAGCATTATACTGCTCTTACAATTTGCTTAGGAGTTTGTTTGACAGTTTTATTATGGAGGTTATTCTACACTGAATTTGTTTTAATTTACCTTTGCCTAAAAATTAAGTGCAAAACCAAAATGTTAAAACATACATACATATTATCACGTCTATTTCCCTTACGGGGTAGAGAGAGCCTAACCTCCATAATAAAACTGACTCCATAATAAAATTTTATTATGTAAGTATAAAATAGCACTAATATGGTACTACATCCTAATCACATCATATTCGCAAAACCGGGTGGAGTCCCGTCATCTTGACGTTCACTATTATTCAACGTTGACGACAGGTGGCGCATTGCTGAAAAGAGAATTATGAAACAACATAAACATAATCTTTTTGTCAAGGTAAAAGTCTTTAGGTATAAATTTAGAACAAATTTCAGTACTTATGGTTATTATTTATTACGATAATTAGCTTTAATATATTTTTATAGTTCATACGTCCCATTACGCAAAGTGGTGCCATCTAACGATGAGTAGCACGGAACGTCGCCAAAAGATTTTTCTAGAATAATTTAAGTAAATTACGAATAAATATACTTACAAATGAAATGTGATTCCTTCCAAAGCATCTGAACGTTTATCTGAGTAGTTTTTACATGATATAATGCAACACTTCATGATTTTCTTCGTAAAAAACAAGATAAGTCCGAAAATCTCACTGTGTGCACAGAACTAACCACGTACGAACATTGACAGCTACAACAGCAGACTAATAGGCCACGCCTACTCTCGATGTTAACGTGATGACGTCAGGACCTAGTTGGAATCACAGTGCACAGTAGCTAACGCCGTCTCCACTCTGTATGTACTCCGTGATCTTTTAGTAGCTAGCTTTAGAAGCATAGGAATTGTTGGCACGGTTCAAAAATACGTTATACCTAATATGAACACTTGTGGATTTTATCCCCATGTGAATACGAACCGAGTGCTGATGTCACGAGTGGCGAATCAAGGATGATTTAGACGAGCTTTTGTACACATGAAAATTTTGGTTCTGCCCTCCCACTGTGACGTAATGTAGATGTAATCTTGGTAGTACCAACCAGCAGATACAATGAGGAAACGAAATGTCTGTACATACCGTAACAATACCACTGAGCGGTGACAACTCGGCTAGCCGCCTATGAGTGCACGTATGCCTCATTTCATACGTGGAAATTCCAATCTGCACTTCTACCATTTCGCAGTCGCAGATTTTTTCCCTCCTCATTCTCCACGCCACAGGCGCATTGTATATGCAGCCAAGAACGAATATCAGTTCGACAGGTCCCGCCCTCATGCAGAGGTCGGGTGCGTATATGTTTACTGAGAGGGGCTTGTAAGGACGGCAATCCACAAAGGCTTTGTTTAATCTGGGTGAAAAGTATTCTAAAATAAGTTATACTAATACACTACCACGATTTTACCTTTACTGGATAGAAATTGTTGAAAAAGCATAACTAAATGGTACTTTAGCAAGACGATGGGCGGGGGAAGGCTGAAAACGGGATCAGAATTAATGGAATTTTGCTTCATACCTTTTAGGCAAAATGTCAGCAAATTGCCATTTGTGTGTAAACGCTAGGATTAATCTAGGGTGTCTCATCGAACTGGGTCTGTGGGGAAATTATTTCAACTACAAGAGATAAAGAAAAGTGCTCCAAAGAACCATGTCATCGATTTAAGCGAAAATAAACACTGCATTCATATAAACTGACTCTGGCTAGGAATTGAACCTAGTTGATATTGTAAAAAAATGTTGCTAGGGTAGGTAGTTATTTTATTACTACAAAAATGTATAAGGCAGGTCGTTAGAATTTAATGTTTTTTTATTTACATCTGAAATGTATAGAGAATGCGGTATTCAAACTTATTTCAAACACAAATTTGTTGGTTAAGTACAAAGACGATCAGAGCGTCAAACATTTTTGATGCTTTAAAATAATTTGAAACGGCAATTTCTCCAAGTTTTTCAAACAATCATTTAATGCACATGATCTTTCAATTCTGATCATACTTACCTAAAATAAACCTACGAACAACAATTTTTAACGGCAAAATATTTTAAAGATCAACGCAGTTTTAATTTTCTCATAAATCGGGGTCCACGGTCCCTAAATCAATTTTCTATATCTACTTTAAAAAAATTCTCTCTGACCCAGTTCGATGAGATACTCTGTACAGTTACAGGCCATAACTACATATTTGTACCCTGGTTTCTAGATCAATTTCTACGAGTTGTCGAGGTAGAGTAGCTGCTGACCCATGTTTATGCGGCTAGGAATACTAGTACATACGTTCTAGAAAATGACAACAATTTTTTACTCACTCTTCTATATTGATGATATTCCAAACGCAATGATTGCTCAATATAATGGGACAGTTTGTTGATATCGTTCGTTTAACCTTCAAAAGTAATTACATTTATTAGTGTATTCTCATGTTAATGATATAAGATGGCAAACGAGCAAGTCACCTGATGGTAAGTGATCACCGCTGCTCATGGACAACTGCAACACCTGGGTGTGACAGGTACGTCGCCAGCCTTTTAAGGAGTTGGAGGAATATATGGGAGAAGGAAATGGGGAACATTTCAATCACAAAACGAAGGATAGAAGCGGTTTAGCTTCTAGTCAAACGTCGATTTTCTGTGAGAGTGTGGTACTTCCACGGACGAGCCGTCCCATTCATTAACAACAATGAAATTTGCCGGTAGCGTGGCTCTACCACGACTGTTTATATGATGTTAATTTAATGCGGCCTTTTAGACAGCCAAGCGCCCCGGACAAGAATTAATTTTGCGCCCATTCAGCTTGGATAGCATGAGTCTAAAGCCAGTATATTTACTATCCAAAACCAACCTTCAACGTGGGGTATATTCCGTCATACCAGATCGTGCAAATAGTCTTCGTGACTGGCTGTATCTCCTCAATTTCCCCATCTTCTGTACGATACAGCACACCGTATTTAAGGCATATTTTTCGTGGCCCTGCGCCGTTGGGTGTCACTGTCATCGTCACTGTGCAATGGTTCGAAGGTTTCAGGCTATTCTGTGGATAAAAATGAGGGTCTTTTAAAAAAAACCTTCGTTATATCTAAACTAAAAATAAATCAATTAGCGATGTTTTTTGTAGCAATACTTAGATACGCTGTTTCGTAAACAACTCAAGTTGTAGAGGCAAATACATATACGTCATATGCTTAGCACGTCCACGGTGAAACACTAAGGTTTTGATAAATTAACCCTTTGACCACGAACATCGGATAAATCCGTCAAACATTTTCGTGCCAACACCGTGAGTGTCGCATATTTCCGACTAAAAACCACTGCTTGGAAAATCTGACTTTTTTAGGTTCACTACGGTGTATTTGAATAAAAATATGCTCATATTAGATAAATAAATAGTCTAGATTCGTTTACAATGGCATACGCTTTAAATAGCATTGTGATTAAGTTAAAAGTTCAACTACACAAATAAATCGAAATAACTACTTACGACCGTCGAAACTATATCAAATCTATCACCACTAAAGTCATCGCCCATGCCGTCTATGATATGGAACAGTTGTGACGTGAAATAGCAAGATCCATAATTATACAGCGTGACGTTGAAAGTCAGGCTTTCGCCCACTACTATGTCGTGAAGATTGGTCTTTTTTGGCAATACCTGGAATTTTGATCATAATTATTGCAATATTATGATATAGCGATTTTTGAAGTCAAAACTTCTTTGGCGGCGTTGTGCACTTTTTGGGATGGCTAAAAAATGTTAAACTCGCGTCAGGACACGTGACCTGATTGAAAATTCAAATTCGTAAGTCGGACACGTGACCCGAGACCGCCGGCGCGGCGTAGGAGAGGAAAATGCAAAACATTATTTTTTTTACTTCTGCCGGCACTCCCGGAGTGCAACCCATTGCTCTTTTGACCCTTTCTCTTTATTTGATTAGGTTAAATTTTTTGAACCTAATGCTGTGCTATTTAAATTGTCTTCAAATCCCTAGCTCTTCAAATGTATTACCTGCATAAAAGCGTTCCGAGTATGTTTCTTCTTTTGCTTCATAGGGAATTTTAAGAAATTACAGACCCGATACATAGAGCACTCTAGGCACGTATCTTTAAACACATTTTTATATTCAAGGATCATTGAGATCTGGTTATTGGCCGTTGCTTCAACGTCTAATGAGGTCCTGTTTTCCTACATGCATGTATTACGTTTGGCCATTATATTACATTTTATAGTAAAATTACAGTTTATCGAAAACTTACCCTCAAATCTGGTAATTCAGAAAATCCTTGGATGCGCATAAATATTTCAGTTGGTTCTCCAACGGGTCTGTGAAACATTCGATATGTATTTATTTATCAATTAACCTATGACAGATAAAAATTATTATTTTATCATATCATTGAAACTAACGTGAGGTTCAGAACATTATGTACTTAAAACCGGTCACTCACGTGCTATTTCGTCGGGCTTGCCGACCATAGTGCGGTCACGTGAGTGACCCGTTTTTAGTACATAATATTATTTTGTGTTCGCATTTCAGTCATGTAAAATTAAGAGCCCGACTTATGCCAGGCGGCGTGGCGGTACAAACGCGGATGGTCTAAACGCGTTGGCTACTTTGGATATTTTCGTTTTTTAGGAATATTCAAGGGTTATTCGAAAAACAAAAACATATGATGGCTGCCTTATCTGTAATGCAATAATAATCAAAAGTTTCAAGGTTAATTTTAATGTATTTGGTGAATAATGCTATATAACGAGTAAATTAGACGTGATTTGGAGGCAACTTTGCAATTTTTTTCTATCGAGAAAATTTAACGCAATCGTGTTTTTGAGTCAGATAGTTACCAGAGTTAGTCCTGAACTTTGCTGCATTTTTATTTCAACTTGAGTATTTAATTATTATTGATTTAACAGTCAATCATGCAAAGCAGTGTGAGGTAGTACGGGCCCTTAACTAACCTATCATCAATCAAGCAGATGCATGAGCAAGTTATAGTCGTCTCGTACACATAATTCGCAATCTTAGGGAAGAACCATAAGTGGTATGGGACAATCTTCATCGGCGGAAGAACGATAGACCCAGCGTTGTCACCTCCTAACCATGGTACACTGTTCAGGATTCTGATACTGAAAATATGTACGATTGTTAGTACCTACATTTTTTATTTTGCATAAGCGTTATCCGTACGGTAAAGATTCAAAATTCGACTAGGCGCGGTTCCTGGGTCGGGTGTGGCAGTTCTTGAAAATCAGTTAATGTAATTTAGTATTTTCTCAAAAATGAATGTCATATATAAAAAAATCTCGCCACCAAGTATTTGCACTTCTGTATTCTCTAATGCAATGGATACCAATTAGTTGGGCATAAAGTGTTTACGAGATTACGGGCTGGGTGAAGCAGGAATAGCAGTGAACATGTCAAACGTTATACGGCCACCGCGTTCCACGTAATTCACGAACGAGGCGGTTAAGTGAAAATACTTAACTGGACATTCATCCTTGTGTGGTTGTGAAGGTAGGCAGTGCAGTAGTTGGTACAGCCCGTGATGGTGGGCTGAAACTCGTACAGGGCGTGTGCAGCGGGCGCGAATCCGTGGGACATGACCTCCACTTGGCTGATCTCCGCATTGCCGCATAGCGTCAATCGGGTGGTTTGGAAAGCACCCTACGGTATATCATATATGGTTACGAGAAATCCTTAACCTTATCCTTACTTATTCATCATCATCACGCCGTAACTACTGAACCGATCATCATTAAATTTTGCATACAAGTTCTCTGGAGTACGGAGAAGGACATAGGGTACCTTTCATCTCGAAATAAGTATTGTTCCCAAGGGAACGGCGTTGACGTGAGCGAAGCTGCGGGCGAAAGCTTAGGAAAAAGCGTATACCTAGACCAGAGCCGATAATTTTTGAAATATAATTAAATTATAGTAGGATGAAACCCATTACAAATGGTAGAGAATACGCCAAAAATTAAAGGAAAATTAAATTACGGGCGATCTGAGGTCGGGAAGTGGGAGGGGTGAGCTTTTAGGGTAAAAAACGGTTTATCTCGATTTCGGTAACTATGTAGGTAATAACAAGTTCTACTCCTTTTGTATTTACACTTTTTTCACATAATCTCAAAATAAATGAGATAAAATTCAAATAACCATCATTTTGGATTTTTATCTTTTCCACAGGACTGGTAGTTTTGCCGGAAATCGAGATAAACCGTTTTTTACCCTTAAAAGCTCACCCCCTCCTACTTTCCGACCTCAGGTCGCCCGTAATTTATTTATCCTTTAATTTTTGGTGGTTTAATCCTACTATAATTTAATTTTACTTTTTGTCATTTTCAAAGGCTTCGGCTTTGGTCTAGTAGGGAAGGAAAAGCGTGAGTATCAGCCCAAAATACTGTCTTAAATACCAGGTTCTAACATGTAAATAAAGTAGAAAAGAAGACAGTCACTTCGACCTTGTCCATAGCCGACCTGAAGATGAATATAGCAGTAGAGGTCCTTAGTAATACGTGCCCAGGCAGAATGGGTTACTGACCTTAGGGTGTTAAAAAAAATGGTCAATGGGTTTAAATACGATAACCCATTGACCATTACAGCCTCCGTGGTCCAGTGGTTAAGGCGTTTGCCTGTTGACCCGGGGGTCGTGGGTTCGATTCCCACCGGAAGCATACTTTGTTTAGTTGTTTCCAGTTTGGTTAGGACATTGCAGGCTTGAATCACCTGATTGTCTGATAATAAAGATGATTCCGTGCTTCGGAAGGCACGTTAAGCCGGTGGTCCCGGCTGCCATCTGGTAGTCGTTAAAGGAACCACGTCAGAGGCCGAGAGGCGGTTCCGAATAACTCTGACACCAGGGTGTGCATGGTCGATTGACCGTGACACCTACTCGAAATGATGATGAATACGATAACTATATGCAAAATATACATGCTCTTAAACAAAAGCTCTAAAAGTTGCTACTAAATAGTAATTGATCATCTTACTTTATGTGCTTTGTTAATGACAAGATCCCACGTTTCATAATAGTCTCCCAAAGTTTTCGGTTCCAACGCAACGGATATTATCTGCCAACCACGGCTTTGTACAATTCCACACATTGGCATCACGACAAAATTTCTAAATTATAAAAGAAAAACTTGTTGGATATCTCAGTATCTAAAACTACGATGTAGCTGTATGGTTGAGTGGGTGTGTATTTTTAACGTTGATGTATGTTAAGTAACCGCAGGCGCGGTCCCCACTGGGATGGGTGTCCGCAAGTGGCATAACAATATCTCGAGCTCCTCCGTGCTTCGGAAAGCAATATAAGTAAATTGCGTAATGCCGTTGATCCCAACTGTCATCATTGAAGGAAGTCGTTCAGGAATGTCAGATGCCTTTAGGCAGCTTAAGAAATCTGGCACCAGTGTTGGCCACTTGCTCACACGAAAAACAATCAATAAGTAACAAGATGAATCTACGCAGTGGCGAGCTTAAGTTATGAGGCCTCAGGCATTAAAAGACATTTTGGGGGTTGCGAATCCCCTGTCGTTCAATGCTCCAGCCGCTGATGGGTATCGTGCCTTGTCGGTGTGAGTTTAAATGAAGTAAACTGGTTGTACGGTTGAATGTTTTTGTATTTGAAAATCCACAGAAGTTCACAATTAGAACAAAATAGTGAATTACACAAAATCTTAGCCTGAGAGAAAAAACTTGTCTTGTTGCAATTTTGGCGGGTCTATTGAGAACCCCGATATCTCTAAAACTTTTCAGGAAATCCGGTCGCACTGACAGCTACAAAGTGTTGCCAGAGCGACCGAATTAAATCCACAAAAATATGTGGCGCTAGAAGCGCGGAATGGCGCTAGTGTCGCCACAACATTGTTCTCTTTAAAGTTTGACGCTTTCACGAGCGGGACGACGTGAACCTCAGACGTGAACGGATGTTCTTTTCACATCTTACATCCAAACTACCAAGCAAAGAAAAAACAGAATTATCTTTCCTGATGAAATCAATAATATTTAAATTAATTGCAAATATATGGAACGTGGAACTTTAATTGTTATGTAAGGTAATGGTCGAAAAATGGAAAAGGAAAATGGTATGGAAGGGCAATCAAAGAAAGAAATCTAAAGGAGCCTGAAAGTCTAATTTTACAAATAATTATAAAATGTACTCACGTCGCAAATGGGGCTTCGAACTTATAATACATGGGTATTTCTAGTTTGTTTGACAACATAAAGTTGGCAAAAGTAGTTCGCGTTGGAACGGTTGGCGGTAAAGTGACCTGAAAAATTGACAACAGCACTAATCTATACTAATATTATTAAGCTGAAGAGTTTGTTTGTTTGTTTGAACGCGCTAATCTCAGGAACTACTGGTTCAAATTGGAAAATTCTTTGTGTTGGATAGTCCATTTATTGAGGAAGGCTTAAGGCTTTAAAACATCACGCTGCCACCAATAGGAGCGAAGCATCAATAAAAAATGTTTTGAAAACGGGGGAAAATTATTCATCTTTACTAATAAAAAAACGAATTAATCGTAATAACTGAAAATGCCGCGGACGAAGTCGCGGGCAACAGCTAGTTATCAATAAAACGAAGAATACGTACTTATTATTAGCGCTTACGCGTGTCAAGCTACCCCAGGAGTAGTTACCGCTTGGATTGTTGACCATAAATATCAGTGACGTGTGGTCAATATAGTTTCAAAGGCAGTGCCTACAGTCACTAAATACATTTTTTTTAAATAAACGAACTATATAAATAAATATAAATATAAATATATACGGACAAATCACACAGATTGAGCTAGCCCCAAGGTAAGTTCGAGACTTGTGTTATGGGATACTAACTCAACGATACTATATTTATAACAAATACATATATAGATAAACATCATCTCATATAATACTCGGCCATCAGTTACCTATTTTGGAAGCAGCGCACTCCATCGAGTTATGAAAAAAAGTTTTGTTTCGCTAGATGAAAATTTACTTACCGACTGTGACGTGACGGGGAAGAGCTTGGTGTCACCAACAGTAGTCATAACCATTAAATCGGAATTATGTTAAGTAAATACGTGGATAATGTCTACAGAGATCTCAGACATCCAGTGCCCAGAGATCTCAGTGCCCACCAGAAAATATCTCGCAGAACACAGTCTAAGGCCTTCTCCATATCCAGAAGCAAATCTTTATGACGATCTTTAAGGCAGAAATAGGGTCCCTGATTTGGAGGGAGTACCGATAGCTGAACGTTTTTATGCTGCTGGTTAGACGAGAGTTCCTCGCAGAAAAGAACACAGCAGCACTTAGAGATCTCTTGTGCCGCTATGACCCTTGGCGTCCGCCCTTCGTCATGCCAAGCAGTACTTTCACCACACCAGTGACAGCCGCTTGGATCCTATCCCATTGCTGCTGGATTGGAAGGCACATTAATCCATCAATACTGGCTATTACCATAAGATACCAGTTATTAATCTATATAAGCCTTTAGGCACCTTTACAAATCGGGCTTGAGTGTTAGCTACTTACAAACACGAGAAGAAAAAAGCAAACTGCAGCTCTTGCTAACCTCAGTGGGACAATCGCAGTCCGTGTTCCATTGCATGCAAGGCGGCCAAGTGTTTCCAACACACGGAATACGGAACCAAGTATGCTTCAGCTTCACCACATCGGTGTCCGGGTCAAATTGCTTGTATTGAAAATCGCCGCACATCAGGAAGCCGTACACTTCGTTCGCCACTTTTGGCCTAAATAATTCAAATTATTAGACTTTTATTACGCATAAGTACATACTTACTTTGTAGCGGATACTTTTAATCCCCTATTAAGAATATGCTATTTTACAAATAAGTGTAACAAATGTAACGCCAGGCCTTTGCCCAGCCTTCAGCCTATCTGGAATACCGGTTGTAAATTAATTTTCGACATTCCCTTGAAGAGGTGATAGTCTCAGACCAATTGCACTTGCGCCAATTCCTCCATTTAGAAAAAAAAAACTAAAACTGTGTAAGGAGGAGGAGGAGTAAAAGCCGATCGAGGGAATGGGGAAAACCATGTTAATAGGCGATGCGGCTAGCAACTCATTATTATTTTGATTCCACTTTTCACCTAATGCCCACCAACATGCTAAACGTGGCCTTCATGCAGGTCTTATAGACCTAGGCTCTGTGTACCCCGCAAGGGAAAAAGACGTGATACATGTATGTATGCTATGTATAGGAGATCAGGTTCGACATTTTGCTCAAGCTGAAATGGAGACGCTTCACTTCCGCTTCGCATTGGCTCTGTCAACAAAATTCCCATCTTATTACAAAACGATGAGTAACCTTAGTACCCGGGTTTAAACCATTCAATATTTATCCTCATTACAGCCGTTAGAAGTCCACTAATGGACAAAGGCCTCTCCCAAGGGTTCTTCGTTCCATGGGAGGATATTGCCATACTCACCACGCTTCGCGGGTTGGCGAGCGCAGTTTTTTTGACTTCTCGTGCTTCCAATGCTGCTGCCCATGGGAAGCATTTTTAAGCTGGGAAAGGATAGGAGGTCATTGGATTTGTGAGGGGAATGAAGGTATTGGAATACTACTCACTCTGATGAATGGGGAAAAGCGAGTAGCATCTCGGGAGGCCGGGCGCGCGTACCCGATGCCAGACCTGCAACCACCGGACAGGCAGTTCAGGATGATACCCTGACCATCAACAAACCATTTAACGGCCTCCGTGGTCCAGTGGTGTAGGCGCTTGCCTGTTGACCCGGGGGTCGTGGCTTCGATACCCACCGGAAACATACTTTGTTCAGTTGTTTTCAGTTTGGTTAGGACATTGCAGGCTTGAATCACCTGATTGTCTGATAATAAAGATGATTCTGTGCTTCGGAAGGCACGTTAAGCCGGTGGTCCCGGCTGCCATCTGGTAGTCGTTAAAGGAACTACGTCAGAGGCCGAGACGCGGTTCCAAAGAACTCTGCCACCAGGGTGTGCATGGTCGATTGACCGTGACACCTACTCGAAATGATGATGATGACCAAACCATTATCCGACTAAAATAAGTCAACACATCACTTTGCGGTTTGGTCAATTGTCATTGTCAATTTGTTTTGGACTGATAATGGTTTAAACCAGGTACTAAAGTTAGTGCTTGTTTTATAAAACTGTAAAGAAATAATAACCTGAATCGAACAGTAAAAAGCCTGGATTCATTTCCTGGTATTACAGAGTCGAAAGGATCAATCATAAATATATCATCCGCATCTGTAAGAAAGACACATTGTGGCGTAAGTACCAAATTATTCGTGCGACTAGATTTATGGAGAGTCTGCATTTGTTCACTTATAGCTATCCAACGACTTGAGCTAACGAAATTTCAGCTTTATAATACACCGGGAAGTAGGTCAAATGTTATTTGCAAGATTTTAAACAGAATAAATACCCATATCTACCCGTGCAACGCCTGGGCGGGCCGCTAGTACTGTATATTAGTATTAATTAGTAAGGATATTCTGATCGTTCTGTCTGTGGTAAATGGTAAGTAGTACATTTTAAAGAGTTTGTTTGTTACTCTTTCACGCCCTATCTACTGAACCAATCGTCATGAAATTTTGCATAACTACCCGTTGTCTAGTGTACGGAAAAGGACATTTTGTTTGGTTTTGTTTTTGTTTATTCAGAAACCAACATCGTTATGCATACATATTTATTAACATTAATTAAGTTTTATAAAGCCAATAACAGGTTTCCGTAACTGTAATAATAGTGTAGTGTTATCTAAATTGGTGAAAATAACGCTAAATAGCAAAAAATATAGGGACATATCACACGAATTGAGCTAGCCCCACAATAAATTTTGAACTATATCACACAAATTGAGCTAGCCCCAATAACTTTTGAACTTGTGTCGAAGGATACCAACTCAACGACACTATATTTTATAATAGATACTTATATAGATAAACATCCATGACATGACCCAGGTCAATCGGAAAAATAAAAAAAAAACGTTTTTTCATCATGACCTGTCCGGGGGTCGAACCCGGGCACCCTCGTGTCGCACGCTGGCGTGTTAACCACTGCGCCACGGAGCTCGTCAAAGTAAAATATATAACAAATTTATTCCGGCAGAAGTACTGTTCCCGAGGGATCGACATTGACGCGGGCGGAGCGCGTGAAAGCTAGTATTCTAATAAAACTTACCTGGCACCCACTGTATGTATCCTTCTTCCGCATTGTGATTCGTTACACATAATGTCTGCGATATGTTCAAAGTCATGTCGTTCACGCTTCCCATGCCGAAATCCAGGTACCTCTCGAAGACAGACGCGGCAGGTATGTACCCCAAGCGGTTGAGGCTGTTCTCCATGAGGTGTGTATAGCGGCTTTTGCGCTTCCAGCTCTTTTGGAAAACATGATCGCTGATGTTGAACAACGGATTTGCGGGTAACACCACTGTGGCTACGACGTTCAGGAATAACGGGTCCTATAATAGGAGATTGTGATGATCCTTAGTCCGATAAATACCATCCTGAATCGCATCCTAAATCGGATCCGATGAGAGGGACGCCGCTATATGTGCGATACGATTGGGGATATCTCGTATCGTGTCTAACGTATAGCAGCCATCCCATCGGATCCTAAATTCAGGATGGTTTAATAGACGCCTAATTCATTTATTAATCATAGGTATTTTTTTAGAGATACGCCGTGTTTAACATAAAGAATTGGTAGTAAAGAAGGTCCCATAACAAATTTCAAGTAGGACCAGAAGTTTTCGCTTGATACCGTTACAGACAGACAGAGAGTTCCGAAAAAACTGATTAAGTCATTATCTACCTATATCGATACTTAGGTATGTATATCCAGCCCATAGAATGCCAAAATGTATTTATTGTACAAATTGGGTCCCGCTACTGCTTTATTATCTACACAATAATACAGCAACAAGGAGAGATCTAAAATCTGGACAAATAAGAAAAAGAATGTTACCTGGTTTAATACTAGACAAACAAGTTCTGCGGTGTAAACTCCCAGTGCGATACCAGCAAACAGCACGGTCGCAGTGATCGTTTCGTATGCTCTTATAAGCCCACAGTTCCCAGTTGAAATCTAATAAGCAGATGAGTAATGTAAGCAATACTACGAGCAAAGGATATCAAGCTCCGCCCAATTCAAAGAATATATACCCGTGATATATACACTACGCGAACCCAAGTGGCGTTTGCAACAGTGGCGTAGTGTGGGAATTCAGGGTGGCAGTGCGTCCCGGGCGGCAGATATAGAGGGATGGCAAATCACAGGGAGTAAAGTGGGCGTACCACTGTCACAAGGGTAAAATAAAAAAACTAGATAACGCGAAGCAGTGATAGCCTACGTCAATCACTATGTTTAATAATATTCTTAAGTACGTATACTTCTTGCTCTCAACAAGATCTAAATGAGGCAAACGAACGTGCAATAACAATAGCAATGCACTGGTTGAAACATATTTAATTAAACGGAAAGCCATTTTACGACTCTATAGAAGAAGAAAAAGTACAGTGATATTCTTAAGTACAGACGCATTCACGAACATATACAAGGTGAAAGTGTTAGGTAATATGGGAGACAAATGCCTAATTCAATATTTAATAAATAAAATACATACTGCAGCTTTATTATTATAATTGGCCCCTATTTACACACTCATTCACAGATGCTTAGCAATAATTCGTAATAATTTTATTTATTTTTTTATGTATATCCGACGGCAAACGAGCAGACGAGCCACCTAATGGAAAGTGGTCACCGTCGCCCATGGACATCTGCAACACCAGAGGAGCTGCTGATGCGTTGCCGACTCTTAAGATACCTGTAAACACGCCTTTTGAAGGACCTCAAGTCATAGCACACAGGGAAAACCTCGGGAGGGAGTCCATTCCACAATCTTGCTGTACGAGGAAAAAAACCACGTGACGCTCTGACATTTTTGGAGACCCAAGTGTCAAGGATGTGGGGATGGACTTTACTCCTGTGGCGAGCGGTGCGGTGGTAGAAAGGTGACGGTGGCACCAATTCAAAAAGTTCTTCAGAACACTCCCCATAGTATAGACGGTAAAATACACACAGAGAGCCAACGTCTCTCCGTAGACCGAGGGTGTCTAAATCGTCTGTGAGTGTGGGATCGTCGATAATACGAATTGCCCGGCGTTGGATGGAATCAAGAGGAAGGAGTTGGTATTGAGGTGCACCAGACCAGATATGAGAGCAGTACTCCATGTGGGGCCGGACTTGAGCTTTATATAATAAAAGTCTATGACCCGGAGTGAAGTACTGCCTCGCTCTATTGAGCACCCCAAGTTTTTTAGAAGCCATTTTGGCTTTACCTTCCAGATGACTCCGGAATTGGACCTCCTTCGTAATATCGACGCCAAGGATCCCAATACTCTTAGAAATGGTAAGAGAGGTGTCCCGAAACTTCGGTGCTATGTTAAATGGGGTCTTCTTAGCGGAAAACACGCAGACTTGTGTCTTAGTAGGGTTGAATTGAACTAGGTTTAGTTTACCCCATTCAGAGACCTGCTCCAGAGAGGTCTCAATGTCAGACACAAGTCTCTTTCTGTTCTCCTCCACCTGTGTTTGAGGGATATTTGCACGACCTGCATAATATGCATCACCCGTACTGTCGTCTGCATAGCAATGGATGCTACTAGTGTTAAGCATGTCGTTGATGTGCAGAAGAAACAGCGTAGGTGATAAAACAGATCCTTGGGGGACGCCAGCATTGATGGGCATGATATCGGAGCATAATCCGTCTACAACGACCTGAATGCTTCGCCCAGATAAGAAACTAGCGACCCACAAGCATAGTCCCTCAGGAAGCCCGAAAGATGGTAACTTCGCGAGAAGAGCCTTATGCCAGACCCGGTCAAAAGCCTTTGTGACATCTAGACTAAATGCCAGTGCTTCTCCCTTGCTCTCGATGGCGGCTGCCCATCGGTGCGTTAAGTACACAAGAAGATCACCAGCACTACGCCCGTGGCGGAACCCGTATTGACGGTCACTAATTAGCTGATGATCTTCAAGGTAACCAAGGAGCTGGATGTTTATCACACGCTCCATCACCTTAGAGAGCAGGGAGGTTATCGCAATAGGCCGATAGTTAGACGGGTCTGTGCGGTCACCCTTTTTAGGAATAGGGTGAACGTAGGCTACTTTCCACGAAGACGGGACTTTTCTTGAGGTGTAAGACAGCGAGAATAGGCGTGCTAACACCGGAGCCAACTCAGGGGCGCATGTTTTGAGCACAATTGCTGGAATGCCATCAGGCCCGCTGGACTTCCTGACGTCGAGGGAAAACAGAGCACGTCGCACTGCACTTTGAGTGAACCGAATTTCCCGCATTGAGTGCTCGCATCGCGGTAAAAAGGGCGGCGATGCTCCTCCGTCGTCAAGGGTAGAATTTGATGCGAAGAGAGTAGCCAAGAGATCGGCCTTCTCTTTTGCGGAGTGAGCCAGCGAGTCCTGACGATTGTGCAGAGATGGAAGTGAAGGGCGACAGAAATTCCCCTGCGCTGCCTTAGCAAGAGACCAGAATGCTCTACTCCCGGAGGGATAGCCAACCAGTCTCCTACCAATGCGCGCAGTGTGCGCAAACTTTGCTGCAGTGATCTGCTTCTTGTAGGCTCTTGAAGCTGCGTTGAACCGCTTCTTCAAATCAGAAGTATTACGATCCTTGACATTTCGCGCAGCAACCCAGGCTTTGTAGGCTTCGCGCTTGAGGTGGGCGGCATGCAAAGACGAGCAACGAAACCAAGGTTGAGACCGCCCTCCGATACGAATATAAACGAAAAACCTTACTTGAAAAAATCCCTGACCACTAAGCGGCATCAGCCACTGGTAGGTAGTGTCCACTGAGGACCTATTAATAATCTTGATATATTCCCTTCTCTGTTCTGAAACATTCTTGCATATTTGAAATGTCAGTTTCCTCTTGCTCAAAGTAACTTCCGGTCCTAAAAGTTCACGCTTATTGAGAAAATAAACAAGAAAATGTATTAGGTACATACTTCAAGACTAAAGAGATAGAGCATAGTGATACGTTATTACCACCATCTGACTATTTAGTAAATAATACCTTTAACTATGACTCACATACAAATATTATTATTCTACTCTTATTCAGTTGCGCTAAGTTTGCATCTCCCTGGACGACATCTTGGCCATTATGCGTCTTTGAACTGTCTTCGCCCCCCGCGAGCGGATTTGCACATTTATCTACTTTGCCTCTAGAATAATCCGCCTCTGACAATCGACACGAGTTGCAAACCTAAAGCAACGCTGATCACGCCCCCTAAGTATTGTTACCCCCATTTTGTTTACGCGTTGTATAGTTCACGAAAATCTCGAATCGAATAGATGTGACGAGAGTTTAAAATACCTGCTTTTACTTACCATAACATTTTCCAGTGACAGTCAGTCTAAAACTTCTCCCACCAGTATCATCCACTATGTAGTATTCTGTGAACGATTGACCAACGACTCTAGGCTTGAACTGCACTTTAATTTCGGCTCGCTCGCCTGGTTTCACCAGCGTGTCCGTAATGGAGACCTTAAACATGCGGTCTATGCTATTGGCTAAATATAGCAAAGACACGCGGTATGTAAGTCCTTTCTGAAATAAACAAATTCTTATAAAATATACCATGTAACGAGAAAAGCCGCCGCCGTAGCCGTGTGGTTTCCGGCAGAGTAGAATAGGACCAACAAGCTAAACAAAGCTCATAAACATCAATGAAACCTCTCCAACCCGTCTGGCCAGTGAGGAGAGTGTAGGCCAAATCCTCTATCTGCTCGGGCCAAGTAAGGCTCCGGTAGTACAGAGAGGGCCATGCTCCTGCAGTGGAGACTAAAAAGACCTGATGATGATGATGGTGATGTTGAAGAAGGAGAAAAGAGTAGCATTTTGGGCAACCCATTATTAGGTACTACGTTACATTCGTTCACAAAAGAACCATCAGCCGTGAGGCACAAAACAAGCAATATGTAGACATTCTCTTCAATTAAATACAGATGACCAATATAAACGTATAATCAAATACGAGCATCGTGGCATTCGCGACTACATAGGACCCATATTTTTGCCACTCTTACCTTGATGGGATGACGGGGAGGTAAGTGTGCATAATAAATGTCACATATTTTACTCCCTAACTTGCCAACCCCAAAATATGCTTCCCTGGGCTGCAATTCCGCTACAGGCACAGAATAAGTACTGCTACAGGCTACAAGACGAAGGTCTTAAAAGTAGGTAAACGAGGAATGGTAAACTGGGAATCAATAGGTAAATTAAGAGTAAAAAACTTTTTAAAAGCAGGCCTTTAAGTACATCTCTTTATTTCTTCAGTTATTTCTAGCGAGCCCTTTATTTGATATCCATATTGTCGGATTGCATCAAAAATAACTAGACCGCCATCTTTGGTGTTTCGCCATGTTGGATTTAGAATGACGCTACACAGTTATTAGTGTTTTATTAAATAATATAAAAAACATTTTTTCATCTTTCTATTTCATCTGCGCGTTTTTCCTGTTGCATCCGCAGCTTTGATGCGTTGGAGCCTGTGTACGCTGTTATAGTTGCATTATTGCTGTACCTAAGTAATGTTTTTACGGCCGGCTGCCTGTGAAACGGATGTAAAAAATATTTGCCCGCGTTGGGAATCGAACCCGAAGCGTGTACAGTAGGCTAGTTAACCACTGTGCTATACGGAGGTCGTCAAAAATAATAAATACTTATTCGCAAAATTCGACATAAGTAACTAAGATGTATATGAATATACATTTACATCAGACATATTTTCCACCGAATTGTATTTTTCCACCACACAGTCCACAGGAATTGATCCGAAATCTACTACTTTTATTGAAGAAATACTTTCATCTGAAAGTTGGTCGTTCATGTTTTATGCTAAAATTCGAAGATTGGGAATTAGGTATAGTCTTGGTATAGTCTTAAGAGTACTTATTTGTAATAATCTAAGTAACTGAAGATTTTTACAGCTACAAAACAATGTTTGTTGATGTCATTCAATGTAAACTTCAAACGTTCAAGGAGTCTAATGGAAAGCCTCCTTTTTTCGAAAACGGTAAAAACAATTTAAAAGTTCCTGAGTCTTATATGGAAAACTCACGGACGTGAGAAATTTATTCAATGGATTTATCATGAAGCTATAGTATACCTAAAATAACTTCATGGGATTTATTCAATAAATAAAACAAGATGTTGATCTTCTTCGTTTATCTTCTTTGTTGATGGAACAAAGAAACAAAAATAAAATAATACCTACATGGCAAATTGCAAGTTGCACACGCACGGCACACCACACACTTGCCATATGTTTAACTCTCAGGTTTAACTACAAAACGAGGGGCACGCACAGACAAATTTTCTTGCATAGTGGTTGTCTGCCTTGCTTTGTCGTCTATGATCAAACCAGTGGATCCGTAAGCTTTCTTCGAATCAACGGAATGAACACACTATTATTACTTTGATAAATAAGAACAACTCGCCAACTGGCTAAATAATTAGAGAAAGGCTCTACAGGACTCGTTTCCAGGGCCGTAAAACAAACCAAAAAAAGTGACATGCATGACAGCTGTCAGTTATTGTTTATTATCTGTGCAGTGCATCTGCCAGTTGCGTTTTTGTATGTGAATGCTGTTGCTGTGCTTGTAATTTGAGAAATCAAATTATAAATGGCCATATTATTTATTGTTAACAGTTATATGTGATGTAAGAGAATATAAAAGTTTGTTAATGAGTGGATTTAAGTAATTTATCTTTGGAATAATAAAACCAGGCAAACCCCATTACCATAATTTCCCAACACTCGCAATCTTCATGTCTGGAACTTCCTGCTTGAGATGATACCTGCTTAGATCTAATAACTAAAAGTCGCTTCGGCTAAAATGGATTCAGGAACAGATTGGCTCTGTGAGATTCTCCAGAATGTGCAACTCGAACAGTTTTATTTACCAATCAGAGATCAGTTACAGGTAAACAATGTGTTTGATTATTGTTTGTGGGTGTCTCTTAATTGTTTCGAGTCGGGTACATATTTGTAATTTTTTTGTAGATCACAAGATTGGCGCATTTTGATTACGTACATGCAGAGGATTTGGAGCGGATTGGTATTAGCAAGCCAGGGGTTCGTAGGCTGTTTGATGCAGTTAGGAAAAAGAAGTTACAACTATGGAATCGCAAGTTTTGGAATAAGTTGTTTGGCTCATCATCCAGTTCAATCGCAAGAGAGAAAACTGATATAGCATTGAAACCAGCAACACCAACTGATTCGAGAAGCACATGTATCATTTTAGAGAAAGATATTATGTGAGTATTTTGTATAATTTTTAAATTACTCATAACCTTCTTTGGGATGTATCACCTACAAATGTCCATACAATTGTTTTTTTAATAACTATAAATTTTTTATTCATCACAAAAATAAAAATATTTACATAAAATGACAGACAATTTCAAATAATTTAACATAAATAAAAGATATCTTCCAACTCGTTGCATCGTGGCAACGTGCCCAATATACTGGCAGCATTTCCACGCTGTATAGCAATACTAATTTGCTGAGTGAAAAAGCTGCCAGCTCTACGGTCTCCAGTTGACTCAATGAGACGAGTTGTAATGTCCTTATAAAATAGAATTTGCTTAAAAAGTTGTGAGTAGCTAAGTTACAGATACTATTATAAAGTAACATAAAATTACAACAATTTCAACCTTACATTGGAATAAGGTGCATCATATTGCTAAATTATATTTTAGGCTATGTATTGCCTTACTAAACAGTGCAATAGATTTTCACCTTGAGGCTATGTATGGATTTTGCAGGACCACACATTAGTAAACTCATTCAAGTAGATGGGGAGTAATAAAGAGATGCCAAGTTCATCATATTTCTACTCATCCCATTGGAATTTATATCTTATTATCTACTACTTCCTGTGAATGGAAACACCATGTATAATGTTCACTGACTAGTTTGTGAAATAGGGTTGATAGGAGATGAACATTAGATTTTAAGATTTTCTCTATAAGTGAAATGTAAATTTCTTTGAGAAATAAAGTTTCTTTAACCACAACATGCTAGAAGTAATACAGTTATCTAGACTAATATTAATAAAGAGGAAAGATTTGATTGTTTGTGTGTCTGGATAAACACTAAAATAGCTAAACCAATTTAAAAAAAAAAATGTCTTTAGAAAGCAACATTATCAGCAGCTTACATAGGCCTTAATTGAAGCTGATGAAATTGTGGGAAAACAGCTAGTAAATAAATAAAGGAAAAATCACACATCAAGTTGTAGCATGCATAGTATTTATAATTTTTTTATTTTTTGGTTTCGCTACCTCTTTGGCTTAGTAGTTTTCATGCCAGGCTGTCACAGCATAAGTCCTGGGTTCAATCCCCAGTCAGGTCAAGATGGCAAATTATCTTTTTCAGATGGATCTGGTTTTTGATGTTTATATATAAATGTATTTACTATAAAATATAGTATTGATGAGTGGATAGTAACTCATAACACAAGTCTCAAAATTACTTTGGGGCTAGCACAATCTGTGTGATTTGTCTGTATATATTTATTTATGTTATTTATTTTAGATTACACAATGAGCTAGGAAATGGTTCTTTTGGTGTAGTTAAAAAAGGAGAGTGGGTTATATCAAGCCAACCTCAACAGACTATCCCTGTAGCTGTCAAAGTTTTGAAAGCAGATGCCTTCTCCCAGCCAGGGATTTATGACGACTTCAGAAGAGAAGTTGAGGCTATGCACAGCTTGAAACATGTGAACTTAATCAAACTCCATGGTGTAGTCTTCCATCCATTGATGATGGTGTGTGAACTAGCTCCAATGGGAGCATTGTTGGATTATATACGAGCACAGAATGGAAAGGTGTCATTAAACTTCATTTCTAAGTGGTCTAGTCAAGTAGCTGCAGGCATGGCCCATTTGGAGAAGAATAGGTTCCTGCACAGAGATTTAGCATGTCGAAATATTCTGCTTTCCACTTTGGATTTGGTAAGTCAAACTATTCAAAAGGATTTTATTTTGTAGTATTATTATTGATCCATCAGTTATGGGTAATTTCGTTTTTGATGGGTTAGGTAGTATATCACCATTTTTATTCTGTTTACAACATTAAAGAAATAGTATTTTAAATATTCACACAATGCAGGTAACATAATATTATCTAAATTGTGGAAACACCTAAATCATGCATGTGATTTTGAAATCAATGCTCATAACATAAGAGAACAGCAGTATTTTTTGATTTTAATATGTTTAGTTACAGTATAGATCACTTGAGTAATTTTGTTTTGTTTAATATCAATTATGTTTCATTCTCATATAAGTTTCAATGATATTATACGTAATAATGTTATTATGTACAGTTACAGTATTTTTTTGGTAATAATCTGCCAATTAAATTGATTTTGCCTCTAACATTTTAAATGGCAGTTTATTTTTAACTTGAATTTGTCTCCTAACAGGTGAAAATCGGTGACTTTGGCCTAATGCGCGCTTTGCCCGACGCCGACGACTGCTATGTTATGAGCGAGCGCCGCCGCGTACCATTCCCTTGGTGCGCGCCGGAGTCACTGCGAACTAGGCAGTTCTCTCATGCATCGGATGTATGGATGTTTGCGGTGGCACTTTGGGAGATGTACACCTTTGGAGAGGAGCCTTGGATGGGTGCGTAACTTTTTTTACTTTAAATGCCTACGGGTATCGTATGAGTGTCGGCATCGCATACCGTTCCTGAAGGGTGTACCGGAGTCCTTACGGACTAGGCAGTTCTCTAATGCGCCCAATGGATGAATGTTCGCGATGGCACTTCCGGAGATGTACACTTTTAGAGGAGAGCCATGGATTGGAGCGTTTTTAAATTTTTTTAAAAGTGTATGATAAAAGCTAACAGCGTTCCCGTGGTGTGCGCTGGAGTTACTGCGAACTTGGCAGTTCTCTTATGGGTAGGATCTATGAATGTATGTAGTAGCAGTTTGAGAGATGTACCTTTGGAGAGGAGCTATAGATAGGTGTGTAATTTTAAAAGCGAATGAGTGATTCCCGTAGTACGATGCGCGTCCCATTTCTTTAGATTAGGCAGTTCTCTCATGTATGGATGGATGTATGGATATTTGCAGTGGCACTTTGGGAGATGTACACCTTTGTAGAGGAGCCATGGATAGGTGCGTATTTTTTTTAACTTTCAATACGTATGATATGAGCGTGCGGCGTCGCGTGCCATACGCACTAAGTAGTTCTCTCAAGCGTCGGATGTATGGATGTTCGCGTTGTCGCAGTATTTTATTAGCTTTCTATACAACATGCTGTGAGTAAATGGTATTCCCTTATGCGTCAGAGTTGACACAAACCAGTTTTTACATGCGTCTTATCAACGTACGAATAAAATGCCTTAGTACCAATAAAGTTAATCTGTAATACAGTGATATTTAAAGAATGACATAAGGGACAACTTTAAATTAAGCTTTCAACTAAATCATTAGCTTTTAACTATAACATACCTTCTAACATTTTATAACAGTTTTAACGTTAAAGAGTAACAAATATCCATACATACGAACTCACAAACTTTCGCGATTATAATATACTAATATTAGTATAAGGAGGTAAGGATAAGGATTAGTTTCTCCCGCAACATTGACCGCGTAAATTATAGCTTACTATAGAAGTTACTCGCGGCTCCTTTCGAGTGAATGTCGAACCTTCAGGAATAGTACTTTTTTACGGGAAAAAATGTATCCTATGTGCATTCCCAGGCCTTAAACTACCACTATACCCAATTTCATCATTGTTGAAGCGTGAAGAGGAAAGAAACAAACGGAGTTACTTTCATAATATGGATGTTAAGATAACGAAGCTGATAACGACACATTCTATATGGTGAAAATTAGGATTATTTTTCACATTGTTGTCCTTTATTATCCATTAAAATTGGTTGTCTGTAAAGTCGGTTTACGGACGATAATTTTACGTGATAACGGTGGAAGAGAGATAGATGCGTCACAAGCCGGACGCTTAAGGCGATCGTGCCTCTATCGCTTGTTCCACACACTCGCTTGCATACGGAACGAGACACTTTTTAATGCGTGCAGCCGGCGTTTTTTGAAAGCCGTATGATTTTCGGCAGAGTAGAATAGGACCATTCTAAGTCTTCCTATGGAGGTCGTAAGAGACGACTTAGGAAATACAAGCTAAACAAAGCTTAAACATCAGTGAGACCTCTCCAACCCGTCTGGCCAGCGAGGAGAGCGTAGGCTAAATCCTCTGTCTGCTCTGGCCAAGTATGGCTCCGGTAGTACAGAGAGGGTCATGCTCCTGCAGTGGAGACTAAAAAGACCTGATGATGATGATGATCACGTCAAAAACAAGCATAGAAACAATCAAATCTTTCTTCTACATAATTTAGTATCGATAGATCATTTAAGTAGATTTTGCAACAAATCTTAAAATCCACCAAATCATCGGTAAATCAATATTTAATTGGTGTATTTCGACCCACTTTAGGCCTGAACGGATCGGAAATTCTGCGATTAATAATGCGCGAAGGCCAGCGTTTGACCGCGCCGAACGCCTGCCCTCCCGACGTCTACATGCTGATGATGCAGTGCTGGGACCTCAACCCCAAGGAGCGCCCGACCTTCGCGGGGATCCTCAGATACATGGAGACCAATAAGTTTGAATCCGCTATTGCTGCTCTCAGGTAAGGCTTTTTAAGGTTACCTAAAGGTCATATTTAGTAGACTGTTGTCCCAACGCGAATTTTCTGATGTCTAAGATAGTGTTTGGGGGCTATAATATATGAATGGGTACATTGGTGAACATTAAATATACAATTTCTTACATCCGGTTAGACAGCTTATAGGAGATAAGGAAGATTGAAAAGTTAAAAATTTTATTAAAAAAAAAAGGAGTGATTGTTTTAAAATTCTTTATTAGAACGATTATCCGTATTGTACTGAGCAGTTTGGATCAATATCTGTGAAGGTTTCAGGAAGGAAGCACTTGACCGCTGGGTTATGTCTAACAACCACATGTAAATCATCATATCTTGAGAAAGCTTCTAAAGAAAGGGTTTAAATTACTGTATGTAAGGGTTTAAACTCTTGAATATGGTTTCATTTCACAATAAAGTACATAAATTTGAGACATATGGCAACTAGCTTAGGGAAAATTAGATTAGCCTTTTAGAACCGTGACAAAAATCTAGGTGATGGGTTGCTAGCCGCATCGCCTATTGACTTGACTCATTGCTCAGTCTCTCGAAAAAATAGATCGACTATCGCTCATTAGCTTTTATCTACTTGAGTTTGTACCTGATTAATTAACTGTAAAATTGTCCGTAAACTAGAACACCATTGTGCTTTGCTCAATTTCGAAAGCGTGTTTTAATTAAAAAACAATGAAACGGACGCTTGCGTGTGCGCAATCACCAACGTAGATAATGTGTTATATTTTAAAGTTGCCAAATTTATAGGCATGATAACCTCTGTGGCTAAGTGGTACCGCAAGTGCATTTGCATCGTAAGGTCCCGGGTTCTGTCTCCGGTCAGGTCACGATGAAAAACTATCTTTCAGATTGGCCTGGATCTTAGATGTCTATCTATGTATGTATCAATTATAACGACACAAGTGGGGCACAACTTACTAGTGGGGTTAGTTCAATCTGTGTGTTTATGAAAAAATATGATTTACTACTTATTACTCATAAACGTAATATCATATAGGGATAGAGATTTAATGAAATAATTAGTAATTGATTTAAAATGATCAAGAACTAGTTGCCCGCCCCGGCTTCGCACGGGTAGATATAGGTATTTAGTTCTATACATTCTATACAGTTCTGTACATCAGGGATAATGTAGGAAGAACTAAAATAACTTTTAGTATAGTCCGGCCAAAATAAACAATCAAATCTTTCCTCTTTATAATGTTAGAGTAGATATAAAATTAGCCGTGTGGTATCCGGCAGAGTAGAATAGGACCACTCCAAGTCTTCCCGTGGATGTCGTAGAAGGCGACTTAGGAAATACAAGCTAAACAAAGGTTATAAACATCTAAGAGACCTCTCAGTCTGGCCAGCGTGGAGAGTGTAGGCCAAGTCCTCTGGCTGCTCTGGCCAAGTATGGCCCTAGTAGTACAGAGAGGGTCATGCTCCTGTAGTGGAGACTAAAAAGGACCTGACGATGAGATATAAAATCAATTGATTCTATAAACAATAGACAATATTAGATAATTATTCTCAACATTTCTTTCACATAAAGTCGTAATATTTAAATACCGCAAAAGATAGGAAGTGAAACTTGAGTAACCGCAAAAATAGCTTGTTCAATTACCAGCAGTCACGTCAACTTTATAACTTTGGATGAGTCTCTGTGGCTCAGTGGTTCGCGCTACTCAGCTAACCAAAAGGCACTCGGATCGTACCGATCGATCGTAGGTTTGATTGTTGAATTATTTATTGTGATAAAACGGTTTCCCCCAATTACAAATCACACGCCGTTATTTGATAACTATTTAAATAACATACCGAATACTAGCCACCATAACCATAACCAAATAAATGTTAACCCTACGACCGCGAACATGGATAAATCCGACAAACATTCATATATTTCATACTAGTGTAATGTATGTAGGTTAGTAAATAATAATGGTGGTGGGTAATCTGATATCTTGGTTGACTAATGTCATGGTATATAACAGTCCGGAATAAACGCTTGTTACGTGCGCCCGTTTTTCCTTTATCTCCGAGACACCATCATCCCGCAGGACTATAAGCTAATACACATCATTGGCGAACGAGGATTGATATTGAAAATTACGCGTGCAGTAAAGATATCGCCGTTATGTCGATCGGTAAAGTGCGGGAGTTCGACGTAAAGAACGGGGCGTGGTCGTCCTACGTGGACAGATTGGAAATGTACTTTACCGTGAACAGTGTGAAGAGTGAACTTAAAGTGCCGACTTTGATTGCTGTGATGGGCGACGAAGCGTACGAACTGCTATCAAATCTAGCCAGCCCGAAGAAACCATCGGAACTTAGTTACGAGTACGCGGTCGGGTTATTACGTGATCACCTTCAACCGACCCCGTCGGCACTGGCAGAGAGGTTCAGATTTAGGCAAAGGAGGCAGGCGGCGGACGAAAATGTGGCTAGCTATGTGGCTGAGCTGAAAAAGATGACGCGGTATTGCAAGCTGGGGGAAGGGTTGAGCGAGAACCTACGGGATCAATTCGTGTGTGGGTTAAAGAGTGATCTCATCCGCCAGAGGTTATTTGCGGAGGATGACACACTTACATTCACTAACGCTGTGAATTTAGCCAGCTCGTTAGAAGCAGCGGAAAGGGATGCAGCTGCGGTGGACGCGACAGGAGCCGGGAGTCGGGAATTGTCGACGGATGTGCATGCTCTGGCTGGCAGCAAGGGCAAGCAGCAATGGGGGCCATCGGCGGCGGGCCGAGGTGCGCGCGGCGCACAAGGAAGCGCGGAACGATGGCGGGCGGAGGCTGGGACAAAATTTGGCGGCAGCAAGGCCAGGAGTGGCAGTCGGGATTCACACAGAGCGCAGTGTTATAGCTGTGGAGGAGTCGGCCATTATCGTGAAGAGTGTCGATTTAATCGATTCACTTGCAGCAAGTGCAAGCGTGTTGGACATCTCAGACGGGTATGCCAGGAACAGCGGCAGGGACGGAGAGCAGCTGTGCACTACGCAGAACCAACAGGAGAGGCGGACACGGAAGACGAGAGCGTCGAGAGCTGTGAGGAAGATTTCCATCATTTGTGCCTGAACGATTATAAGGCGGTGAGTGTACCTGTCATCATTGAAGGTCATAAAATTTATATGGAGGTAGATACCGGTACGGCTGTATCCTGTATAAGCCGGAAAACTTATGATAAATATTTAAGTCATATGAAAATTGATCCTAGCAAAGTCACTTTTAACTTTTACGATGGTTCTAAGCTAAAGCCACTAGGAGTAATCAGGCCAGCTGTGCAGTATAAAGGCATTCATAATAATTTAGAGTTGTTTGTTATCGACGGAGGGACAACTTCTTTGTTAGGAAGACAATGGTTAACGGAGTTAAAAATAAAGTTGCCAATATTTACTAATTGTAATAATATTGTAGGGGTATTTAAAGGGCAAATACATTTGGATGATGAATTAAAAAAATTGTTCGGCAGGTATAAGGATCTGTTTAACGGAGGCTTGGGTACATATACGGGCGGTAAGGCAACGTTGAGGGTTCGGGAGGGCGCAGTGCCGGTGTTCCACCGCGCGCGGCCGCTGCCGTACGCGCTGCGGGACCGCGTCGACGCCCAGCTCGACCAGATGCTGCGCGACGGCGTCATCGAACCCGTGGACTGCTCGGACTGGGCCTCGCCTCTCGTGCCCGTAAGTAAGGCTGACGGTTCGTTGAGAATTTGTGCTGACTATAAAGCTACGGTCAACCCTGTACTAGTGGTGGACCGCTATCCGTTACCAAAAGTCGATGATTTGCTGGTAAGGCTAAGTGGGTCAAAATATTTTTCTAAAATCGACCTGTCTCAGGCCTATAATCAGGTGTTGTTAGACGAGACGAAAAATATAACTGTGGTAAATACTCATAGAGGTCTTTATAGGTATAATAGACTGGTATATGGGCTAGCATCTAGTGCGGGGATTTTTCAACGGATAATGTGTAACTTATTAAATAATATACCTAATGTCGAGGTATTTTTGGATGATGTCATAATAGGGGGCAAGACTAAACGGGACCATTTACAAGCTGTTGAAGCTGTATTTAGTAGGCTACATAAATATGGACTAAAGTTGAAAAGTAATAAATGTGTATTTTTAGTCAACGAGGTACGTTATTTAGGGTATGTATTAAATAAGGAGGGCATAAGAACGGACCCGGAAAAAATTCAAGCTATAACCAAAATACCTCGCCCAAGTTGCGTAACAGAGCTACGTTCGTTCTTAGGTTTAGTTAATTTTTACGCAAAGTTCGTGAAGAATATGAGCGCAGAATTAGTTCCCTTATACGAGTTATTAAAAAAAGGCAGTACATGGAATTGGTCAAAACAATGTGAAGAAGCGTTCTCAGAGGTTAAAAGGCTTTTAGTGAGCGCGGACGTTTTGGTGCACTATGACCCTAGTTTACCGCTCATAGTGACATGCGACGCAAGCGCGCGGGGCGTGGGGGGAGTGCTCTCGCAGCCGAGTAGGGACGGCGGCGGCGGCCGCGAGCGCCCGGTTGCATATGTATCTCGTACGCTCAACGATGCGGAGAGGAATTATTCACAGATACATCGCGAAGCGCTTTCTATTATATTTTCTATTAATAAATTCCACCAATATTTGTATGGTCGTCGTTTTACCCTGCGCACCGACCACAAGCCTTTGGTATCAATACTTGGGCCCCATACAGGGATACCCACCATGGTAGCCAGTCGTATGCAACGCTGGGCAATAATATTGTCGGCTTATTCCTACGATATCGAGTACGTACGCACCGATGAGAACGGAGCCGACGGGCTGTCGCGGCTACCTGTGGCCGGCGGTAAGCAGGTGAGTCATGCGTCTGGCGCACCTGCGCCCGAGCAAACCTATTTACATTTTATTCAGCAGGAACTATTATTGGATTATAACGATATTAAAAGTAATACGTTGCGCGACCCACTGCTAGCTAAAGTATTGAGTTATTTACGGGATGGATGGCCGTCAGATTGTGAGATTACGACTATGAAACCGTACTTTAATCGTAAAGACGGGTTTTATGAAGAGTTAGGGTGCGTAATGTGGGGTCATAGGCTCGTAGTACCGGCCGAGTGTAGGGCGAAGGTACTACGCATGATTCACGAACCTCACATGGGAATAGTCAAATCTAAGGCTTTAGCCCGCAGTTATGTGTGGTGGCCGGGAGTGGACGAGGACGTGGAGCGGTTGTGTCGAGAGTGTGAGGTGTGTGCATCGCAGGCAGACGCGCCGCCGCGGCAGACCCCACGGTTGTGGCCATGGCCCAACCGGCCTTGGTCTAGAGTCCACTTAGATTTTTTAGGGCCAATTTTTAACAAAACTTATTTGGTGGGCGTTGATGCTATGTCCAAATGGATAGAAGTTTATCCGGTTTCTAGCACGGCGGCCACAGGGGTTATAGGAAAAATCTGCGATATGTTCTGTAGATGGGGGTTACCTAAGCAAATTGTAACGGACAATGGACCACCGTTTTCGAGCACAGAATTTGCTAATTTTGTGAGTAATCAGGGTATTGAACACGTCTTTTCTTCGCCATACCATCCGGCTTCAAACGGGTTAGCAGAAAACGCCGTAAAATCGGTAAAAAGAGTTATTAAGAAAGCCAACGTCGAGAAACAAGACATAGACAAAGCGTTGTGTACCTTTTTGTTACATTATAGGAATACCGAACACTCGACAACCGGGGAAAGCCCGGCTATGCTGTTACTAGGCAGGCGGTTACGAACAAAGTTAGACACTCTAAAGCCGGATAGGGAATGTAAAGTCAGGACAGCACAGCAACGTCAAAAGCTAGCGGCAAAAGGTGGTGACAGGGAGTTTAAGCAGGATGAAACCGTATGGTATAGACAATACTTAAAATCGCAGAAGTGGGCATCAGGCCAAGTGGCCGAGTGCATGGGGCCTAGTAATTATAAAATCAGAGATAAGGACGGGGAGATCTTACATAGGCATATTGATCAGTTGAGGAGAAGGACGACCCGATCGTCGCTTGCTTGCCCGGATGCGAAACCTAATAGTTCTATCGGCACAAAAGAGTCTAGCACAAATTCTGAACCACGATTGGCCTTGCCGGATACGGGGGATGCGGCCCGGTCGGAGGAGTTAAAGCAGAAGGCCGGGGAGGCTGAGGAGTCCCTAAAAGGGCCAGTAGTAGGTGACGTGGGGACAGATAAGGCGGACGCCCCTGCGTCCCCCGAATTCAAGGATGCCTTGCCAACTGTGGCTACACCACCTCCTAGTCGTCCCATGCGTCAGTGTAGACTTAAGAAATTCTGTTAATAAATTTTATATATATCAATAAGGTCAAATGTATTCTTTTATAATTTAGATTTAAGTTAGCCAGTGTATATTTAAATTAAGGTAATTGGATCTGTATGTTATCGAGCTGGAGTTGATATAAGAGTAGCAAAGGGGTTTTGTAATGTAAGGGTTGATTGATGTGGGGGAATGTAATGTATGTAGGTTAGTAAATAATAATGGTGGTGGGTAATCTGATATCTTGGTTGACTAATGTCATGGTATATAACAGTCCGGAATAAACGCTTGTTACGTGCGCCCGTTTTTCCTTTATCTCCGAGACACCATCATCCCGCAGGACTATAAGCTAATACACATCAACTAGCTTTCGCCCGCAGCTCCGCCCGCGTCAATGTCGATCCCTCGGGAATAGTACTTTTTCCCGGGATAAAAGGTAGCCTATGTCCTTCTCCGCACTCCAGAGAGCTTGTATACAAAATTTCATGATGATCGGTTCAGTAGTTACGGCGTGAAAGCGTAACAAACAAACAAACAAATAAACAAACAAACTCACTTTCGCATTTATAATATTAGTAAGGATATCCGACGTTCGCGGTCAAAGGGTTAATTACTTAAATAACAATGAAAAGTCAAAAAATAAGAATAAATGCAACAAAAATGCAGGTACTGTGCAAGTTTGTATATCAGGTCACCGACACTAGCTCAGCGTAGTCTGGGCTGTTGAGTGTTTATTATTTTTACTAGCTTCCGCCCGCGGATCCCCTTGCGTTAATATCGATCCCTCGCTAACAACCGGAACAAAATGTCTTTTTTCGTAACACAGACAACGTGTATGAAAAATTGTATAATGATCAGTTCCGTATATAAAGCATGAACTATCAAAATTACTTGTATTGATAATATTAGGTCGAGGAAAAGTATTTTCGTATTTTAAATGAAGGTTTTATCTGTTCATACAAAAAATCGTAAATTTTACAAAAAAAATCTCAGGTAGAGAATGGTTAAATATGCTTTGTATTATTAGTCTTACTGAGACTGCAGTATGCCTATAAACATCAAATTTTTTCGCAATCTCCTTTTTTTAACTTTTTAATATATCCCGAATTTCTTTGTAAATCTGATCATTTTAAAAGACAATAAAACAGTCGGAAATGTCTTTTTAACCTATTTATATACTTTTTATCCATCTGGCCAGCGAGGAGGGTGTAGGCCAAATCCTCTATCTGCTCTGGCCGAGTATGGCTCCGGTAGTACAGAGAGGGTCATGCTCCTGCAGTGGAGACTAAAAAGACCTGAAGATGATATACTTTTTGGAAACTGTACCTTTCTAATGATAGCAAAACCAGCCAGATACAACCAGCGTAACTGAAGATATTTTGTTACACCTTAATGCATGCAAAATACGAAAAAACTTTTTCCTAGAACTTATATTAGTTAGGTTTCACTATAATAGTGATTTTAATATGGCAGCTACAAGAGACAAGGTCAGATGACGATCGAGGCGGGTGACGCCATCGTGCTCATAGACAGGCGGCCGGAGCTGCACTGGTGGAAAGGACAGAACCAGAGGACGCTGGAAGTGGCGCTTTTCCCGAGGTTTGTATAAGATGTTATCGTCACACATTGCTCGTTAATCGTAGGCAGTACTCGTATTTTAGGCAAGAAACAGGATCTAAGCTAATTTACATTTTGAATTTCCTGCCAATATTTAAATGATTGAGAATCCCTAATGGACTATACATACAAGCAAGAAAAAAAGACAAATTAAAAGTGTGCCTCTCTACAAATTCACTGATCAGCTGGTCAAATTTATATTGAAAGTGTATTTCATTTTCTTTCGGATGTATATTCTATAAATATAATAATATAAATAAATATAAAGGAGTCTTATGCCAGGGAGATCAAAATCCTTTGATTTGAATTTTCTGGCAATATCGGTATCAGAATCCCTAATAGAATATAGACCCGTAGGAAAAAAAAGATAACGAATTTCTTCTAAATTGTAGATTACACCTACGGTTTCTTTTCCGCAATTAGTATAAGCAAATGCACTCTATTGGACTGGATCTAAATATTTTTATGAAATTAAATATACTACATCAACCGCGTCAACTTTGCCGACAACAACCTTCCCGTCTCCACCGCGACCAACGTTCGCTTCTTATTAAGCGATCGCTCGATCGATTTGTCATAGGCAAAGTTGACATATAGTAAATGGTAGACAATTGTTGTATTATGAAAGCTAGAATAAATGGGTATCTCTTGGATAGGCATGTAACATCCTCGTATTCATCATCACTTACCAATAGGTGAAATGGGAGACATATGCCTAATCCAACATTTAGTAAAAAAAATAACTTCTATTTCGCTACTACAAAATCAGTGACACCCACGCGTCACTGATTAAAATAAAAAAAAATTGTTTAAATTAAATGACTTTATAAGGTTTTATCAGGTTTATGTCATTGTTTTTATTTCATTACACCTACATAACTTATTGAAAACTTTACAGTTCATGTTCGCAGGTAGAATTAGTTTGTAAATATATAGCTATAATTCTTGTCTATTTTCAGCACGCTAGTATCAACGACTAAAAATAAGCAAGGCGCGTTAGCAAAGAAGTCACAAACTCTGCCACACGTTTCTAAAGGTATTTTTTTATTATTTTATTTTAATATTGTAATAGTTGAGATACTCTGTTATTGTCATATATGTTCCCAGTTGTTCTTGAATTTTTACCTGAAAAAGAGCCAATCTCGCACAAGATTGGTAATTTCTTTCGACATTTTTGTCTGCACTTTTGTTACTCTCACACCTCCTGACGTCTTTTTCAATTCGTCAGATTACTGAATGTTATTAAAATCTTTGGTATGTTATAAAGCAAACTTGCATTCCTGAGAAGCGCTCGAGTATTTTCATATGCGATTTTTTTTTTAATTTCCTCCTAATCTTTGGAATGAAAAATATATAACCTTTTTTCTTTCTGCCACCTAATCTTTATACTCCAATAGGTGTCTACGACGCTCAAGTATTACACATTTAGCATCCAAAGCTTCCCTACTATAAAGATAATGTTTATGTGCATGTTTACACACAATATTCTTTCGCCCGGCCTCGTGAGATAAAAACTGTACGAAGCAAAGCACGTGACCTAAGATACGCCACAGGAAAATATGGAAACAGACTTGTGGACCTTCGGAGTAGCGACATAAAAAAGATTTCATCCATTTCTTTCTTAGAGCGTCATTTTACGCATCGAGGATTGGCATTGGATGTGATCTTTTTGCGTGTCACCTTCGATCATATAACGTGTCACACGTATTTTTGTACTACTCACATACTCGTAGATACATTTATAACACCAAATTTTGGGCAATTTGATTATTATTTAGATTTTTTGTTTACTATCACTATTTTGATCCCGTTTACCACCTAAAGCCCACCAACATGCTAAACGATGGCTTTTAGGTCTTATAGACCTGGGCTCTGTCTACCTCGCGAGGGAATAAGACGTGATAGTATGTTTTGTTTATGTATGTTTAGATTTTTTACCATTCATTTCCCCATAAAACCCATGGCCACAAAAACTCAATGCTCCGTTTGCTCATATTATATGTTTTCGATAACATTTTAATGTTTCGTTCATGCTTGTATATTGTGTATTTGTGTGTACTCGTATGGTGATTTGCCCTGATTCACTATGCTTGCACTCTTAATAAATTAAGAAATAAAATATGGTGAAAAAATTTCATCCGAGCGGGTCTTGGACCGGCGAGCTAGGTCTATGTACGACCTATGCTCTGCCATCTGAGCTACCGCACAATTCAATCTCGGCGCCGAAATTCTCCACCATATCCCATTTCCCCTTATACGTATTAAGGCTTACGTCATTAAGAGGTTGAATTGTGCGGTAGCTCAAATGGCAAAACATAGGTCGTACATAGACCTAATAAAACACATAAAAAAGAACACTATACACGTGTTGGTAAACTGCAAATGCTGTGCGTATTGCAATAATAAAGAAGTTAAGTAGGTACTTATTACTTTTTAAGTGATTTGTCACTGAACAAATCGCTCGATTCGGAGGAAATCTTAGTGTAGCAAATTTATAAGTAGTTTCGTTTAACAGTACATAATAAGGAAGAGGATAGTGTCATCTCGCCGCCCATCCTTGATCTGTTATCGTCCGAATGTTTTTCCTGTGAATCATGCCTTTACAATGATAAAAGTGGTTTCACAGTATCAATTTTTATATTACCCATAACTATGTGTTATCGTTTCATACTATTCTAGAAGTTTGGTCTACAGTAAAGGCCATGGTGAAACTATGATGTCCAAAGTAGAATCTGTCAAATGCCAACTAAACGAATGCTGCGCCAATTTAGGGCGGCGGAACATAGTTTCCTCATAAAGAAGATCAGGATAAGCGATAGCAGTTATAATCTGGAAAGTTGATCGCTTTCAAATTTAATAAGCTCGTTAAGAGGCTTATAAAAGCAAACTAGCGTCACCTATCATTTTATTTCTTTTACCCCCAAATCAGATCATATTATCCTTATCCTCACTATAATATTATAAATGCGAAAGTGAGTTTGTTTGTTTGTTTGGTACGCTTTCACGCGTAACAGTAGTTACCCCGATCATCATGAAATTCTGCATACAAGTTCTCTGGAGTACGGAGAAGAACATAGGCTACCTTTTATCCCGGGAAAAAGTACTATTCCCGAGGGATCGACATTGACGCAGGCAGAGTCGCGGGCAAAAGCTATTCAGTCATGTATAAAAGTTTATTAGAGCAAATTCAGAGAAATCAATTAATCATTTTAATAAATAACATGCGTCTTAAGAAGAAGTGGGCATAAGAATTGACGATTGTCGATTTGTTTGCTAATTTGTAAATTATTTTGTATGCTAAGGGGAAATTCAGCACTGCAAAGGCATTTGCTTAGTGTATAGATTTGTATATATACAACTCATCCCTGTTATAATTCATCCTTATCCTTACTAATATTATAAATAATCCTTACTAATATTATAAATGCGAAAGTGAGTTTGTTTGTTTGTTTGTTACGCTTTCACGCCGTAACTACTGAACCGATCATCATGAAATTTTGCATACAAGTTCTCTGGAGTACGGAGAAGGACATAGGCTACCTTTTATCCCGGGAAAAAGTACTATTGCCGAGGGATCGACATTGACGCGGGCGGAGCCGCGGGCGAAAGCTAGTATTATAAATGCGAAAGTGAGTTTGTTTGTAACTCTTTCACGCCTTTACTACAGAAGCGATCATCATAAAATTTTGCAAACACATTATCTGTGGTACGGAGAGGGACATAGGCTACCTTTTATCCCGGGAAAAAGTACTATTCCCGAGGGCTCGACATTGACGCGGGCGGAGGTTTTAAAAGAAGCATATGCATTTTAAATAATCGAGTTGGTATCTATCACTTCCACTCGAGCAACTAATGCAAGTTCGCAAGCTGAGCTCTAGATTCGCTCTGTCTAGAGATTTGAGAAAAACCGAATTTTTTCATTGATCATTGATCATTAATTCTACAAGTCAACTAAAAAGACAGACGTAATATTAAAATTAAAACTATCATGCTCTGTTACGACCACTATTACGTTGCGATGACTTAATTTGATTATGTGATCGTACGAGTATCGTTTATGGTGCGAGTGTGATATGGTTAACTTTTGTTTTCATTAACGAAAGTGAAAATCATTTCGCTGTTTTCATTACCAGTATGACGTATATAGTAGAGTGTCGAATTGGTGCATAGTCGGGAGCAGATAAATCTGCCCCCATACAATTTAAAATCTAATTTTTGAGGTGTCATATGAAGGGTTACGAGAAATTCATAAAAAAAAATCGCGTCTTGTTACGTTATTCGGATGCATCTTTTCAAACCCCGATTTAAATCTGTTTTTTTTAGATTTTTCTTTAGAAAAATAATTTATTTCTTATATAAAAATCATACATAAAATATAGTCACTTAGAATATTGATTCTCTGCCTAATTTCGGTAAATTGAAAAGCGACCGTGAAAGTGACGTCACGATCAGTAAAAGTGCATAAAATTTAAGTTAATGAATGAAAACTTTTATAAATGGCAAAATAATAAAATCAGTTTCTTAAAATAATGTATTCTTCCAGATTAAAAGATCAAAATCATAGCTTAGTCCATGAGTTATACAATATAACAGAAAGTTATACAATATATGAAACAAAATGGACGAAAAGAGACCTATTTGTTATAACTGCTCAAGACCTTCAAAAAGTTAGCATAGCTGTTCAATTGTTGTAAAGTTCTTGTCGTTGGAGTGACTTTAAGATAACGTTAGATTTTTCATAAAGTAAAATTGAAACATCTTTGATTCCACCTAATTATTTCCACTCTGATCGACTCGATCGATTACGAATGTAAATAACATGGGAAACACAGCACATGTCATTACATATATGTTTTTATACGGCTATTGTTGTGATTACGTTAAGTACCATCTTTATATGCGGCTCGCTGCACAACCGGTTCTCCGCAGGTCAATCTATCACTTAGCAATCGCTAATCTTTGAGTAACGCCATTATCACGGTCGCGAGTCGTGACTAATGGAGTCGTACGTAGTGGAAAATGCGGCGAGGATAATAGTCAGGGTTGGCAGATAGCTGGAATTTAAGACAGATTAAATACAAAACTCAATCGATTAGCAGCTCAAGGTCGCATCGAATCAGAAGATTAGTTTATATATAACTAGCTTTCGCCCGCGGCTCCGCCCGCGTTAATGTCGGGAAGTTAATCCCTCGGGAATAGTACATTTTCCCGGGATAAAAGGTAGCCTATGTCTTTTTCCGTACTCAAGAGAACTTGCATGCAAAATTTCATGATGATCGGTTCAGTAGTAATGGCGTGAAAACGTTACAAACAAACAAACAAACTCACTTTCGCATTTATAATATTAGTTAGGATGAAATGACGTATTTAATCGGTTCGTACACACCGCTGGTACGCATCTTTTCAAGGAAGAGAGAGTTAAAAACATTTATAATATATCAGCTGTTTCTGTTCCCGCGTTGATCATAAAAAAATGGTTGTCTGTAAGGTCGGTTTACGAACGATAATTTTACGCGATAACAGTGGAAGAGGGATAGATGCGTCACAAGCCGAACGCTTAGGCTGATCGTGCCGCTCTATCGCATGTTCTGCGCTCTCGCTTGCACACGGAACCTGACACTTTTTCGTGCGTGCAGCCGGCGTTCATCGATTTGTAAGAAGTTATAAGAAAATTCGCGAAAATTTAAAGCAACCAACACGTCACAATTTTTCAGTCCATTTCCACCGACTTGCTCATCATCTGTCCTGCCCGATACTGCTGCCTGAAGTGCGATTTCGACCGGGCGTTTGTTTTAAAATAAACGAATTTTTCATTTGAAAATCGCTCGTTACCTTAATTTACCTTTAAAATAGTACCTACTCCTGAGCTTTCGCGAACATGACTATTTGAAGACGAGTTGAATGTTCATTTGCAAATATATAGTATCACATTTTTTCCCCTTGCGGGGTAGACAGGGACCAAGTCTTTAAGACCTAAAAGCTAAAAGCCACGTTTAGCAGTTGGGTAGGTGAAAAATTTAATCAAAATAGTGATGGGTAACCGCATAGTTACCCATCACTATTACTAATATGATTCGTCAGATTTGTCCATTCTCTTGGTCGGCTTTTACGATCTGCTCGGGAATATAAGCAGGTGGAACATTCTACGTGTTTTTTCTCCCAGACCAGCATGGGAGATGTTGATTTGTATTGTTTGGTAACCCTATACAGCAATGGCAAGGCAGTCTGATGTACATAGGTATATGTATATTACACAGCTTGGGGTGTGACGTTTGTTCGAATTGTTTGCGTAATGATATCTGCAAACGCCTTGATATAATTCGGCATTCAATACTTTTGCATATTTTAACTTATAGTCACAATTTCATGTGGTTATTTATATAGATGAGTAATAGCTTCTTGTTATCAGTACCTCTACCATGACTTTTGTCAAACTATACTCGCTAGCGACTGTAGTATATGATGGAATTTTGAACAGCGCACCTAGTGGATAGTAAACGCACTAAAAATACTTACCATGAGTCGAATAGTAAACGTAAACCTAATTATTATAGTGACGTTTACGCAAGTTCACGACACATACTGCTCTTGGAAACTCAGCGAAAATCCTCTAGGCTGATTGCCCTAGGCTAATCCGGATTCGATTACTCGCAGGTACTTTGTCGTCCGGTCTTAGGTCTCGGCTTTTATCGGACAAAAAAAAAACGGACGCGTGTAGGAAGCTTGCTTTTCATGTTTGTAGGTGGCCAACACTGTTGTCACATTTTTCAAGCTGTCTTAACACATCTTATACAGCTATACGACTGCCATGTAATGTCTGCCGGGATATACGGTTTCACGTGCTTGCTCAACACTTTCGCTGACACTGCCGGTAGCCGTAATTCTACCTTTTATCGCGGGAAAAAGTACTATTCCCGAGGGATCGACATTGACGCGGGCGGAACCGCGGGCGAAAGCTAGTGGTAAACAATAAAGACTGGTTGCGCAGCGAGTAAAATAAAACTTGAAATATAAGAAATATATTTTAACCACTAAAGGTAAGAATAAAAGTACACAAGAAAATATGAGTTTTGTTACACCTTCGCTAAAGGCATTCAATTTCCTCCTACGATAGGAAATCAATTTGGCTAATTTGGCTTAGTGGTTGTTTATCGGAAGAGCCACGCCCCTATATCTAGGGCTATCGCCCAGTCATCGCCGTGACGGCCTTTTCAAGGCTAGGAAATAATAATGCTTCCGTAACAGTAAGAAAATTTATTTTTATAAGCTTTTATTTAACTTGCAAAGTATGTATCTACATATGTTGTTTGTTTGATTCAAGTCTTGAAAATCAATTTTTAAGCACTTATCTTTAACCTATTGAGCTGAAAATTTATGGCCTGCAGTAAGTAAGATGACAATGCAATATTATGCATATACCTGTTCTGATGATGGAGTCAGATGGTGGCTTCAAAAGCACTTTACAGTATGAAGCGCTCATAATAAAATCGTTTCACAAAAATGAAATATTTGAAAAAACTTAAATTTTAATCGTGGGATTAGTATCCCACAAGTTCACAGCTTACTGTGGGGCTATATATACAGGATGAAATTGAATTCATTAGCAAACGTTTAAGGAGTGACTCAGACCACGAATCTGAACAACTTTCATTATGTGACCACCTTAGAAATTGCAAAAAAGAATCAGCTGTTCCAAAGAATTTGGCCAAGTAGATATTCCACTTTTGTATAAGAGAGCAGATAATTTTTTCACAAAGTCGAAGTTGTCAATATTGAAACTTGATGAGATTCGTGGTCTGAGTCACTCCTTATACGTTTGCTAATAAATTCAATTTCAACCTGTATATTTGTTTATAAATTTACATGTTGTATACTGAACTGGCTTTTGCCCGCGGCTTCGCTCGCGTTTAGAAGTTTAGTTTCAGCGGTTTTACTTTTGTTTAACGTGTGTAAAAAATTAGAGCCTATAAAACTTCTTTGTACACAATTTATGCATGCAAAGTTGACTAGCTCCGTAGCGCAGCGGTCAACACGCCTGCCTGCGACACGGAGTGACCGGGTTCGATCCCCGGCCAGGTAAAGATGGAAAATGATCTTTTTCAGATTGGCCTGGGTCTTGGATGTTTATTTATATATGTATTTGTTAGAAAATATAGTATCGTTGAGTTAGTATCCCATAACACAAGTCTCGAACTTACTTTGGGGCTAGCTCAATCTGTGTGATTTGTCCGTATATATTTATTTATTTTAAAGTCTCAGCCCGAATGGTTTAAAATTGACAAAGTTTCATACAAAGTTTCATCCCCTATTTTATCCCCTTGGGGTTATTGATCAAAATCCTTTCTTAGCGGATGCCTACGTAATAACATCTACCTGCATGCTAAATTTCAGCCTGATCCGTCCAGTGGTGTGGGCTGTGCGTTGATAGATCACTATGACAATCAGTCAGTCACCTTTCAGTTATATATATTTAGATTATATTTATATTTTAGTGCCCGTCCAATCAACGCCATCTACTCCACTGCCTTCAAACGGCTCTGAAGTGGTAGCCCTTCGCAAACGACGCACCATAGAGTCCACTCAACCCCCGTCAACTAGGGCCGGGAACAGTGGCAGCAAGCACTTCAACTACAACAAACTCGTCAACGATAGAACGCTGAAGGCGGCGGAGAGGACGTCTAGGTCTACTCGGGATGCGTATTCCAAGAGCTTAAGTCAAGGTGAATGAATATACACCACATATTAACAGTAGGTTAAGTTGGGGGATATAAAAGCTCAACTGTTTTTTATTATTAAATGTTGAAGTAGGCATTTGTCGCCCATCTCACCTGATGGTAAGTGACGATGAAGACGAGGATGTTACATGCCTATCCAAGAGATACCCATTTCTTCTACTTTTGAATTTCTCGGGACTGTACTTGTCTGGGAATATAGACGCAGGCAGTTCATTCTACACCTTGGCTACTCGGACCAAAAAAGGAACTGTTTGCTTGGTGGTTGAATGTATGGCATTGGGTATGAGCGCCCGGCCTGCCGAGCTGCTACTTGTATAACCACCATTCATCCGAGTATCCAACAATTTCTATCCTCAGCTTCCTCTTTTCTTGTCGATGGCTTAAGGGATTAGATTTTGTCTCTCCAGTATGTGGCGACTCTGACACCACTCTCGGATGCAGTGTACAGATCCTCTTTGGTGCAACTGGTGGGGCAAAGAGGGCACGAAAGGAGGTGCAACATGGTCTGGTCATTGTGACCACACTGACACTGCACTTCCGCCTGTTGGATAAAGCCTCATTTAGCCAGGTTATCTCGGCATCGACCTACCCCAGTGCGGAGGCGATTAAGGCACTTCCATGTGGTCCAATATCCTCAGCTTAAAAATGCTTTCAATGGGCAGCAGCAACGGAAGTACAAGCAGCCAAAGAAATTGCGCATGCCAACCCGCCTGCCAAGCGTGGTGAGCATGGCAACATCATCTCATGGAACGAAGGATCTTTGGGAGAGGCCTTTGTACCGCAGTGGACTTGTTACGGCTGAAACGAAAAATGATGAACTATTGTTGTACGACTTGTACGTGGTTCGAATATGAACCGTGTCGATTCACATCAATACCTAAAGTTTATACTCTAAAGCGCCATAATCCATAGTTCTGTTAATAAATTCACGCTGAAGCAGAAATTTCTAAAATATGATACTGCCGGAAGCCGAATAAAATATATATTTTTTATTTATTGAGATACACCAACACTATTTACGTACAACATTCAAACTCAATACACATAAAATGTAGTTCTTATGTAAATAATAATTTAATCTCAACATTTTCAGTAAAAGAAGACTTATTAATCGACCTGGACTTGCCTCCTTGCACCAAACTGGGGTCATCGAAGCCGCTGGCCAGCATTAACAACATATCTATTCTGGACGAGCCTATAGATGTACCTGAAATCAGTGAGTAACATTCGATGTCCATATCCTCAACAAATTAAGTGATCATTCCTGACCCTTTTAGATACTTTAAATTCAGTCTTTACTGGCCTTTTTGAAGTGGAAACTTAATAGCGGCGTTGTACACTTTTTGGGAAGTGAGAACGATGTTAAACTCGCATAAAGACACGGGACTTGATTGAAAATTCGTAAGACGGACACGTGACCTGAGACCGCCACCGCGGAGCAGGAGGGGCAGTAATATCCCCCTTTCTTTTTACCGCGCGGAGTTTTCACTTCTGCTGGCACTCCCAGAGTGCAGCCCGTTGATTTTTTGTTTTAAGGCTTTTACGCGTGATGTATTCAGCTTTTAGCTGGGAGAGAGTGTGGTACCTCCCTGGATGATTTTACTTGACCCCCCGGAGGACTTTGTAACTACTCTGTTAAATTTCTCTGCTTTTTTTTCAGATCAAGAAGCCGATTGGGGAGACCCGAGCATAGGCAGCCTGACATCACTCAGTTCAATCACCCATAACAATCGGAGCCCGAATCTCTACGGTGCCAAGTCACTCGACAACCTATCCATGCCCAATAACATCTCCACACAACCAGATCCCTTCGATACCTCACAGTTCTGGCCCGCCTCCGCTCAAAGCACTCCACGACCGAACTACGATATACAAATAGGTGATATTAGTAACAGACAAGAATCTCACAGATACTCTTCAGATAATCTCGTAGCGTCTACAAGCTCAGATACAACTCAGATATACAACAACATGACTGTAAATACCTCAATACTTCCGAATAATTCCCCCTATGGTGCTATACCTAATACTACGTACGCTAATGCGAATGCTCTCTCTATGGAAAGAAATGTAAATGAACCCAGTATAGCGCAAGCTCTAACGGAACTATCGCTGGACGATAGAATATCCGAATCACTGAATCTCAGGTATAAGAATACGAATAGCGAGAATATTTACTCGAATAGTAGCATTTACGATGATGGACCCTCGTCGGCGGAAGCTAACCACACGAATAGTCGATACAACGACATCCCCGTTTACAATAACTACGAACCGAGCCCCGCTCAGCAACAGTTTATATTAGAAACTAAAGATTATTACAAGAAATTATCAACTCCTACGGGAACGAAGTCCGTGAACGATTACGAGAAGAATATATACGTACCTAAGTACGAAGAGGACGGAGAGAAGCTGAGAAACTTCAGCGATTCGATGGAGAATTCTAAGAATTACTCGGCGTTGAAGTATCAGAATGTTGAGTATAATAATTACTCGAGTTATAGTAGTAATTATGGTGCGAGTGCATCGACGTCACGTGACGCGTACGATGAGGTAAACGACACGGCGAGTAATATCTACAGCGAGATAGAGGGCAGTGAGGGCTTGTACGCGCCGACGTATAGCAACACGGCATTGTACGATGACGTATACGAGGCCGCCCCACGCCCCCACCGCCCCGCGCCCCCCACGCCCTGCAACCCCAAGTAGGGGAATTACCTTTTAGCGCTCCTTCACATTAGGTCCCAAGCAGCGCGGCAGCAGCCGCGACTGCAGTAGATGCGTTCTTATTACAACTACACACTACACATATCTATTCTGGACGAGCGATTAACAGCCTCTGTGGTCCAGTGGTTAAGGCGTTTGCCTGTTGACCCGGGGGTCGTGGGTTCGATTCCCATCGGAAGCATACTTTGTTTAGTTGTTTCCAGTTTGGTTAGGACATTGCAGGCTTGAATCACCTGATTGTCTGATAATAAAGATGATTCCGTGCTTCGGAAGGCACGTTAAGCCGGTGGTCCCGGCTGCCATCTGGTAGTCGTTAAAGGAACCACGTCAGAGTCCGAAAGGCGGTTCCGAAGAACTCTGACACCAGGGTGTGCATGGTCGATTGACCATGACACCTTCTCGAAATGATGATGATGATTACAACTACAGAAGGAAGTCTGCCGCTGCAGTCGCACTGCTGCCGCGTTGGTTGCGACCTACTGTGAAAGAGTCCTTATTGTTGACGAATTAATCTACTGAATCTTCGATCAAGTATAAAAAACTAGATAATCCGCGATAAAAAGCTCACCATATAAGCGCCAATTGACATATTTTCCGTGCTTTTATTGGTGCATATTTTTTTGCCGTTTAAGTTTGAATTTGAATTCCGAAAGCTGATGACGGGCAGCTGTCGAAGTTCGACTTTATGGCATGCAGTTAAGGCTGATTTTGCATTGATGTAGGTAACATAACGAAATTTTTACAGATAAAATGCATTGTCCTGAATGACTGACGGATCAACGCACAGCTTAAACCGCTGATCGTGGAGACCTGAAACTTGGAGGGTGTGATTTTTGTATGACGCAGGCAACCGTTTCCAGATAGGATTAACCAAAATAAGGGGGTGAAAAAGGTCTGCAAAGTTTATATGGGACAATGTGGCTCAAATTTTCATCTTCTAAGCGGATGAAGTCGCGGACAAAAGCTAGTCTACTTATAAATAATTGTAGATAGCATGAAGTGTAATTTTCTCTGTATCTAGTTTATTATACTTGATGGAATTGTTAAATACTTAGTTACCTACATGTTTAGGTTGGCTGAACTTTGCTTTTGTGAGAGGACATTAGGCATTACGATACATTTTAAGACACTATTTTATTGTAAAACTTCCTTTTTAAAGTAACGTGAACTAAATATCAAACTTTAATAAAAAAAATCGTGGTTGCCCCTTCCATGTATATATTTGTACCTGGTGCTACCATGCTACCATCTTTGAATACTTGCTCACTCTGCATATCATGAGTATATTCGTATGTTTATAATATAGGGCAATGTTGTATATTTTGAATTTCTTTCGGTACAAAATCTATTTAAATACTTGAAGGAATACACATTAATAAAACACTATAAAGACATGTTCAAAACCTGCGTCCGTAGCATGGCGGCAGCGACGCGGTTTATATCGCGCGATAAACTATCCACATCTCTACATCTATACTCGACAAACTTTGTCGCGCGTGTCATGCTACGGGGGCTGGAGTTAATAAAAGAAGTATATATGTCATACACAATGATAATACACTTTAAACATGTTCGAAACCCGGAGTTAATTAAAAAAATGTGTATGTCATGCACATTTAATAATATTACATTTTTAACACACGTTCAAAACCCGTAGTTAATGAAAGAAGTGTGTATGTGATGCACATTTAATAATAATACATTTTTAACACACGTTCAAAACTCGTAGTTAATGAAAGAGGTGTGGATGTAATTATACATACAAATTTAGTAATAATACACTTAAAACATGTTCGAAACCCGGAGTTAATGAAAGAATTGTGTATCTCATCCTATGTTATACACATGAAGACGGTAAAATTCAAGTTTATATTAATATCAAACATATCGCGATATCTACCGTGATTACTGTAGTTTTGTGAGTTTTCTATGTTCCGGTCCATGGACCAGGAACACAACGAAGGAACAAATACTCCCCTCGTGACCATGGTCCACAGGGTTACTTGAAAAACACTAGCAATACTCTTATTTAATTAAGTTAAGAAATAAAACGGGTGGGATTTGAACCAGCGAAATTAAGGTCGCTGGTTCAAATCCCGCTTGGAATTTTTTCACCATATTTTATTTCTTAACTTAATTTAATAAGAATATATCAAAAAAGCATTGCGAATGCAAAATAAAACACAAAAATATAAACACTAATAAACTCGCAGGACCAGACTAACCTCATACACAACCAGTGACGTGTAGGCCATACAGACAGTTAGACTCTGTCTACCCTGAGCTCACTAAACAGATAAGCATTGTTTTTTCTCTAGCGAAAAAATATTAGTTCAGTGCCTCTAAAATCACTATATACACCGTGTAAATAGACCCTCGACATCCCCTTAACGTGGTGTATGCCACCAATATAACAATCCCACCAATATGAACAACTTTTCCCATGGGAACAATGCTGGGAACTAAAAAAAAAATCGACCTTCCCATACAATCTGGCGAAATGAAATTTTTTTTGAGTTTCCGGCATTCGTCCCATAGAAAAAGTTGTTCATATTGATGAGCTGACTGACCCCTTTAAGTAAATGTCGAGGGTACATTTACACGCTGTATAGAATAAAGAAAATTAATATTTGGTACGAGTCGTAATTTATTAAGTAAGTTTTGTCCACCTTTCGAAAAATGTGTGTGCACGATAATTTATTAGATTTTATTTCATTAAAAAAATCGTTTGAATATTAACAAGTCTACGCGAATCCCAAAGAAAGTTTACGCGCGAGCGTCGCTTCGGCCTTTTGTTTACATAGACTTACAAATGTCACGAAAAGCTTGAGAAATATTTTTTATTTTATTTATTAAATTAAATAAATTAATAAATAAATATATACGGACTAATCACACAGATTAAGCTACCTAATTATATCAGAACAAACGTTGTTTATGATTTTAGTAATTTAGTGTTGCGAGGCTATTAGTGTTTTACAAACCCTGTATATTTTTATCCCTGTATGTCTCATATTAATGTTGATAACTGTGTTAGTTTACATTATGAGTCTAAGTTTGTACTTTTTGCCATCTATTAAATTTATAACGAGTGTTGTGATGCCTCAGCGCAACCTTATACTCATTATTTTTACGATCGGTCTTGTAAATATAAAACTTCCACATAATTTAAATTAAGTTAGACTACCTAGTAAAGAAGTGCTTGTGGTGTTGAAACATATGTTTCAAAATGATATAGTGCTAAAATGGACCGGTAATAATGCAATTGTTGGTTTATTGCCATTTATTTAATACCTGTAGAATTTAGATAGTGTAATAGAAAAAACTGTTTCTTGATTATATTTACTCCAATACTTGATTTGTAAAGTATAAGAACACACTTTGCATATGTATGGAAATGTATAAAGTTGTGTTAATTTGCCTCGGGCCATATGTTACGTATATTCGAGTATATTCGACCAGTATGGCCCAACTCAGACGACGGATAAAAAGTCCGCAGTGCGCTCTTATTATTATGACACTAAGGTTGCACTTTGTCCGCGCAATATTTTGTGTCGCTTGGCGGATATACGCGTACAAAGTGCAACCTCATTCTAATATTAGGCTAGCTCCGTGGCGCAGCGGTCAACACGCCAGCCTGCTACACGAGAGTGCCCGGGTTCGATCCCCGGCCAGGTCAAGATGGGAAATGATCTTTTTCAGATTGGCCTGGGTCTTAGGTGTGTATCTATAATGTTTTGTTTTAAAATATAGTATCGTTGAGTTAGTATCTCATAACACAAGTTTCGAACTTACTTTGGGGCTAGCTCAATCTGTGTGATTTGTCTGTATATATTTATTTATTTATATTAATAAGAGCGCGCCGCGGAATTTTTGTCCGCAACTGTCCGTCGTCTGCTTTGGGCCTAAAGGTGATTGTCACCGTGACGACGACAGAAGCGACATGTAAATAATAAAAAAAAAAACCGCATCTAATATTAAAGTGCTCGTAATCGTAGCTGCATACAGTAGTACTATTTTTGAACAGGGGACCGCTCGAAAACCAATGATTTTTGTCTAAAAAAATAGATCGTCTCGTAGAGACCCGTTTGAAAATAGTACCCTATGTCGTTAGGGCATAGCAAGCCGACAGCTTAACACAAGAATGATGTGTTGGATGCTTAGAAAAGTGCATTGTCGCGTCGCGCTTCGGTGAGAATCGATCTAAAAGAGTGCAGACATGAATCAGTATATGATATTATCTCGGTATATGATGGGTATTACTTTTTTTGTAAAAAGATAATTTTCGCAAAACATGCCAGTCATTTGGTAAAAATAAAAGCAAAATTCAATGTGATATTAGTTAAAAGCAAAATTCAATGCGATCTATGTTCGGATTATATTTATTTGTAACAGTAATAAGTTAAAATTTCATCATCATATTCGCCCTTTATTTATAGGCGAAATCCTTTGTCTGCTCTCGCCAAGTATGGCTCCGGTAGTACAGAGAGGGTCATGCTCCTGCAGTGGAGACTAAAAAGACCTGATGATGAAGCTTTTCTATGATGATAATTCGACCTTTTGTTAATCGTCGTAAGTTTTTCTTCTAATTTAAATAATTATAATTAAGTATTTTAGGTTTGTGATAAATCACAAGTTATTTATATTGAATTATAGAAAAAAAAACTAGCTTTAATTTTAACTCAACAGTTTAACAATCTATCCGCCATGTAAATCGTTTTTTGACGCTTGTGTAATTTTATGGAAAATCTTAGCAAGAATTCCTCATTTTGTTTGCCTTAGTTGTATTTATAATTTCTACTACATCACTATTGTAAGTCGCCAGAGTTTTAGAATACCATAATAAATCATTCTTACTTTGACCGAAAACTACTGAATCTTCGCCATATTTAGAGAATGCTGATATTTTTCTCATACAGTCTTATTATAAAACGAGGACTAACTTTAGTACCTGGTTAATTAAACCATTATCCGTCGAATATAAATTGACAACGACAATTGACCAAACGTCAAAGTGATAAGTGTCAACTTATTTAAGTTGGTTAATGGTTTAATCCAGGTACAGTACTAGTCTCGGGTTTAAGTTCGGGAAAACTTATAGTAATGATTTCCTGTGGATTATTCAACTATCAGAAATAATTAATATAGTGGGCAAACTGGTGTATGTTTTAAGAGCGCAATCTTAGTGGGCTCTGCACACCCAAATCGATGATCCGCCCATAAATGTTGGAGACTGCTTTCGGCGAGCAAAACGGCAGCTTCAAATAGTACCAGCACTTTGTTGATGACAAGAGATATTAAATGCAAACCTGCTGATCAGATGATGTAGAGATACCGTACCCAAAGCCTTTTTTGAGAGCTGGATCCTCGCCTGGAGCCTACTGGTACTTGCCTATTCGATTCTGCGGCTTGGTGACTTCGATGTGTAGAGCTAGTGTATAATTTCAGTTGTATGTATAGAGATCTGGGTTTCGCTTGCGTAGCGTTCCAGACACACGAACAGACATCACATGGTGCCTCACCAATAAGTACCTGTTAGATTAGTGCACATTTATTTGGCCTCGTCATTTATAATACATATAGAGTGAAATGTATGATAGTGTCTATTATGACAGCTATTAATATTTAAAGAAACTTTTTTATTCAATTATTCACGAGAAATTTCAGCTCAGGTTAACTTCGTACGAATATCCGTAGCTATTGAGAAATGTTTGATCCTCAATTTATAACTTCATAGTTATATTATTAAAACTTACGCGAGATGACTTAAACCACGGTTTACCCTCGTCAGTATCACCGACAATTTAGAATCTATACAGAAGGAAAATATCTTCAGGGCGAGTGTGAAGGTCGTCACGGCCCGGCCGACCTTCGATCACTGGAAGGAAGCATATTCTGTATGTCACATTTGAATAAGCAAAGGCTATCATACAGCCTTTGCTTATTAAAATACAAATACTATATCTACTTCTCTCTTCTATATATAATAGCTAGTAGTTATTTCGAGGGGTTGCCTGAGCTGACTTGCTAAGTGATTAAATGTCAATCAATCTCACTTTAGTTCTACTCAAGTTGTTATGGTGATTATTGAGTCCAAGTTAAAGGTTAATCGATATCTAAAATTTACCTACTATTGACATTATTAACAAGAAATATCTTTTAAATGTGTTTTTGTAATGTATATATTTATGTAGTAAAACAAAGGAGTAACGTCGAGCATCTAAATCGTTTTAAAAGTCCATAAATGACTATTAATTCCTAGCAATCTATGGGTCACCTCTTGGTGTGCCCAGAAAGCCCAACTGACACAATCTGAATGAGGCAAACGAACGTGAAATTACGTTAGCAATGCACTGGTCAAAACATATTTAATTAAACGGAAAGCCATTTTACGACTCGATAAAAGAAGAAGATTTCTTAGCAAATTCCTCTTTATGAGAGAAAGTGATAAAATTGAAGCTAATTTTACGAAATCCAAAGGAAGGAAAGAGTCATAAGACTCAGTGCTAATAATACTTTTGCTTTATTGAGGTGATTGTTTTTTATTTATTTTAGGCCCATTCCCAGTGTTTATTAGTTGTAGGCAGCTTAACTAGAAAATTAGGTATATACTGCTGAAAGTTGGGTCCAAAGACAGAATAAGGAATGTTGTTTTCGTGTATGAATATCTTCATGTGTCTGTTTTAGTATGAGACCACCCAAATTTCTCGAATAATAGGGATCAATCGAGATTAATTTATTCTGTATGTCATATTTTAATAAGCAAAGGCTATGATCAACTTATAAGATTGCTTGAATATCAAAACGTGTAATTTACGTCAAGGACACTAAATTAAGCCATTACAATATAAAAAAAATATATTAAATCCATAAGGTAGACAACCTTCTTTACGTGAAACTATTGCAAAAGTAAGTAAAAGAAAGAAGAATCAGTCAGATGTTGTGACATAACTCTTTATAAGGTCAATTTAAGTTAAACGCAAATATTAAGGACTGGCACTTATAAGCTAGATAAATTGGAGAACATAGTAAAAATATCGACTCGCTAGTTTTTAAGACAATTTGAACGAGACGAATGAACATCCTGTGCACATAATAACACTTTCTTGTCGTACTTTTTACCATTACCTACTATGGATACTAATTATCTGACGTCGACAGTCAAAACGGATGATTTATCGATTAAAAAAAATATAATGTTTGAAAAAAACCAAGCATATATCGTGTCGATTTCCCGCGAACCGCGAACGTCGGATAAATCCGGCAAGCATCTTCATAGAAAATTTATGTCGGATTTTTCTGACGTTCGCGGTCAAAGGGTTAAAATTTGGCACTAATGCATTCTTTGACCTATAAGAGCCAACCCTTAAAATGTTTGCGCTTGATTTAAACGGATCTTATATAGCGTTCCTAACTATGTGTAGCTCACTATGAAGAATATAATTTCGTTTGTTTAGCCTTCTTCTTTGGCCTCGCCTTGTCCCGCTACACGGGGTCGGCTTTCCTAATCATGCGACGCCACGTGGTCCGTCGCTGTGCGTGCTCTTCCCTCAGACCCAGCTCCTTCATGTCCCTCTGGACATTCGTCAACCAGGTGGTCTGAGGTCTTCCTCTTCCCCTCTTTTTATTAGCCATAGAAAGGCACTTCCTCACGACATGATCCTCGGTTCTACGCATAACGTGACCGTACCATCTCAGCCTGGACTCGCTGAGTTTATTGGTTATCTTTGCAACTTTGAAGCTCCCCCTGATGTACTCATTGCGAACCTTGTCTTTGAGTGTGACTCCTCCTGCCCATCGTAGCATACGCATTTCTGTTGCGTGAAGCTTTTGCTCATGTGACTTTTTTGATGCCAATTTCGTTTGTTTAGCCTACTTCTGTCAATATTGAATAGTCTATTTCGGCACTTTTAGGCCGAAATATAAGAAAATTAAAATACTTGTATATGTATGTGTATTTTGTAAAAATGTACAGTACCTACCATAATCTTAACACCTGCTTAACTACTTTGTCTGTATTTATACAATGACTACAAATAAAACGACATGTTTGCTGAAATAAAGATTTTCATTTATTATTTGACCATTTTTATGAGGAAATAGGAGAGCCGTATTTCCATACAAGCGTAGTCCCCTGATTCCTCGCCGGATAGTACCAGTAGAGCAATGATTTTTTTAAAAAAATCGATTGGTATATTAGCATGTCCCTATGTTTGATTCCACACAAAGGAAAAAGAGAGAGAGCTGGATAAAGAATCGCACACTTAGGTATATACAAAAAGACATGAACTCTGAAAACATAACACTCCTTTTTTGGGCAGTCTTGTAAAAAACAGCGATAAATATACTAAGACACTACATTTTAGGGTTCCGTACCCAAAGGGTAAAAACGGGACCCTATTAATTTCGCTCCGCTGTCCGTCTGTCTGTCTGTCTGTCTGTCTGTCCGTCTGTCACCAGGCTGTATCTCATGAACCGTGATAGATAGACAATTAGACTTACCTCGTTGAAGCGCTATAGGAATCCTTTGGACTAAATACGATGCGGAGCGACTGTCGTTAGTATACCTATTCGTTGATGCGTCGCCCTAACTCTCTTATAAATGCCCTAGCCTCTGCTCCCAAAGCGCCTGTTATCTCAAAGGCAACTGGTACAAAAACATGAAGGCTGTACGCTGGAGTATATTGTATGCTTTTGTTTTTGGCCGCGTTCTCCGCAGCTGCTTCAGCGGCTCTGATAGTATCTTTAAGATGTGAAGGGGCAAAAGTACTGACGATGACGCAGGTCGCGTCCCAAAGTAAGCACCGACCCCGATGCCTATATACATAAGTACATAAATATATACATAAGAACGGTCACCTGCAAAAGTCCTTACATAGCCTTAAGGTGAAAACCGATTGCACTGATTAGAGCGGCATATATATTTAATAATATCATGAACCTTATGCCATACCTACTCGTATAAGGTTGAAATTGCTGTTATTTTTAAATAGTATCCGTAGCTACACACGATTTTTTACGCACTTCTATATGGACTTTTGCAGGCGACCGTACATACAATATCTGAAGACAAGACGAGGATTTAAAACAAAACACGAGAAGAAATAAAATGCCTACAAAGAGGACAAGAGGAAAAATAATAATGTGACGTTCAAAAGTTGTTTGTTTTTGACCTTATTTCTTGCATTTCTGTATTCCATTAGGGATACTGATTCCAGGATTTCAATATAGTTCAAAATTACGCTGTATATTGTCCGACGACCTCAGTGTGACCGCGTAGTGTTTTATTTATTCGCGTAGTGTATATAGTTAGGTATTCTTTGGTGTGACACAGTGGTACGAGTACCCACTGCGTCACGCCACGCAAGTGCCATCAAATCGGAGGATTTCGGGTTTGATCCCCGGCTAGGATCAATATGAAAAACGATCTTTTTCAGATAGTCCTGAGGCTTGGATGTTTATCTATATAGGTACTTAAGTTTTTGTCACAATTTATAATATCGTTGAGTAGGGGCATGCTCAATTTGTGTTATTTGGCCCTGTATACCTACTTATATTTATATACTTCACACAAGAGGCTATGTACACTTTCGCAATAAAAAATATACTAAATAATCTTATCTACATAGGTAGGTAACGGGAATCGGGAGTTTTAACAAAACAGTCTAGGCTGCTTTACAAATTGACGGCAAAATGATAGCGTAACAGCGTCATTAGCATTCAGGACTCGCGATAACTACTGCGTGGGTGGCGGCACACTACATTTCTTAGTTTGCTGCAAATTACATGACTTATACGCTGTATTTTTCGCTAAAAACTCAATAATTGTAGAAAAGTTGCCTCGGAAGAAATCCAGAAAACATCAGACAAAAAAGACAACAAGCGAAGGTGAGGGAAATATATCTACACTTTTATCGGGTGGTCTAATTGGTGTCCATGTGAAGTGCTCAAGAGTGGAAGCTTCAAGAGCCAAATGCTAATATCGCGTTATCTAATAATGATTGGTGTCGAACATCGGGTCGGTCTGTGCGTCGTTATGTAGGCGGCAGAAGTGGCAACACGTGAATGGACGGACTCTGGATCGATAGAGCGGAGTGCGCAAGCCCGTTTTACAGTTACAGCTGGTGTCTTCGCGTCCGCCACCAAAACGGCTCAACCTGAGCCTCAGTGCTTGTGGTGAACCATTCTAGTGCTCTGCTGTTCCACGGATATGCTCTGGACTCATTGGCGGCTCTAAACGGTGCGTAAAACAATAGTTTAGTTAAGGGTGCATTGCGTTGGGACTCTGTTTAGTACATTCGCCATGTCTGTGCTTATAACGTGAAACCTGTTACACGACCCCTAATAACGATTTCATTACCTCTGGTATATTTGTTTATCAACTCACAGAACTGCTTAATATACAGAGCTCATATTTTCGAGAAAGATTTTTCGGTTGTGCGCCGGGTGTGTATTCTGTTGTTTAGTAAGTACAATACAAGTATATACCTATTTCAGTGTTTTTGTCGTTCGGGTGGAATGATATTCTTATACCTTAAACTCTTAGAAGCTTTATGTATTTTTAATAATGAGAATTAGAGACTTATATAAGGCCATATTTAATTCAGCTTGTACAAAAATGGCTCCGGGAATTGGTAAGCGGTAGATTGCGTGGGCTGAGCTAAAGGGCATGTGCCTACGTCAGAGGAACGACATAACTTACTATGTATGTATACCTATTTTAAGTTCACAGACGTTTTCTAATGGCTATCGTTCTTGTATGCATTGCAATCGATATAAGTTATAGGCACTACTTATGTTATCTACTAAGTTCAATTAAGGTTGAGTAGATAAATAACAAGACCCGGTATGAACTCGTACTTATGTAGGTACTTAATAAGTTCTTACAAAAAGCTTCGCTCTGTAGTATTGGTGTGCTCAATTAGATAATAAATAACAACTGTTTTTGAAGAAAGTATTTTTAACAAAGTGGTCCTTGATGTTTCTTCATCTCGACTTTTTAATATTAAAGTACGTTACTTTTAATACATAACTAATTCCTTATCTTTTTACACATTTTTCAAGCACACTAACTCCATAATCGTGATACTTAACGTGCATTATAGAATTAGCGTGAAACACTTTTCAACATGTTTGTTTGTAGAGGCACTTAGAATTTGGTTTGTCCTCTGAAATAACTGCATCTGACTCGTTGTCACTGAGCAGCAAGGTGCTTTGAACCTTGTAAGCCAAACGTCAATTATTCAGAATCACAGATATTTTCGGGGGTTTATGGGTATTGTACCTAATTATCGTTAAATTTGAGCTGTTTAGTTTCGTTACCAAAAAATATCGTTTAAAAAGAGTATAAAGATATTTCACCACTTTGGGTCTATCCTTCAAACGATTAACTTTGAGAAAAAATGGTATTAGGAAAGTACAAATATAATCTCAGATCATCATCATCATTCATCATTTCGAGTAGGTACCTAGGTGTCACGGTCAATCGACCATGAACACCCTGGTGTCAGAGTTCTTTGGATCCGCCTTTCGGCCTCTGACGTCGATCCTTTAACGACTAGCACCACATGGCAGCCGGGACCAACGGCTTAACGTACCTTCCGAAGCACGGAATCATCTTTATTATCAGACAATCAGGTGATTCAAGCCTGCAATGTCCTAACCAAACTGGAAACAACTAAACAAAGTATGCTTCCCGTGGGAATCGAACCCACGACCCCCGGGTCTACAGGCAAACGCCTTTACCACTGGACCACGGAGGCAGTTCAGTCTCAGATTAAATAGTATATTAGTGTAGATATTACTTACTTAGGTATTATTCATAAAAGATGAAAGCTCAATCCTTTTATGTCCGTTCTATTGTGAAGCCGGTCCACTTTTCAAAGCAGTCCTGCCCACGCCCACTCTTTGTTAGTCCCTACACACAAATATACTTGGATTTATACGATATAGGTACATCTACTACCTGCTGTAAACCCGCCTACGCAAGTTTGTGAACGGATCAAATATATTTTATTGTCGAAAAACTCTATTACTCTATTTTTAGTTTACTCGACTTAAAATTTTCCATCTTTTGCACAGAGGAAAAAGTATTTTGAACACATAATGCGTGGGTTTAATATAGTTACCTACATAGGTTTATGAAACATCCAACGAACATCAGAGATAAAAATAGGTACGTACCTACCTGTTTTGATAATAAATTCTTCATTTATTGCCAATTCTACATTTATTACCACTTTATATTGAAGTATATTTACAGAGGAACAATAAGGTAAATCTTTTTTGTTTAACTTGTCCATTTCTATTATATTATATTATTTATATTAGGTATATTATTTTTATGATATTATATTATTTTTCATTCTGAATATTATTTTTTTAAGTTTAGGTACCTCTGAAGATTAAAAGCGAAGAGCTTCGGCTCAATCATCTAGTAATTCAATAATATCCATGTCAGTAAATAATTCCGGCAAGATGAAATCGATTACCTAGATTTTTTCCTAAATCTGGCCATGATTGTGTGAGCTTACCTCGCTCATGTAGGTCGCGTGTCAGTTTTTTTAACTTAATAATTAGCATCAAAAATGAAAAACCATTTTTCGAGATATTATCGGACAGTCAACGAGAAAGAACCCGTCATCACCAGATATAAGATATTATCAAGATAAACCAGTTTATTAAGTGACGTGGTCTTGTATCTTCCTAAAATCTCTGCACCTATCAGCATCATCTGAAGAAGATAGGATACAAGAAGATGCATCGACTAGCTAGAGTGGATAGTACTAACGCCAACTGCATCGATTTTTGATATAAACCAATATGTTTAAGTATTTAAAAGGTAGATACACTTAATATTATAAGTCAATAATGAGAGAAAAAACAATTTAGAAACCCATTCATCATCATTTCGTGTAGGTGTCACGGTCAATCGACCATGCTCATTAATTTAATTAATAAAATAAATTGTGATTCCTTGGATGAAGATACCGCAATTCTAATACTTTGTGGTGATAGTTTTTCTGTAAGAAAAAAAGACATTAAATTATGTATTGACAGGCTTCTTGAGCTGAATAATAAGACTAAGTGTAAGTACATGATATGTACTTTTCCATACTTGGAGACACCTGACTATACTAGAAATAAGCATATATTTGACCTCAATGTACATTTGTACAATTTGACGTACCGTCATAATGACGTAATTTTTTTATTAGATATTAATAAGTTTATTTTTAAACTTAAGTTGACAGGAGATACTTTGTACCTCCCATACCAGTCTAAACGACAAATTGCTACATTAGTAGCTTATAATTTACAAGACTCTGCCTCAGTACTTTGTACAAAGCAGAATATTGACATAATAAATAATGTTAATGTTGACATTACTAGTGTTAGTTGCTTAGCAAATTTAAACTAAACTATAAGACAACGGCCAGAGTCAAACGATTCAGCATTTTTCATCAAAATATGCAAGGCCTGGCCGGCAAACTATTAGAATTAGAACTCTTTTTAGATACCCAGTGTATTGATGTACTCTGCTTAACAGAGCACTGGTTTCAAGAAAAACATAATGTACAATTAAATTTCAACAATTATAGTATGACAAGCGTGTTCGCCCGGAAGGACACCATCCGTGGAGGCAGTGTCATTTTAATTAGAAATGGCTTAAAATGTAAAGAGCGAAAGGATGTAGTTGACCTTACGGTGGAACAGCAAGTAGAGTTGTCCTGTATTGAACTTGAGAGGTTTATAATAGTATGTGTTTACAGTCCTCCTTCTTCATGCTATAATTTACTAGAATCAATTATGGAGGATGTACTAAATAAAGTTAGCCAAGGTTCTAAAAAAATCATAATATGTGGTGACTTTAATGTAGATTTATTAAAAAGTAATAAGGAGAGCATTGGATTTGTTAATTTGTTTAAATCCTTTGATTGCGAATATCTGTTTCTTGAACCAACCAGAGTTACTGAAACGTCAGCCACTTGTCTGGATAATGTTTTCTGTAGTTGTGAAGCTCTTGAAAGAACCGTGATAAAAAAGATATCGTCTGATCATTTCGGATTATTAGCGGTTTTTTCAGATTTCGATAGTCAAACCGACTCGGAAAAAATAACATATAGACCTTCCTCTGAATCTAAAATATATGAATTTAAAGCAAACGTATCAAGTAAAATGCCAATTATTTGTGAGGAAAGTGACAATCCACATGTATTATATGATAAATTATTTAAGACTATAGACATAGAATTTAACAAAACGTTTAAAGTTAAGACACGTATTATTTCTAACAAAAAAAAATTCTGTGAATGGGCTACTGTAGGAATTTATAAAAGTAGGAATAAGTTATATGATCTGCTGGCTATGAAAGAATATAATAGAAATCCCGTTTTTTTAAATTACGTTAGAAATTATTCTAAAATATTCAAAAAAGTGTGTGCCTGCGCAAAGTCTATATATTTATGTAAAAAAATTGCCAGCTCCGGGGACAAAATAAAAACGACTTGGAACATTATTAATCAGGAAACGGGAAAAACTAAAAAACGCAATAATGAGTCATTAAAATTACAAGTCAAAGATCAGAAGTTTGAGACAAATACTGAAGTTGCTCAATGTTTTGAAGATTTCTTTTCTGATATTCCTGTTAAAACAACTGCCTCGCTTCAGTCATCATCTCAAAGATCTGAAAAAATATTACGTGATCATGTACCAGAGTGTAACAATACTTTAATTTTTGAAAATGTGACTCCCCAAACAATTATCGACACTTTTAATGAATTAAACGTTAAAAAAACCGGGGATCTATGGGATATTTCTGTTTCCTTAATAAAGAATATTATAGACGATATAGCTCCAAATCTAGCGTTAATATTTAATGTTAGGCATGTGCCCACAAAAATAGTTGTTAATGATGAAGTGGTAGAATTTGTTGACTCGACAAAATTTCTAGGAATAACTCTCGACTCAAAGTTACAATGGGGTCCACATATTACAGCTCTTGCTGGTAGACTAAGCTCCGCGGCATACGCCGTTTGGCGAATAAGACAACTGACAGATGTCGAAACAGCACGTCTTGTTTACTTTAGCTATTTCCATAGTATAATGTCTTACGGGATATTGCTTTGGGGAAATGGTGCAAACGTCAACAGCATTTTCGTTCTGCAAAAGCGTGCTATTCGATCAATTTATAAACTAGGGGCTAGGGATTCTCTTCGAGAGTTATTTAAGGAAACTGGAATTTTAACGGTTGCGTCACAATACATTCTTGCTAATATACTGCACGTACATCAAAATATTCACAAATATGTTAAGAATTGTCATGTTCATACATACAATACTAGAAACAAAAATAAACTAGTTAATGAAGCTTTTAGACTACAGAAAACTATGAATACATTCTTAGGGCTTAGTATTCGTTTGTATAATAAAATTCCTGACAATATTACAGCTTTGCCATTTCCGAAGTTTAAAGACGTTACAAAAAATATATTATTGAAAAGAGCTTATTATGGCATTAATGATTATTTCGTTGATAAGAATGCTTGGAGTCGAGACCTCGAGTGATATGCAGGACTTCTCTAAACGCTTTTATTTTAATTTTACTTATAATTGTTTTCTTTTTTTTGTTGCTGCTATTTTATTTTGTATAATTGTCTAAAATAAACTCTCAATTGTAAAACATGTATATGTTTGCGGTCAGCGAGTATCGACAATTAGTTTTCGAGTTTTGTGCTTGAGATCGAGTAAGTCATGCTCACTAAAATGTTCAAACTGGTGGCGGCGTTGTGTGTCGGGTCGTCGAGTTCCCTCTAATATGGTTGAGCTCAGCGATGGCTGATCCATGCGTCAACTCGTGAACGGGTGCTGCCAGGGGGGACAGGTCTGCTCGGCCTCTTTGACACTTTTATCATATCTGTTGTTTATCATATCTGTTGTTGTTGCACGCTCGATCGCTAACTTAACGTGTTCCACAAAAATATGTTAATTAAAATTGTATATAACATGACATCAAAAAAAAAGAAAAGAAAAATATTAAATATCATACAAAGCCCTTCAGGCAAGTAGGCGACCAATACTGTTGAAGAGTTTCTTTCGGCGTCTTCTTCTCTGCAGTGGTCGGTTCCGAAACGCTAGTAGTTTGTAGCTTTTAAACAAGAATTAATAATTTGAATATAATATAATAAGTATTATTTAATTTTAAAGGTGAATTGACGTGAAAAAGTGCCTGAAAAGGCCTATTTTCTGAATAAATCTTTGAATCTTTGAATCTTTGAATCTTGAATCTGGTGTCAGAGTTCTTCGGGACCGCCTCTCGGCCTCTAACGTGGTTCCTTTAAAGACTACCAGATGGCAGCCGCGACCACCGGCTTAACGTGCCTTCCGAAGCACGGAAATCCATAAAACTGATAAAACCATAACTTGTGGAACTAGAAATATAATGAGCAATAAAGATAAAATTACTAGAAAGCAGCATCAAACAAACTTAATTAGTGATTTCGCTCAGGTGTTAACGTCTCATCTCAGGTTCCCAGGTGAGATGAGACGATAACACTCTGACTGTCGGAATCACAGACAAAATAAAGTTTAGAACTGTTTGTGCGAATGAGATTTCTCCCCACAAACTAATCGTGTGCGTTACCCCAGCAAGAAAGTAGGTCCTAGAGAGACGTGAGTATAACGAATAATTGGTACCATACCTATCGACTGTAAATGTGGCTGGAATAAAAAAAAAAGGTGGGGGTTGTAGTTTTGAAAATAAAAACAGAAAAAAAACGATCCCTGCTGAAGTAACCCTGTTCCAGCAAGAAAATTCTAAATTCATTAGTTATAGCTTAGCTTATGTTATAAGAAAAATGTGCGCCGCAAATATAATTAGTGGGCGTTCAGGTTTTCGAGATATTGAGTTTCCTGCTGGAGTAACGTATTGCTAAATCGTGTTTCTCTGAAACAATTACATGTGCGTATGTAAAATAAATATAAATGAGTAGCTCTTAATTAAAATAAATTACAACGACAAGCTTAGAAGAAATTTGTCGAATACTAGACTACTGTCATTCATTATATTGCTGAGTTAAACATAGTACCCTATAATTACGTCTTTGTCTCAGGGGGAATCTAGTGTATAGAGCCTAGGGTCCAGAAAACTAGCAGAAAAACGGAACAGTTCAAAAAACGATTGTTGTCTGTAAAATCGGTTTACGGACGATAATTTCACGTGATAACGGTGGAAGAGAGATAGATGCGTCACAAGTCGAAGGCTTAGGCCGATCGTGCCTCTCTATTACTTGTTCCGCGCTCTCGCTTGCACACGTAACGTGACTCTTTTGTGCGTGCAGCTGGCGGTGATCGTTTTTTAAGACGTTATCACGACAAAATCATTCAATTCCTGTGTACACTCCGAAATTTAGCCTGTAGAAAACATACAGACTTGCTACTGGCGGTGTTCAAGGCTCTGAAGCTGTTCTTCCGTGAGCGACTCATCATCGACGAGTCATCTGGAATCTTTCATCTATAGCTTTCAGGGCTTCGGCCTGATAGTGGTCCGATCCATCCCACAGATGGGAACAACGCTCCATACAAGAGCGGACTTAAGCTGTGCAAAAGCTGGCCTGGAGTAAAAAACCTTTGGCCCTTGGAAACGATGTCCAGTTTTTTTGACGCAGGCTTAGCCCTTAGTCTCAATATAGCTACCGAAGTTGAGGTTGGAGAGGAGGAAATACTGCCAGCATTTTGCCTAGGTAGCAAGATGCAAGAAGGTTTTTACTAATGCGCTTATTTCTAGGTAGTTTGTGTTAGTTTTTATATTGTATGTTGTAATTGTAACATTATACTCGTACTTGTTTATTTTATAATGATAAGCGCATAGATTATTAATATACGTCATACATTAATTATACATAATGTGGGAGTAATATTGATATTGTCACATCCATTATTAGAAAAAAATATTAAATTTGTATTAAAATAGTATTTAGGTAACCTAGTGCAAAAATCTGAAAACAGACTGAGAATGTATACCTATTGTATTATGAAGCACTAGCTGTTGCCCGCGGCTCCGCCCGCGTTAATGTCGTTCCCTTGGGAACAGCAGAAATGATAAAAATACCATACAAACCCCTCCCCCTTTGCTTTTTCCCCTTAAGGGGAAATTTAATACATTTCACCTGCATAAATATTTTTTTATTGTAATGGAGAACTTATATACTTATTACCATATTTCTAAGTCTCAAATAAATAAAAACCATTTTGGGGGTTGCGAATCCCCTGTCGTTCAATGCTCCAGCCGCTGATGGGTATCGTGCCTTGTCGGTGTGAGTTTAAATGAAGTAAACTGGTTGTACGGTTGAATGTTTTTGTATTCGAAAAACCACAGAAGTTCACAATTAGCACACAATAGTGAATTACACAAAAATCTTAAGTCTGAGAGAAAAAACTTTGTCATAATCTTTTCGGCGGGTCTCTTGAGAACCCCGATATCTCTAAAACTTTTCAGGAAATCCGGTCGCACTGACAGCTACAAAGTGTTGCCAGAGCGACCGAATTAAATCCACAAAAATAGGTGGCGCTAGTAACGCGGAATGGCGCTAGTGTCGCCACACCATACAAACTTTACCCCACCTATTTTACCCCTTTAAGGGGAAATTTTGTCCATTTTAACTTCACAGATCTTTTTAATTGTAATGTAAACATATATACTTATTTTTATACTTCTATGTCCAGGAATGAAAAAATTTACATACAACCCCCCCCCCCCCCCCTCTGCTTTTACCCCTTAAGGGAGGAATTTTATACATTTCACCTGCATAGATCTTTTTAATTGTAACCGTGGACTTATAAACCTATTTGCATACTTCTAAGTCTAGAAATGAAAAAAAATCCATACTAACTTTACTCCCCTATTTTATCCCTTCAGGCGAAAATTTCGTCGATTTTACCTACATACATCTTTTTAATTGTTATCAAGAACGTCCAGAAATAAGAAAATGTCCATACAAACTTAATCCCCCGCCCCTCCCCCCATGTTGCCCCTTAAGGAGGGGATTTTATACATTTCACCTACACAGATCTTTTTAATTGTAATCGAGAACTTACATACCTATTTTTATATTCTAAGTCTAGAAATGGAAAAATTCCATACATACTTTACCCCCTATTTACCCCTTCAAGGGAGAATGTTGTCTGGTTCACCTAAACAGATATTTTTTAATTTTAATTGAGAACTTGTGTACCTACTTTCAAACTTCTATGTCCAGAAATGAGAAAATTCTATAAAACTTCACCCCCCTTGATTTTCTAAAAATCCTTCCTTAGTGCTCATTTACATCATAAAAAGAATCCCTTTGCCAAATTTCTGGGCACAGTAGTTTCGGCTGTGCGTTGATATATAAGTCAGGTTTGCCTTTGGCCCGCGGCTCCGCCCGCGTAAGTGTCGATTTCTCAGGAACAGTTGAATTACCCGGAATACATTAGTTCATGACTTTCAATGAAACACCTTAATATTGAATTTCAATTGAATAACTTCAAAAACAGAAAGTTTCATACTAACTTTGCATCCCCGTTATACCCCTTAAGGGATGATTTTTGAGAAAAGTATTTTACTCGTGTTTCATGCCTTTCAGTAAAGAACCTTCATGCTGAATTTCATTCGAATAACTTCAAAAACGGCAAAGTTTCATATTAACTTTGCAACCCGTTTTACCCAATTAGGAGATGAGTTTCCGAAAATCCTTTCTTAGTGCTCCTCTACGCTATAAAAGGAACCCCTGTGCAAAATTTCAAGTTTCCCTTATAGTTTAGGCCCTGCGTTGAAATGTCAGTCAGTCAGTCAGCTTCTCCTTTTTTATTAGTATGGATTACTATGGATAGTATGGATAGGTATAATGCTGTCGTATAATGATGATGAATTGAATTTGGATTTTAATTTTCTTATGTCGCTTATAATTTTTTTTTTTGCTATATATTTGCAGGCAAACTCATGCCTTGTGTTCATTCAAATGATGATAACTTTTTTTTTAATGAACCGATTTTGAGGAAAATAACTTTAATCAGAAATTCAGTACAGAATAAAAAGAAAATGCAACTAGATATTGCAATTTCACTGAGTGTGAGCATGTCACGTTCAAATTAAATTCCCGCAGCAGTGAGCGCTCGTGCAGCGAATGAGAAATGTACTTATTGTAGTTCAGAAATGGAAATATCAACTTTGTGTTAGTTTTATTCATGTTTCTTATATTATTTTCTTGGGATTATGTTGATTTAAGATATACGGAAGGTCGGTAAACACCCGGCACTGCCCTGGGCAGCAGAAGGTCACGCTAGGTAGTGGTACGCCTGAAGGTCTGCCACTCTTTGGCAAATACGTCTTATATTTTCTTGTAATTTTTATTTTATTGTCTACCTTTTCTCACACACTTCTAGAAAAATTAATTCCGTTGTACCTATAATTATTTTTATCTTGGTATCAGAGAAAATTTTAGTTTTCCTTATCGTGGTCCTTATCTTGCTATCATAATTTCCAAAGTATTACCTAAGTAGGTACTACTATTTTTAAACTCTATAACATTCCCCTCTTATATACTAAGTTTTGCCTGCTAACGTGATGAAAAGTAACTTATTACTCCTGAAAATAACTTTCGCTTTTATAATATTGCTAAGGAAAATATTCAGTGCCTACAGAGCAGAAATTGCAATTACTCAGTGTCTGAAAATGTCACGTACTAATAAAATTCCTGTATCTAGTAGACACCGCTCGTACAGAGTATGGAATACATTCGTTCATTTCGTGTGAAAGTGTTGTGGAAATATTTCACACATACGCTTTTATGAAAATAATTTGTAGCCACTGTAGACATTAACTGATTTTGATATAGTTACCTACCTACATATACCACAGAGAAAAAATATCTACCTACTAAATAAGTTAAAAATAAAATACGAACGCTCTGCCAAAAAATTGTACCTTGCTGTTACTCGGGATGCAAGGAAATAAGTAATAGTGAATCCTCAAACATTGAAATTTGTTCAGGCATTTAGAAGTCATCGTAGAAAATAAAAGGTCGCATAAATACTTACTCTAAAAATATAACCTACTTATTTCTTTTTTGTGCCGTCCTGTAGCTCAATGTACCTACTTTTTTTCTTAACTAAATAACAGCGTATGCCCAGCAGTACGACAAATACCTCTAGATATAAAATTGATTTGAGGTTTTAACTGGTTGGTTTACACTCACGTATATTAGTGTCCGTTTGTTCGGTTCGGTTTCGGCCGGAAAACCAGTTTCGGTCGGACTCTAACATATATAAATAATAAATAAATATATACGGACAAATCACACAGATTGAGCTAGCCCCAAAGTAAGTTCGAGACTTGTGTTATGGGATACTAACTCAACGATACTATATTTTATAACAAATACATATATAGATACACATCCAAGACCCAGGCCAATCTGAATAAGATCATTTTCTATCTTGACCTGGCCGGGGATCGAACCCGGTCACTCCGTGTCGCAGGCTGGCGTGTTGACCGCTGCGCCACGGAGCTAGTCAATATATATACCTACTTGTGTACCTACATGTCCTCAAGAATTTAATATTCAGTTGCTCTAGTTGACCGAGCGAGCGAAGCGAGCGAAGCGTCTCAGTTTCCACTGGCCTAAAATTCTTTTGTCCGTCTGTCTGTCTGTCTGTCTGTCTGTCTGTCTGTTCTCGCCTACAGGTCGCATTTCTCAACCGATTCTCATGAAATTTTGTGAGCAGGTTCGGTAATTATATAGAATTTTTTTGTCGTGCCAGTTTTTCGAAATTTAAAAAAATGGCGGATATATGGGGGTCCGTAACTTAAAAAAACTCATAGCACAGCTATTTGGAAAAAATATCAAAAATGTCATAGACTTTTTTGTTATTCTCATTAAGACGCAACTTTTTTGTCTGAACAACTTTTTTATACGATAAACTTAAACGTGTTTATAGTCGGCAATTTGCCCAAAAGTTGTCTGAAATCGATTTTCTGTATATTTATGAAAGAAGTTGAAGTACGTGAAGTGGAGAGGGAGTGAAATTGAACAACTTTCCCTAAGGAACAAAAATCAAAATATGAAAAATATTTTTTGGCTTAAAGCATGATACTGCGTATTACTTTTATAATTGAAAACACTGAATAACTTAGAATCCTGAAATAAAAATTAAAAATAAATAAAAAAAGATTCACATGCTATCCTGTGACTTGAACCCGGGGCTTATAGATGCCGGCCACTTCTTAACGTAAAGTTCGCATGTTTGCTAAATTAGTTGAAAATTAGCGTCCTATTAAAATTTTGATATTAAAATTTTTACCAATTGGTAACATAACAACTATGAAACCGGGTACTTAAACTTTGCCTCCTATTCACCCATGCCAAGTTCGCTATTCCGATATTTCCGATCTTGAAGAGGATCACTCCAACTTAGTTAATGTGTAAAAAAATCATACTAAACATGGTGCTCAAGGGCCGTGTTTCCATACAAGAGTAGTCCCCTGATTCCTTGCCGGATAGTACCAATAGAGTAATGATTTTTTACTATAAAAATCCGTATGTTAAATTTTTGTGTGTGTTGCGAATTTCCGTTGTGTTCAAACATCAAGAAAACAAATTTGGGCAATTATATAAGAAAAAGAAACGCAGAAACACAGCCATAGCTTATTTAAAATCTTAATGTAAAAAGAAATTAAATCGGTTAAGTTTTGGAGAAGAAATCAGACTACGAAGCGTTAATTTTGTGTAATTTTTATAAGTATATATTTTCCGGCCGAGCTGCAGTTATCTCTATCGCACTTTGCGGGGTTTATTTGGGCACGCGGCGCGACAGCAATAGATATTATAAATATCTATTTTTCAATTCTCTCGAGCTTAGTGTTACGTCTTAAAAAAGGGTCTGGTCGGGTCTTCTGGTAAAGGGAATGTAGGTTTTAATTTCCTTTTCCTCTGGTACCTAATTAAGAGCAGCGGGGATTGGGAAATAGTAACTGAAGGAAATCATCCTTTAGTCAATTAGCATATCAGAAACAGATATATTTTAGAGCACTGGAGGGCAAATGTGGATGTTGGTTGTAAGGGCTCGCGAGGTCTACTGTTCTCGCAGAACCACTAGTATATTCCTGGGTAAGTACTAGAGAGAAAATTCTTGGAAATTCGGCCTCGTTTGCACTCTATGAAATACTAATGTATTGTGGTAAATATACCGATTTATGATTCTAAAACATATACAATTAGGAAATGCATACAAAACATTAGTATTTCACATAGTGTAAAACCAGGCGGAATTTCTAAGAATTTACTTACAAGCACCTACGCAGGTGACAAGAGGGCTGGCTACTTTTTTTTTCTCAACGAAATAGCATAGCTATTCAGAGAGGAAACGCAGCCAGCGTTCTTGGCATGCCGCACGGTCATAATCTTTTACAGCTTTCATATTATTGACTATTTTAATTCATAAAAAAAACCGGCCAAGTGCGAGTCGGACTCGCGCACGAAGGCTTCCGTACCGTTTTCTATGAAAACGGCAAAAAAATAATGTCTTTTGTATGGGAGTCCCCTTTAATACTAAAATATTTTTATTTAATTATTTATTTTTAAAGTGGATAAATAACTAAATATTCTGTGAATATTTCAAGTGTCTACCTGTTGCCATTATCAATATCGAGCAAAAACAAGCAAAAAAATCGCGTTTGGTGTATGGGAGCCCCCTTAAATGTTTATTTTATTCTATTTTTTAGTATTTGTTGCTATAGCGGCAACAGAAATACATCATTTGTGAAAATTTCAACTGTCTTACTATCACGGTTCATGAGATACAGCCTGGTCACAGACGGACAGACAAACAGACAGACAGATAGAGGGACAGCGGAGCGATATTAATAGGGTCCCGTTTTTACCCTTTGGGTACGGAACCCTAAAAACGGGCTCCGCTGATGATTTTTTTACCGTTTTTATAGATAACGGTACGGAACCCGTGCGCGAGTCCGACTCGCACTTGGCTGGTTTTTATCCTTTAGGTACGAAACCCTAAAAAAATGCGTATTATATGTGTATAATACTTTACCATGTATTGACAGCTTTTAAACTAAATTGACGGGATGGTTATTTGAACACTGAGACTGAGACTAAATTGAATGATTTCACTGATCTATAGATTGCACTGTTTTGATTGTGATTCCTACATGTTTCGACTCGACATGTTTCCTACATGTTTGGGTAAAAATAACTATAACCACAGACAAAAAAATGTTTTACCACAGATCCCATTCCAAAATCTCATCGCACTTAGATGTTCGCGCATTATAAGAAAGAAAATAATTTAAGATTATTGAAATAAAATTAAGTTCTCGTTCGATGTAAACTTATTGAAGATACCTTCCTACTTAGCATTATTATGAGTTGAAAGCAAATCCCTCAAGCCGATAGATGACTGGAAATCGGATTTCCTGTTTGGGCGCCGAATTAATTTACACGCCAAGTCTGCGGTGGGCGGGCGGCGCGAAGGCAGATCGAACATCGTTGATTAAATTACGTGGCAAGCTTTTGAAATGCGAATAACTTTCGGAATTCGAGGCTTAGTTTGAAAAGGCTTAATAAATAAATAAATATATACGGACAAATCACACAGATTGAGTTAGCCCCAAAGTAAGTTCGAGACTTGTGTTATGGGATACTAACTCAATGATACTATATTTTATAACAAATACATATATAGATAAACATCCAAGACCCAAGCCAATCTAAAAAAGATCATTTACCATCTTGACCTGGACGGGGATCGAACCTGGTCACTCCGTGTCGCAGGCTGGCGTGTTGACCGCTGCGTCACGGAGCTAGTCGAAAGTAGCTTAGCTTTGAGATTTACCCACACATAATAAAAAAAAAGGTGATACTGTTTTTACTGTATAAAATGCTTTATTTTCACATTCTTTAGTTTTTATATGTACCTGAGTCCATCCAGTATTGGCCACTTATATATATGAAAAACAACATACATAGGTACCTGATGGTCCGTGGTGCAGCATACTGCGTACTGCATGTGCAGCGACTGGTTACCATTGACATCTTAGCATTTTTATTCATATCTAGCTTCTTCTATATTGTGTGTCTATTTATTTTTATAGAATTGTCGCTAAGGGGTACCTGAAAAGCTTTATGTATAGATATATATATAGATACTACTTATCTTGTACTTCCAAATTGAGACCTAAAATTCCACGTCGCACTACGAGTATAAGGAGTGTCGAGGGAAATGTGTATTTATTGGCCTACCTATAATGCCTTCTTTTTATTTTATGCAAAGAGTAAATACATACATAGTATCACGTATTTTTCCCTTGCGGGGTAGACAGAGCCTAGGACTATAAGAGCTTATGACCACATTTAGCATTTTGGAGGACGCGTAGATGGAAAACGGAATCAAATAGTGATAGGTTGCTAGCCGCATCGCCTATTGACATGATTCCGCAGATTTTAGCCTAATCCCTCGATCGGCGGGAAGGGAAGCAGCTGACCCATTTTACGTTTTTTTTTCTCCCAGACCAGCATAGAAAAAGAAAATTATATGTACTTTTATGAGTATGATTATAGTGTGAAATTGTAATATCCATACTATAGGTAGATATGTACTCGTAAACCTCCGGACGTTAATTACAAAAGGCATTAGAACGAATCTTTTATTGTGTCTATTTACATATAATGTTAACTGAACGCGTTGTTGAGGGATCAGTCTAATTACTTTTGTTGAACGCCTACGCGCCGACGTTGATCAATACCCAGATTACTCCGACGAAAACCCGATGAAATCAGAATAACCGAGCAATAAAGCGAGTTTTCGAAGAGAACAAATTAGAGAATGAAGCAACAGAATTTGAGAAACAGTTTAAATATAAGGAAGTACACCAATCAAAACAAAATAGGGCTCACCCAATGTTTTTGCTTATATTTTTAAAACTTATATTTTTTTATATACAGACTTAGTTTGTACCTGGGGAAGTACCTAGTTATGCATGGTGCCCCTCATAGAGACATTGTAATGATAAATGCATAGTGCATATTCCCTGTAACGCGCCCACGCAGAATCAGGCCACCGTGCTATGCTTACGCGGCAACGGCCGACCTATTGTTAATAGCATTAAGTTAGTATTAAGACAGTCTGTAATTTGCTCTCTTTTCGAATACATGTCTCTACAAAGTAAAAGTTGTGCTTTTTAAAAAGCTCCCTTACACACCTCGTAACTTAAGTGGCGCAGCCTGTGTAGGATCCGAAGTCCTGCTGCCGGTCTTAGTGAGTGACTTTCGCCCCAAAATCGGTGAAGTGCTTCTACAAAAGTCGGTTTTCCGCGGTTTCGGACTCGAACCAAAACAAATAAATTACTATAAGTGCGGTGTGTGAAAATTAAGGCAGTTGCAGACTCAACGGAAGACATGGCATTGAGCAGCGCGTGAGTAAACCTCTTCACTCCTGTTTTTCATATATGTCCATGTTATTTCCACTTTCCCGACCCCAAATAGTCGAACTTTCGTTTTCGTTTATCTGATTTTGCATGATATAAGACGTGTGGCAATACCTGTCATTGATTAATTTTAGTAAGTAAGATTTAAAAGTGTGTTTTAATTGTTATAAGTGCGTATAAATAAATAAAATATATAAGATGGAACAAGTAACGATAATTCCCAAAGAAATATTATGTATTATCCCCAAGTTTGATGGAGATGAAAAACTATTAAATTTATTCCTATCCAAGTGTGATTATGTTATAAAAGCGTTTCAAAAACCGGGCAATAATGCCCAAGATTTGTACATATATCATTCTGTAACTAGTAGGCTTACAGGTAGAGCCGCAACTCTACTCAGTGAACACCAAAATGTGACGTCATGGAATCAACTTAAGAGCATTCTTTTCCAACATTTCGGAGACCCAAGGTCTGAAGACTGTATAGCCATTGAATTAGAGAGTTTAAAAATTAAACAGAATGAGTCATACATCCAATTTTGCCATAGAGTTCAAAATGTTAGGAGCTCTTTATTCGCTAAGGTAAATACAATAACTGATGAGGGAATTAAAGCCGCTAAAATGATCATTTATAATAATATAGCATTAAAAGTTTTTATGTACAATTTGCCTGAGGAAATGTTGCGTATAGTACGTATACGACAGTGTACTACCCTAGAAAACGCATTAAGTGTAGTAACCGAAGAAGTTAATTTTCAAGAACAGTATAACGTAAAGAATAATAAGCCGAAATCTAGCATTGCACATCGCCCTAATAGCCAAAGCTTTACAAAATCTTTTGTTACCTCTCAGCCATTTAATGGAATGCCTAGTCAGCATAATTTTAGATTTGGTAATCCACAAAATCAAGGCTATTCATTTAGCAGTATGCCTAACCAAAATAATTCTAAATTTGGCATCCCTCAAAATCAAGGTCATCTTGGTTTTAGGCCTAATTTTACACCAGTAAATAGAGGAATGCTACCCCGAAATCCTAACGTTAATACACAGCAAAATATTACTCAGCGTAATTTAAACCATGGTCCTGTGCAACAGTACCGTGCACCATTCCAACATAGTGGTTTTAAATTTGGTATTCCGCGTCAGCAGCTTCCTTATAATAATCAATTTAAATTTGGCTTACAAAATCAGCAAAACTCGCCCAAATTTAAGACCGACTCTGACGTCTCTATGCGTACCGCTCCTGTAAGGCAAAATATGCTCACTAATGAACTATTTTACTGCGAAGAGCCATACAGTGGTGGTGAATATTATACAGATAATAACGAGTACACCTATTATACTAACGACTCACAAATAGAGTATGATGAGACAGAGGTACCTTCTGTTAATTACGCGGAAACATCTGAAAATATTGAAAATGAAAACTTAAACCCTACCTCTGAAAATTTTTACAATGTAGCCAGCAACAGCCAAGTGAAGTAATAAATTTAAATTACTGTGACAGCATATTGAAATTGCCCCATATTGAAATACCGGAAATTGGTTCTAAATTCCTCATTGACACAGGAAGTAGCAGGTCATTCATTAGCCTTGCTAAAACTCAAGAATTTTTCAACGAATTTAAACAATATGAACCATTCACAGTAGTTAGTACTCATGCACAAAGTACCCATAGTGATGTCATATATATACCGTTACTTAAAACATTTAAAAGTACACTTTATCATAAATTCTATGTATTTGATGTTGATGGAAGGTATGACGGACTGATAGGCTCTGACCTTCTTAAAAAACTATCGGCCAATATAGATATGGCTAACCAATTATTGCAAACACCCAACACATGTATACCTATAATTTATACCCCTCCTTATGAGATACTCCTAGAGCCTAGGACTGAAACGCGTGTACGTATTCCCACAGACTACGGTAATGGGGAAGCTATTTTAGATTTTTTGGAATTTAGGGAAGGCGTACGAATGCCCGCAGCCATAGTAATGTGTAGAAATTTTCTAGCTGAAACTGTAATACAAAATACCACAGAGCAGGAATTTAAGATCACTATAGAAAAGCCATTTAATGTTAGTACGTTTAAACAAGAAGAGTGTCACGTTAATGTAGTTTCCGAAAACCTTAAAGTAGATGATATATTAAATGAAAATTTACAAAAACTTAGGCTTGAACACACTAACCATGAAGAACGTGAAAGTATTTCTAAGCTGTGTTATGAATACCGTGACATATTCTATTCTGACAAAATTCCTCTTTCTTTCACAAATCAAGTGAAACATAATATTCGCACTGTTAATGAAAATCCAATATATGTTCGTCCCTACAGGCACTCTCCCTCTCAAAACGAAGAAATACAGAGACAAGTAGACAAGCTTCTAACGGACAATGTAATTAAGGAATCTCACTCTCCTTGGAGCGCGCCGGTGCACCTGGTTCCCAAAAAGCTAGATGCATCCGGGGAAGTTAAATACAGGATGGTAGTAGACTACAGACGTCTTAACGAAATCACAGTAGATGACAAGTACCCCTTACCCAACATAAGTGATCTTTTCGATAAACTAGGTAAATCTACTTACTTTACTACCCTATCTTGCTTCCGGTTATCACCAAATTGAAGTTAATCCTGATGACACACCAAAAACTGCGTTTACAACCCAGACAGGGCATTTTGAATTTAAGCGTTTACCTTTTGGACTGAAAACAGCCCCGGCAACATTTCAGAGGGCCATGGATAATGTCCTGCGTGGCCTCCAAGGCATTCATTGCATGGTTTACCTAGATGACATAATTATTTTTAGTTCCAGCCTTCCAGAGCACATTTCAAAATTACGAAAAGTTTTTGACAGACTTAGGGAAACAAATTTAAAAGTAACGTTAGATAAAAGTGAGTTCTTGAGAAAGGAGGTTCTGTATCTAGGGCATGTTATTACCAAAGAAGGCCTTAGGCCCAATGACGATAAGATAAAGGCAGTACTCGATTTTCCGTTACCCCGGACCACAACGGAAATAAAAAGCTTCTTAGGACTAGTAGGCTATTACCGAAAATTTATTAATAATTTCGCTAAGATAACACAACCCTTAACTTCATGTCTTAAGAAAAGGAATAAAATAGAATTTACCCAAGAATATATAGACGCATTTGAAAGATGTAAAGAACTACTAGTTAACGCCCCAATCCTACAGTTTCCAGATTTTGAGAAACCCTTTATCCTTACAACAGACGCTTCAAATTTCGCCCTGGGAGCAGTCCTTTCACAAGGACCTATAGGTAGTGATAAGCCCGTTGCCTATGCGAGTAGGACCCTAAATGATGCCGAAACACGGTACAGCACAATTGAAAGGAAATGCTGGCTATCATTTGGGCCACAAAACACTTTCGACCGTATCTATACGGTAGAAAATTCAAAATATATACAGATCATCGTCCTTTGGCATGGCTGAAAAGCATTAATGAGCCTAATAGTAAGATTACGCGGTGGAAATTACGCCTTGCGGAGTTTGATTTTGATGTTATATATAAAAAGGGTTCACAAAATAGTAATGCTGATGCTCTATCACGTATAAAAGTAAATGCGTTGGGAGATAACGATGACCTATCAATGAAAGTAAATATAGACAGAAAGGAAAAACAGTTACAGGATTATTTAAATGATGTAACAGAGAAGATTTCAGAATTAGGAAAAGAGAAAGAGCGCGAACGATCGTTATCTCCTGCTGTTACGATTTCCTCATCAGACTCCCACAAATCTGAGAATCAGCCTCAAAATAAAGGCCGCCGGTCTCCATATTCTATTCCATCCATAGGTAGTAGTACAGTTTCCGCATCTGAAAACAAAGTAGTGAAAATACAAATACCATACATTCAGCTCGTGACTTAGATACAGATGGTATACTTATCTTACAGGAAGCCATTGATATGAAACCGAACCAAATACTCGTATATACCTGGAACAGAGATAAAATATCAGTCAAAAATTTATCTAGAGAAAAACAAAAAATATTAGAAGTACACTTACCTGAACATAACCCTGATCTTGTTAAAACATTCCTCTTAGAATATACTAAACCTAAAATAAAATATTTCTTTTATTTTGAAAGCGAATCACATCGTAAATTATTTTCCCAAATTGCTACAACCCTCTTCAAAAAAGGAACTGTAAAATTTTATGAATGTACTAAGCGTATTGTATATGTAGATGATGAAAATGACCAGCGTGACATAATTATCAAATATCACACGGGTAAAAATAGTCATAGAGGAATAAAGGAAACCCTAGCACATCTAAAACGTACATTTTATTGGCATTCTATGGATAAAACTGTCGCTGCTTTAATTAATGCATGTGAAATATGCAGAAAAATGAAATATGACCGTAAACCCTTAAAACCAGAATTACAGCTTTCTCAAACACAAACGAAACCCTTTCAGGAAATATTTATCGACACATTTACAATAGAAGGTAAAGCTTACCTTACAATTATAGATGCATTCAGTAAGTTAGGCCAAGCTATAGAAATTACTAATAAGTCCACAGCGGAAGTCGTTAGAGCTCTACTTAAATACTTTTCTATGTATGGAGTACCTAATAGAGTCAGCTCAGACCCCGGTGTTGAATTTAACAATTCCTTAATGAAGGAAATGCTTTCCTTTTATAAGATAGATTTACATGTAGGCACCCCACACAATCCAAATTCGATGGGCTTGATAGAGAGGTTTCACTCCACTATAATAGAAATATACCGTGTAGCCAAATATGAAAGAAAGGCCACAGATGCTACATCAGTTATGACATATGCAGTTATGTCATATAATCACACTATACATACAGCCACCGGTTTAACGCCTTTTGAGGTAGTTTTTGGCCATACCGAAGCTAATAGCATGTTTACAGTAGATTTCGAGAAACAGTACACACAACAACTGGTTAAGGAACATGTAAGTAAAACCAAACATTTATATGAATATTTAACAAATAAGCTTGTCGAGAAAAAACAATCAGTAGTCCACAAGCGAGGAGGTGAAATAGAATTCGATATAGATGTAGGAGACGAAATTTTCATGAAAGGCGTAAACACTAGGAGGAGTAAAGATAAACCGAGATATCAAAAAGCCCAGATTACAGGAACAATTAATAGGAATACTGTACCTGTTATAACTAATAACCGCGAGACTAAAATTCCAGTTAAAGATATTAAACGCCCTCCACAGGTTGTTGCTCCTGGGAGTCCATATGATCCAAAGCCAGGCCCTTCTACTGCACCGGATTGACAAGAATCCCGGATTATTACCAATAAAGGAAGGTAAAGCTTTCGTAAGCTACGATTACTGGACTGTAATTAAAATTTTAGATGTAAGCAAAATATATAATGAAATAGAGTTAAATAGAGATAAGTATATAACATTTAAGAATGATGTTTATAACTGCATCGACACAAAAACGTTGGGAACAGATTTTAGTAATATTGAATTACAAACAGATTATATAATTTCTAGTACTATAGAAAAGTATAAGCAATTATTTCCTAAGGCAAAGGTTAAGCGCGGCATAATTAATCCCCTTGGTTCTTTAATTAAAGCAATAACAGGCAATTTGGATAATGATGATGCTCTAAGATTTGAAGAATTAATTAATAAAATAAAAACAAAACAGGATGCTATAAATGAGAAAATGACAATAGTTACAGAAATGATTAATATCTTTTCGGATGTAGCCAATTCTACCAAAAGCAATTTTATGAAAATAGAAAATAATATAAAGGAAATAGAAGTTTACCTAAGCGAGACAGCAAAAAAAGAGAATATTGATAGAATTATACATATTTATATGTCATTTTTATATAATTTCCAAATTCTGTATATTCGACTTAACGAAATTGAAACCGCGCTTGCTTTTAGTAAAATTAAGGTTTTGCATCAATCCATTGTAGACCCGGAAGAGTTTTTATCAATACTTAAGGAAATAGAGTTGACCGATAAGTTAGTTTTCCCAGCTACTTTTGAAAACATTGTTAAAATTGAATTTTGTACAGAATTAAAAGCTTATATCAGACAAAATCAGATAAAGTTCATTCTACACGTTCCTTTAATTTCAGATGAAACATATAATTATTTTAAATTAATTCCTATACCCATTTTGAGTAATAATAAAAGTCCCACTTCTATGATCCTCCCCAAATATCCTTACGTACTTGTGAAGGGGTTGAAAACAATGTTGCTCTCCCAGCCATGTCCTGAAATAGATGAAGACGAATTTTTATGCTATGAAAATGATCTCTCAGCTCAGAGAAAAGATGATTGCGTTACTGAGCTCATGCAGTTTTCCACCAATACCTCAAGCTGTCGCTCTATACCTGTTGTTTTAAAAGACATAAAGATAGAGTCTGTACAATTAAACCGCTGGATCATTTACACCAAGGACGAAAATTTACTTACCGAATATTGTAGTGAGGAAACAGCCCAAGAAGTTATACGAGGAACTTACCTGTTAACCTTAAACAATGACTGTTACGTGAAGATTAAGGAAATTACCTTGAAAAAGCATGTAACGGAAGGAAAGAAGATATTCGACACCAGATTACCTCTACTTCAGCTGCCCAAAGTAAACAATGCCCCGGAGCCGTTGAAGACAATCCCTCTTGACGAGATCAACCTTGCGGATATCCAGTTCCTGAACTTTTTAGTGCGAAAAAGTGATCTTAGTGCCAAAAGTAAAAGTGAAAATTCCCAAAGTGTTTTTACGGTCTTTAGCATAGTAAACTTAGTTATAATCGTAACTCTAGTTTTACTTATTGTAAGTTACAAATATAAGCTTTTGTCAAAAATGTGTAAGCTGAGGAAAACTCGAGATAATCCTGCGGATGATCTCGAACTTGCGGAGGGAGGAGTTATGCATGGTGCCCCTCATAGAGACATTGTAATGATAAATGCATAGTGCATATTCCCTGTAACGCGCCCACGCAGAATCAGGCCACCGTGCTATGCTTACGCGGCAACGCGACCTATTGTTAATAGCATTAAGTTAGTATTAAGACAGTCTGTAATTTGCTCTCTTTTCGAATACATGTCTCTACAAAGTAAAAGTTGTGCTTTTTAAAAAGCTCCCTTACACACCTCGTAACTTAAGTACCTATTTAATCTTTGGGCAAAAATAATAACATGAAGTCATACCTTTACCTACGCCCTTTACGATTCTGGACGATATTATGTATTTATAACAATTTTATTCATTTTAAATTATTACTAAGTACATTGACATTATTGTTCGATAAAGTAAGTGATTAGCTAAATAAATGAAGATTTAAATTGAGACTGTAATCTAGAGTACTTCGACATTGATTTTGTTAAAAAATCACAATGCCTTGAATAAGTACGATTTGTAATAAATGTATGTTAAATGCATGTAATATTTACAACTATAAGTGAATATATGAATTATGAATTTTGAGATTTCAATTATATATAAAAATAGTCTCATAATTTAAGTAAGTAATTTATTTGCTACTTATATTTATATTTTTCTATCCAACTAATCATAACTGTTATTTGGTAAAATACACATTGTTCTTATACTTAATGTAGTTAAAGCCACCATTTATCCAGTGATAGTGACAGGGCGCCCCGGAGCGACAGTGTGATAATGCAAGGCAATAATTTGTTCTTGGCATAAATTCACTTGGCTAATGGAAACAAAGGCCGTCATTTTAAGTAGAATATTATTATGGTAGGTACTAAATCTAACTAACAATAGCTTCAATTACGCTGATAATAGAACCTTAAATACGATGTTCGATGGACTCTTGCTTCGATTCGCAGCGCGAGCAAAAAGTTGTACCTACTGTATTTTCACCGGTTCTGCAGCTTTTCAAGGAGGGTCGGCATTATATTGAATATTGTCATTTATTTAATTTTTTTTTATTTAACACTTTATTGCACGCATAAAGAATATTAATAAAAACATAAAACATTTAAAAAGGCGGCCTTATCGGAATAGCAATCTCTTCCAGACAACCATAAGGTACCTAGTTGGAAAAAAAGACATCAACAAACAGGCAAGGTGCAAAGATGTGGAGTAGCAAGTTTATGAAAAACAGAAATATATATAAAAATAAAATATATACATAAATACATACATACACACATATAATAGTAATGTACACGAAATGTGCGAGACTGAGACCTAAACGTTATATAAACGGAGAAAAATTACAAAGAAGAAAGGATTCGGACATTTTATATTTAATAAAAATTACAAATGAATATGTCATTATTCTGATAATATGATAATAAAGATGATTCCGTGCTTCGGAAGGCACGTTAAGCCGGTGGTCCCGGCAGCCATCTGGTAGTTGTTAAAGAAACCACGTCAGAGGCCGAGAGGCGGTTCTGAAGAACCCTGACACCAGGGTGTGCATGGTCGATTGACCGTGACACCTACTCGAAATGATGATGATGATTAAAGAAAAGCCTCGTATCTGGCTTCCGATACAGCTATAGAAACAGACGGGGAGACGCTCAAAAGAGGATAAATCATGTTCGGAAATAGGATAAAATCGTATACTTACTTAGTGCCATATTGTCATTAATTTTTCAGTCCTAAAATGAGTTGGGGTTTTTTATGTCGATTGCAGTGATTATATTTATGAGTCATGATTATTTCAGTTGTACTGTCTACCAGCCAGATATTTTTTACAAATCCCCATTACACGATAAATAAACCAAAATACCTTTCTAAAAACAGTTGATTAATGTACATTTTTAACGTTAAAAATTCACCATGGGACTAAATGCGTCCCAATCCCAATTCACGAGCTTGTATTTCGATTGTATTACTTCCACTCCCAAAGCACTTACTGTGATGGGTATGTCGTACATTCCGCTGGCGTAAATACGCTGTTTATTTGCCGCCCTAAGTTAATTCGCTGCCACTTTGGTAAGTTTAAGCTGTACGAGTTGGGGTGCGGATAGGCTGTGTGTAGTGTGCTTAAACACCTCGGTGTCTTTACTTGGCTAGTTTTGTGACAACAATGTAGGCCCAGTAGGTTTAAAGTTTAATGTCTCATTCATGATGCTATATCTACTTCTCATTTCTCCATCATATTATTCTCAATCAAAAATCAAGTCAAATCAAAATGGCAAAAAACGGAAACCTTCGTCATGTCTGTCTGTCTATCTGTCCGTATGTCACAGCTACTTCTTTCCAAAACTATAAGAACTATACTGTTGAAACTTGGTAAGTAGATGTATTCTTTAAACCGCGTTAAGATTTTCACACAAAAATAGAAAAAAAAAACGCATTTTCCACAAATAAGAAAAAGTTTGTACCTGCTCTACATCTGCTTTATGGAAGGCCTGTTCTATTAAAGTTGTGATAGCTGGGACCACATAGTCATGTTTTACGTACTAAGACATGCTAAACTCTGTCGAAATGAGAACCATTCGCGTCCTGGACATGTAGCATTAAATATTTGGTGTTCTAACGTGCTTAGAAATGCATAGTTATTAGAGCAAGAGCTCTACATTACATGATACGATGTCAGATGCCTTTAGAAAAATTTAAAAATCACCCCAGTGTAAGCCTCATTCATTGGCGAAAACATCAATGTTTCGCATATTTAACTCGACCACTGGGTTAGTGTGAACTCGCCATTTTTGTTCGCTGGGCACCAACCGTGATATTTTTAGTGGTAGAGCCGCGCTATTGGCAAAGTTCATTTTTGTAGGTAACATCAATGGGGCGGCTCCTACGAATGCCGGCTCGCTCCTGTTACACCCTGGTGATGCAGTTGTCTATGCCCATAGACAACTGCATCACCGCTGCCCAGCGGTGATCACTTACTATCCGGTGATTCGCTTGCTCGTTTTCCGTTTTATACCATAAAAAATGTGACGCTAATTAAACGTAAAAAGGTATTTAACAATGGCATTTGGTGTGTACCTACTCCTTTTCTCCCTTACTCAAGATAAAACTTGTCTCAATGTGAAGTTATCATGTTTAGACTATATGTGGGTCGTCTCCTACGCAACAAAGATGGATTGTTTTGTTTACTTTCGCGGAAGTTTCCAGTGTTAGCTTTTGTTTAAGGTTAAGGTCTTGACTTGGGCCTTTTCTACGTAAATATGTTCTTCTAATTGGTTTCGTGACTGGATGGGAACTTTACTCTAAGTTGTAAACTTAAAACTTGATGTAAACAAGCTCCATTTTGCCTTAGTACGTGAGAAATGAATGGATTTGGTTATTAGATGATTAATCACGCCAGCATTTTAGGATTTGGATGTTACTTAACACACATGGTTAATTTTCCGACTTGAAACAGAAACAATAGGCTAGTTTCCTGGGTCGTAATAATTATTGGACACGTATTTTTTCTTTTGTCAAATAAACAATAAATAATAAATGTGATAAAGCGCGTCAAAATTCAAGAGGCCCCCCTCCTGAATTTTGACGCGCTTTATCGCGCTCGTGACGTCAAAGTTTGCTAAAAATTGTAGCAAACTATGACGTCACACGGAACTTCAAAATGCTATATCTTTATCATTTTTTGTTTAATCGACAAAAGAAAAAATACGTGTCTCATACTTTTTGAATATCTAACTGACGGACTAATTATATTTTTTTAGGAAACTATTCTATTGCGGGTGACTGAGCACGTGAACTCAGTCTCGGTCTAATCTAAACCAAGTTTAATGTAAAGTCGGGCAAACGAATTTCAAACTGGAAAAAAAAATCATAAAAATCAATGTTAAATAAAATTAGGTAGTTAAAATATTTATATTTTTCATTGTAACACACATTAATACTAATGAAAATAAAAACTTTTAAAACTAAACATATTTTGTTATTAGCCGTGTGGTATCCGGCAGAGTAGAATATGACCACTCCAAGTCTTCCCGTGGATGTCGTAGAAGGCGACTTAGGAAATACAAGCTAAACAAAACTTATAAACATCTAAAAGACCTCTCCTACCCGTCTGGCCAGCGTGGAGAGTGTAGGCCAAGTCCTCTGGCTGCTCTGGCCAAGTATGGCCCTAGTAGTACAGAGAGGGTCGTGCTCCTGAAGTGGAGACTAAAAAGGACCTGATGATGATGATGATGAAACATAATGTATGTGTGCCACAAAAAGGCCACAGCCTACAGCTCAGCGCTATGTTACTCGGGGGAGCTACCACTGATTTTCAGCTGTCATCTTGATTGAGAAGACGCGCCCTAACAAATGAAATGAAAAACCGGCCAAGTGCGAGTCTGACTCGCGCACGAAGGGTAGGCACCTTGTAGGCACGAAGGAATCTATAAAAACGGCACAAAAATCATGTCTGTGGTATGGGAGCTCCCCTTACATATTAATTTTATTTTATTTTAATTATTTATTTTTAATGTGAATATATAAATAAATATTCTGTGAATATTTCAAGCTTCTACCTGTTGCCGTTATCAATATCGAGCAAAAACAAGCAAAAAAACACGTTTATTGTATGGCCCCCTTAAATATTTATTTTATTCTATTTTTTTGTATTTTTTATCATAGCGGCAAAAGAAATATATCATCTGTGAAAAATTCAAATGTCTAACTATCACGGTTCGTGAAATACAGCCTGGTGACAGACGGAGAGACAGACAGACATGTGGACAGCGGAGTGATATTAATAGGGTCCCGTTTTTATCATTTGGGTACGGAACCCTCAACACTAGAGGAAAGTGTCAAAGACTAAAATAAAACCATGACAATCAACCTCGTTACACGTCGTCACTAGTTTGACGTACTTTGAGTAGTTACGCAGAAAGAAATTAAGATATATTAAAATATATATATTTTTGTTTACAAACATACATCAAATACTTATCCAAAAATATTATTGGAATCAAAAAATGGTAGTTACCACAGATGAAAAAATTACTACGTACATAGTAATTGCACTAAATTGCTTTTAATAATAATTCTATCATACAAATACTATACTTTATAAACTAGGTCACTGTAAAATTACTCATTAGCCAACGTATAGGCTAGATTGTAATAAGAATACCGCGGAAAAAAGAAAAACAAATAACAGTATTGATCAGTGGAATAGAAAAACTTTTCACTTTTCAGATCACTGAAGTGCTATGAATCTGATGAAACTTCCACGATCGAATGGATCGTGAAATGAAACGGGAAACTGTGTACAATGAAGATTTACTGCACGCTGAGTCTCGTAAATCTCTTTTGTACACATGACTTAATGGAGATTTGGACAAACTAGGGAGGTATCATTCCTATGTCCATGGGAGGTATTAAATTCTTAATAAACTTAATTCAAAGTTCCAAGCTGTAACCAACATTTCGGAAAAGGATATTTGGCACAAAGTGCACAGATAGAAAATCTAACAAAAAAGTAATCATTTCGTCTACTAATAATTATAGTTGGAAACCCAGACTTTAGGATTTACTCGAGCGCATCACATTATGATATGAGAGATACCTCTGATACAGTTTAAGTACTACCACCCCATATTTGCCTTTATAGTAACTGTTAGGGTTAACTGTTTTGTTTTTTGTTTTGCTACAAGGATAATGGTCAGATTATGTGTTCCCAGTTATTCCCAAGTGCGAGTCGGACTCGCGCACCTTGGATTCCGTACCATTATCTATGTATAATAAGTTTAAAATTACTAAAAATATTTTTATTATATGATGTAACTAAATATGTATACTTTTCGCAATTTTGCCATTATCTGTGCTATATAAGCTGTTGCTTCGTACTAAATTTCAAGATTCTGAGTTCACCTGTAGGTTTTGATTTCCTTGCGAATATCGAAACTTTGCGGCACAAACGGCTGTATCTTTTGATTGCGTTGGCTTAGAAGTTTGATATTTTCGCAGCTCCAAGGGACAGTAAACCGGAGTATTTGATATGAATTTCAGCTTGATATTTCCATGCGTTTCTGAGAAAAAGGGTCTCGACAGACAGACGGACAACAAAGTGATCCTATAAGGGTTCCGTTTTTTCCTTTTGAGCTAAGAAAGAGCTCGAGAATACACTGGTTTTTTTTTCTACTTTCTGTTAGGTACCCCACCCCTTGACGTCATGGTCACATCGTCAGATTATTGCTCTACACAATTTTTGGCATGTTATAAAGCCTTTTGCATTGATTACGCGTGCTCAAGTATTTTCATGTGACAATTATTTTTGTTTTAAATATGTGAAACCCCGCTGCTCTCCCCACCCATAAAATAAAAACAATCATATATTTAGCTTTTTTCTTTCTAACACCTAATCCTTACTAATACAATTCTTACTAACATTTTGAGCATTTTACCGGAAAACTTTTGATTTATTAGATTTCTTACAACATACTTGTTTCAAGTCTTTTGTGATTAAAATAGAATACTAAAATAAAAAAGTAACTGTTGTTGTGGTTGCATCGAAATTTTTTATTTTAAAATTTATAATTATTGATCAACGAGGCAAATCTCAAAGCTTTCTTCCACCGTTATTACGTAAAATTATCGTCTGTAAACTAGTTTTACAGACAACCATTTTATTTTTGTAATTAACTAGCTTTCGCCCACGGCGGCTCCGCCTGTGTCAAATTCGATCCCTTTTGAACAGTACTTTTTCCGTGCGTGTATGCAAAACATGATGATCGGTTCAGAAGTTACAACGTGAAAGCGTAACAAACAAACCAACTCACTTTCGCTATTATAATATTATAGTTAGGTAGTAAGGATGAATTTATTTCAATGAGTGTTTTTGTTTGTCCTCAGATGTGATGTGCCGCCTATCCCGGCGGCAGGCTCTGTGGGCGCTGGCGCTGCTATGCACGCTGGCGCCCTCGCACGCCGATGGTAACATAGGTACGTTGTTTATATACTACTAGCGACCCGGACCCCGGCTTCGCATGGGTGCAATGCACATATAAACCTTCCTCTATCTATTAAAAAAAACCGCATCAAAATACGTTGCGTAGTTTTAAAGATCTAAGCATACATAGGGACGGACAGACAGCGGGAAGCGACTTTGTTTTATACTATGTAATGATAAAGCTGGCTTCAGACATGTTGTTTCGTCCATGTCGAAAGAGAGAACGAACGCCGTTTATTGCACGTGTTACTTACACAGGTTCGCGCGATCATAATCTGGTATACAATTTTATGATACCTAAAGTAAGAAATTATTTTGACATCAACGTTTTGATTGAAGAATCTTGATTTGTATTGTATTTGTATGTAAATCATGCGGTGCTGCGGTTTTAAACTTTCATTGAAGAATGTTGATTTCGTGCGGAACTGCGGCGCGCGTGACGGTACCCTACTACCCGACAGAGACATGGGGTGTAGCAGTACCGTACGGATTTTTATGTAGATTGGACGTATTCATAATTTAGTAGACGTATTCATAAAGAGCTGTTCCTCAATTGGGAACATGAAATGTGAGGAGATAGCGATCGTGTGCAAAATGGGAACGTGCTCCGGACGGAGACACGGAGCAAATTGTACCTACGGTCCCTACCGTAGCGGGACGCGGTAATCCACCTAAGGATGTTCTTTTTAAAAATACAAAGTTTGAAGCCAATTAAAAAAAAAAACTTTTTTATACTAAATCTAAGTAATTAATTTTTGACCACCCGCTTTTCGACTTGCCCGTGTTCTAGACCAATCTGAACTAGACCTTAGTTCAAACTATAATTGCTTTACAACGACCGGCTCAGAGCTCTGGGAGTTTTGAATAGTAATCACAGTTAATAGGAAGAAATGGAACTAAGGAACGACTATTAAATTTGTAGCGAAGATAGAGGCAGAAGACTTGTATTGAAGAATTGAGAAATGCTCCTGCCTCTAAACAATAAATACACAAAAGTTGTATAACAACGTATAATAATAATTTTCCTCTCAATACAAGTCACATCCTGCACTTTTCCCGTAAAAACCAAAATGTCGTTTTGAATATTCATTCTTCGAAGAACTATATGTAACTTAAAATTATTTAAACGAAAACTAACTAAAATAAAATAGCCCAACCTACATAATTAAAAATAACCATTATAAATAAAAAATGTCCCGCAGTTCGTTGTCACGCGGAAGGGTACCTAGAAGGCTGACAGCATTGCCACGTTGGATGGCAATGCTTATTCTTTGTCCTAGAAAATTGCCAGCCCTCTGGTCACCCGACACCTCAACCAGCTTTCGGCTTAATGACTTAAATAGATTATGAGCCGACGGGCCCCATGGACCAAGTGTCTCCACCCCAAACGGCTCAAAAATGAAACCGTTGCCGATGCAGGCATATTTGCGCCGTTTGAGGGACTCGGCATTGGCTGCAGCCATGCCTGCCTTAGACCCAGTGCTGGGGAGGTGGGAAGGCGCGAATGTGTCGACACACGTGGCATCCCAAACAAGTGGCCTTCCCATCCTCCACGGCACAAGGGTCATTCCGTCCGGCCTCTTGCCATCCTCACGCACCAGGCCATTTGGTTCTAAAACAGCTGGCACGTGAATGGTGACAAGAGCCCTTTGGATTATGTTATTAATGGTGGCATGGCGCGCCATGCGACCTGCACTTTTGAGACACGAAAGTCCATGACGCCCAAACTGGTCTACGGTATCGCCGCAAAGACAACGATGCGGGACATTCGCTTTAGCTCCTAAACGCAGACATGTCGCCAGACGGAATGTATTATCGTCCAGAAAGGTACCCAAAGTGAAAGAAGGTAAGGCCTGTAACCAAAGTCCTGACTCCCACTCCGCAACGGCAAGGAGACGCGCTCGTTCTGCAGAGTTGCCACAAGAAGATTCAAGTAGGTTACTCTGTACAAGTCTGCAGAGCGGCTCGTCCCAACGCCTCTGATAAGAAGGGTTATCTGGAAATTCCGAATTTAAACAAAGCTCTGACCAAGCGTCTCTGGCTTCTGTCATATAAGCAGTTTCATAAGAGGGGTTTTGTAAAATTTTCTTAAAAAGGTCTTGTGTATGCTATGGACAGAAGACAAAAATGCTGGCAAAGCAACACTAGAAATTTTTCGTATTCCAAGTCCTCCTAGCCTTATAGGTAAGGAGGCTTGTTCCCAAATAAAGTGATCAAACTCAATGTTTAAAAGAGACGCCAAAGTGTTTTTAATGACGTTATCTAATTTTGTAAGAAGATCCGGGTATTTCCACAGATGACTGCACCGTAAATTATATGTGAAATTTGGAACAAAAAGACAATGTTTTAGAATAGAAAAAGCGAAATGGCTATGGATATTGGAAAGTCGGTCGGCAAAAATTCTTCGAAACAAAAATGTTATTCGTAGATATTGCATTTTTATTATCGTTATGTAGGTATCCAAGTAGGTATATATACGCTCGTACAATTTAGGGATTTTCAAGGCAAGAGTGAATATGCATTGAGTTTGCGTGTACCACCCTATAGACCTCATAATTGCTTACATACTCATACATAACATAATCTTGAATATTACATATATCTTAAACTACAAATAAGAATCACACATATGTAGAGTTTTATGTTTATCTAAAAAGTAGATATTTTAAGAACTTGTATGTTCAACAGGTTGCTTATTCAGCGCGACCTTATGCGTAGAGGGAGTGGAATGGTGTTACGACGGTGAGTATTAACTGTATTTAATGTTTAGCAATATCGTATTTATCGAATACATGTATATGGCTTAAAAATTATACAGAATGGTGATAAATTAGGTCACTTATACGAAAGTTTACTTTCTCGGTTTATTATCACGATTAGATCACCGAGGTGGTATTGTTATTACTTTCGTTTGCGACAAAGTTTACTTTCTCGGTTTTTTATTACGAGAAGCTTACCGAGGTGGTATTGTTATTACTTACAATTGCGTCAAAGTTTACTTTTTCGGTTTATTATCACGTGCAGCTCACCGAGGTGGTATTGTTATTGCGTATGCGTAAAAGGAATTACCTTTTGTTTTCTATATTAAAACTGCATAGGTATAAGATTACGTAAATATAACGAAATCATTTTTTATCTAAATATTACAATGAGCTATAGAAGTATTTTCATATTAACAACATATATTTCTCTGTTTTATTTTTATTATTTCCATTCTTTAACGACGTGTTTTACATTATTTCTTCTTGAATTGTTTTAGATTTCGCATTCGGAAAATGCATTTTGATCTACGATCCAGAACCAGAAGAAGGGTCGCGGTACAAGTAAGTTTTTCGTTCTACCTATCATTTTCTAAGTACAGATTTGCAATAATATAATTATATATACAAAATTACGTCTGAGTTAAACTGGAGATGATATAGTATTTACTTATCTTTTTAAACTGGCTGTTAAACTACTCGTACTGTAGAATTTAATTTATTTCCTATTCGAAACTCATGCGGGCTGTTAACTGTTTACTTATCATATGGTCATTAACCGATGACAGAGCCCGGGGATCCACTTTCCGGCAAAACCTACTACTCTATGTTTATATCAAAATATCCTCTATCGAGATGATCTAGTAGAACACAAGCTGTAGTGGTCAAGAGATAGGGTACTAACTCTTATCTTTTTCTGCTCTCGTTTGATGAAGATGTAAACTGTATTTTTAGGTATGACATGAGCACCGAGCAACTCCAATGGTTCGAAGCGGAGTTGCAGAGGCTAGCAGCGCGCGGATACCGTTGGGAGCATGCGTACACGCAGTGCGAGCTGCAAGCCATGCTCTACACGCTGCGACAGGGCTTGTAAGTTTCTCAACAATTTTAGGACTTTTTTATTAATTATGCTGGGTTTAAAAAAACTACTTTTTTAGTTTTAGTACAAGTAATAAAAAAATCATGTATTTTACAACGATACTATTGCAAATAATTTGTTTCTTTAATTCATCAATTGAAGATAAATATATACTATTAAGTGGTACATTATTATCTTATATCCCTTCAATTGATCATTAACAAGATCACTGAATTAAAAAAATATAAAACACAACTTTAAAAGTATTTTGCATGACTACACCCAGTCGTGTAAAAATATCAATTTTTAAAATGGCTTATGTAGTATCATGCCTATTACCATATTTTTTATGTATGTAATAATAGCATAATACTGTTTCTAGATACACACGGCATACAGAAATCACATACTGAATACAAATGAAAATGAAAAGAAAAGAGAAGACGAATCTAATCATGATTTTAATTTCAGAGATCCAGCAGAAGTGAATACTAAGATTTGTGAACAATTCGTAGACCCAAAACTAAGTTCGGATCCTGTCGAAGACGGAGATGAAGATTTAGAGGTAATGTTTATTACTTTCCTATAGTTACAGGTGGTATTTGAACAGTTCTATTGTGTTTTAAATCTTCACTATTATTAATTGTTATAATTAAATGAAATAAATGTACTTAAATTTTTGTTTGTTTGGTATACTTAGTCGGTATGGTGCATTTCAGATTGAACCAGACGAAACAGCCTTCGTTCGGTTTACACCAAATTCAGGACATGATTCTGATTATGCCAACGAAGTTTATAGCCCACCTTTTACACCCGAGGATGATCCTACGCCATATCTCATACCAAAAGGTGTGTTTTTATTTTATTTAAGTTGCATTTTTAGTAATCTCACTAACTTCCATGACATTATTTTTGAACGAACGAAAATTTTGTTCTTAAAATTACAAATTCTTTTAACATTAATTTACTGTATTAAAATTCATATCTTTTTCTTTTCACAGATGTTGTCTTACCAATTAATGATGAGGAAACGCCAAGTGATAAACTACGAGATTTAATGATGATGAGTTCCGATGAAGATTCTCCTGTTATTATGCCTTTTGAGGGATTCAGAGAAAGGATACAAGCTGATAAAGCAAGAGCTCTAAGTAATGACGACATTGAACCCAGTGTGATGATTGATAAGGAGAAAAAATCACTAGCCGATGACAACCAAATACCTCTCGACCCTAATATTTATCCTGAAGCAGATGGATTACGTGTCCGTTTCCGCAAATTTAAGACTAAGGCTCCACCTTACACTGCTGAATATCTTACGGGTAATCGATTTTCTCCATTAGATGCTGAAGTTCGCTCAAATGCCTTAGAAAAATATAAGCAGAGCTTTGCGGAAAAAAACTTCCCCTTTGAATATGAAGACAATGACTTACCAGAACAAAGGATTTACATTGACGAAGATGGCTTGGATGAGATGCCTTTTGATGCTGGCAGTGGAGAACTCGACCCTTATCATGCAAAAGGTAATTTTCTTTTATAAACTATAACGTAGTCCAGTACTTATTTTCGGTATTTAATTGTCAAGAATATTTCGGTATTTGATCAAAAAATTATTCTAAAAGTTGTCAACGTTGTAGATAGCAACAATATGAATGGTATGCAACCGAAATCTAAAAATATGGAAATTCTGATGAACTATTGGCGCGAAATAGTCAATTCAAAATTAAAACCCCAAGGTGCCCTATACGCCGAGGGAGGTCCGCTGAAGGCTGATGAGTTACAGGGCGAGTCAGGTAAAACGGCAGCACACAATCATCATGTACTAAAGACATACGATTTCTGTTGCTTCATTGTTTCGTTGGCATTGTAGATAATTGCGGCCACATGTTATCACTCATTATATCAATGAACCCGTCATATTTATTTACTTTATATTCTCAGTTCACGTTTGAGTTAATCAATATTTTACTTTATTTCTTTACTACTTTGTTTTACATAGGCCCTCTAAACACGAGAAGCTTGGCCCGGAAGGGACTCTCACACCAGATTGAAGGTGTTACATTTGCCGACGATGTTTCAGGTGAAAATCCCAAAATTAGTTCCGAGGATATTCAAGATTTGCTTAAAAATGAGTGGGGCTTTATGCGTAGGGAAAGAGACGATGTTAAAAAGCCCGGGCCTCGCCTGGACGCAAAAACGTTAAAGATCTTATACCACAATAAATCAGTGACAGGTTAGTGTCACAGCGGCCTCAGATAGCTGTTTTATAGATCGATGTTCCCTTTTAATGATTTCAAGTTATATCTTTAATCGGAATAACGATATTATTTCCTGAAACTTTTCGATGCACTTCCATATTTTGTCTAGAATACCGCACTAAATGTTTCCCTACTCGAGCACATTTTGTTTTTCATAAAAAAGCATGAGGCTCTTGTGCTCTTCCTTTATTGTCTTCAAGTGTTGTTCGTGTGTTTTATGTGTCATCAATCCTATTAAATGTTTATTTCTATGAAAACTATACTAACCCCACCTTACGCACATAATGAGCATTCATTCTTATTTAGTTTTCATGATTTACAGATTAAGTACTACTAACTACTTTATATTGATGCACCAAATTTAAATATTTTATTCTTTTTCATTACAACGTGTTCATTAATAATCTTAAAAATATCAACGTTTTATGTCTACACGTCTTTGTGGCAAGATTTATGTTAGAGTATTTTTACGATTTTTCTATTGTACAGACAACTTCTAAAATTGATTTTGACTGCAACATAAGAATCGTTCTAATACAACTCTGCATGTTAAGAATCCTTTGTTGGTGTCGCAAAATGCTAAAAAATATTCTGAACTTCAAATAAAGGAATATTTACAAAATCCTATGTTTCAGCTCATGGATCTCAAGACACACAAAAGCCTGGAAATAATGTGGGTCATGACCATAACGATTATGATTACGATCCTTCATACGCTTACGTCCTTTTCAAAAACAGGTACTTTTGTTTTACAACCTTTTAGAAAATTAAGAAATGTTTTTAAGATTGTCTAGAACGCAAGTATTTCGTTAATGCTTATTAAATTTATCTACTCAACCTCGTCGTTTTGTCCCAGGTTCGGTACCGACTGGGAGAAGGGCATACATTTCATTACGACACTCGAAGAAATGCTTGGATTAGAAAAGAATACTTTCACAAACCCTCGGTAACTGGAAAAATATGTCCTTTCCTTCCTTTTGAATACGAGATTGTTATAAGAATACTTAAGATACCTTTATACTTATTTTATACACTTTACTAGTTACCTAGAAACATATCAGATCAACTTTAAATGGTTATTAAGTATGCCTTTATCTAAATTGTTTGTAAAGTAAATGTAGAGTTGTAATAATAAAAAAACTAAGTTAGATAATTTTATTTTTCTTAGATTTAGCTAAAAATATCGGACAAAAACCCAACATCAGCTGTGCAAAACTAAAACAAAAATACATTTTGTTTCAGTGTTGACCCAGGAGAAGTAACTTTCAAAGTGGAGAAAAATAGCAAAGGCTACGACGCGGTAGATGTAGCTAGACGCGTTGGTAAGAATTTCAACAAATGGATCAGTGACAAATCGTATGAATGTAAACACAGTTTATATGTAATGATTGGTGAACATTTTACAGATGTCATCAAGGAAGATTTGCGACGCGAAACTGGTGCGCACGTTCTGTCAACTGGTGTCGGTGATAGGGTAAGTAAGATCATAAGTAGGATGATAGACTTTATTAAGACCACATAATTGGTTTTAGTTTTCTCCTTTAAAAATTATTCTCATATCAAAATAATTTTTGTTACTCGTATGAGACAAAAATACCCATTTTAATTTTTGTAGCAAAAGCAGTAACACCATATCTAACTAACCCACTCCTACTTAACATGTACTTTAACTATAGCACTATTCTGTATTACAGAGCAAACGCCCTGTGATCCGTCACGTGGGTGCTACCGACAACCTTTTCTTCGGCTTGGAGATGCCCGTTCTCTTGGCACTGGTGGGGAGCTTGACGGTTCTTATCGTCGGAGCCGTAGTATTCGCAGTGCTAGTTAAGAAGGATATGAGCTCAAAGAGAAAGATGCAGGGTCTTTCGTCTGCTGCTGACATCGATGCCGAGGCCACAAGAGATTACCAGGTTTCTTTACAGTAACATTCTTTATCAAAGTTAATTCTTACTTTCAGCATTCATTGGCAGCTCAAAAGCATTTAGAAAAGGCAAAATTGAAAATAAGTATGAAATAAAAGCACCAATTTGTAGTCGTTGATAAGATGATCAATATTTACACAAATCTTAGGAAGAAGATATTTTTCGGTTACCTCCGAACAATCTGACTCTATTTTGTTACAGGAGTTGTGCCGTGCGCGTATGTCTGGCAAATGGTCAGGACAACAGACCACAGCCGCACCCCCGCACCCCGCAGAACCCCCGCAGCGGATCACCTCCTTATCTCGCGAGCCTGATGCCGCCAACTCGCCATCGACACGATCCAGCACATCTTCTTGGTATCTTGATATATTGTTAAATACTTATATTTTTCCTCTGATGATCCTAAGAGAAAAGTAAAAGTTTCTGACTTGTCTGTTCAGCGTTGAAGAAGTCTTTATTATATTATATAGATCAGCTCAATGACTCCTTAAAAGAAATACAACACTTTGTTCCTATGAGAGAAAAGATTTCGAGGTCAAATTTTGCAACTGAATTACAAATTCAGTTGCAAAATTTGACCTGAACATACATTGCAAGTTAAATAAAAGCTTGTCATAAATAACACTATTCTTGAACTTTTAGGAGTGAGGAGCCAGCTCTAACCAACATGGATATCTCAACTGGACACATGGTTTTGGTAAGAATAGTTATATTACAAACCGGTATTTTATAAAATTTAAGGTTTCATCATAATACCGTACATTTCTTATCAGGCTTACATGGAAGATCACCTGCGTAACAAAGATCGGCTAGAACAAGAGTGGCGAGCTCTCTGCGCCTACGAAGCTGAACCCTGTGCTACCACGGCTGCTCTGAAGGCTGAGAATACTGGAAAGAACCGATATGTTGATGTGTTGCCCTACGACCACTCTCGGGTTACTTTGAACACGTTGTCTAACCACCTCGGATCTGATTACATCAACGCTTCGACCATAGTAAGTCAATCGGAACCTTATGTCTTATTTAAAAGTTTTTTTTACAGGCACATCCCTCTCTTTTCTTATTTACTTTCAAATATTATATCAAGCTTTCAAACAATAGGTATTTTCTGGTAACCTGGCCACTTGTTACATTCCGTTAAAAAGATCTTATGACTAGCAATGTAACCGCTGTCCTGTCCTAATTCGCTTGCTTATTTTTTTCATTAAATTTTCTTCTCTTGTTCTTCGTATGAAGTTCCTTTTAATCTTTCTTAGATTGCCAATAAAATATTAGAAAATTGTGCATGTGTGTATAATTGTTATTTTTACAAAATACAGACAGACCACGATCCACGTAACCCCGCTTACATCGCCGCAGCCGGGCCTCTTGCACATACCGCTCCGGACTTCTGGCAGATGGTGTGGGAGCAAGGAAGCGTGGTGATGGTGATGCTCACTCGGCTTACGGAGAACGGACAACAACTATGCCATCGCTATTGGCCTGAGGAAGGATCTGAACTGTACCACATCTATGAGGTAAATTTTACTTAGTAGCTTCCTAGAGTTAATCTCTTCGAGTTTTAAAAGATGGTGTGGAAGTAAGGAAGCGTGGCGATGGTGATGCTGACGGAGAATGGACAACAACTATGGCATCACTATTGGCCCGAGATAGAATCTTTACTGTACCACATCTATGAGGTAAACTTTCCTTACTAGCTCTCTAGAATCAATCTTTTCAAGAGAGCAGATGGTGTGGGAGTAAGGAAGCGTGGTGATTGTGATACTTATTCCATATACGGAGAGAACAGGCAATCGATAGCACTACTACTTAGGGGCGCGAGGAAGAATCTGAACTCTACCACAACTATGAAACTCCGGCCTCTTATCTGACTGTTTTTCCTGGTGGTTGCATTCTCAGCTTTAGTGCGTTGAATTGTATGGGAGCATAGTAAATGGTGATATATTATATGCTATGATTGAATAGGCAAAGTTTTTAAGCCGGCCGCATGACTGATGCCAAATCTGTTGCAAAGAAGGTTGAATTTAAAGGTAGAATCGGTGAAAACCGTGACTGCGCACGTGTTGTCTGCATCAAAATAATTATAATCATCTTTATTTCCTAAAAAATATAGTTACAAGATGTTACAAATGTATGAAGAACAATTACATGTTTTGCTTGAATTAAAAACAGCATTCTAAGGCTATAAAAGGTTTTGTCAACGTGGTTGTTTTTATTAAAATTGAAAATATGTGATGAAAAAGAACTCGGCCACAGGTAGGATTCGAACCCACGTCCCTTAGGTTAACGCCCTAAGTGTGATACCATTACACCACCGTGACTTCGAATCACCGCGCCGAATTCTCTCATCACATAGTGGTTGTTTTTGTTGTTGTTGTTAGTCGTCGTCAGTCTTGACAGTTGAGTGTTTTTTGTTTTTTTGCTTCCTGTGTCAAATGATGTCGCCACAGACAAATCAATTTGACTAAAATTACCACAGAACTGGCACACACATTACAAATGGCAAGGGGACGTAGCACGCGCGCCGACAATGTGCCCGATCAGCTAACTTGAATCACCTTAGTAGTTAGTCCGGCGATCGTCAAAGAAACAAAAGTGAGATTTACGTGAAAAAAAATCGCAAAATGCCGACCTGTGCTATTCTTACGTGTAAACTGAGAAGTCCTAGTGAAACGTCTCACCGGTAAATCAAAAACGTATTAAATATATTGTGTAGCGTTAGTAGCATGCTTGAAATGAGGCGACGCTGCTTTAATAGAAATTACGCGTGATAACACTTCTAATGTGTTTGTGAAAATAACTCATCTGCATTTCCCGTAGGTCCACCTGGTGAGCGAGCACATCTGGTGCGATGACTACCTGGTCCGCAGTTTCTACCTGAAAAATCAACGCACCGGCGAGACCCGCACCGTCACGCAGTTCCACTTCCTTTCGTGGCCTGAAAACGGAGTGCCGGCTTCCACAAAGGCCCTATTGGAATTCAGAAGGTTACTTCTTTGTTACTTTCGCATGTGTTAGGGGCTAATACTGGACTCCGATTTTAAGGCATCCGGGAATTATTAAAAACTATCTAGATATCCTACTCTCTGAAAATGATATTTGGAAAGGCAAAAAAAAGGATACACTTTGACGGCAAAATATAATTTTATTGGCAAGAGCCTAGGCTTTTATTTTGTTAATAAATAAATAAATAAAAGTAGAAACAGGGACAAGTGGAGAGAGATGAGAGAGACCTTTGCCCAGCATAGGACAATGAGGATCAGTAAAGTTGTAGCAAATTCAATAGCACTAATATCCACATTATTCTTCATTACATTACAATAATATATCTTTTTGAATTATCCAAATCGGACCATTACTTACGAAGATATTAATAATAAACATCATGCCGTTCCTGCCGCGAAAAGGCATTGCACGTCCGGTGTGTGTGACGTCACTGTGACGGACCCAGCGCGGTCGGCAGTCGGCACTCATAGAGCGATCATTCGACTGAGCGACGTACGACGCGATTCGTCGCTATATTTAACAATTTATTGAAATAAAGTGTTGTTAGAGTGTAATTATTGTAATATTTTCGTATAAAACGTAATTATAATGGGAACTAATAAAGAAAACAAAGCAAAGAAAGAATTTTTATTTTTACTCTTGATTGCTATATAGACAATCTTGTAAATTAACTAAATCACATGCTATTGTTACAATATTATCAACAAAAAAAAAGTATGAAATATGGACATATGCGTGAGGTCCGATCATTTTATAGTCTTTCAACTTCTATATGCTTCTTTCAACGAGAACTCTTATCGCTTATATCAGCGATCGTTTTTGTTTGCAAAACTTCTTCTGCTGTAGGTTTTGGGTTGGAACTGTCCGTACTTAAAACTCTTTAAATCTGTTCTATTTCTTATCTTTTCTTAAAATCAGGTCTATAATTTTTAGGGTTCCGTACCTCAAAAGGAAAAAACGGAACCCTATAAGGGTTCCATTTCATCACTTGGTTATCCGTCTGTCTGTCTGTCAAGACCCATTTTCGTAGAGCGTAGAGGTATCAAGCTGAAATTCATATCAAATATTCAGGTCTAGTGTCCCTTGGAGCTATGAAAAAATCAAACCGTTTATGCCGCAAATTTTCGAAGCCAAAGCAATCTAAGATACAGCTGGTTGTGCCGCAAATTTTCGTGTTTTTTCGATTTTTCGATATTCGCAAGGAATCAATACCTACCAGGGAACTTCCCATGAACTCAGAATCTTAAAATTTGGTACGGAGCAACGTCTTTTAGCACAGATAATGGAAATATTGCGAAAAACATACATTTTAAGCTACCTACATCATATAAGAAAAATATTTTTAGTAATCTTTCGACATTCGCAAGGGAATCAAAACTTCAGGGTACTTCCCGTGAAATCAGAATCTTAGATTTTGGTACGAAGCAACGTCTTATAACACAGATAATGAAAAAATTGCGAAAAACATACATTTAAGCTACATCATATAAGAAAAATATTTTTAATAATCTTTCGATATTTGCTTCAGGGTACTTCCAGTGAAATCAGAATCTTAGATTTTGGTACGAAGCAACGTCTTATACACAGATAATGAAAAAATTGCGAAATGCATACATTTTTAGTTACATCATATAATAAAGATATTTATAATAACTTCAAACTTATATGTGCGCAAGGCCAACTCGCACTTCGCCGGTTTTTTTGAAAGCTTTTGCCATTAAAACTAATGAGGCAAAACTCCCTTCTTCAGTTAAACTTAACGTAATATTCCATGTCTATTTCCACCTAAAATATATAAATAAAAAATAATACCTACCATATTTTAATCGGCCTTACATTTTTGTATGAAAATATCGATATTGTTTACTAGTCCAATCCGGGGTCCCATACGTTGTTCATTTAGACGGGCTGAATTTATATCGTTTTACGTTAGACGGGATGGTTTTAGATACAACGGTGTTCACCCTTACATCCTGTATTAACTTATTTGCTTACAACAATCAGGCATAGCTGGGGCAGATACATATTTTATCATTCACTATTTTGCTTTTTTCACTTCAGTACGTCCCTGTGTCATTGTTTTGACCTTGTAATCCTTACTAATATTATAAATGCGAAAGTGAGTTTGTTTGTTTGTTACGCTTTCACGCCGTAACTACTGAACCGATCATCATGAAATTTTGCATTCAAGTTCTCTGGAGTGCGGAGAAGCACATAGGCTACTTTTTATCCCGGGAAAAAGTACTATTCCCGAGGGCTCGACATTGACGCGGGCGGAGCCGCGGGCGAATGCTAGTATTACATAAAAATGGAAACGGAAGTATTGGAAGGTAAGTAGGTTTGTCCACCAAACTAGAAATAAATAAGTAGGTATGTTTTTATTAATACATCAGGCTTATAAAAAGAGAATACATAGGTACTAACTTATTTCCATATCAACTTAATAAAAGGTAAGAATAGTTATGTAGGTACTTACATCGAAATGATATTCATAACAATGTCTACTAGCCGGGGTAGAGGTTGGAGTCTTATAATCATCCCTTTTTACAACGGAATATAATTTTAATTGTATTCCGTTGTAAAAAGAGATGATATAAAATTCACACAAAACTTAAATTATTAATTTTTCCAGAAGTTTTGTGTCTTTCGGCACGTTAAAAGATAGTTTTTCTGGCGTTTTAAAAGAAGTGTTTGTATAGTTCGGCACTATACAATATTTGTAAATAGTTAAAAAGATAAATTATACATAAATAATTTGTTTTAAAGTCGCAATTACCACACAAAACACTGCGCGCCTTGTCACTGCCAACGGGCAACTAGCGGCGTCCGTCACAGTGACGTCACAGCCACCGCGCCGGCCGACCAGTGAAATTTGCTAGTAATTTGGTCATAACTTCGTCAATTTTTATCGTAGAACAATAATTTTTGCACTGTATGTTATGGATTTCTTAGCTCTATAATCCTGCATTCTCAACTAAAAACTTTACGGATCCTCATTAAGGTTATTAAAAAAAAAAAAGTAGAATGCAAAAAAGCTTAGATTTTCCCTTTTTCGCAACAAAAATGCTGATCGTATATCTGTTTTTATTTTCAGGAAGGTGAATAAATCCTACCGTGGAAGGTCCTGTCCAATTGTCGTCCACTGCAGGTATGTGCCAAACTAATTCATAAAATTCCCTAGTGACCAACGATAAGATAATCATGAAGGCCCGACAGCCTACTCGTATCTTACATAAAATATAACCTTGAACCTCACTGAAATCAAAATGTCCGGTATCTAGATCTCGATGATAATCTTATCTGTCAGCTAAGTAATGCGTGACACAAACAATACCGCGATACGAGCGAAATACTTAGGTATTAGACAACTGTTCAAAAAAGGTGTTATATTTTTAAAATTCATGTAGGTACCTATATTCATCATTCTATACGCCCACCGACATGTTCACACAGGCAATAATTTATTTTAGCAGGACTGGTCGTGGTATAATTTCCCTTAAAAAAAACTTGTTTCTTAGCTTTTGCCGCCCGCGATTTCGATAAAATACCATTTATTTAAATAATTGGTTTCTGTTTTCGCGATTGCTACACATTGAAATAAAATCATTGTCGCGTATATTACATTATTTTTACATCTAACGTTTCAAATATTTTGAGTTTTCATGGTCACAGGTATATACTGGTTTATCCCTCAGGAACCTGATTCGGAATGAAAAGTACTTGCTTAAAGAGTCCAAATCAGGACATGAGTTATGGTCGAACGAAACAATATAAGGTTTAATTTTCTATAATATGGTGGCTCAAATATCAATTTTCTAGGCTCCATGTGGTCCTCTAAGATTTTGTTATCCAGTTCATATTTTTTGAGCAAGTTTAGATAGGTACTCTTTGTCAATAATTAGATGTTTTTCTTCAAACAGTGACGGAGCAGGCCGAACGGGAACTTATTGCCTAATCGACATGGTCCTAAACCGCATGGCTAAAGGCGCCAAGGAGATCGACATTGCTGCCACCCTGGAGCACATTAGAGACCAGCGGCCGCGCACCGTAGCCACCAAACAACAGTTTGAATTTGTGCTTATGGCCGTTGCTGAAGAGGTAATTATTTATTTCATTTTTAGACTGATTTTAGAGTCTCGCGTTTGATTAGCGACGGCCACACGTGCGATCTTGCAATTACACTAGATAGTAGTTGCGTTCCATAGTCACGCAGTTCAAACGCGTCGTTCGTGAGACGCGCGCCATGCGTCGCGTACGCGTCGGCTACCACTGCCGAAACTCGCGCTCAGTAATCAATTTGCAATGTTTTACAATATCGCTTTTGCACTCTTTTTCATAGATCAATAAACAGCACATTGTACACAGCGCACACCGGACAAGCGCGCGCTGTTGAAACACGCTGGTTAACAGCGCATCTCGTCGGCGTCACTCTGAAATTAGAATTAAAATAAAGTAGGATTTACGTAAGCGACAGCTTCTTTGATTGCTATAAAAGCGCTACTAGTGGTAAACTGCGCTATTAGCATTATTAACAAAACGTAGATAGTTTATTTAAAATAAATTTGCTATAAGAGAAGAGGTGCAACGTCTAGCGTCGTAGTGTTGGCTACGCCGTAGCATAGTGCTACGTCATCTACGAAAGCTACGAGTCTGTAGCATGGCATCGTTTCTCTGGAGCATTCCATGTAAATGAACAAAAGGAAAAAAGACACACTTTATTTAGCAACAACAACAACATAACATAGAAGAAGTAGTTTTATCACTACAGTTGCACATAGATTTAATAAATATCTCTTTGGAGCACGAATTTCAAGAAGAACTCCATAAAATATTTGATAAATTCGTACTAAGTTAACATAGTGTGTATATTAATTTTTAGGTCCACGCGATACTGAAAGCTCTGCCTGCTCACCTGCAACAGCTCCAAGAGAAGAAGGACAAGGAGAAAGAGAAGGAAAAAGAAAAAGAAAAGGATGGCAACGACAAGGAGAAACCGAACAACTGAACGCTTGCGCTAACTTGACTACGTACATTTTGGTTAACCGACTTGCAATTAGATGTTATGTCACGTAACGTGAGCTGGGTTGCGTATTCGCTGCTTTTGAAAAATGTAACATATGCTTAATCTTACAGATTGCGCCTAATCCATCCAAAAGACACGTATTTATTATGGATATTACATTATATCGATTATAAATATACGTTCAGTTTCTGATTAATAACCACACCATGATGTATATAGGTATATACAGAAATTTTAAAAGAAATGTCATCAGTTAATAACTGTTTTAGATTCAGCTTCTTTAAATCAGTTTTTACTACTTATTTTGTAGGAGGTGTTCATTTTTTTATATACATTTCTATATACACTCAGAAAAAGTTGTTCAGCATGGACTGAACGTGAAAATTATTAATATTATATTCCTGAATACGCTCGTAGCATTGAAAAGGCTGGACTGTCTCTTATGCGAATTCTCAACCCAGATCAGTTTAGTGATTGTATTTTAAAGCTTTGCTGTGGTATTTTTATTTCTTATAGCATAAATGTATATCAATTACGGGAGTAGTGTTACGAAAAAGATTCTTATAGGATGAGATTGTACAAAGGGTCTTTAAAAAACTGCATTCATCTAGTCAATTAGAATCAAAAGAACACTTTTATTGTTCCACTATAGTATTTTGATATTGGACGGTGAAAGCAGTTTCCTTGGACTAAAAGAGAAAGCGCTAACTTGTTGCCGCAAAACTGGGCATTTATTTTTCTAAAAGGCTTTTTTCCGCAGATTTCATATTTTCATAAAAGTTACATAAATAAGACTACTTATTTCTTTATATAACTACAATAGTAGCCAGTAGAAGGTAAAGCAGGCCAAAATCAGTCAATATACTCTTCAATAAGTGCTTTCGTCATTAATAAGATATTGAATTAGAAGAGTATTAAACACTTATATTTATCGCAAAAAATAACCTTTACTTTGGGACCAAATTAGAAATAGTTTGGTCCAAACGTAAAGGCTGTCCGTATTGACGACTGCATGGAAAGTCTTTCGGCTTGATGTACGTTTTTCGACTAATGTATTTATACCAATTGGTATGCATTCCCTTATTTGCCTACTAGATTTCCAGATATAAATATCATCGTCAATTCTTAGGGTGACTAAATTTAATTTGTATTGAATTAATTTACTATGATTTTAGTTTAACTGCAGCCTAATTTGACAAATATAATTATAGTCATTATTTATAAGTTTCATGACTGTTGCTAAATTTTCTATGGATACATTATTATTACAACAACAGAATAACTTACGCAAATGTTATTGTATTGTTAAAGCGACTGAAAAATCTAACTTTTTGCAAACAAAAGTTACGACCAACGCTACAATACGACTACTTTTTAAGATAAATCTTTCTTATCGTATATGAATGTTAGAAAATGTTGGACCTTCTGTCATGGTATAGGTAAGTACATAAATCGTTAATGGGCATAAAATGCGCGTCTTCGTGAAAAATATCTAGTCAAAAGTTAATTTTATCGTTGCAATTATCGTTATAATCGCTTTTAAAATTAGATAGCCCTATTTATTTATGTTAATATGAATTATGTAAGTGTAAATTTCATTTTATATTCATTTGCATATACATTGTATGATTATTTACATACATAGTAATGTTACGCGTACTTTAATCTTAGAATTTTAGACAAACGACTTCGCCGAATCATATCCTGAATAAACGGAATACCTGATAAATAAAATAATCACATTTTACATACTGAGATCAAAATAAAAATATTTACAGAAAGTAGCAACACAATAGATTAATATACGTATATATACGTTAAATGTACGAGATTTGTATAAGATTATATTTATTGCATATACGGGAAAATGTAAAAAAAAATATTACCTACCCACGAAATTATGGATGTAGTTTAGATTTAAGAGAAATATATTTAACCGTATTTCTGTATGAAATTATATGTAGTTTTTATGTGAATGATTGAATAATGGATTTTGATTATTAAATTGTTTTAGGGAATAAGAAAAAAATAGTATCCTAATTACCTAGATCACAACATCCTGTTTCATGCTTTCCTTAGTCCTTTTCAATAAAGTATATTATTTACTACCTGACGCCACCACAGTACGACGTCGCGTGATTTCGCCATCATTTATTACGTTAGACGATTTAGGAGAAGGGGGTAAACCATGGTTTTATTTGTTCCTACAAGTGTATAGTGAATACCCCTGTATTGATAGTTTTTACGTTTTTCCAAAGATTTTACTTTTAACAAGCAAGGTGTTCCAGTGGCATATCCATTTTCCGAGAGTGTTTTGAGCCCTAAGATTTTATAAAATCTTATTTACTGCAAATAACCATTAATCATATTATAGGATCCATCCTTATTAATATAATAATACTTTGACAAACAAAAATACAAGCTAAACAAAGCTCATAAACATCAATGAGACCATTCTAACCCGTCTGGCCAGCTAGGAGTGTATATTATGTATATAAACGGGACTTAGCACGAACCTTTTTATTATTTGTTTCCGTTGACGTTTCAATGGAGTTACATCCATCGTGTAAATAATAAAAAGGTTCGTGCTAAGTCCCGTTTATATACATAATTATAGGAGAGTGTAGGCCCAAAAAAAAAGAAGTAGAAATAAAAATAAAAACATACCAAACGTGTATTCCGTTTATAATTGGATTCAAGTAATAAACAGGAGGTGGGCCTGTTCTTATTTTTTCTTACGTAGAGAGAGGAGGGGCAAAAATCGTCCTACTAATAAATAAATGGCCTCTGATAATGTACTGCTCCTTTCTTAAAACAAACTGAATCAATGCTTCTGCCCGAGATATTTCATCTATGAATAGTCGGCTATGCGGTCTATATGTATACTGCCTACAATGGTTTACAATTGTTGTGATTCATCTACAACGAGGTTTACGCTATGCCTTGCATCTTCCCGAAATATTTCATCTACAACGAATAGTCGTCTACGAGAAGTCTACGAAATAATACGAATACGTTGACTGTGATGGTCTACAATTTTGTGAGTCATCTACAAAGAGGTCTACGATATGCCTACGAGAAGTCTTCGAGAGAGAGAGACTACGTGAGAGGGACTACGAGAAACAGTTGTGCACTAAAAAAAATTGAGTTTGTTATTGATTGCGTCCAATCAAAAGGTAAGAAAATAATGTACCTAATCGCTACGTCAGTAATTAAATTTGAATTTACGACCAGCTTACGAATAGGATCGACCAGTAGAACACGGCGATCGGATTATGAGCAATGAACGATACATTCGACTAGACTCTTCAGAAATCTACTGAGATTACTAATAGGTACTAAAAAAATAATTGTAGGTAACATTAGTAGGACGCGAGCAAGGTTTTTTTTTTCATTTCTGCAAACTAAGGAGACACGGCAATAAGTCAATACATAAGCCATGATCATAAAGTATGTAACATACCACAACTCATTTTACAATGAATTTGAAAATCAACTAATATGTAGTATCAAAATCATTGTTTATTTATTTATTTATTTTTTATTTATATTATATTGTAAAATGAGTTGAATCAAATACCTCACTTGTAAAAGTCGGGTAGTTGTGTGGGTGACGTAAGCCTTAATATCTACGTATAAAGAGAAATGGGATAATGGTGGAGAATTTCGGCGCCGAGATTGAATCGTGCGGTAGCTCAGGTGGCAAAGCATAGTTCGTACATAGACCTAGGAAGCTCAGCTTAAAATCATATTTCTTAATTTATTAAGAGTATATCAAAATATAATTCTGAATGCAAAATAAAACACTTTATATAAAATATAAAATCCTTATCCTTACTAATATTATAAATGCGAAAGTGAGTTTGTTTGTTTGTTTGTTACGCTCTCAAGCTTTAACTACAGAACCGATCATCATGAAATTTTGCATACAAGTTCTCTGGAGTACGGAGAAGGACATAGGCTACCTTTTATCCCGGGAAAAAGTACTATTCCCGAGGGATCGACATTGACGCGGGCGGAGCCGCGGGCGAAAGCTAGTAATATTATAAATGCGAAAGTGAGTTTCAGAATTCACGCCGTAACTACTGGAGCGATCGTAATGAAATTTTGCATACAAGTTCTCTGGAGTACGGAGAAGGACATAGGCTACCTTTTATCACGGGAAAAAGAACTATTCCCGAGGGATCGACATTGACGCGGGCGGAGCCGCGGGCGAAATCTAGTATAAAATAAAAAGAAGTAAGTCCATTGTCCCTCCCTACACAATCAAAGATTTTAATAAAGGCAAATAAGTAGGTAAGGAGTCACTATGGCCACCTACTGGTCAAAAACTGTATTAAAGTAAGCTGAATGAAACAACCATTTTGACTCGACAAGAAGAAGAGTTATGTAAGTATGTTGATTTACTTTAGTGCCTAGTCAGACCACTTGAATTATCTTTGTGAAAGGTACCCACCCTCACTTACAATATCATTTGTTAGAAACTGTCTGGGGTCGGACTGGGCCGGGCCGAGCGAGCCCGATTGGCTGCATTATTTAAAAAAGTCTAAAGATATATTTTTGAAAAATAAAATGTATTAGGTACGCACGCTGTAGGTGTTACACGTTAAAATAAGTTTGATTGGTCAAAAGTGAATTTCATTACTCCCAAAATTAATTGTATGAAACATCTTATTTTGGGGGCCCGTGCAGGCAAGGGTAACCCTTACCTGCGCGGGCCCTCTTTTTGTAAACCAGGCCTTTTCGTGCAGCGACAAACAAGACTTAGAAAAAGCGCGGGAAAACTCATTTTTATTTGTTAATGGCTAAATATGTAACGCGTAAAAGCCATAAAAAAATTAAAAGACAAACCGTCTATTGTATTGACATTGACAGTATAAAGTATTTGACATGTGACATGACAGTAGATTTGACGACTCGACGTTGTGAAGACGAATGTTGAGTCGTTCCCAAAATATTAATTTTCTATTTAAATTTATTACATACACAAATTAGTGTAATATATATAGTGTATTGTAATATATATTCTCGAGTAATCTCAATATATTTAATCAAAATGATCAGTGGTCGCCCATTACATTTCGTTTTCAAAGTTGCCGACAGGACACTCACCGCCAAATTCTACAGGGAAATCCTAGGAATGAAGGTAAAAAGATTAAAATGCGTATCTTTCTCAATACATTATGAGTGTCCTATTCAGTACATTGCCATGTTGCTAAAGTAAATGAGGCTTGCTTTGGGAATTTCTTGATATTGTCATGATGTTGCATACGACTCCAAGGCCACGTAACCGCAGTCAAAGCGGAGGAACCGGTATCTAATTTACCTGAACTAATTGGTTGTGACGCATTAGAACATGCTCTGTATGAAAACAAAGCAATTGATAATTTCAGGTTATTTTTAGCTTTCAAAGTGTTACCTAGATACTTCATAAGTTGACAACATTACAAAGTTGCTCAATCACACTTAACATCTTGAAATTGATTGTTTGAAAATAAGACGCTAGCTAAGGTAATATTTGACATATTCCCTATATAAATTGTATCATATAACTTATTTCAAACATACAATTTATTATACTGGAAGTATTCTTATTGGTACTTAAACATTTAAGTACCTTCTTAACCTTAAGCCAATTAAGGCATTGATCTCCTATAGGTATGCAACTGCTAATGGACCCCACAATACTAAGGAGCCCCATGCAAGCACAGCACAATATTTCTCTTTAGGCATCACACAGAACATAAATGCCTAGGCATAGTATAGGTGCTCATGCTACTATTAGAGGGGTTCCAGTTACTGGAACCCCTCTAAGACTGGACTTTGCCATGGGGGGCCAAATAAGTATTGTTTATTTGGTCCCCCATGGCAAAGTCCAGAATTTTTCACTTTTATATCTGAGTATCATGTTGATTACATCCTTAAATGTAATGCTTTGTAAACTAGAATTTGCTTAAAACTTATTTTTTTATTGTTTACCAGGTATAAAAACAAGGGTTGCACAATGTTCTTCTAAAACATTGTTTTATGTTTTGCAAATAACTATATTTGCAGGAAACTTCATATATTTCTTTAACTACATATAATTAGGTAACTTAATTCGAAAATTGTTAATTAGGTACACAATTATATATATGGCAAAATCACACCAGTTGAGTTAGCAAGTAAGACTGATATCTTTCGAGATACCAACTCAGGCCAATCTGAAAAAGATCATTTCCAATCTAGACCTGACCATGCATTAGACCTGGGATCTCTGGTGTGGCAGCTTAGCATGTTGACTATTAGGCCACAGAGGTCATCATTAAATTGTGTTGTGACTTAACAATAGAGCAGCAATAAGAAACCTCTTTTACTAGTTATTGTGTATGTGTACCTAGTATTGAAGTGGCAGTTACATGTTCAGAAAATATTGATTGTTAAAACAGGTTTTATGACCAATGTTTAATAAAATAAATTTTACAACAAAGGTAATCACCATTTTTCTGAGATTACGCATATGTTAATACATACTATGAAACTTGGCTTCTTGGAAAGACTGTACTGTAATCACCTTGATAACATTAAATGTTTATCTAGAGAAACACAGTTAAAAAATATGATAATGTTCATGCAGGTTCTTCGACATGAGGAGTTCTCTGAAGGATGTGAAGCTGCGTGCAATGGGTAAGGAAATAATTGATTTATGGAACTTATGGTTTTGAAAGAGGAAATTTGTATTAGATATACACAGTATAATAATCTTTCTTTATTCTTGTTATAAAGTTTATTTTAATCAGCCGGCCCAGTCACTCATTATGGACAACTACGGTGTTTTGATGGTAATTTCAACATTCATTATGGTTTATATATCTTAAATAGAAATAGTCAATCATACAAAAGCCGTAATGTATTCTGAAGTGACAAACAAAATGTTGTACATGTACAAAATTTTAGTAAAAAGTTTGTGAATAGACTGACTAGACAGTGATACTGCTACAGGAAGGATAGCAGTATGATTTATTCTTATGATGAGGATATTAATTTTAATCACAAATAAGTTTTATAGTGTATTAATTACGCTATAAAACAATATATTTCTTCATAATAAAAATAACAATGAATAAAATCAATAAATTAAAATTTTATCCCATTCCAGACCTTACGCGAATCGCTGGAGCAAAACTATGATAGGTTATGGGCCAGAAGACACACATTTTGTTGTAGAACTCACATACAACTATGGCATCACAAGTTACGAAATGGGAAATGATTTCATCGGTCTCACAGTGCAGTCTAGTGAGAGCTTGAAGAGAGCTGCTGCCAACAGCTGGCCAGTGAAGGAACAGGACGGCAAGAAGTATTTGGAGGCACCTGGTGGATACAAGTTCTTTATTATTGACAAGCCACAACCTGTGGATAAAGGTAAACTTAATTGTCTGTGTCTAAAAGTCAAATAATTAGTTACAAAACCCTTGTGGTGTCTAAATTTATCTATTTGACTAATTCCTTACTTTCCTTACTAAAATTATAAATACCTTACTATTCCTTACTATTATTATAAAGCAAAAGTGAATTTGTTTGTTTGTTACGCTTTCACGCCGTAAATGAAATTTTGCATACAAGTTGTCTGGAGTACGGAGAAGGACATATTATGCTACTTTTCATCCCGGAAAAAGTACTGTTACCGAGGGATCGGCATTAGTGCAAGCGGAGCCGCGGGAGAATGCTAGTTTACTAATAAGTTGGATATGTTACGACATATGTGCCAATAATACACACTCAATTAGGATAAAAGTTTACAAGATAAATAAATTTTCGTGTCGGGAGCTGCTTCCTTTTCATTTTATATAACAATATTATCTTTTAATTACTACCTATAGTTTTGAAAATCACGGCTACTTCAAACGCTTATTATAATGTTAGTCAGCATTACAATTACGATAAGATCATCTCAGACAGTCTGATAAACAAATGATAAGGGATTGTGTTCCCTAGATATGGTAATCAGAAACACGAATATGTCATATGATACCTAATCTAACTACTTAGACGGGTTGCACGTGGAGTGATTGACGTTTTGCATGTGCGTTAGCCGTGTTGTTTCCGGCAGAGTAGAATAGGACAACTCGTAGTCTTCCCATAGAGGTCGTAAGAGGCAATTTAGGAAATAAAAGCATAAATCTCATAAACATCTTTGAGACCTCTCCAACCTGTCTGGCCAGCGAGGAGAGTACACTCTCCTACAGGCCAATTCCTCTGCTCTGGCCAAGTATGACTCCGATAGATGGTCATGCTCCTGCCGTGGAGACTAAACAGACCTGATAATGATGTGCGTTAAGCCGGCTTTAGAATGTGCACGCCCGCTACGTCTACGAATGTCAGCATTTCGTAGCCAACGAGTTTTTAACACGAGGCCAGTAGCCAAACCATGCCAGTTAGCCAGTCGTTTTGTAAATGGAGACATTAGGCCAGGCCATACAAATCAAAGGGCTCTGTGTATATTAGTTGACATGCTTCATACACTTTCATATGAAGAGAATATGTCTCCATATGTGGAGCGTCCTACGTACAACTAGCGTACAAAAATGAGTCAACGCTCATACATTTGAAATCGACACTGCGACGTGTGCGAGAGACTGCGCCGCCGTTCGCAAGTGCGGTAGTGCCTTCATAAATGTAACCAGCTTTCGCCCGCGGCTCCGCCCGCGTCAATGTCGATCCCTCGGAAATAGTACTTTTTCCCGGGATATAAGGTAGCCTATGTCCTTCTCCATACTAGCAGAGAACTTGTATGCAAAATTTCATGATGATCGGTTCAGTAGTTACTGCGTGAAAGCGTAACAAACAAAATTACAAACTCACTTTCGCATTTATAATATAAGTAAGGATAAGTTATTACGTATTCATAGGGTAGTGCGGTAGTAAAATATATGGCTACTATATTAAGTACCCGTTACTACGTAAGTACTATTACTTATTCTGTGCCGTTATCATCAACTGGCGCTGTCCTAAGATTATGTTTGCTAAATTTTTCTTACTAACTAGATGTCACTCTAGTCTAGACTAGAAAACGTAACAAGTAAAGGCTGTAGAAGAAGTTCTCCTGATTTGTCAGGATCGTAGCAAATGAATATCCATAGTCTCTCTCTGCATACTACCATGGGAAAGTAAATACGCTCTTTCTAGTCAGTCTTTCGGCAAAATCTAATGAAAGGCATACTCTGTCTTATTTATAAATGGCCAATGGCATACTGTGTCCTATATAAATGGTATCTAGATTACTGATCATAAAAGAAGTACAGGTAATCTAGTTGAAAGTCGTTAAAAAAACTCATTAACGTGTTTAGGAAGGCTGTGTTTTGCCAATTAATGGCCAATGTTCATTGTTATTTGAAATCCTGATTTCATCGAATTAGTAAGAACAAAAAGAAGTTTCACATTTTAACTAACCTGTCCCATTTCGTAATGTTATTATAGGGAATATTCTTTATATTTTCAGATCCCGTGGTGAAGGTGACCCTGGCAAGTTCAAACCTGGCCCGTTCCATCGCCTACTGGAATGGCCTGTTGGCACTGAAGATCTTCGAGAAGACAAACAAAAGTGTGTTGCTTGGCTTTGGTGACGATCAGGCGAAACTTGAGCTGGTGGATATTGGTAGGTATTGTTCTACGATTTTTTTTAATAATTTGGATGACAAGCGGGTCACCTCATGGTACATGGACAACTGCAACACCAGAGTGTGACAGGTGCTTTGTCGGCCTTTCAAGGAGTTGGGGGAAGGATGGGCCCCCTCCGCCTCTCTCACTCACCGAACGAAGCATATAAGAGGTAAAGCTTCTACTCAGACATCGATTTTATGTGAGAGTGTGGTACTTCCGCGGACGACCCAGCCCATTCATGCTACTAGCAATTCATTTTGTCGGTAGCGTGGCTCTACCACGGCTAAAATTTTGCTACAGATGCATTGATAGCATTCGTGCATGGCAAATAACGTTGGATGTTGTTTGTTAAGTTTACAGTAGACGCGCGGTAGCTTAATTGATAAAGCACTGGTACTGGTACAAAGACCAAGTCGCCGGTTCGAATCCTGCCCGCATGTAATTTTTCCACCATATCTTAGAAAAGTATAACCCAGTTATATCAGAATATCATTATGAATGCATAAAAATAACTTATAGAAATAAAGTAGAATTTACATATGTTCAAATTGTACCACCTGCTATGGATTTGGTCTGAGTTGCTATGTCAGTAAAATACATGGTATCTCATAGAGATAGGCTAGTGAGTTATCTACGGTAGACAAATAAAAATTTTAAAGAAAAGATTTATCTAGTATAAAAAACTAGATACGCAATCCGCGATGAAAGTTAAATTTGGATTTAATTTGAATTTCAAAAGCTGACCGTTGTCAGCTTTTGAAATTCAGCCTCATTGATAGTGTGTGATTGATTTCCTTTGATCTAATTATTTTTATTTTCTAACAAAGCGTATTGCTATTTAATTAACATCTGTTACGTCATATGTTGGTACTACCAACAGGAAGTCAGATAATCGAAGAACACTGGATCGATTGCAGTTTTGTCATCTGAATTGCCATCTGTCGTCTAATACGAAATAACTGTGTGTAATGCAAGATCCTTTTCTTGTACGTGACGCGATAAGATAAGACCTAACAGTGCTAGACTCAAAGATAAGATCAAAAGCGTTTATATATTAGTTTTCTTGCTCTGTCTGGAAGATTATTATTAATTAATTCACTAAGGGTTGAGAAAAACCAACATGATTTTTGAGTTGGAGTGCATAAAACGAATGGTGTAGTTTACGCTCCATTTGTTTTTTAATTATATTCCTGGTAAGCTAATACGACGAGGTAAAAGGAGGTTCGTTCCAAACGGGAGAAATTTTGTGAGTTACGAGTTTTCGTCTCATCTGGTCAGTCCGAGATATCATCATCATCAGGTCTTTATACTACTGCAGGAGCATGACCCGCTCTGTACTCGGAGCCATACTTGGCTAGAGCAGACAGGCCTACATTTGGCCTACTCTCCTCGCTGACCAGACGGGTTGGCGAGGTCTCATTGATGTTTATGACCTTTGTAGCTTGTATTTCCTAAGTAGCCTCTTATGACCTCCATGGGAAGACTAGGAGTGACTCTTATCCTATTCTGCCGGACACCACACTGCTTACTCCTCAGTCCTAGAAATACATAAGGACAAATTTAACCGGGCTGCAATGCAACGATCTGGACTGGGCTGCATTATTGTGGTACTTGCTTATCACCGAGTCTTTCATTAGGCGCTTGGCTAGGCTTAAATCTTAGAATTTGAATAAAACAAAGTGTGTTTTAGACATCGTCTTTAGGGTTTTGTACCAAAGGGTAAAAACGGGACCCTATTAATATGGCTCCGCTGTCCGTCTGCCTTACGAACACCCTACAAGAAAAAGCCTAACGGTAAATAGCACGATCTCATTTGGTTGGTCCATATCACCTTCATGAGCTGACAGATCGTTCAATGTGACATTAGCTGTGTGGCACATAGCGCAGTCCTGTTGAAGCCTCAAGTCGTTGGTGTCATTAGATGATATGCCTCTAATTGGGGGCAAAAGGATAAATCGGACAAACATTTTCATAGAAAATGTATGTCGGATTTATCCGACTTTCGCGGTCAAAGGGTTAAAATTACCGTCCAAGCACTCAAGCTATATGTTTTAACATACGATTGTAGGTATTCAAATTTACATTGATCTTATTTACAGGTGGACCGGTGAACCGCGCCAAAGCATACGGCCGCATCGCGTTCTCGTGTCCCTTCGACCAGCAGCCCATGATCGACCAGAAGATCCAGGCGGCCAAGGAGACCATCCTCACCCCTCTCATCTCGCTGGACACCCCCGGCAAGGCTACAGTCAGGGTCATCATCCTGGCCGACCCCGATGGCCACGAGATCTGCTTCGTAGACGATGAGAGCTTCCGCCAACTGTCGCAGGTTGACCCTGCCAGTGACGCTGATTTAGACAAGTACATCAAGGCAGACAAGTCCAGAGCCCACTGAGATGTAATGCTTTTTGATTTTACTATAGGTATAGTCAGTGAGAATTAAAATCAAATCCTAAAACAGATATCCAACAACAAAAATTATCACGATTTGTATGGAAACCATTCGGACCTACTTTTTAGCACCTATTGTTAAAAAGTCTGATAGCAAATATGTCCTTACCTTTGGGTGCTTGCATTTTTTGGGATATTGCACCTAATTATCACGCAACGAGGCATTTTTAATTTTCGCTTCCTTCCGACTGTAACAACAGACGCGCGCCAGTAGCCGCGGCCTACCTTGACGCTTGGTGGGGGTTCGGACACCCAAAATAGGTGCATTCACGTCATCTATGTACAGTCGGGGTTAGATAAATCTGACCCCTCTAACAACAGATTTTAAATTATAGGGTCACATTTATCTGCCCCCGACTGTAAATCTATACCTGTGAATGATACCTCACTATGTCAGCGCTAATGAAGCTTACGCCTTCTGAGCCATAGCGCTCCTCACTACTACTTGAGACAAATAGGCCCCAATTTGAAATAATAATGCCACTGTGGCATAAAAAAAATCTCGAGCTTCTCCATACTTCGGAAGACACGGAGAAACCGTTGGTCCTGGCTGTCAGACGTGAAGCTACATATTATGTCAGATGTCTTAAGGCAGATTGAAAAATCTGACACCGGTGTTGGCCACTTACACTCTCAGAAAACAACACAACAAACAAGTAGTGGTAATAATATTAGTGAATGAACACATACATTTTTAGATCCCTTTGTGATCTAATTTAGAATACCGGTGTTTCTTCGTTATTGTACGTACCGTAAGTTAACTTTGGGTATTGAAGTTCGTTCTCACTGAAAGCTGCTCGCAATATTTTATCGTGTAGGTATTATAGAAGCAGTTTTTCTTATTATTATTAACCCACACCTATTATTTGTACTAACATCAACATAGTACAATGCTCAAACTGGAATTAATTAGAGTGGGTAGCTCTAAAGTTTTCCTTTTTGTTATTGCCACAAAACCACTTGTTTATCTGCGAACAATTCGACAAAAAGATTTTTTTAGTTATTATAAGTACAACAATCTCCTCAAAAATGCCTAGGATTATCCACAATCCTCTTTGTTGAATTAACGATTTTTTTAACGGCTGTATTGGATAAGATAGGCTCGTTAATCGGGGCTTAGATTATACTAATATGAAAGTTTTGCAACCTTAATGCAGTCGTTATTAAGATTCAGCTGTCGGCTTTTTACAAACCATAGGCCTTTTTCGCCTTTAAGAAAAATGTGTAGGTGTCTTGTTTTAGTTTTTCATGTAATCCTATGAAAATCTTTTGGTTTTTTGCATGATGTGTCCGTGAAGGCTATTGGATAAGTCCAGTAAAAGAGATGAAGAAGAAATTTGTTTATGGTTAGTAAAAACTTTTTAAAGTATTGTAAATGTGATAAATTTGAATTTATAATCTAAATATCTGTTTATTATTCGTTTCATTAAAAATCATTCCCAGTTTGAATATTTTTAGTTTGTAAGTTATAATAATATTTTTACCACTGTTAATTTGTATATGTAAAACATATTTTACATTATGTAATAATATGCTTAAATATGTAAGCACGTTGAATATAAAAATAAGACCAATATTAAAGTATTGTTTCATTTTGATGTACCTGAGAATTATAGTACAATGTAAAATGATTAAGTAATCAGTGGTAGAAGTTGTAAGAAAATGTGTAAGTTGTGAAGTTATTTTATTTAGAACCAATAAAGCACTATGTAGTAATAATACAATAAGCTTAATAAAATATTTTTTAATCAAAAAACCAAAATACAACTTCAACCCTTTACAAGTGTAAACTGGAGTTGAATTAAATTATTAACTTGCTTGAAAGCAAAATTGCATTTAATGTCCTTAAATCAAGGGAATTATAGAATTTAATTTCATCATTATATTATGTAATTTAAATTATACATTAACTTATTTATAATCGGTTATTTTTGGATCGGTGCCAGCCTACGTTTTATTTTACTAAATCTTGGATTAGGCATTTGTCTCCCACGTAAAAGTAAAATTAATTCTGCCTCGCGCTGTCCAAAGGATTGTTGTGAAGGTACGATTAAAATTTCCCTGATATCTTGGCTCTACAAAGTATAATATTACTTATTAAACAAAAATAATCATTCAAATCGATACATAATTGGCCGAGTAATGTCGTATACTACTTAATCCGTCGAATCACAAAATCTGCCGAATCCACGAATCAGTCTAATCCCAGAATCTGCCGAATCCACGAATCTGTCGAATCCCAGAATCTGTCCTATACCGAACAAATGCGCGTAACAAACAAAAACAAGTATGAAGTTGGTTAAAAATACAGAAGTATGTAACTACGAAACAAAACCACTTTGCCTAACTGCGGATCGTATCCGTATGTTGCTGTTATGTTTTATCAATATTTCATCTTGGCTGTCAACGTCATCATTATTTGACAGATTAACAATAAGCATGAGCATATTGCTTTATAACTCCTACAATTAGATTTTTTTCAAAAATTCATATAAAAAATATTGGATTTTTTTTAAATTTTGGATGTACATTTATGGAACTTTTGATTGCATGAATAAAAACCATCACTTCCGGTTTGTAGCAAGTGGTCAATTCCGTGCTGCCATATGTGGTTCAATCCTTAGGTCTTCAGAGTTCTCGTAAGATAAATGTATGTGATTTATCCTAAACCACCATTACTTCTAAATGCCTGAAAAGATATGAAAGTGTGAGCAATCGTTTGAATCCTTGCTTATCCTGAGTGTCATAGGCTTTATTTTGTTTTAGCAGGCCAGTTTTGGTTTTATTTTTCTTTGAGAAAAAAATGTATTGCTCTAGTTTGATTTATCGTTTAAACCATTTGCCACCACCACTGCTTCAGAGGATTCTTTATCACCTCGGCACCACTTCCACTCGCAGCATTTTCGTCGGTTTTTATTACCGCATAACTCCGTCATTTATGGACCGACTTTAAAATTCTATTTTTGTTTGACTGGGTATGCTTTCAAATAAGTCCCATTTAAATTTTATCAAAATCGGCACAATAGTTTGAAGTCGTTTCAGTTAGATAATCAAAAAATATTGGACACGTATTTTTTCTTTTGTCAAATAAACAATAACGTGACGTCAAAGTTTGCTAAAAATTGTAGCAAACTATGACGTCATACGGAACTTCAAAGGGCTATATCTTTATAATTTTTTGTATAATAGACAAAAGAAAAAATACGTCGAATATTTTTGAATATCTAATCTAACTGACGGACTAATTATATTTTTTTAGAAAACTAGCCTATTGCATGGAGAACTTTTTAAGCTTTTCTTGGGTTATTGATTTCAATACTATAAAATTAACAGGCTTCTTAAAGACCGGCATTGTGGACGGAAATTTTACTATAAACTAATACTTAGGTAATATAGGTAGGTATTTGATTCGTGTTTCAGTTGCATCCTCAGTTCAGATGTTTTAAAACGGGATCCACTTTTTAATGTAGTCGGTTAGAAAATATATTTTTTGCAAGTATATACGAACAATCGCACAGTCATATTTTATGTAGGTCAGGCAGCTGCTGACTCAGCCGTTTGCGCGCGGTCATTAATATCAGTTTTCGTTCAATAAATCAGACTAATTTTAGTACTCAACCTGGGTGGTATTTTCATATCTTCCCCCGCACCATCAAGGGGCAATCAGCTCACCTCATCAAGTGTAGGACGAGATCAGCCCCTACAGAGTAGGTACCTACCTAAATTGTACAGTAAAAAATATATCCAAATTGCATAGAGTTATCTTAAGATTGATAAAAAAGAAATTGACCAATACTATTTTGTCCAAAGGTATCTAATTTACTCTTTGCAACGAGGAGAACATTGCATAGAGTTATCTTAGAGTAAGATCGATAAAAAAGAAATGGAATAATACTATTTTCTCCAAAGGTATCTAATTACTTAAACAATCTGGCGATCCCTGCGCCCTTATCGCGTAATAAACCTTTATCGCTATAGCCGAGAACCAATCATTTCTCTATGCCAGTGTATCTCAAAGCGGAGGTTGCGTACCCCTGTGGGTTCGCGAAAATAATTACGTAATAGCGGCGCACATAACGAGCTAGTTTTGTTTTGCGAGATACCGCAGAGAAATGTTTTTTTTTCTTTTATGGCAAAATTCGGCAAACGAGGAAGCGGAATTTGTCATTGCACACAATAAGAAATTACTCCGCTCACCAATTAAGGGCTTTTCACTTTCCACTGCTCTTCCCACGGCCCCCGAGACCACCCTCGGTGGTATTTTTAGGGTAAATACATAATTAATATTCTAAAACAAATGCTTCGATTGCCAATTTAAGTATTAAAAAAATGATAGGCCGATATCAGTCTGGAAAAAATCAGGAGTACAAATACGCGAGGGCTAACAGTTGCTCTGAGGCTAACAGTTTGAGAAACTCAGCTCTATCTCTTTCGTGCAATGCCAAACAACGTAGGAGGAAAAGAGACGGCACTTAATCACGCAAAGGTAATCGCGGAAGGAGTTTTTCGTCATGGTAATTGTGTAGATAAGTCGAAGGCTTAGCACGCGACCCTAAGTTTCGCAACTGGGTTGTTTGGTCGATATCTGTCTATAATTAAGTCATTCTATACGCTCGCTTATACTTGTTACATTCGTATTCGCGACAATGCTATCTCAGTATCTACCCAGTTTATTTTGAGGAATAGGTACCTGACTTTAGAACTCATTTATCAATAATTACAAATGAATTTCCTCAATTTTAGAATTGTCTTAAAGTATATATTTATATGTTTGTTACCTGACACCGAACAGATTGATGTTTTTTTATTATATTTATTTAAAAAGAAATACTTCCATATCGGCCCCATAAAGGTTTCATCAAAATCTATTCAGTAGTTTGGTAGAAGTCATGCACATTGTAGAAACGGAATGCTAAAATCTGAATAATCAAGCTTTGGCCAGCGAATTAACGCCACCCATAATTTTATACTTATACTCCTAAATTATATTAAATCAAAATAATCTTATACTGCACTTCGGTGCCTAGTACTTACGTGTAGTATTTTTGGTAGATATTAGTTCTCAATATTGTATATGATATTGTTCAAGAGAACTAATAATTACCGCCAAAAGTGGCCACTTATGGTGGTTATCAGGTAGTTCTCTTAATTTATCAAATGCAAAATAATGAAAAGTTTTACCTAACACATTTAAATATTATTACACATATATACATACAAGTCATTTGCTCCCGATGTACAGAATTAGATTTTTTTTATTTGATTTGATTATGAGTAAAATAATAAAATTATGTGTGGTCGCTAGTTTCGCTGGAGTAAGCATAGAGAAAAGATAATCCTGAAGCCTGAAGCCCCTTAATAGGCGATGCGTTTTCCACCTTTTCGCCCACCCACACGCTAAACGCCGCGGCCTCAGCCGCAAAAAGTCCACTGCTGAACACAGACCTCAAGAATTTCTTGCGCTGCTTCGTCTCTTCCTATACATACACACATATGAATTTATACTTTTTTTTTTGCTTGCGGGGTAGACAGAAACTAGCTTGATAAGACCTAAGAGCCACATTAGGCATTTATGGGCGAGTAGGTAACGAAATGAAAATAGCGATGGGTTGATAGCTAACATGATTTCTCAGATTTTCGTGTATTCCCTCAATCGGCTAGTACGATCAGTGCGGGAAGAGAAGCAGTTGGTACGACTGTAAAAAAGTTCACCAAATCATATTACCTAGTGTATGTGCTCTGAGAACAGCGGACCCTGGGCCATAAACCAAGCTACGACCCCCACCCCCCTTTCGCTGCTTACGTAATATTTGAATACTTGGTAGGTAGGAATTTTGAAAAATCTTTTCTTTGTACGTAGTGATTATATAAAGTAACTACATAGAAAAGATTTTTCAAAAAAAAAACTCCTTTTTACGGAGACCATCGACTTAAGTGCATCTTTAGAGTTGGCGTGGCGTAGAAATGCTACAAAACTAGTTTTCTCTCATAAGGCCTCTGAACTTCGTAGCTGAGCGTAGCACCGCTACGGCGTAGCTTGCGCAGTTATTTCGGCAAGTCGCGAGCTCGAACTCACTAGCGGGCGCGGCCAAAAAGCACGTTGCTTCCCCTAGCATTGTGTCCGACAGAGATAGTATCAGTGATGAGCACACAGAAATATGGATGAGCAGTTAGACGCTATATCTCACGCATACGCCGAGTCGCGCGCACACAAACACTACCGAGCGCGTAAAAAATTGCAAAACGTCCTTTGGAAAATGGGGTTTTATGAAAAAACTACTGCATAAATCAATTATAAATAAAGTTAATTGAAATCTTCGATAATTGAACTTTGTCGGTACGGACTTTGTTTTCGATATATTATACTTCTTTTATTACTTATTTACGCCCAAAATTGTGTTAAAATTAGTAAGAAAAGCTAAAGTTTGTTGGCTCATAACTTCTTAATGGCTTTTTATTTTACTAATCTGTTACCGTACAGACAAAATTAATAATGAGACAAAACGATATCATGTTAAACTTTGGATGTACAATGTCAAACAATGGAGTACAGACCCCCGAAATTTGTATGGGAAAAGTATCGACTCGTTCAGCCTTAAAATCTAATTATAAAAACAATAAAAATTTGTATAAACTGATATTATTATAAGAAACTTTATTTTCAGGATAATGCAAGAAACGCCAGGACTTGACTATGAATTACAAAATATGTATGATGAATTTAGTAATGTATCGCTGATCTAAAATATACACACGCAAGCAATCTAGCAGAAAATCAAAATTTATTGAACATGACTGTGTGCTTGAGCCAAGCCTGAGCCCAAAATCGCGCTTGGAAATTCCTACTAAAGTTCGTAGCTTTGCTACGGCGTAGCTCTCTGACCTTGAGTTTTGTTGCAAGCAATCGCTTAGTGTCGGATTACTGACAGTCGAATATCTAGGTACCATTTGTTGGTAATAAATATTTTTATAAGTATCCCTTTATTTAATTAAATAAATAAATATATACGGACAAATCACACAGATTGAGCTAGCCCCAAGGTAAGTTTTAGACTTGTGGTATGGTATACTAACTCAACGATACTATATTTTATAACAAATACATATATAGATAAACATCCAAGACCCAGGCCAATCTGAAAAAGATCATTTTCCATCTTGGGCCTGGCCCTGGCCTGGCCGGGGATCGAACCCGGGCACTCCGTGTCGCAGGCTGGCGTGTTAACCACTGCGCCACGGAGCTGTCATTATAGTGATCTTAACATACATACATATATTATTATACTTTGATCAGGTAACTACTTACTTAATATATGATTTTCACTTAAGCATGCCCAATTAGCACCAAAATAAAGCTAGTTTTCTTTCAATTCAGTAGAAAATGTGGTCGGTATAAAAAGCAAACATTTTCATTTCGCGTTTATTGCTCCGGCCTTAGTAAAACTCAACTCGTTGATATTCGTCCTCGTTGTGTTTTGCGATATTCAGGAATTTCCATCAGGAGTTTTTTTTTTTATATACAAGACAAGGCCCATTTAATATTTTAAGGGCTGGGTCTCTTAGGTCAAAGAAATACTTTAGTAGCAAATTTCAAGAAATCGACAGGATAATTTTGTTTTTTGTGTTAAATAGTTGTTCTTTTATTAAATCAATAAATCAGCTATTTTGATTATCGACGTCAGTGACTTGGTATCCATCTATAGTAATATTATAAAGCTGAAGAGTTTGTTTGTTTGAGCGCGCTAATCCCAGCAACTACTGGTTCAAATTATAAAATTATTTTGTGTTGGATAGTCCATTTATTGAGGAAGGCTTTAGGCTATAAAAAATCACGCTGCGACCAAATAGGAGCATCAATAAAAAATGTTTTGAAAACGGGGGAAAATTATTCATAGTTAAGGACATCCGACGCGTGCGATGCGTAAACGGTTCAAGTTACCCAAAAAATGTGTATTAAAGAATTGTTACTCTTTAAACGAACTAAAAAAAAATTTCGCGACAATATATATCTATAATAACAGAAATTGCCGCAGTCAAAGTCGCGGGCAACAGCTAGTTGTAGATAATAGTAAAAAGTTGTTCGCCAAGAAAGTGTTTTTTGTTTTTTTTTTGTATACAGGTTGTCTTTTTCGTGTGTTTTTCTAAATGTTCAGGTCCAGATATCTTGAAAATTAGCTTGTTTTTTTTTTATTTTGCATCTTAAGCTATTTTTCTTACTTGTGGGTTTTAGCCCTTAAAATATTTGCGCTTAATTTAAATTGACCTTATATATCTATCTTTTAAATTAGACCAAATTACAGATAGAACAGTTACAAAGTTTGATCAAAATCGGTACAGTAGTTTCAGGGTTTATACCTAACAACATAATCACACAGATACAGACACACATACAGAGAGTATTTTTCTTATGCATTAAACTGGACCAGTTTATTGTTTTTCAGCCTTGAGCTATCAGAAGTGGTCCTAGCCAGTATAAAGTACTTTTTTTCTTTCCTCTTTAGTCTTTGTACCTAGTAGTCAACGATTAGTGCACATACAGTAATAGTTGTTTGACCACTAATAGATATGTCTAGTATCTCTCCTTATTTCGCTACCGATCCAACTTATTATTTCCCCCATGTCCTTTCCCCAACTCCTTGAAAGGCCGGCAACGCTCCTGTTACACCCTGGTGTTGCAGTTGTCCATGGGCAGCGCTGGTCGCTTACCATCAGGTGACTCGCTTGCTCGTTTGCCGCCCTATAACATAAAAAAAACTGAATTTAATTTTTAACGGTGTACGTCGCAGTCAACGGTGTACGTCGCAGGCAAAGTGTAGGCCCAACACCATACTGAACAAATGATGCTGATGGGTGGTAGATGATGTTGCGGAGATACAAAACCACGTCACATCGTAAACTGGTTTATTGCTCCTTGATAATATGACATCTTGATGGTTGGACGTGACGGGTCCTTTCTCGTTGGCTGGCCGATAGTAAGTATCTCCAAAATGATAGGAATTTTGATGCTAATTATAGTAACAAAACCGGTGACAAGCGTCCTACATAAGGCCGCGTGCCGCCTACTTGTGCGATGTAAGCTCATACACCGATGCCATTAAAGACGTTGTTATGATCATGTTTTAAATCTACCATGGGCCTGCGGGTTTATGTATGTATTCCCACATAGACAATGGAAGAAAAATTATGACCTTTGTGGCGCAGTGGTTAACATCCGGGTTTGATGCCCCGGAAATATTTTAACTTCATTCTCACAGGTATTTGCCCGCGGTTCTGGATCAACCCAAGGAGGGTTGGCGTCAGGCATGCAACTGTCAAAACTTTAATATTTATTTATTAACAAGCAGACCCCGTGCTCCGTCGCATCATTGTTGAGGAAACAACCAAGTAAGAAGAGTAAACAGAAGAAAACGTTCTTAAAAAATTGCACATTATATTTCCTTCTGCTACTCTTGGTACCTGCTCTTGCTTAACAAAAAGTGAAAAAAGGGTGCATTTTTATTTCCTTTATATATCGTTCAGAATATCTGGACTTTAGTGTAATGTACACCAGGAAGTCAATACAACATTTAAGTTAATTAATATAAGTTAGAATAACTTGCTGCTGGTCATTAAACTAAGTTCAAGTAAGTAAAACATTCTATGCGGTATGCTAGCTAGATGCTAGCAATAAAATCATAAATTCAATCGATTGCTTTCAAGGAACTGTCTCTAAACTAATAATTCAGTATCTAGACTAGAACTTAATGCCTACGAACTTAAACGCCTAGGTGGGTACTTAGTTTAAAAAGGTTTAGGTATATAAATTTTAGATTTTAGTATTAGATAACATTTGCATGTTTAAGTGATCAACTTATATCTTTTGTTATTTTATATGCGAGTACATAACTACCGACATACTTATAAAGCTATTTACATATTAGAAACTTATTAAATCTGTGCGTTTATCAAAGCAGATTAAACGCTCTGCTGGGTATCACGTCGATATAATAGATCCACGACCTATCATAAATTTCATTGCAATCGAGGATCCGGCTGATCAATTTGGTCGCAGAGTTGGGTGGCGGGGCGCGGGCTCTGTGCGCTTGCGCGGTCCCGGGCGCAGCGCGGAGCGGCGGGCGCGGCCCGGCCGGCGGCAGTGCGCGAGACGTCTGCCGCGCCGCCGCTATGGCCGCGACGCGCCGCCACCGCTGACCGCAGCGAACGACCGCGCCCGTCTCCTGCGATACACTCGGCCGCCCGGTGGCACACACCTCGCTGCGCCGCGGCCGCCGCTAGGTAAAGTATCCGGCTGTCGCGTACTCTGCTGCCGCGTTTTGCTGCGCCCGCTCCTCGCCTCGCGCCGTTCCTCCGCCCACCGTTCATGACGATACATAGGTAACGTTATCACGAAAACAGTCAGTAATCCCGGGTCTATCTCGCTACGTCACTCTGGCCTCTCTGGACTTGAATCTGCATTGGTGACTTCCTAGCCCGACGATCGTGTGTTGTTCAGCCAACTGCTCTGATGCTTTATCGGTTAGTTACAATTTTCCTATATTCGCCTTACCTCTTCTCTATATCTAGCTATATTGGTTGTGTTTTCGCTATCATTAGGATAAAAATCTAGTATATGGATTGTTTAGGCTAGTGCTTGGTGCTAGTGCTTGGTCTAGGTGGGTGTTACATAATGGAGCATCGGGCTGTCGTCCGTCGATCGGCGGCGACGCCACCGTCTGCATTCGGGCTTCGATACGGGACGACACGATGCTCCCTTGTGAGATGCCCTTATACTTATACTTATTACTGGAAATAAATAGCAAAAGTACCTAGTATTTTCCTTGTTGACATGCACAAGTTACAAAGTCATAATGCTGCTTGATTATTGAGCTGTTAGTATTTGTCTTATGGTAAGTATAACTGATTGTGAAAAAAAAAATATTTGCCTGAGTACATACTAAATGATGGTAGGTATAATCTGTTCCAATCTACAAAAAATATAGGCAGACAGGAAAAATAATACTATATATGTGTCTAAGTACCTATAACCAACTAAGTGCTTACATATTTTGTTGTAAATATTTATCAATTTGCTAACTCTAACCAACTGCTTACATAACAAATGGGTAGCCTCTAATTAGTTCTAACAGTCGGAAAAACCGAGTAAACGCTAATACGCGTCGTCTCCTGTAGATTGTGGAAGCAATGGAGACGCGCAGAGGTCGAGTTAGCAGTGATCGGTGTTAATGACTGGTAACTCGGCGAGAGGCAGAAATGTGCCATACTGTCCATGGGAAGAGACGTCCCGCTAGTCAGACGGCTGTCGTTATGCGGAGTCGTAACCGCGCCGGCCAGAAATGAGGTACCGTACTCTCAACTCGCAAGCAAAAAGAAATACCATGTAAACGACTTATTGTTTTCATAAACTTAAAGCCGAATTCGAAAAAGGAATCGCGAACTTTTAAAATTAGAACGAAACTCATGAAAAGTCAATTAACAAGGTTGTTTACATTTCATTTCTTCTCGTTTGATATTGGGTAAACATTTTGACACTACATTTATGTAAATTCGTTTCATTTGCGTCCATTATGGTCATATGAAGATTTGCAGGGAATTTCTTATTAGTGGTAGCTCTTTATGAGGTAAAAACTATTACCTATAGACCGCCTTTGAGGTTTTAGAAATCGAAAGTGAGGATATCGTTTGTTATTTAAATTTCCAATATCTAGATTTGAGTTATAATGTATGTAATCTATTTGCTGTTTTATTATTATAGACTTTATTTAATATACTAATATAAACATGTACCTATACCTATATCCCGCAGCAAGACTTTGTTGCCGATTCCAAAGGTTAACCTTTGATTTTTTTTAGTAGTAATAGAAATCTATTACTCTAGTTATACTCTGTAGGTATTTACAAAACAGGATCAAAATCTTTTTACTCTATAAATTGAGGGATAAACTGAGGTGACCAACTGTTTATACACTAGGTGAAAGGGATGAATATAAAATCCTTGTAAACAAATTGATGAAAATAAGGGTAATAGTTAGGCTGTTTTCCGAACAGATCATGGGTACACGAAGTCATGGGTATGGACAAAGATAATAGGTACAATACCAACATTGTAGTACGGATAAGGATAAAGCAACTATCATTTCGAAAAAGTACTGTTAACTAAGAAACTTATTAATCGAACAGAAGAAAGATAAATGTATTATCAAAGCTATATTTCTATAAAATTTTCTGTGGAAAATTTTACATCCTTTAAAGCCTTTTTAAAAAGAAGGAAAAATACCAGCCAAGTGCGAGTCGGACTCGCGCACGAAGGGTTCCGTCCGATATCTATAAAAACGGCAAAAATAATGTCTGTTGTATGGGATGGCCCCCCTTTAATATTAATTTTATTTTTATTTTATTATTTATTTTTAAAGTGAATATATAACTAAATATTGTGTGAATATTTCAAGCGTCTACCTATTGCCGTTACCAATATCAAGCAAAAACAAGCCAAAAAATCACGTTTGTAGTATGGCAGCCCCCTTAAATAATTATTATATTATATTTATTAGCTGTTATAGCGGCAACAGAAATACATCATCTGTGAAAATTTCAACTGTCTAAATATCACGGTTCATGAGATACAGCCTGGTGACAGACGGACATCAGAGCGATAGGGTCCCATTTTTACCCTTTGGGTACGGAACCCTAAAAACAGTAATAACATTAAAAAGCCCTTCGGGCTAGTAAGTGACCAATACTGTTGAAAAGAGTTTCTTCCGGCTTTTTTTCTGCAGTGGTCGGTTTCAAAAATAATATAAATATTATTGTGAATTGACTTAAAAAATGTTTTGAATTGATTTTATTTATCCCTTCCATGCTTAGGTATTACGATTTCCAAGTTTATTCCGCGGTACGCATAAACATTTTCCTATAAACAGATTCCGATCTTACGAGCACTAGCAGTTTTTGCCAATCGGTTAGTTTCATTGCTCCTCTGGTTAATATAACGACGTATTAGACATTTGAAAAATAAGCTGGCGTTAATTTATCTGTTTTTATAGGAGTAGTCCGATGGTCCAGTGGCATGAGAATTATTAGCGCTAATGTTAACGCATGTTAAGGGCCCGTACTACCTCACACTGCTTTGCATGATTGACTGTAATATCAATAATAATTAAATACTCAATGTGAAATAAAAATGCAGCAAAGTTCAGGACTAACTCTGGTAACTATCTGACTCAAAAATACGATTGCGTTAAATTTTCTCGATAGAAAAAAATTGCAAAGTTGCCTCCAAATCACGTCTAATTTACTCGGTATATAGCATTATTCACCAAATACATTAATATTAACCTTGAAACTTTTGATTATTATTGCATTACAGATAAGGCAGCCATCATATGTTTTTTTTTTCGAATAACCTTTGAATATTCCTAAAAAACGAAAATATCCAAAGTAGCCAACGCGTTTAGACCATCCGCGTTTGTACCGCCACGCCGCCTGGCATATGGCGGGCTCTTAACAAATGTTTGCTGCCCCAATTGTAAAATCTTGCTGCCCGAATAATTATTTATCAGCCCAACCTACAAATAAGTAATACCTACTTAGTCTTAGGGCCCAACTAAATACTTTCCATAGTTTTTCAATTGTTTATCGGACAACGTTGTCCGACGCGGCGAAATTGGAGTCAAACGCACTCAAATCACAACACATATAAAACAAAGTCGCTTTCCGCTGTCTGTCTGTCCCTATGTACGAGATGATAGAGTGATTTAAGACGAAGGTTATGATACACTGCACCCGTGCGAAGCCGGGGCAGGTTGCTTTAACGATAAACACATTAAGCAGCCCAGACGTAGTTTTTTTAGAGATAAATAAAAAAATAGTTTATATAGGATAGGATAGGAACAAATCCTAATTATAGGTACCTACCCAACACATTAGATTTAACTCATGCACTGACGAGATTTTGTTACAATTCATTGTTTAAAAACGCCGGCGTTGTTTACTGAACTACTACTTTCTATACTAATAGCAATGTTTTTTTCAAATATAAGAATTTTGATATTTTATAACTATTTCTCCTAAAACGGCTGTAATAAATGATTCCAATGATATTACGAATATAGGGGCAGAGAAAGGCATTTAGAGGTCACCAATATGACATCCTTAAAGAAGTGTAATCGCTAATATGGTCTCCTTTTAGGTCATCTTATTAACATCTATTAAACACATGATTGAAATGGTGAGTGTGTCATGTCACGGCATGACTCACGATTGCAACATCGGAGGCCTCTACGTAGACGGAGACGATGGCCAAACATTAAATTAAGTAACATGATACATCAATATTGCAACTAAGTACGCATTTTTGACGTGATAACGTCTTATAAATCGATGAACACCGGCTGCACGCATGAAAAAGTGTCACGTTCCGTGTGCAAGCAAGAGCGCGGAACAAGTGATAGAGAGGTACGATCGGCTTGTGACGCATATCTCTCTTCCACCGTTATCACGTAAAATTCGTCCGTAAACCGACTTTACAGACAACATATTTTTTTATTGTTTATTTGAGTACTTTTGAACCTTATCAGCTAAGTATAAGGTGGTACACGCAAACACAAATAATATCTTACACTCTTGCCTTGAAATTCCTAAATTGTAATTGGCGCGAAACAGTGACCCGAGGAAGGTTTTTTCATTCTTTGGCAGTTCGCATATTAAAGGACGAGGCGAATCTAGAGGTACGATGAGCAGGAATATCCACCACATATGGGTGGAATCCCTGCCTACGCCGCCGCGTCTTGTGTCGCGCGCAATCGGGCAATTCCTGTGAACACACGCTTCATGACAAAATCACCTGCCGGCCTATTTGCTAACTCAGTATACAACGTTTTGATAGTCCCTTCAACATGGGAGACAAATGCCTAATCCAACGTATAGTAAAAAAAAAACATACATTACGTTTTTATATATCTTAAATAAAAATAGTTACTCATACGAAAGCCGCATAAAGTGACTATTAAACCGTTGTAAACTGAGTTAGCAAATAGGCCGGCTAGTCGTTGTAAAAGGTAATCTCCTAGGCTGAACTGGGACTCGGTGAGTCATGTTTGCCGAATGGTACTGGAAAGATAGGCTTCCTCTCAAGACCCGCGTTACAAAAGATATCTTAGGAGATCCATAGCCATTCTGAGATGCCAGGGTCTCCCACTTACAAAAAGCCTAAAAGTTGGAAAGACGATTTGTCCGCTTTTAACAAAACTTAAAAACAAATAGCAAGAGATAATTCTAATTAGAAACAGAAAAGGGAGGCTAGAAAAGAAACTTAATACACGATCACCTCTTCATGCCAATTTTTTTCATGGTTGTGTTCTTCATAAACAGGTAGTCATGAAATATGACGTGAAATGTATGGAGGATAACATGGGTACTTAGTCATGTTATCCTAACCAATCGTCACCACAATTACATCTTCAGTGCGATATAAAATTAACATAATGTTGAGTGGCCTCAGCCTTTTCCTTAAAATAATATTATCATCTTTCTTAAACACTAAGTGAGCATAGTATTTTGTAATAACATTAGATACGGAACGATACGTAGAACCATTGAATTTTAATAGTTACAACAGTTCTATGACATTGCAAATTGATATTTGCAACGAGTGACTACTGATTCTTATTGATTTTGCATACAAATAGTTATATTAGCACAATTACAACTAATAGGGAATGTCCCATTGAAACTTACTATCCTCTAACTATCCCTGTGCAATTTGGGAACTTGGCACTGAATACAATATGCAATTAGAATATCATTAGTCCAATGTCATCATTAATCAATCCTTTTCAGGAGTTACCGCCGAGTGTTTTCACTTTTACACACTTTCCATATTTGTATCATTGCCAACGCCAGGCACGTCCAGAGCGGCTGGAAATCGGCCAAAAATAGCGAGCAATAGGAAAATTTTATTGTTGTCATTAGACCACATTCACCTTATTAATATCGCTATTTGGCAAAGGATGGTCGGGAAATGGCATGACAGTTGAAATTGTTTTAAACTTAGGTACTTACGGCGCATGAAAACTTTCTGTTGTTGTTTATATTCGTATTGGTTACATTGTATTTTTATATCTATAATTAATTGTTGGACGAAATCCAATTATTTTTCTATAAAAATTTTTCTTGAAATAATTGCCACAATACACTTATAAGGAATAAGGACTAACTCACAAAAACATATAAAATACACTGATAATAAGAATGTACCCGACATTCTCATGCATCATGCATACGATGTAGTTTTGCACCGATGATGCACGATTGTATATGTAACGTTAAATATATAGGTAAATGTCGCAGAAACATAATGATACCAGGGATATCTTGAAATCTCCAGGGATACCACAAAATCACGACAAATGTCGAATAATCTTGTTTAATATTACGACTTATTACTAAAACTGTTTAGTGACATGATAAAATACTAATATATTGTCAGTGATATGTCGTTTTACTAAATCAAAACTATTTTATAAAAATGAACTTTAGATATGGCTATTTCTCCAAAAAAACGTTATTCTGTTGATCGCTCTGGTGCTTTTTATTTACCAGTAGTAAATAAGTTTTATATATTGATTTACACCGAGAACCGTAAGAGAATTATATTTTTCTTATTGGCCCTCTTTTTTAACAAATGGTTTTTGAGATATTTATTGTTGAACTTTTTGAGACCAGAGCGATCAATATAGACGCCAGATCGATCAAAGAATACCATTAATTATAGGCAAATAATAATATAATGAATATTATTTGTTTTCAACGTGGCAATAAATAAATTCATTAAAATATAACACTCAACTTACTATAGAAATATCATTGTAAAACCACAATTAAGTGAACATGAACAGATAAGAAAGCAGAACTTTCTTTAAAGGAAAAACCATTTAAATATATACTTTTAATTCTCTTGCTTTTTATGTTCGTACAGGTATTATTTTTCTAACAAAATTAATGTAACAAAAAAACTTTTAAAATAAAAGAGAACAAAGCAAAGTAGTGCCAATTAAATTATTTGACTGCTAAACAACAGAAATAAAAATAAGAAGCTTTTTTTATTGATCTTTTAGTTAATGTTAGTTATCTACATTATAAAATAAATAAATCTAAACAATTATGAGCGACTCTTTACTTAAATGTTGCTCATAGTTTCATACATTATAGCAAGTATGCTTTGTGTTTTATTCATTTTTGTCGACCGTTGGGCTAAAGCAGAACAAACATTCAAAAATAATTTTATATTTATGATATTAATTATCTGCTAGTGGCATATATATCTTAATATTATTTCGATCAATTATAACTGTAGATTTATATAATGTTAATAACTGAGAGCTAATATAATATATTTTATTGCATGCTGTGTTCACTCTGAGAAGGTTGTTCAATTTTCATGTTTATATGGCTTTTCGTTTTTATTGTTAGCAATGCTTGTAACAACCAGTTTGTGAACCAAATAAAATATATATATATAACTTATCTATAATAATTATACTAATATTATAAACAGGAAAGATTTAATTGTTTGTTTATTTGTTTGTTACAATTTAACCTAATACTAGCAGATATTATAAATTCAAATGTTTGTTTGTTATGTCTTCAAGTCCTCATTAATAAACCGATCTTCATGAAATGTAATATCGGAACCACACACAAAACCTAGAATTTGACACTTAAAAATAGCTATTAGAGTTATGCGTTATTGCTAAATTAGATAAATAGTTTAAATGTAACTTAACAGAAACAAAATATTTTGTTTCAATTCAAAACAATATATTTTTATACTGCCATACATTCGTAAAACATAGCCAGTTGGTGCTATTTACAAAAATATATCAAAATAATACACTTGCAGCAACCTTTTTACAAAAAAATAGCTTAATATTACTCCAATACCTCAATAATTTTATAACATTATTGATCGCCATGGCCATAGCAGTCAAAAAAAGTTACATTTTCATCAATTTTGGCAAAAGTAATAACATTAAGAATTCCACTCTTTTACATTATTTTTATATTTTCAATATAAACACTCTAGGCCAAACAATTAGCATAAGAAATAACGTGTCATTAAAAAAATCGAAACATAGCAATCAATAATTTTGGAAACCAAAACCAGAGTGATCAGTTACTTACCTTCGTAAATCGCCAATGCGTGAACGCAGTGCACCACAAATCCCTACAAATGTTGAAACGCGACTGGCAATAGCTAGCTTATGGGAATACGGGGCAATGCGTTCAAAAACTAGGGAGGTGCAGACGATTTTATATCGTCCCAGAGTAATCAACGAAAACCGTCGGACACATCTTTCTTTTAGCATTGACGCAAAACTAAGTAAAATTCGCATGAAATTTATTTAATTTACTAGCTATTGCCCGCGGCTCCGCCCGCGTTAGTGTCGATCCCCCGGGAACAGTAGAATTTTCCGGAATCAAACATACTCTATGTCCTTCCCCGGGCCTCACACCTCCATACCAAATTTAGCGTAAAAAAACGACAGATAGAATTACTTTAGCATTTATAATATTAGTATTAGTATGGAAGTATGGATATTATTTATACTTCAAAGTCCAGAAATTAGAAAATTTCTATAAAATCTTTACCCTCCCATTTTACCCCTTTAGGAGTGAATTCAGTCCATTTCCCCCACATATATCTTTTTAAATTGTAATCGAGAACTTACATACCTATTTATTTTCATACTTCATAGTCCAGAAATTAGAAAATTTCCAAACAAACTTTACCCCCCTTCTGGGGGATTTTTTCCAGTTAACCTACACAGATCTTTTTCAATTGTAATCGTGAATTTATTTACATATTTTCATACTTCTAAGTCTAGAAATGAGTAAATTCCTATACAATCTTGACCCCGCTATTTTAAAAAATATTCCGGTAAAATGGACGATATTTTCCCCTGTAGGGTACAGGGGAAAATATCGTCCATTTTACCTACACAGATATTTTTAATTGTAACCTAGAACTTATATACTTATTTTCATACGTCTAAGTCCAGAAATGAGAAAATTTCCATACAAAGTTTATACCACCCATCCACCCCCATTTTACCCCTTAAGGGGGAATTTAGCTAATTTCATCTACCTACACACATTTTTTTAAATTTTAATCTAGAACTTATATACCTACTTTAATACTTCTAAGTCTAAAAATGAGAAAATTCCTTATAAATTTTACCCCTTTAGAAGTTAAATTTCTTAAAAATACTTTCTTAGCGCTCACTCACATCATTAAAAGAACCCCTGTACCAAATTTCAAGTTTCTAGGCGCAGCAGTTTTGGTTGCGTTGATATATAAGTCAGGTTTGCCGTTTGCCCGCGGCTACGCCGCCGCCGTTAGTGTCCATCCCTCAGGAACAGTTTGGACCCTTAAAGGGGTGACTCAGGTCATCAATATGAACAACTTTTTCTATGGGACCAATGCCGGGAACTCAAAAAAAATTTCGTCATTTCCATACAAAAGAGTCCCGCCGCCCGGCCAGTTTGTATGGGAATGTCGAATTTTATTTTGACTTCCCACCATTGTTCTCATAGGAAAAGTTGTTCATTTTGATGGTCTGAGTCACCCCTTTAAGGGTCCAAAACGATAAAAAATTCACCGTGTATATTTGCAGGCAAACTAATGCCTTGAGTTCATTCAAATGACGATAACTTTTTTTTTAATGAACCGATTTTGATGAAACAAACTTTAAATGTTTTGCTGGGTTAAAACAAAGCAATTGGTGAAAGTTTGAAGTAAATCGGTTCAGTATTTTCGGAGATAATCGTGATACAGACAGACAGACAAGAAATTCGAAAAAAATTTTTTTGCTTTCTATTATTCTTTTTAAGTGTCCCTCTATCCATTTCAGTCAAAAATTCTAAATGTACAGACAAAATATTTTTACTGTTTTATTATATGTATAGATATAGATTAAAACCACATTGTTTTTTAATATTTTGAACATTTATGCTGGTCAAAATAAGGCAGCAGAAAAAAGATATAAAACATTTTTGTAACAAATCTGGAGTAAGGACACACCAGATCGATCAACTTTTGATGGATCGCGATTTTTTTTAATTTACTTCTAATTAAGTTAGGAATCATTAAGTAAATGTCCAAGATAGCCTGCATTCCAAACTACAATAAACAATATTTTGAATAACAAATTTATCTTTAGAAAACTCGATTCTCCACCAAGACGCAATTTTTTTTTCGTTTGGAGAAGTAGCCATATAATTTAAAAATGACTAATACTTTAATTGTTTTTAAATATAATAATATGACATAATCCATCATCTATCATTGAAAATAGGAAAAAATATTATTATTTTTTTAATATGTAATTAACTTTATGAATTGTTATTTGCATGCCAAGATAGGTTAAAAGTGTGATAAAGCTGAAAATAAATAAATAAATAAAATATAAATATATACGGACAAATCACACAGATTGAGCTAGCCCCAAAGTAAGTTCGAGACTTGTGTTATGGGATACTAACTCAACGATACTATATTTTATAACAAATACATATATAGATAAACATCCAAGACCCAGGCCAATCTGAAAAAGATAATTTTTCATCTTGACCTGGCCGGGGATCGAACCCGGTCACTCCGTGTCGCAGGCAGGCATGTTGACCGCTGCGCCACGGAGCTAGTCGCGCAAAATAAACTCAAACTGGTATATTAAAGTATTGATTACCCCGAAACTCAATTTTAAAAGCAGATACAACTTTCACAGATTCAGTGCAAAATGTTGAACAAGGTCCAGTGCAAAACAAAAAAATATTTTTGAAAGAAACTAATATTTGAAAGAAACTAATTGTTTTACCTAATTCAATGATTCAAGGAATCACAAATCGCTGACTCGTTTAAATAGTAGAACATAATCTTGAGCCTGCATGCTTATAACCTGATGACATCAAAGAGTAAATTGTCTTCTAAAAGCATGATCATATAATTACGTTTCATATACGCCGAAACGAGGTTAAAACCATTTGGAGTTATTATCCATTCAGGGTGCCTCTCGCACGACGCGAGCAGTTATCTCACTTATCTAAAGGTGCTTAAGCCTCCCGAAATTCCCCCATGACTCTTAAATTTACGACTTGAGAAGAGATTTTAGCGGACGCGGCCTTATCTGCTTTATCAGAAGATATTGCGAGTCGCCGTGTGTCTGTCGTTTCTAAACAATAGTTGTCGATATTACACTGAATGTAGAACTGTGTCGAAGTTAACGAGTTGTGAACAGGGATAGATTAACATGTGTTTGGAACAACTGCATAGCTGTGCTCGGCGAGTGGTACCGCGTGGTTTGGACTGAATCAATGAGCTCAGTCACACCGAGGAGTATACTTAGTAACAGTGACGTGGAACGCACACATGATTTAATTTGAGCCGGAATCGAGGTTAGTAATGATTTTCAAATGACTGTCAATGTTTTGTATACTTAACTGTACACTTATCAATAAATAAATAAATATCACATACTTAGATTGAGCTAGCCCCAAAGTCAGTTCGAGACTTCTGTTATGAGATACTAACTCAACGATACTATATTTTATAACAAATACATATATAGATAGACAACAAAGCTCAAACCAATGTGAAAAAGATCATTTTCTATCTTAACCTGACCGGGGTTCGAACCCGGGACCACAAAGCTCGTCATACACTCTCGTCACTGATAACATTTGAAATTGTCTGAAACTATTTACGGGTTATCCAGGTAAGTCTGATATTTTAAGGAAACTCTCGAACTGTAGACATATCATTTCATATTAAAATCTCTATCTGGTGAATACTACTATTTGTATATCAGGTCATCGTTTTGTATATTTGGTTAATACATCATATATATGGTATCAAGACTGTCAAGAAGAAAAATATTGGACGTCTTCTGATGCTCAGTGGTATTGGCAGTGCCTTGAATCGCAGGGTCCCAGGTTTACTCCCCAGTCAGGTCATAATGGAAAATTGCCTTTTTCAGATTATTATGGGTCCTGGATGTTTATCTATATAACTACCTATGATAAAAAATACTAGTATCGTTGAGTTAGTCACCCACGACACAAGATCACAACTTAGTGTGGGACAAGCTTAATTAGTGTGATCTGTCCCTATACATTTATTATTAATACTTTCATGCTTAAAACAGTTTAATTTGTCAAGCCTTGTAAATACTTATTTACACAAAAGTATAGTAGAGCCAAATATTAATAGGCTAGTAGGTATTTTGATTGCTTTTCTGACTTTCTTATCAATAATTTCGCAGATAAACCTGAACTCAATGGCATCAATAGATGAGTTTGTGAATTCTACAGCATGGCTTGTCAAGGTACCGATCGTTCTCTAGTGGCGCGTCAATTGTATGTTTGTTTGTGTTGGCGTATCATCATAACCGCAGATATCTACGATCATAACTAATCTCTGTTTGTTTGTCCTCTTTTCACTTCAAACGAAGATTGTGCTGTTTTTGGTCGAGTTGGTATGTTATTTGTTATTTTTCTTCACATTCATACTAAAGAATTATCGAATGAAATTCGAATCCCTTACTATGGGCCTCATAATCATAAGACAGCTCAATAGCTCTTTGGGGGGAGAGGTTTATGTTCGTTGTTTCTCTGTGAGATCGTATCAGAAGCGAGGAGATTCGTAGGGGTCCGACAAAAGTCACCGACATAGCTTAGCGGATCAGCTCTTTGGAGTGACAATGAGCGGGGCACATAGCGCGTAGAACCGATGGCCGATGGGGCAGAAAGGTTCTCGAATGGCGACCACGTAGCGCCAAGCGCAACGTTGGACACCGGTCAGATGGTGGGTCGACGATATCATCATACTTTATTGAGTGGAGGTAGTAAAGGCGCTTCGGAAGGATAGTACGACTACGAGGTCTTTTTTATCCTAAAAGTCATACAATCATGACAAACTGATTTGACCAGGAGGAAACATCAGCATATGACGAGTATCGGGCGTAGGTACATCATCAAAACTTCGCTAGACACTGTACAAAAAAGGAATTGGTGACGCGATGATAGGGACATTAGGATTTTGACAAACTTACAGATTTGGACGTTTTCCCTAATACATATTATTTCATGTTTAATCTCTTGAAGTGTCGAATCGTGTTGTTTTATAGAGATTTTTGTTTAAAAGTATATCGTAAAAGAATAAAAACCGCATGCACGAAAGAAACGGTAGGACCCCCAAATCCCACGCTTTTGTTTTTGTACAAAGTCAAATTTACAACTATTAAACTCGAATTATATTAGTATACTTAAAGCACTTCGCACAAGTAGATAGGTATTTATTTTAAGCCTATGTTCATGGATACTAACGGTGAACGAATTTTTTAAATCGGTCCTGTAGTTTTGGAGCCTATTCAATAGAAACAAACACACCATCAAATCTTTCCTCTTTATAAATATTAGTGGCGAAGTGTAGAAGGTGCCATCAATAGGAAGTAATCTTGGTTGGAACGTCGCTATTATGTTGATTAGGATGAACTAAGTTGATTAGGATGACTATGAGCACACTACGACTATGTAAAGTAAAGGAATAAATAACTAGGTAGGTACCAGTTACTTTTAACGAGTTAAACCTTGAAGATTGTTACACGTGAGCCATTAGTATTAATCAAAGAATGCTGGCAGTAGACCTATGTTAGTGATACTTTGTGTCAATCTATACCAAAGTTATGAAGTTATTGGATTACTAGTTAGTTCTTTTTTTATTACTTACTAATGGATCAAGAAGCTGCAAATGTGCTATAGAGAAGAAGAGAAGAGATAACAATATCTGATACGATATCTTATGCGGTAACTGCTGTCCATGAGATTTGCAAATTAGTCAAGAAAATCCTAGGGAGCTGCCTGCGCATCGAGCGATTTTATGTAAAAATTAGCTGTTGCCCGCGACTTCTTCCGCGGCAATTACTATTATTATGATTATTTAGTATAGATGAATAATTTTCCCCGATTTCAAAACATTTTTTATTGATGCTTCGCTCCTATTGGTCGCAGCGTGATGTTTTATAGCCTAAAGCCTTCCTTAATAAATGGACTATCCAACACAAAAATAATTTTCAAATTTGAACCTGTAGTTCCTGGGATTAGCGCGTTCAAACAAACAAACAAACTCTTCAGCTTTATAATATTAGTATAGATTATAGGTTTTGGTGAAGTAGTCCACCTATTTAAAAGCAAAAGAAGGATTACGAGGATGTACAATTAAATGTAAAACATACTGCCTCAACCTATGTTCCGATGCGTATTTAATTTAAAACATACTAAATATATTAATCTCTTCGAATTAAGTGTACCTATTTATAATAACGTGGTCGCAGTGGTCGAAAATGAACCATAATTTAAAAAAAAAACAAAGGATTGCACTCCGGATCCTTAAAAGTGCACAACGCCGTTAAAGAAGTTTTTACTTCAAAAAATATTGGCATTCTTCACTTCTCTAATATCTATATAAATATACATAACTCAAAGGTGACTGACTGACTGACATAGTGATCTATCAACGCACAGCCCACACCACTGGATGGATCGGCCTGAAATTCGGCATGCAGGTAGATGTTATGACGTAGGCATCCGCTAAATATGGATTTTGAGCCATTCTACCCCCAAGGGGATAAAATAGGGGATGAAAATTTGTATGAAACTTCTTTACTTCTTAACGCGGGCGAAGCCGCGGGAAAAAGCTAGTAACCTATAAGTGTGCAAAATTTCATACTCCTCCGTCCGCGCAATTTTCGTAAAAAGGGGTAGTTACAAAGTTTTTGCCCCATGTATTAATATATAGATTTCAACAAGTGCATCACATAATCAGCGTATAAGTAGCCGTTGAAATACTAGTTATTGACGGGTACCTAATACGTGTTTACAACGCAGTAACAATTAGCAATCGCGTGTTCCGCTCGCATCGTCACGCTCGCTGACCCGCTGAATAGGGTTGCCAACTTTTTTTTTACAAGAAATAAAGTATTATGTGGGTCTAAAGAATATTAAAAACAGTATTTTAGAAAAATGAACAGCGTTTTATTTATTTAATGTTGTAAATACAGAAACTCCATTATTGTGATTTATTTGTGGCTGCGCTGCACTGAGCGCTCTCTGACTATATTAAAAATAAGTTAAACAGTTTGATACTAAAAACAGTATTTGTATACTGTATTTGTATATATTGTATACTGACTAGCTCCGTGGCGCAGCGGTCAACACGCCAGCCTGCGACACGGAGTGACCGGGTTCGATCCCCGGCCAGGTCAAGATGGAAAATGATCTTTTTCAGATTGACCTGGGTCTTGGATGTTTATCTATATATGTATTTTTTATAAAATATAGTATCGTTGAGTTAGTATCCCATAATACAAGTCTCGAAGTACTCGATTTGTCCGTATATATATTTTTTTTTATACTTTATTTTTGTTCAACAGTAAAAAGTATAATGTAGTGAGAAACAGTAGTATAATACTGTTTTTAACAGTATAGTTGGTCACCCTACCGCTGAATTACAGCTGTGAATACCGGTTAATGATTAATATATATGTTTATCAAATATCATATTTTTAACTCATACTCATACTTATAGACAGAGCCTATTGGACCATAAGGTCTGCAATAAACGTGATAGTGGGAATCTGGGAAAGCTAATCTAAATTTTAACTATGGGTTAGTCTCATCCTATGTTTAAACAACTATGGGACTAAAATAAAAGCCGTAAAAACAGTTATATAATTATTTAACTTCATACACACAACTCACAAGTGTAATAGCGGCCTTATCGCCTTCGTCTTTAGCCGCCAGTCTACCAACTGGCTGATGTTGAGAAATACTGGGCGGTGCAATATTTGAAACTAAACATATGAGAAAGAAAAACCAGCTTAGTGCGAGTCAGACCCGCGCACGAAGGGTTCCGTACCGTAATCTACAAAAACGGCAAAAAATCACTCCTGTTGTCTTTAATATTAATTTTATTTTTATTTATTATTAAAGTTAATATATAACTAAATATTCTGTGAATATTTCAAGCGTCTACCTGTTGCCGTTATCAATATCGAGCGAAAACAAGCAAAAAATCACGTTTGTTGTATAGGAGCCCCCCTATTTTTTTTTATTTGAATCTATTTTTTAGTATTTATAGTTATAGCGGCAATAGAAATACATCATCTGTAAAAATTTCAACTGTCTAACTATCACGGTTCATGAGATACAGCTGGTGACAGACGGACAGCAGAGCGAAATTAATAGGGTCCCGTTTTTACCCTTTGGGTACGAAACCCTAAAAACATAAAATAGAAACAAACTAGAATAATAAACTACGTATAAAATATACACGCTAGTAAATAGTGATATAGTTAACAATACAATCACTACATACAATACATATTATTACAAACCTCTTACAAATAATCTGACAGACCTTATAGAAAATGAAACATAACCATAGATTTAGAAAAAACTCCGGGAGTGCCGGCAGAAGTGAAAACTACACGCGACGCGGTAGAAAGATAGGGGGATACTTCCGCTCCTACGCCGCGCCGACGGTCTCAGGTCACGTGTCCGTCTTTCGGATTTTCGAACGTGTCCTGACGCGAGTTTAATATTTTTTACCCATCTTAAAAGTGCACAACGCCGCTATTAAGTTTTCACTTCAAAAAATCCTTACTAATATTTTAAATGCGAAAGTGAGTTTGTTTGTTTGTTACGGTTTCACGCCTTAACTACTGAACCGATCATCATGAAATTTTGCATACAAGTTCTCTGGAGTACGGAGAAGGACCTATTATCCCGGGAAAAGTACTAATCCCGAGGAATCGACATTGACGCGGGCGGAGCCGCGGGCGAAAGCTCGTGTCATATAAGGCTAACCTCAGACCAATAATATTACTCTGTGACTATAACTTTAAACTTAAATGTCAAACGAGTATGCCTGAGCCTTCCTGCAGGCCTACTTGCTAACTTTTGACAACTATTGTGCACAACGCTTTGATCGTCACTTCAAAATACATTGCAGCTATCGGATGATTGTCAATTTTTATTTAGGATATATAAACCGTAATGGATGTTGAAGTGACCATCAAAACGTACCGTAGTTGACAAAAGTTAACAAGTAGGCCTGATGATGCCCAGCGGTAGGTAACTATGTAATTTTATATTTTTTAGAACTGTTTAAAAACATTTCCAATTAATTTATATTGTAGATTGATATGAACTTGAAGGATGATATTCATGCACTGCCAGATCCAGGGATATTAACGATTGCTAACACATATATAAATTTTTAATATAATTTTAAATGTGTAGAATGTCTTCGTTAATCCAATTAATCTTAACTGACAGAAAATTAATTGAAAAAGAACAAAGCAGGAAATATTTTAACCATTTTATTTTCATCTTTAAAATTTTATATATTATCAAAACCAGATTCAACAGCATAACCAAAGATATTTTACTACAAATACTACAAATTTATAAATAAAAATACGTAAAATCTTTTCCCGGATCTAATATTTATTTGCATATCGCAAAAAAGATATTATCACATAATGTTCCCTTATTTCAACAATTGCATCTTATAATCAGCTATAAATAGCCGTTGAATTACCTGTTATTAACGGGTGTGTGTTAACACAGTTGTATCTTCGATCAAATATAATGGTAGACACACAGTCTCATACAAAATGAAGCCTAAGTAATGTCCCCGAGCCAAAACATCATGCACACTACAACAAAACGGTACATACTGAAAGTATGACACTCCATCTTTCTTTTTCACTTTTGACGCGTAGTTTTTGCCTCTTTTCACTGACTATCGACATCGCGAGACGTGTGAATGCTAGCGCGGTTTATTGAAAATGTGGACAAAACAGCTCCGAAACTCGATTAGTGCGCTGTTTTGCCGGAGCCACTTTTCGAGCGCGAATCGTGTATCTACCATTATTATTTGATCAAAGAGTTGTATGTAACATGCATTCGCGATGCGAGCGGGGCACGCAATAGCAATTGCGTGCCTCGCTCGCATCGCGCGTCACGCTGGCTGGCCAGCTGAATAGCTCGAGACCCGGTGCATAGCTATCGGCTTGCAATTTATCAATATAAATGAAATGGCATTAAAGCTCATTTGGAGCTAGCTATAGTCATTAAAAAAAAAAAATTAGGTGATTTTTAATACCAATACCTTGGCAATATTTTAATGTCAGATATAAAAAGAAAAACAAATAAAGAAAACCGGCCAAGTGCGAGTGGGACTCGCGAATGAAGGGTTCTGTAATTATTAATAATATTTTTATTATATGATGTAACTAAAAATTTATGCTTTTCCCAATTATTCCTTTATCTATGCTATAAACGTTGCTTCGTTCTGATTTCGGGAAGTTCCTGTATTTTTTTTGTGATTCCTGTAAGTCGAAAATTTTCGGCATAAATGGCTGTATCTTTTGATTTCAGCTTTATACCTCCGTGCGTTCTTGAGAAAAAGGTCTTGACAGACAGACAGACAGACAACAAAGTGATCCTATAAGGGTTCCGTTTTTATCCTTTTGAGGTACGAAATCCTAAAAAGGAAAAAAATATAAATATCATGAATAATTCACGAAGAATAGATCATGGCCATGGACCACAAACGTGACGGAATAATATTCTAGAGAAGGAGAAAAGAAGAAGACCATTAATGATGAGAAGACCTCATCGCGTGTCACGCACCACCAGATACCCCACACCCTGGGAACTTATCTCACTGAATAACTGAATTGGAGGATTTTTTCGGGTTTACGTAAGTTTTTCAATTCAAATTACAAAAATGTTGTCAGTAAAGCGTTCCCCGGGCTCCGACGCACCCCAGCTAAGGATGCAACCGGGAAAACGCTCAAATGAGAGATTAAGGGACCCCGTTGTAGATTGATATACGGTAATTCTGAAATCATCGTCATCCTCGTCTTCATCGTCACTTACCATCAGGTGAGATGGGAGAAAAATGCCTAATCCAACATTTAGTAAAAAAAATGAATACATTTATTTTCGTTGCGCTTTAAATTGACTTCCCAATAGTAACTTTGAGCAACTCCCATCCCATCCGCCCCGCTGACGGGACGGTTGGGAAAAATTGATTTACCCACAGCACCGTTTGCGTCAGTGTCGATCTCAGGAACAGTACTTAGTACTTTTCCCGGGATTAAAGGTAGCCTATCTCATTCTCCGTGCTCCAGATGACGTGTACGCAAAATTTCATGATGATTGGTTCAGAAGTTACGGCGTAAAAGCGTAACAAACAAATAAAAAATACTTTTGCATTTATAATACGAGTTAGGAAGTAAGGATGTCTGGTTCGCGTCAGCCGACGAAGCTCGAGATATATGCCACATCACGCAATCAGTGTAGCCAACAACCGGCCTTGCTAAAACTTATATCTATCCACACGGCTGGTGTATCAAGCTCTACTCCATTCGCACGTGCATCAATAGCCGCAATCACAAATGATCGATGTATTTTTATAAGGCCTGGCCCGCGTCAGTCGACGCCGCGGTACTGACGGGTGCAGTTGTATGGAGAAAGCTAGTTTCGTTATGAATTATTTATTTAGCGAGTGCGAAGTGATTGTTTTAAGCTAAAGGATAATGCTGATATGAAAGGGTAATGAACATATTTTTTTAGTTTTAAGATTAACTAATTGCTTTCTATCGGTTCTTTAAAATGTTTCAGTGTTTTTATAACTTAGTTACGATTCTGTATGAATAAAAATGGGAAATAATAAATCGAGCCACAAAATTATTTATTGGCCACGTGAGCAAACTTCTAATTTCATAACTAAGCAACGGGAAAATGACATAGCCTCTAATAAACTAATTCGTCTTTTTTACACCGCCAACTAAATATTCTATAGAAAGCGTCAAATAAAGATCATAAAATTATTATGACTTGTCCTTCTTATTTATACGTTGCCACCTAATTTACTAACTCGGCCATGGATTTAATATTTCGTCACCATTTTCCTTTTTACAGCATCAAAACTATGTCCCCAAAAAAATATAATTCAAGCTTCTACAGTCAGCATCATTTATTATAACTTAGCATATAAAATAATACATCATATTCTTTTATCGTAAAAATAGCCACTACATGATATGGCGTGATTCATGTATCGATAGGCAGGAGAGCTGGTACCAATTTTTGGGTAGGTAGGTATTTGAAGCAAGTTGAAAAATTGTCACATACCTGTACCTCAACACGGAACTACAGACCTGGCTGGTGAGTAGCGGGACTAAATCAATCCCTATTTTTTTTTTTATATTCTTTTTTCATTACCGAAAATATAGATATTTGTGGCAATATGCAATTTTTTATGTTTTATGTATAAAAAATATAAGCCAGACGATTTAGTCGGGGTTTTAACATTACCAGAAGCGTGCAAAAAACTTTGCAAAAAAATAAAAAAATCAATTTGAGGCAGGTTGAAATTTTAATAGGGTACTATTTTGGTGGGACTTTCTACCTGCCACGCTGCCAAAAAATTAGGGGTTGATTTAGCCCCGCTATTTACCACTAACCGGTCAGGTCTGCAGTTCCGTGTTGGGGTATAATAGGAGAGGAATGTGACAAGTTTTCAGCTTGCTTCAAATACTTGCCCAGAAATTTGTACCAGCTCTCTTACTATTACTATTAGTAAAATTATGGTAATTTAATAAACTTTTATTTTTTTTCAAAAATAAAGTCTTATTTTGTCTCTCCTCAATAGCTACTGGTAATATTAGTGGCCATAATTTACTATTTGATGACAATTTTAGCTAAATATTGACGATCAATTATTTTGGGATAAGTTACATTTTAAACATGCTGAGTTAAAAAAATAGAAGCTAAATAAATATATTTTTTGATGTCAAATATTAGTATTTTAGAAGTTTACTGTTAGAATGCAAGTTACAAATTTAGATGCTAAATAATAACCATCATGCTGAGTTGTATTAAGAGTGGCTTACATAGAAGATAACTAGTGGCTAAGATGGTATTATTTAGATGCTCGTTAATTGTGGCTGACTTAGTAATTTAGAAGGCAACATACATTTTTAGCAGCGGATAATGCTATTAAAAAGAATCCTGTTTAATTAGCACCCAATAAAAATCGCATCTTTATAATTTCTCAGTTACATTTGCTAGTTAATGTGTAAACCAGTGTAAACTTGCTTTTGTAAGATTGGTTTGCAATAAATTAACATGCATGTTTTATTTTTTTTAAAAGCTTCCGTAATTTTTAGACGTCCTTACCTCAAAAACAGAACCCATAAAGATTCACACGGTTGTCCTTATTATTTTGCGAATTTGCTCAAACTCGCCGGTGTATCAAAACCTACAGGGTACTTCCCGTAGAGTTAATATCATGAAATTCTGTATAAAGCAAGGTCTTATATCACTAAATCACAAATAGTAGATTGTGCCACAAGGGCCTAACTAACTTATTACTTTTTGGTAAGGGCAATAATCCAAAGCGGAACGAAGGCGTCTAGTATAGAATCTCGAGCGTACCAACGGCTTCTAAAGCAGACTTCTGACTAAAGTGTGGGATTCAGAGTATGTAGTCTGAAGTGAAAGTATTATGTTTGTCCCGAGATGACACATTCTGCTTTTCATTTCCCTCTATGAGAAAATCAATATTTGTGTTTTCATTCCGGAGATATGCTCCCGAATGAAAACACAAATACTGATTGTTAAAAAAAACCTTTTTAGTCCCTCGGGAATAAAAACGTATTAGACCCTGTACACGACGCTTTGTTTTTTGAAGAGTTAGAAAAATACTTATTTGAACGGAACCCTTGTGCGCGAGTCCGACTCGCACTTGTCCGAATTTCTTTTGAATTACCTAGGTTTGTTTTATAGAAATTAATATGCGTAATCATTGAGGTTTAATCCGAATAGGTAACAGGTATTTTACTTGGTTCCGTCGAGTTTACCTCCGTTTATTGATTTATGTTTGTTATACCTTACCTTCTTAACATTCAGTAATTTCATAATAACATTGAATTTGAATTTCGAAATACACATTCAATGTAATTTAATAGTTTACTCATTGAGATATAAATAAATAAATATCGGACAAATCACACAGATTGAGCTAGCCCCAGAGTAAGTTCGAGACTTGTGTTATGGGATACTAACTCAACGATACTATATTTTATAACAAATACATATATAGATAAACATCCGAGACCCAGGCCAATCTTAAAAAGATTATTTTCCATCTTGACCTGGATGGGGATCATACCCGCACCCTCGTGTCGCAGGCTGGCGTGTTAACCACTGCGCCACGGAGATATAAGTTTAACATACATAATAATTGTAACTTAAAAACGTGAAATACAAGGCCGGGAATTAAGGTAAATTTAATTCCATGTCTGTTAAACCGACTTTAAAAAAGGAGAGGTTATCAATTCGGTTTTTTTATGATACCTCAGAACTCAGTATTATATAAATATTTTTTGTTTAAAAGGATCTAATGATAATAACCGGAACTAACGGCTTCTGAAGCACGGGAGAACTCCAGAAATGTATATGCCACTTGTGGTCACCCATCCCAGTAAGGACCACGCCCGGAGTTGCTTAACATGAGTAAAAACTAATAAAGGACACGGCAACAGGCATCGAGCTCCTCAAAGAAATTGTATATGATAAAGAACTGAATTCGAGCTGATATGAATAGGTATCTGGTGTGTTGTGTTTACAACATTCGTTACGAGATATAGTGCGCTTGTTTACATGTTTTAGTTGTTCTGGTTTCTTTTCGTGGCTTGAATAGCCACGAAAAGACGTAGTTTGTGTGATTATAAACTTCGTTAGATTTTATATTCGTAGGATTGATTATCATGTTTTTTTTGTTTTTCGTGTGCATTTTAAGCCTTAAGGCATCTGTGACAGCTTGCGGTCACCCATCCCAGTAGGGACAGCGCCCGAGATTGTTTAACATACGCGACTATAATGCTCTATTACACGACGATTTTCAGTAACTACAAGTATTGAATGAAATCAACATAAACTAAGAAAGGAATCTTCAATAATAATACATGCATGGGTCAGAGCAGGGCAGGGCAGGATCATCAGGGCATGGATAGATAATTTTGTTTATTCGTTTTAAACCTACTTTATATTATCGTTACCTATACTTAATATTAATAAAAATAAAACAAAAACTCAGACAGTTTAATTTTTTATTTTCATTTAATCTAAAATCATGCATGATCCGTGTGCATGATGTAATGATGAAAATGGGCTTTTACAGGCACATTTTTACGTTAAATCACATATAAAAGGATCTAATTTAGTATGACATACACTATTAATTAATACCTATTTAAAAACTACAGACTACTAGCGTTTCGAAACCGACCACTGCAGAGAAGAAACTCCGAAAGAAACTCTTTTCAACATTATTGGTCGCCTACTCGCCTGAAGGGTCGCTCATTAGAGTTCCAAAAGCGATCACATTTTCGACTTTGCAATACATTAAGTACATACCTACAGCCCAGTAACAAACATGTAAATATCCCGACATCTGTAATTAATTTACGCGGTAAACTAAATTTTCATAACAACACTGGCACGTGTTCGTTCGCGAATGTGTCATGGTCACGTGCTGGGTTGTTTATAAGCGTATCACTGAGCTTATTATTGACTAGCTTTTTCTCGCGACTCTGTCCGCCTTAAATCTTGCCGATCTGAAAAGTTACTTGTTGTAAGTTGATAAAACATTATATCACTATAGTAGATTGTGACACAAGAGCCAAGGGCCTATAATACTTTTTGGTGAAGGCAATATTTTGAATCCATAGCGGAAAGAGCATAGAATCTCTAGCATAGGACTAGCTCCGTGGCGCAGCGGTCAACACGCCTGCCTGCGACACGGAGTGACCGGGTTCGATCCCCGGCCAGGTCAAGATGGAAAATGATCTTTTCCAGATTGGCCTGGGTCTTGGATGTTTATCTATATATGTATTTGTTATAAAATATATTATCGTTGAGTTAGTATCCCATAACACAAGTCTCGAACTTACTTTGGGGCTAGCTCAATCTGTGTGATTTGTCCGTATATATTTATTTATTTATTTATTTATTATCTCGAGCGTAGCGAGGGATTCTCTCTCTCTCCTGAGTGAAGCGAGGGATTCAGATTATGTTGCCCGAAGTATAGGTAAGTATTATGTTCATTGGTTCAATTTTAGTCCCGAAATCTGCTTTTCATCTCGAGAAAAACAATATTTTTGTTTTCGCTTCCACGGGACAAAAAAGTTTGAATTGTGAATTAAAAAATATTTTTGTCCCTCGGGAATAAAAACGTATTTTTGATTCTGTATACCGCTTTGTTGCGCTTTATTTTTTTAAAAAGTATTTTTTTACTTAGTGCCTAAAGTGTGTCCTGCCTGTAACATCGATATTAACATGACGGATGATTGATCTTGCTTTGAAACAATCCTCGATATTGCCGATGTGAAACACCCCACACGAGTTGTGTTCAAGTGTTGTTCTGTTATTCTAATAGTCGAGATCGAGATAAAATTTAAATGTGATGGAGTTTAGTGCCAGATTTTGCGACATTTTTGCTTCACACTTACGCTTCTTGATTTATTACTTAATCGTAGCTTTTATGTGTTTTGAAGGGAAACCAGAGAAACATGCAGCGTTTTGAATCAAACCCTTTCCGTGAACTCAGAGTCTTGAAATTTGGTACGAAGCAACGTCTTATAGCACAGATAAAGTAAAAATTGCAAAAAGCATACATTTTTAGTTACATCTTAAACATAATAAAAATATTTTTAATAATTTTAAACTTACTATAGTAAGGGACCTTTCGTGTGCGAGTCTGACTCGCACTTGGCCGGTTTTTTTTCATTATTGTTACTAACAGATGTGCGTGAAGAATTACGTATCTCGTGAGCTATTTTGATAATAATAAATAACACTGGCATTTTTATTCACCTCGGTCGGTGATTAAAACATCTATTGTTTTGAGCTACTAAGCACAAGTGTGCTTAGAGTTAGGACTTGGTCTGCGTGTGTCCTAATTTTCATGTGTCATTCGTCATCGACTGATTTTCAAGTGAACTTGCGTAGAGTAAGGACTTGGTCTGCGTGTGTCTAACTTTCATGTGTTAGTCGTCATCGACTGATTAAAATAAATAGATTAAAAAAAAACGTAAAGGCTTGCTTTTTATACGGGTAATACCTAAGTTTTTTCTACACTGCCCAAGCATTTACCAGTATAATACGAGTATGGAACAAATTTTGAAACAAATCATATGTCGACCACTATACCGAATATTTTGATCTGATAATCTCTTATCAGACCAGTCTGCCAATCACTAAGATTTTAAGTAATAACAAGCCTAGTTATTAGCTGGTAAATAAGGTGTGTGTGTTTGAAAATGATGCGGATTGTAGTTTTCATTACTTGAACATAGTACCTTTTATTTTTCTTCTATTCGTTAAATTTATTGTACATAGGCTTATAAGCATAAGCTATCTTAGGCGCCAAATTTGTCAGCGATTGGTGTGACCATAGCTGTTGTTGCATTGCACAGAAACCGAAAGCATCTAACTTTCCCATGGCTTCCGTGTACTTGACTTTTTACCAAACATGGACAACCCGGACAACCGCATTGAACTTTTTTTTCTTTTTTTAGCCGTGTGGTTTCCGGCAGAGTAGAATAGGACCAGTCCTAGTCTTCCCATGGAGATCGTTAGAGGCGACTTACTTAGGAAATACAAGCTAAACAGCTCATAAACATCAATGAAATCTCTCGAACCGGTCTGGCCAGCGAGGAGAGTGTAGGCCGAATCCTCTGTCTGCTCTGGCAAAAAATGATATATCCGGTAGTACAGAGAGGGTCATGCTCCTGCAGTGGAGACTAAAAAGACCTGATGATGAAGCATCTTTTCCCATGGCTTCCGTATACTTGACTTTTTAGCAAATATGGTCAATCGCATTATTTATATGTGAATTACGGGTTACTCACGTACGAAGTCAGCTACAGGCCGACATGTTTCAACCTCATCCGGAGGTCTTCCTCAGGGCGAATGTGAACCGAAACGCGCGCACGGAGTCGTCCCGATTCGCACATATAAATAATGTTATTATCTCGCGTTAGTTTTAATCAAAAAATGGTCAATCGCATTGAACATTTACACCATGAATGTCAGAAGTTAGAGAAATAGGTGCGCATGCCCCGTAAACGTTACCTTTTTATGTTATCAAGCCTTTTGTTGACCATGTCTGCTCTTTCAGGTGTCGGGGGCGCAGCGCGGGCGCGAGCGACATGCGGCCCCGCCGGCAGACGCCCATGGAGGTCGGCTAGCGGCGCGCGCGCAGCACCCGCGCCCGCTCCCCGCGCCCCGCCCTGCCGACGCCATGGACCTCGCTGACGTGCCTCGACATCGACCCCTCGCCTTCGATAAGGTCAGTACAAGAAATTGCTCTAATCATAAGTAGTGAAAGATGAGCTACCTACGAGTATCTCATAAGGTGTCACGAACTTCTAATACTCTTATAGAAAAATTGAAACATTTATAAGTGGCCAGAAGCGCAGAACTTTCAGTAGCCAAACATAGATCCATGTAGCCAAATAAGTACTGGCAAAGACATATTGTCTTGGATACTGGTAAAAAAATTGGTTGTCTGTAATGTCGTTTTACGGACGAAAATTTTTATTTTCGTCATGTGATAGATAACGGTGTAAAAGTGGTACTTAGCTACGTCACAAGCCGATCGTGCCTCTCTATCGCTTGTTCCGCGCTCTTGGTTGCACGCGTAACGTGACACTTTTTCGTGCGTGGACCCGGCGTTCATTGATTTATAAGACGTTATCATGTCAAACAAAAAAATTAATTAAATGGAAAATTTCGGCGCGAAAAGAAAAAGTATCTCCTGTGTATAAAATTTGACAATTTATTTTGGGTACTTATGGGGAGTCGTTTCGGCTTCCCCGGGCAGAAATATATTCATTAATACGACTGAAAGACATATTTAGGTCAGCAAAACTCTTTTATATAGTTTCCAGCACTAAAAAGTTATACGCGCTGAAATGCTGAAAGAAATATTCATAAATACAATTGGAAATATTTCCGCGTTTCGGTAGCCAGTAAAAAAACTTTCACGAGTACTGAAATTTATCAGCGCTGAAGCGTGCAGTTCAGTGCTTGCATGAAATTAAACGTCAGCTCGTAAACCGAGCATTTCATCGCATTCTCAAATTCAATTATCTGGCTGCTCCACATAAAATGGTTTCCAGTACTTATTTTTAACGCGAGTCGGTCGACCGGTGCCTCGGAAAATCGATAGGGTTCCGCGATGGCTCGCACTCGTACCTAGTGCTGGGCTTGTGTGGAACGGGTCGGGCAAAGACATTGGTCCGGGTAAATAAGGGGCACCTAAATGTCTCAATTATAGATATATAAAGATATTGTTTTAAAATGCAATAGGCTAGTAAAAATTTATTAAACTCACAAGATTGAGCTGAAATTTTGCGTACCCATGTGAAAAAATCATGTCAACGAGCTGCTCTGATGGATGATAGAAAATTCAGATGCTTAATTACCAAAACTATAATTGGATCATTATAAAAACTTGACCCAAAAACTTTATTTTATTTAAATTATCATATGTAGTATCTGGATTTGAGAAGTTAGTTTTAGTTGATAAAGCAGTTATCTCAACTGATGTTGAGGTAGGTAATCTGCTATAAAATCTATTTAGGCATAAGTATAAAGAATCTCAGCTAAATCAACAGCTGAGATTTTTCATACTTATTTTATGCAAATTAGACGACAATGTAGTATTATATTATGGAGTCTGTAGATCGCAAAAATGAATTTTGGAACAACTTTTTTTAAATCTTTGTGTTTGTACTCGTATGAGAAAAAATGATATAATGATGGTTGTTTTTGCCCCGTTTATGTGACGTAAACGGTCTGCAAAGGGTGCAGAAAAACAATGTCGCTCCGGCCGAAGGAAGGGCTAGGGCCGCCGTTGTCCGTACCTTCCGCTAGCCTTCGGTCGAGTCTAAATTAGGATTATCTCGTACATTTTTAAAGCCTTCAGTTTACAGATACCGGGCACGTAAAATGTAGGTAGATTTTTATCGCATCTAGACCCGAATTTAGAATTAGCTCAGTGTTTTTAGTCGATTGCCTACAGATCTTAACTTTCCTAGTATTTCCTAATCTTGTTTATAATTTTAATATCTTACTTAGTAATCGTACTGTATTGATAGTTCTAAAGTGCCTGTGCTATGTATTTTAATTTATTGGTAACCTTTTAAATACAAGCTGTACATGAGACATACAGACACACGAGTGCGTTTATCACTCGGTCGTCCGGAACCCTAAAAATATCCAATTGTCTGATTACTTGCGAACAACTACTACCTAAACATTTGAACCAAAGACAATCCATTTACAATGCTGTACATCGCAGCCAAATTGTATAATCAACGTATCTATTTTAAAACTAACGGCCCAAGATTAAGATTCAAGAGATAGCGTCAGTTTTATTTTATTGACAATGATTCACATATCCGGCTGGAACAATGGAGGTGATAATGCTTAATATTCTACGCTTAATCATTTCTACGCGCAGATAAGCGCGTGGGGCCTTGGTTGGCCCCTTCAAAGTACTCCAAACTCGCCGAATGCTAGTTTTAATACGGGAATCCACATTTAGCATCATGGCATCATCATCAACTTGAGCGTTGTGGGGACCCATTGAACTTTATTGGACTTTAAAGGTTAGGTGGTAAAGAGAAAAAAAGGTGAATATAATATTTTTCATTTCACCGGTGGGGGGACAACAGCTTCGAAAATATTAATCAGAAACAATAGTCCAATGAAAATACTCGAACGCGTCCAATTAATACAAGCTGGCTTAATAACGTTAAAAAAAATGTGTATAGCACTAATGTGACGATTTGAACATGACGTCAGGGGGTGGGCGGTGGGAGAGTAACATAAGGGAGAGTAATTTCCCAACTCGACCTACATGCCAACGGCCCATTTGGGACGAATTGCAGAAAATCAAAATTTACAATATTTTCATTCTGTAACTCGTCCCATTATTCACTTCGCGGTTGAGTTCTAAAGGCGATGTTGATAACTAAGGTCAATATTTTAAACATGTGGTAAGAATTTTATTCTTAAATAAATTATTTCATCAAGTCGCAATCCAGTCCAGAACATTTACGTATAAAACATATTTGGAGGTAAGTAATTACTAGAGAATCTGACAATGTAAGTGAAAATAAAATAGTGCCTACCTACCTATTACTTATTCGTAGCTACCTACAATATATTTTTAAGAAACCTTAGATACTTATTAAATTGTATGTACCTTCTTCACAATTTTGTCTAATACTGTTCTTTAACATGTAGGATACCCTATTATTCCTATATTTAAGGCAAGCTTAAAATTAAATATATTAAATTCAGGGTTAGTTTTTGCAAGATTCTGTAAATTAAAATGCCCATGTGGTTCATCAATTCGATTTAAGAGGTAAGGACATATCCCAGTAAATTTACTAAATGATCAGTTGTCAATTGATTAAACCTGATAGAAAATAAACATAATATAATAAATAAATATATAAGGACAAATTACACATATTGAGCTAGCTCCAAAGTAAGTTCGAGACTTGCATTATTTGCGCGATTGGCTGGGTCGTTATCTTATCGATTCTATATTTTAATACCAAATACATATATAGTTTTTTACTCAAAACCCAGGGCATCCAGTGTGACAGTCTAGCATAATGACTACTAGGCCACAGGGGTCGTCAATTCACATACTATTATAAAGTTAGTATTTTCTTCTTTTTAACTTTCTTACTTTTCGATGTATATTAATGTTGCCTTACAAAATCAGAATCTACCTAGAAATAAATATTTGAGGCTGATAAAAAATATTTAGCTAGACATAACGTAGGTTTACGTGAAAAAGCGTGAAGCTCCTATTTTACAACAGCCATTTACGTCTTTCGCCGGGTAAGCAGTTTCTGGCTAATGTATTAGGGCCGGGCTCGTAATCCGCTGGGCGGGGCCCCGCGCCCGGGCCCCAGCGGACCTTTTACTTTTTCGCTGACTCCTCTCCAATTAATAAATACTTTGCCCGGATTGTAAAACCAAAAATTCCCAACAAGCGAATGACCACTCGCAAAGATAAAACGGATTAAATTGTGCTTTTGAGGGACGTGAATTTCGCAAGCGTTTTGCAGGGTGCAAAATTATACAAAGTACAAACAAGTTGGTACTTAAAGAGATTCAATATACAATGTGTATAGAAAACTCGGTCCAATCCTTGAAGGGATGATTCAGCCGGTCGATTTGAACTACTTTACCTATGAAATCGAAGCTGGGAACTCAAAAAAAATACATTTCAAAACAAAAATGTTCACGGTCAAAAAAAATTTAATGCTTCTCCTCATCTTAAGATTTCGTATTGAAGGGAAATCACACTGCAGCAATATTAACGACATTCCAACGAAAATTACTACTTGTATTTAATTCAAGTATTTATTTCAAACAAAAAAATGTACGTAATTTACAATATTTTCCTTGTGGAACCAAGAAAGGATGCCGAACATGAGAAACACTTTTTTTTGATATCTCGCATTGCGAGAGTGGGTTGCAAACATATTTTTTTTTTATCTATTGTTGCAAATCACGTAACTATATTTTATTAAAGTAGTACTGTACACCGATTTTCCCGCAATATGGAGAGCAATTTACGATTTTTTCTTTCAATAAGTAACTATCAGCTGTCAGCTGACACAATAGGAGAAAAATCAGGAATGGCATAGATTTTTTATGGTTCCGTACCCAAAGGGTAAGAACGGGACCCTATTAATATCGCTCCACTGTCCGTCTGTCTGTCTGAACGGCAATAAATCAGCATCCCTGGTATCGAGTATCGTGTTGTAGCAAGAGGTGCCACAAAAAGCTTCGAGCCAGTTTTAAATCAGTAGGTCTTTATCATTACTGTAAACTGACAGCCACCGTGGTCAATTCCCACCGGAAGCATACTTTGTTTAGTTGTTTCCAATTTGGTTACGACATTGCAGGCCTGAATCACCTGATTGTGTGATAATAAAGATGATTCCGTGCTTCGGAAGGCACGTTAAACCGGTGGTCCCGGCTGCCACCTGGTAGTCGTTAAAGGAACCACATCAGAGGCCGAGAGGCGGTTCCGAAGAACTCTGACACCAGGGTGTGCATGGTTGATTGACCGTGACACCTACTCGAAATGATGATGATGATTACTGTAATAGTTTACGTTTTCCTTGTTACCGTAGCACAATCGTGTCTAATTTACAGAAATGGGGTTATCGACCCGTAATTCTACTGTAAAAAGTAGCTTAGTGATGGAAGTGGTACTTTTGGTTATCCTTATCCTTTCCTTACTAATATTATAAATGCGAAAGTGAGTTTGTTTGTTTGTTTGTTACGCTTTCACGCCGTAACTACTGAACCGATCTTCATGAAATTTTGCATACAAGTTGTCTGGAGTATAGAGAAGGACATAGGCTACCTTTTATCCCGGGAAAAAGAACTATTCCCGAGGGATCGACATTGACGCGGGCGGAGCCGCGGGCGAAAGCTAGTACATAAATAAAACAATATTCATAATTGAAAAACCTAATCGATTTCCATGAACCCGTTATTATTATTATTACAACATTGCATTTGTTTAATTATTAAATTTTAAAGTAAATATATTACGAAATATTCTGTCAATATTTCAAGCGTCTACCTGTTGCCGTTATCAATATCGAACAAAAACATGCATAAACATCACGTTTGCCCCCTTAAATACTTATTTTATTCTATTTTTAGTATCTACTAACTTTCGCCCGCGGCTCCGCCCGCGTCAATGTCGATCCCTCGGGAATAGTTCTTTTTCCCGGGATAAAAGGTAGCCTATGTCCTTCTCTATACTCCTGACAACTTGTATGCAAAATTTCATGAAGATCGGTTCAGTAGTTACGGCGTGAAAGCGTAACAAACAAACAAACAAACAAACAAACAAACAAACAAACAAACAAACTCACTTTCGCATTTTTAATATTAGTAAGGATTTGTTGTTATAGCGGCAACAGAAGTACATCTTCTGTGAAAATTTCAACTGTCTAACTATCACGTTTCATGATATACAGCCTGGTGACAGACGGACAGACAGACGGACAGCGGAGCGACATTAATAGGGTCGCGTTTTTACTCTTTGGGTACGGAACCCTAAAAAGTGAGGAAGACAAGGGAAATGCTATGACAGTAATTACACATATGGACACTTCTGATTTACAAGTGGCTCGAAGCCTTTTGTGGCCCGTTCGCTTTGTCACGCTAGCTACTGCACACAATACGTCGGAGTTGAATACCTTACATGACGCCGGGATGCTGATTAATTGCTGCTGAGTAGGTAAGTACTACCAAAGACTGTTTAGTCGTGGTAATTGAATTAGAAAAACTATAGAAGCAACATTGCGCTCAATAACGGACACCACGTAAAGTAGATCAAAGCGGGCGGGGCTTAAAAAGTATATTTTTTCGAGAACTAGTCGGCCGCGCGTTCCGTGACGGAAGGACGCGTCGATAAAAGCATTAAACGACATATTTTTTCTTAACATCGGCGAAATATTAACGAAATATGAAAAAAATGACTTCTTGTGTAGTAAAGTGGCGCAGGAAACGCAAGGAAAGACGAAAAAGTGACACTGGAGTAACTTATCATTGGAGAGTAAAATATTTTTTTGCGTCTGCTAGCCTGCCTACCCAAGCTATGTTGACACTATAGCGTTCATTAGATATGTTGTCACCGCCCGGGACCTTGACGCGGCCTATCGCAAATAGCTTCGTCTAGGAATGAGTAAGTTTTTCGTTGTGATATGAGTTAAGTTTTAACCTACGACCTTAAGCCTATGTACGACTTAAGTCGACTAAGTCATACATAGGCTTAAGGTCACAGGTTCAAATCCCGCCCGCTTGGATTTTTTTCACCATATTTTATTTTTTAATTTAATAAGAGTATATCAAAAAAGCATTGTAAATGCAAAATAAGTATAAACACTTAAAAATATGAGTTAAGTTTGTTCGCGTAAATGGAACTGATATTGAATCGTTAGTTGTATGAGTTACGCTTCTATAGTTTTTCTAATTCAATGGTCGTGATAGAGCCACGCTACTGGCAAAATTCGTTTTGGTAGTGGCTCTTCCGGGGAAGTACCACACTCTCACAGAAAATCGACGTTTGAGTAGAAGCTTTACCGCTTCTATGCTTCGTGCGATAAGTAAGAAAGCCGAAGGCCCATCCTTCCCCCAATTCCTCGAAAGGCCGGCAATACTCCTGTTATACCCTGGTGTTGCAGTTGTCCATGGGCAGCGCAGATCGCTTCAATCAGGTGCTCGTTTGCCGTCCTATGCCATAAAAAAGGCAATACGCAATACAGTCGCAGTACAGACCATTTTTGTTGATGTGTAGAAGTGAAGCGCTTCGGATAGGTTATAAATATTGATTAACGCGTTATTAAAAAGATTTTTTTATATTACAAAATAAATTTTACGTCAAACAAAACTGTTTTCTACAATTACCGCGTAGTGGCATCATGAAAGGCCCGTATTGTAATTAGATTACTTACCTCGTACAATGTTTTTGTGGTAATAAAATAATTCTGCTAATACAAGGTATAATAAGCTGGCAAAAGTCGTCCGATTTGATTCCGATCCGATTTTAGTGTTGCCTTTAAAAAATAAGACACTCCCTTGATCGGTATGAAAAATTCCAAAGATTTTAGAGAAATTGCAATAAAAGTATCTCTACTTAGATATCCCTTAAGTACTTTAATTCAAACATCTAAGTACATATTAAAAAAAAAGGTCAGTTTTGTAAACATCTTTATCTTCACGACTCTTTACACTGAAAATGATGTTCGTGTATGACTTAATCTTCACATTACTCTAGTTTTTTGCGAAAGAAGATTACGAAGATTTACGTTTTAAAAGTAGTTCACAAAGACAGTCAATTTCCCCCTAGTTCTACCGACAACATCCCTTAAATGGCAACTCTATCCGATTCTCTGATGACAAACTCGGACGCGTATACCCACCTTTATGGTATAACTACGACCCGCCTCGGCTTCGCACGGGTGCAATGTAGATACATATAAATCTTCCTCTTGAATCACACTATCAATTAAAAAGGATCAAAATCCATTGCGTAGTTTTAAAGATCTAGTATACATAGGGACAGACAGAGGGAAGCGACTTTGTTTTATACTATGTAGTGATTTAAAACGAACAAAAGTTAGGTATAAAGTCTCTTTTAATAGAAATATACTTAATATAGCAAACTAAAAACAATGAATACTGATTAATTAGTGCTAAGTGCCATATAGTACCCTGAAGCTCGTTTGTACTCAGTACAACAATGGAAAGACGTTTCTTCGCAGCAATGAAATGAAAATGTTCCCCATATAGAGCGCCGCCCTAAATTATACCTCCGCGAATATTCGAAAGCTGGAGCCGAGCCAGAAACGAGGACAAAAAGCGAAAGCTGCATAGCTGAACAGGGAACTGAGGTACCTTAGTATATTTGATTTCGTAAGGGTAGTCCGCAAAATTTATTCCTAGAGCAATTCTTTGTAATGCTTTTCTCTTGAGTTTTGGAACATATTGACCAAAAGTACTAAAAGGAAAAGTTAAATAAAATTTAATATATTTGGATGGGTGGTCTCGATCTTATTAATTATAGAGATTTTAAGCTTTTTAGAGAGCATACAATCTTTTTGAAAAAACTAAACACGCGTTAACAGTCAGAATATTAACCAGTTAGCTTAACCGGGTGTATATGAACTGACAACACATGCTTGAAGAGGCATTTTAGTCCTTCAATCATCGTCATCGGGTCTTTTTAGTCTCCACTACAGGAGCATAACCCTCTCTGTACTACCGGAGCCATATTTGGCCGGAGCAGACAGAGGATTTGGCCTACACTCTCCTCGCTGGCCAGACGGGTTGGAGAGGTCTCACTAATGTTTATGAGCTTTGTATACATGGCTTGTACTTCCTAAGTCGCCTCTTACGACCTCCATGGGAAGACTAGGAGTGGTCCTATTCTACTCTGCCATAATACCACACGGCTAAGTCCTTCAATATGAACAACAACTCCTTTGCTGGGGTCTCAAAAATTCGCTGTTCTCATACTTAATGCCCGGTTGATTAAACTAATATAAGAAAATAGGTTTTATTTAATCATTCCACTAGCGAATGACCAAAAAACGTCAACACCTACAGCTCAGCCATTTTTGTTTTCTGTCCGATTCATACATAAATACGTAGATATATTATCATGGTTTTTTTCGTAGCTTTATCCCCTACGGGGTAAACAAAGCCTCAATATACAAGACCCAAAGACCACGTTTATCGTGTACCTAAATGTTTATCAAAATAGTGATGGCTTGCTAGCAGCATGGTCTACTATCATAATTCCTGATTTCCGACCATTCCCTCGATCGGCTTTTACAATCTTCGCGGGAGGGAATCAGCCGGTACATACACAGCTACGGAAGAGTCAGATTCAAGTCTACATTAATTTGCGCTTTGTGCACACGAATTAATAATGAGACGAATAACGTGTTAAAATCGCAATTTTAACTGCAATAGCGTTCTAATTGTCTACTGTCTTTGTGATCCGGGCGCAGGTCCCATGACGAATCGATGGCGATATCTAGCACGCTCTCATCGCCCGGTGGGATCGAGTTACTCGCTGCAACGAAAATCTATTTATTCTGTGTTAATTGCAAGCCGTAACGATGCGGTGTATAATCTTAACTGCAGAAAAAAACCCTCACGCCACGTTTGTCGAATGAATGGAAATGTAACAAAATGCGCTGTGCAGTTTATTTTAACTTCTTCTGCACTTCGCTTTGAAAGCGGCTTAAACTTAGTTGTAAGTAAATTTTTGACGTTAACAATAATAATATTGTAAATAATAATGTGAAATAGAAATTAACGTTCACCAAATGATATTTAAAATATCTAACGATGAATAAAATATTTGACTTTGTAATAAAAGTGCCACTGTTAATGGATTATAAGGGTTTTTAGGCTTCTAAGATGTAGAACTTAAGTACTACACTACAAGGAAAAAAATCCACGTGAGTAGGACGGGACCTTGTCACGTTGGTCGTCATAGAACATAATTGATTAATTCCTTTATTTAATAGTGCCACTGTTAAGCAAGGAAGTCTTCCTCTGTTCGAATGAAATCGGCTTTACCAATCGATTACGACATAATTTTGGCAATTTCGATGGTTTCATCATTAATCTCAGGACTGCATGGAGTGAAGCAAGTAATTAAATCATCATCATCATCATATCAGCCGCAAGAAGTCCACTGCTGGACATGGATCTCTCCCAATGATTTCCAAAATGACCGGTTGGAAGCCGCCTGCATCCAGCGTAATTAAATAATATAACGTAGATAATTAACGTATAGCCGTGTGGTATCCGGCAGAGTAGAATAGAACCACTCCAAGTCTTCCCGTGGATGTCGTAAAAGGCGACTTAGGAAATACAAGCTAAACAAAGCTTAAAACATCTAAGAGACCTCTCCAACCCGTCTGGCCAGCGTGGAGAGTGTAGGCCAAGTCCTCTGGCTGCTCTGGCCAAGTATGGCCCTAGTAGTACAGAGAGGGTCGTGCTCCTGTAGTGGAGACTAAAAAGGACCTGATGATGATGATGAATTAACGTAGGTATAATAAAAATAACGTAAGAGATCTTTCATTTGGACCATGCGGCAAGCGCATAACAGACAGTTGTCAGAGAAATCATTTCAGCCAACTTTCAGCCCATTTCCAACCCAAGTACTTATTAACTACGTTTAGACTACCTACGGGTATAAAGTAAAACTGATGTTTACTATTAAAGTAAATGCAACAGCTGCTTTACCTATCCCCAAAGTAAAAAGGTGTAATTAATAATATGTATGGTATAGATGCAAATGCTTTGAGAAATTGAGAATTGATTTTGAAAGAATAGCTGCAGATTTATATATGTGTTGTTGCAATCTCTACATTATATCTACGTAATGGTATTTCAGGATTTCTCACATTCATTTTTCAATATTGGTTTTGTTGACCTTGTGCGAACAAAGTGCCGAAAGTACCTATATAGGGACATAGAAATGACGCCTGACACAGTTATCCGACCTATACCTGATGTGTTAAGCGACGAATATAAGGTTCAGTCAAGGTGAAGATGTTCAAAACAAACAATCTTTAGGTGTAATGAATTGTGGCGGGGTGACGGGTGGGGTGGTGGGAGGCAGGCCGTCGCGAGATGAGACCCGTGGATCGATCGCGCCTGTGACGTCACCGCCTTAGCCTTCGCCCTAGCTCCCGTCTCCTGGGACAGACCACCCCGAAATCACACAATGCGATCCCGACGTCAAATATTTTATCAACTGATCAGCGATCGTGCAATCAATCCTTGTTTGGAGTTGGGTGAGACGGCATTAGTTATTGTTCGCGATAATTGGAAGTATGACGAATCAAGATGCAAATAATATTTTTTAGAAAATAAATATTCTATTTACTAATTCTGGGAACTTACGTTTAATGAGAGATTTAGAACTCTGATGTGCATGGTCGATTGACCGTGACACCTACTCGAAATGATGATGATGATGAGAGATATCATTTATTACAAGCCATAGAGCTTTTCAATACGTTTTTCGGTTAACAATGTACATTTTTTGAAAATGAGAGAGGTTATTGTCCCGTTACTTTCCTCCTAATTTCCTAACTTAATATTATAAATGCAAAAGTGAGTTTGTTTGTTTGTTACGCCTTTATGCCTTATCTACTGAACTGACCGTCATGAAAATTTGCAGACCCTTTGTTTGTGGTATGGAGAAGGACATATAGTGTTCATTTTATGCTGTGAAAAAGTACTGCTCCCGAGGGATTGACATTGAGGCGGACGGAGACGCGGTTGACCTAGTGTGATATGTTTTCATGATTCTCAAATTATAAATCTAACAGAAAGAATTTACAAACAGCATCCCTAAGACTTGATCACATCACAACGACAGCCCTCGAAACAATCGAGATTCGAGATAGGGGTAAATGCAGCTTGAAGCACAATTGAAATTCATCTGACGTCAGCGAGGAGGGTATTTTAAACGTAATTTGGTGAAGATTGTAGAAAAATATCTTAACATTATTTATTAATATCTGTAATGTCAAGGAATTCTAAAGGCGTAAAAAATGTGACGTTTAACAACTCTATTCCTTTTTTTATGCTATTTTACGAGCAAACGATTCACCTGATTTCAAGCGATCACCGCTGCTTATGGACAACTGTAACACAAGGGTGTGATAGGAGATTCCCTTTAGATCTGAAGGCTCTCTAGTTGTATCCTTCAACGCCATCACAACGAACTGAGAGCCAGCTGCATTGGAGGATAGAACGCAGCTTGAAGCAGAATCAAATTTTATCCGACGTCAAACTACAAGGAACTAAGTTTAAAATTAGAGTTCTTTACTTTGAGTTAGTTTATAATTTATAATTAAGGTTAGGTATATGATACGAAGAGTTATAGACCAAGTTGTTAAGAATCTAGGCTTCTTCGTCTATATCACATTAGATTAATATCAACCTTATTACATCATCTCAAGTTCAATATTTTCATATGTCTGCCCAAAAGGAGCGTAATGTTTAGATTAAAGTTCATTAAACTATGTATATATAAGCTACAATAAAGCTAAAGTTTTTTTTTTAATTGTTTCAACCTACCTAACTCTCGGCATCTCAAGAGTCGAAGGCCTTACAAGCGCATGTCGACATAAAAGTTACTTACACGAGTTACATACACACCATCGATTCACCAAAATTGAAAGCACCCTCTTGGATCGTCTCATATTCGTTATATTTCGTCAAATTTAAGCTTTATTCTGTCCTCATTTGCCTGAAAGCACATCATCTGTAATTTTCTTCAAGCTGCAGTCTGCCCTCTCGATCGCCTGAAGGGCCCTCGGCTGGGTCGCTGAGAAGCACAGCTCGAGTGCTCGTTGACCTAAAAGGACGCGATTGACGTCATTCGATCATGACACTTGTCATTCTTCTCGGGACCACAAGTGGGAAAACTTCAAGTATTCTCTCGACTTATTTTTGGATGTGACCATTTGTAAAGGAATATTCGTTGCAGATTTACCATGTCTATTGGTAAGCTTCACCCAGAAATTCAGAAAGCACATAAGTCACACTTCAAATTTGGTCTATCTGGTTAAGCTACAGGGTCACAATGGAACAGAAATACTTATATAAATAAATATATACGGACAAATCACACAGATTGAGCTAGCCCCAAGATAAGTTCGAGACTTGTGTTATGGGATACTAACTCAACGATACTATATTTTATAACAAATACATATATATTTAAACATTCAAGACCCAGGCCAATCTGAAAAAGATCATTTTCCATCTTGACCTGACCGGAGATCGAAACCGGGCACCCTCGTGTCGCACTGCGCCACGGAGCTGTCATACTCATTATAACGGGTGGCGCAAAAGTACTGGCACTAAAGAAAATACTTTTATTTTTTTTATATGACATTTTCTGTCATTCTGTTTTTGAAAATTGTGTAGTGAACAAATGTAAAATACACTGAAAATAAACATGGACCGTTTTACTCCCCAAGAACGTGGAATAATTGTGTCAATGTTCTTACGGAATAATTCATCAGTGATAGTTATCTCTCGTTTTGGCGATTTGCCTTGGCCTGCAAGATCACCCGATCTGACCAGTCCAGACTTCTTTCTTTGGGGTTTTTTGAAATCTCGGGTGTATGTGAACAAGCCACAGACTCTCGCAGCTCTAAAAGAAAACATTCGTCAAGAAATAACGAACATATCGCAGGAAGTGTTACGGCAAGTTATGCAAAATGTCATAAATAGGGCTCAAATGTGTATCAACTCTGGAGGTCACCATTTAAAAGACATCATCTTTAAATCCTAATGGTACGAAATTTAATGGCACAAATATACATTTAAAAAAACCTAAATCTAGTTTTCTAATTTAGAAAAAATGTTATAGCTGAACCAAATAGGGTCTTTACTTTTGCGCCACCCGATATATACTCACATACATAAGCGTGAAACACATTACCCCACCATCTGGGTAAATCTATCGGATTTACCCAGATGGTGGGGTAATGTCCTATTTCATACCTCCGGGTTCTACCGGATTTGGTTGGGATGCCCTACGGCTGTCTTTCTCCGTGACCATTCAATCAACCAACTAGGTCGTTAAAATAAAGTAGGAAGCAGAATTTACCTTAACGATACCGAAGAAAGGAATTTCAGGAATTAGCTGTAATTAATCCAAACTTCCGCGATTTCAATGCAAAAATAATTACGGAACTAATCACTTTCAGCGCCCGGCACCTAAATGCGGCGTTGAAAACGAGTCGGCGCGCTGGTTCCGTATTTAGACCATAAACTCCGCCGGTAGTCTAAGAGCTTGGAGAATAATTTGTGTATTAATTACCACATTTTTCATTAAATTATTTCAATCATGCTCGGAAATTCGAAAAAATTTTGTTAACTTTGTTGAGTTGAGATAAGTCGACTACGAACTTTTGCAAAAAAAAGAACACTCTAGTTTTAATAAAAAAAAAGAACACTCCTTTGTCCAGCAGTGGACTTCTTGCGGCTGATATGATAATAATGATAATGTAATTTAAAAATGACACGACTGGTAGTATGCTCCGAAATAATATTACCACAGAGGCAACTTTTCAAGTTTTATTTAAAATTCGAACTGGCTTACAAATTAAAATAAATAAAAAAAAATAACATGTTGGCACTTAAGCTTAAACTTTATACTAGGTACCTACTTCATTTAAATTTCCTCGCATTTTTACAGATAAGTACTGTACAAGCCTTGGCTGCAATGAGGCATTCGACGGACTCAAGTGTACATTTTCGTCCGCCGATGCCTCTTTTGCCAACCACTGCAGTAATACGTTACTGACCATACCAAGTGACCATACCATTTAATAGTTAGTATATAACTTCAGTGTGGGTTATGTGATCATGTCTCTCGAAACTTTTGGTTTAAGTACAACGAAAAGTTTTGTTTTTTTACTAAGTATTGAAGTAGGCATTTGTCTCCCATCACACCTGATGGTAAGTGACGATAAAGACGAGGATGTTACATGCCTATTCAAGAGATACCCATAGTTAGGTACTAAAAGAGTCGATTATAGCTAGGTACGAATATTTTTATTTAGTAGAACATATCGATGGTTTTGACAGTAATTTAAGTTAATAATATTTATATTTTACCTTACCTATGCACGTCAATTTTCACCTCAATTGGAATTCTCTAATTTTGTCTTATTTTCAATATAACCTTTTATAAACCTTCGAAGAAGGTTTGTACATAGAATAATTACGTTTATACGTATTTCTCAGATTTATTCATAAAATTTTCAAAAATTCTCGCAGTACATACCTACTTAACATTTTCATGTCATTTTCAATAATCTGTCTTACAAATAATCCATTAACCAAATGAAGGCAGAACTCGTTTACAGGATCTTTGACTACAAGTAATTGCGATGATATTTATTTATCCGTTTCACGAAATTGTGATGAGTTATTTATTTAAATAGAAATAAAACCGTTGCTATTGCCGAACTCCGTGGAAGGCGTTGTTAGAATAGGGTTCGATTTGTTTAGACCATTTCATTCTCGAGACACCTTGCTGATTTAGTTAATGCTGATGTAAAAATAAATGAACATATGCCATATGTTCATTTATTTTTACATCAAATAATCATTTCTTATTTATCTTCAATTTTAAGCTATTTTAAGTATCTTTCTGAACCTACATACAATTATTTAGTATCTACATACATACTAATATTATACTCAAAAATACTATGCAAGGTAGACAGTGTCTAGTGAGAATGTAGGCGAGGCGAAGTCGCGGCACCACATCACTTGAGTCCGTCGAATGCCACATTGCGTTCAAGGCTTGTATAGTACTTCTCTCAAATAATGCGCGGCAATTCAATCAAAGTAGTGTAAAATTTACGTACAAAACACATTCATCAAGCGCCAAATGTCCATTTGTATTTTTTTTTCTTTTTATTTGAAAGCCAGTTTGAATCGTAATACCCAATTGATAATCTATCAAATAAAAAACCGGATGCAATTTAAATGGGACCAATTGGGATGTATAGCCTTCTAAATAAAAAAAATATATAGTTTAAATCGGTTCGGTACGTAAAAAAACAAGATTTCGACTATTGAGAACCTTCTCCTTTTTTGAAGTAACTGACAATATTTTTTTAATTCTGATGTTTGCTTTCTTTTTCAGATGGAAAGTTTGATCAAAGAAATGCAAGATCCAGAAACAGGTGTGCCAGTTAGAAGCCAGAAACTTTTTCTTAGTGTTATTCCGTCAGCTTTTATGGGTAAGTACAAAATCCATTTCTTTTTCTTTGACATTGATAGTGAACTAATGAGTTTTGAAATGGACTCTACAACTGCAAGTGTTACGAATCCTAAGAGATAAATATGATCAAGGTTTTCTTATAGTTTTTGACACTATTTATTTTTTGTACGTATCAAAACACACCAGAAACCCATGAAACCCATTCTGAAGACACTGCATCTTCCCATGAGATTGCATAGAGTATATATGTTACGGTAAATTTGATTAATTGAAAATTATTAATAATTTTATAACATTATTAATAATAACCTCGTGTTTTGTTAAATGTGAATAAACAATTGAAATTAATTACTTTTGGTAGTTATTATTAATAATTCACTACACTCATTGGTAAAAGTGATAAAATAAATAAAAAAAACAAAGTTTTTAGTCCAGCAGGTATTTATTTATAATATGATATGACACACAGTGCTTGTCCCAGATCACACAAACAAGGGTAGGTCTTGTACCTGTAGAAACTGACAACAAAAATCACCTTTTAATCTGAACTCTAAATAAACAAAGTTAAAAGAGTGAGAGAACAGCCTCTTGGCAGCGATAAAGAGTCACCACTCCAGCTGGAAATACCAATGTATGATATGTCTTTAAACCGGTCTAAGCTGGAGCAGAAACTATTGCATTATGAAAGAGAAATTTGTGGGTTATAGGATTAAAATGTGGCTGGACTTGCGCGAGGTTATTGCCAAGGATCAGACACCTGCTATTATTATAAAACGGCAGAATTATAGACTCGTCATCACCATCAAGAAGGCCTCATGTGATCAAAGTATTAAAAAGGCCTCGGGATGATTCATAGTTATAAATTATTTTGCCCTACCAACATGGGAATGGAAATTGATGTTATTTTTGAAGTCCAAGAAGGCGGACGTGACTTTTCATGAAAAATCAGCAAGGGCGTCATTTTTTGGGTTTTTTGGCGTCTAGATCACGATAATTACCTCAGTTATGTAATCCACGGAGCAGATATAGAGAGGAGTTGCCCTAAGGAATATTTTCTATGAAACAATGCGTGGCACTTACAGGGGGTGAGGGGAGTATTATCTGTCTCACTCTACTTGCTCTGTGTCTCACTCCCTCCTTTATATCCATCTAGCGGCGAATAGCCCAACTACTTAATAAGTTCGATGTTGATCTTTCTTTTTAGTTTATCTATCCGTCACTAGATGTCCCTAACACCTACTGCTACTAAAAGAGAATTATGAAACTACATAAACAAAATCTTTTGTCAAGGTAAAAGTCTTTAGGTATAAATTTAGAACAAATTTCAGTACTTATGGTTATTAGTTATTACGATAATTAGCTTTAATATATTTTTATAGTTCTTACGTCCCATTACGCAAAGTGGTGCCATCTAACGATGAGTAGCACGGAACGTCGCCAAAAGATTCTTCTAGAATAATTTAAGTAAATTACGAATTAAAATACTTACAAATGAAATGTGATTCCTTCCATAGCATCTGAACGTTTATCGGAGTAGTTTTTACATGATATAATACAACACTTCATGATTTTCTTCGTAAAAAACAAGAAAAGTCCGAAAATCTCACTGTGTGCACAGAACGAACCACGTACGAACATTGACAGCTACAACAGCAGACTAATAGGCCACGCCTACTCTCGATGTTAACGTGATGACGTCAGGACCTAGTTGGAATCACAGTGCACAGTAGCTTACGCCGTCTCCACTCTATATCTGCTCCGTGATGTAATCCAAGATGGAGGGCGCGACTTTTCGTGATAAACCAACATGAGTGTCATTTTCTAGGTTCAAGAGGGTGTAGATCTCGTAAATGATGTCAGTTTTAGAATCCAAGATGTCAGAAGCGTGGTATCCGGCAGAGTAGAATAGGACCACTCCGAGTCTTCCCGTGGATGTCGTAGAAGGCGACTTAGGAAATAAGTCGCCTTCTACGACATTAGCATAACATATATAAGCTAAACAAAGCTTATAAACATCTAAGAGACCTCTCCAACCCGTCTGTTCAGCGTAGAGAGTGTAGGCCAAGTCCTCTGACTGCTCTGGCCAAGTATGGCCCTAGTAGTACAGAGAGGGTCGTGCTCCTGTAGTGGAGACTAAAAAGGACCTGATGATGACGTCAGACGCGACTTTTCATAAAAATGCAGCAAAGGGAGTCGTTCCATGGCGATTTTTGAGGCGTAGATCTAGAAAATGACGTCAGTTATGTAACCTAAGATGGCGGATGCGACTTTCTATTATAAATCGACATGAGTGTCAATTTCTACGTTTTTTTTTTCGGTATAGATCTGGAAAATTACATCAGTTTTAGAATCCAATAAGGCAAATCTTCGCATGGCCTCTTGCACATCCCGCACGCCGCCCCGCCACCCCTGCCCGCACCTCTATTGACCAATCGTGAAAAAAATCGCCAGTGTAAGTTTATTTTTATCGGTAGTTATTACATTTATCGGTACTAAGGTCACATTATTAATAATCACAGACAAATGTGATTAATTTCTCACTTTTACCTCTACATTCGGTAATTATTAATAATGATAGAGAATTATTAATAATTTTTGATTAATCACTCTAACCGTAACATATACACGTATATATAATTTCCATACTAATATTATAAATTCGAAAGTGAGTTTGTTTATTTGTTTGTTTGTTTTAGATATAGTTTTGTTTTTTGTTTTTTATATAAATAAATGAAATTAAACTCTTTACATCGCATCGCTTCGCACGTTATGAAAAATACATTAAATGCAAAAATTATTATATTTTGAAATGATCTCTAAATATAACTAAATTTTCCAGCATTTATTCCAACTGTGTAGCGGTAAACCGTACCGTTTTATTTTATTGAGTAATTTATGTAAATACTAGCTTTTACCAGCGGCTCCACCCGAGTTAATGTCGATCCCTCGGGAATAGCAGAATTTTCCGGAATTAAACTAATCCTATGTCCTTCCCCGCCACATTTCACCCAAATTGGTTCAATGGTTGAAGCGTCAAGAGGACAGACAGAGTTACTTTCGCATTTATAATATTGTATTTTGCAATTCTTTCTAAAGATAACAAAAGCAAAATTTATTCCAAGTGTGTAGCGGTATACCATTAATAGTTATGTATATGGCGGTCTAAGGCGTAAACTGATTGTAAAATCAATACCATATACTTTTCTGTCGCACTTCGCCTGAGGGCATTCACCGATGTCGCGATTTCTTGACAAGTGTAGTCGTATAGCCATTTTGTCTATTCATTTTATTTTGTATATCAACACATTTAGTTATTTCTTTGTCCTTTGCTTTTTGTGTTTCCACAAAACCACGTCTTTATCCTTAGATAGAGTATAAAGAGACAGCATAGTGCCATACATGGTGAAATTTTGATCGTTTTTGACACTTAAAGGGGTGACTCAGACCATCAATATGAACAACTATTTTCTATAAGACCATAGCTGGGAACTCAAAAAAAATTTAGTTAGTTCCATACAAAAGAGTTCCGCCGCCCGGCCAGTTTGTATGGGAATGTCTGAAAGATTGTTTGAATTCCCAGCGTTGTTCCCATAGGAAAAGTTGTTAATTCTGATGGTCTGAGTCACCCCTTTTAGGGTCCAAAAGGATAAAAATGTCACCATGTATAACTGAAAACCACGCTTTGCCAGACTGCTTACCAGACGGATTCTTCTCTCAAATAGTAAAGAGAATTTTAAATGTATGGCATAAATTAACTAAGTTAGAACTATAGAATTATATACGTTAAATGGAATTTCAACCCGTGAAACAAGTTTGAAACGAGGTCCGTTTTCATGGCAGCATTTTTGTCTATTAATATTTTGGGCATACTTATAAGATAGCACAAACGCTTAGTATAAAAAAACCGACTTCAATCAAACTACTGAAAAGATTGTAAAAATTTTAATGGTGTTCCCATTTAAGCTTTCAAACAAAGAAATAATTTTTAAAATTGCTTCTGAGGATAAAAACATAAAAAAATATACAACCGCATTGTTAAGTTCCTCCTTTTTTGAAATCGCTTCAAAACTACTAAGTTTCACAGGTATCCTAACTAAAGAGAAAGTGAGTTTGTTTGTTTGTCACGCTTTCACGCCATAACTACTGAACCGATCATCACGAAATTTTGCATACAAGTTCTCTAAAATATGGAGAAGGACACAGGCTACCTTTTATCCAGGGAAAAAGTACTATTCCCGAGGGATCGACATTGACGCGGGCGCGGGCAAAAACTAGTTGTTTACAAAATTCGGTTAGTTTATCAATATGCGAAGTTCCCGCTAACACGCAACTGCTTTGGTCGGCAGTGCATGGCAGTAAAGCTGTTTTTACGAGTTTATAACTGCATTCCTGGCCTAGCTTCTAATGAACAAACATTCTGCACCACAAGGGAAACAATGAAAATGACGCAATTCGAAACAGAGTTCTTTCTTAAAATAAGTAACTTAGAAGAGCGAAACTTAGCGAAAAATAGTTTTGCTCATTTAATGACAGAGAGATTAAATTTCATCAATTTAAACTTAAAAAATTATGGAGTTTCGTATACACTTTTGATCCCCTATTTTAATAAGATAATGTTTTTTAATACTTAACTGTAAACTTTCGTCTTTAGTTATTTTAACTTTAAAATTTATCTTTTATGCTAGTCTGGGAGAAAAGAAAAAACGTAGAATGTGCCAGCTGCTTCTCTTTTCGCGCAGATCGTAAAATCCGATCAAGGGATTGGGCTAAAATCTCCCGAATTATAGGCGATGCGGCTAGCAACCCATCACTATTTGATTCCGTTTTCCGTCCACACGCCCTCCAACATGTTAAATGTGGCCATAAGGTCCTTTAGGCCTAGGCTCTGTCTACACCGTAAGGGAAAAAGACGTGATACTATGTATGTATGTACTTTTAAATTTACCAACCAACGTAACCAAGTGTCATTCAATCCTTCACCCCTCATTTTCGGACAATCATCCCCTAAGGGGCTAGCTTAGGGGATGATTGTCCGAAAATCCGAAAAAAAATTAGGTCATTTTAGGAAAGTTTGTGCAAAATTTTATACTACTAGACTAAGCCTAGACTATACCCAGCTGTTTCAGCTACGCGTTGATCGATCAATCAGATAGTCAAGTTTTCTTCTTTTATATTTATATATAGATTTGGCGACCTCCGTGGCGCAGTGGTTAACACGCCAGTCTGCGACACGAGAGTGCCCGCATTCGATCCTCGGTCAGGTCAAGATGGAAAATGATCTTTTTCAGATTGGCCTGGGTCTTGGATGTTTATCTATTTGTTTTTGTTATAAAATATAGAATCGTTGAGTTAGTATCCCATAACACAAGTCTTGAACTTACTTTGGGGCTAGCTTAATCTATGTGATTTATCCATATCATCATCATCATCATCATCAGGTCGTTTTAGTCTCCACTGCAGGAGCATGACCCTCTCTGTACTACCGGAGCCATATTTGGCCAGAGCAGACAGAGGATATATATATTGCCCGTATATATTTATTTATTTATAGATAATTATAATCGGTACAGAAAAGAGTGGAAAGCAGAGAGGGAGGCCTTTGCCTAGCAGTGGGATTTAAAAGGCTATCAAAAATAATGATATAAAAATGACGTTATAAAGAAATTATAATCATAATTTGTTAACATAAACAATGTACTTTTATATTTCAGGTTACGATCTTGTCGAATGGCTAATGGAACGGTTTAATCTTGATGAATCTAGCAACGGTGAGTGTTTAGTGACCGGCACTGGGCTCTGGGTTGGCTATCGCCGCCGGACCCCTGTAGAACATAGCTATAATGAGAAGTGCAAGTTGTACCCCCAGGTGTTGATATGTAGGTAGAGCCATCACTTCCTCTGCATGATTGTCAGTTTTGTTCTACGCTGCAGTATTTTTTTTTTCTGGCAATATTTTTAAGATGCGGTGACACAAAATCTGCTTGGATCGTTATAAAGTTTTACTTTAGACGCGAGGAGTATGCAATCTCTGATATTTTAGGTGAACTTGGTCGTTGTGCAATAATTTGTACGAGTACCTAGGTACTATTACAGTTATTATAGTCGATAATCTGCCTAAACAATAATGATACATGCCTTTGTTTAAATAAAAAACAAGACTGCCTTGACAAACTTATAGCCTATCGATACCATTACCCACTTCTTCCAATTGTGTTGAGGCATTTGAAATGTATGGTGGAATTAAGAAACTCTCTTACATACCTACCTGAATTCAAAAAAACAATACACTCCTTTTTTGCCAGTCGTGCTAAAATATTTATTCTTCATATAAATATAACTCGTAAACTTCAGGTTTCACGTTATGAAGGTTCTAATGTACCTAACGTAGTCGGTTCTGTTCACAGCTGAAGAACGTTTGCAAAAGCAGTATTGATTATTTTTGCTCTTAAGTAATTTCTGCTGTGTTCACCAAATATCACCAAATACCACATTAGGTACCCAAAAATATGAATGTTTTTAGTATTTTCATGAACTCCAAGCAGACTTTGTCCAGGTCAATGAACCTTAACCGTCTGACACCAGCCTCTTTACTTTTCCCTCGCCTTCGCATCATAAAAAAAACACGACCAAATTCAGATCAATGTCAAAATTTAACGCCTGCTTACACTTCCCACCTTATTTAATTTTCCAGCTGTATACTGCCTGCTTATAGTGTTGAATTGTTGTTTGTATTTTTTCTCAAATAATCTTGTAATAATATCCTCCTTCTGTATTTCAGTTGAAGCAATAAATTTAGCCAATCAACTCTGCCAATATGGTTACTTCTTTCCTGTCAACGATTTGAAAAACCTTGCGTTAAAGGATGATTCTTCTCTATATAGATTTCAAGTAAGTATTTCTAGCAAACTAATTTTTTCATTTTGATATCTTTCTTCGATTTTTATTAAGTATCTTTTATTAAATATTTTAGAACTTGTTGAATTTTGTATAAATTTTGAGTACAATATAAAGGGATTTCTTATTTAAAATTTACTTAATTGATTAATTTATGCAAATATTTCCCCAGCACAGATATAGACCCAAGTTTATTATCTAGATAAATGTGTTACTACTTACTTATAAAAGGACGAACTGGAAGATGCATTAGCTATGTCACTATTGCATTAGATTATACTTACGTATAATTTTGTAATATCACGTAACAAATGCAATAATTCATCATCAAGGTTGTCCAACTCTTTCAATCATTTGTTCTCCCTTACTTGTCCATAGAGTCCATACTACTGGCCATGGCAGGCGCCACGCGTGGCTGGTGGCTCTGGCGCACCGACCTTGGGGCCAGACAATGTGGAGTACGCCATTTACCTTGTGAAGCGGACCCTAAGGAACAAGCAAAGACATGGTCTGGAGGAGTACGAACAGGAAGCCCTTGCCAACCTCAAAAAGAATCTCGCCGCCAAATGGGATTTTATCACGATGCAGGCAGAGGAACAGGTACGTTATCTTTCAGGACTTTGGGGTACGAGATCAAACATAACAGTCGTGAACGGGCATGGCTCCTAGGGCCAGACAATGTGGAAAATGCATTTTATGTACCTCATGGTCATGGTCTGGAGGAGTACGATACAGGCAAAGGAAAAAGTATGCTCTCACAAGGTATCAGATTCTAAGCTCGGAGGTGAGCCTGAAGGCATACCGTGGCTGATGAAAATGTGGTTCACAAGATAAGGAGTATAAGCAAGGTAAGAAGGCGCCTGACAACATCACAAAACACCTCGCTGCCTAATAGGGTTTCATCAAGAGTCAAGAAGAGTTAGGTATGGTTAGGGTGATACAAGTTAAGACATAACTACGGCGCTAGTCCCTTGGGTCAAATGACGTCAAGTTGATGCCCCTATCCACCTCGAAACAAGCATTATCTAGAATAGTACAAACAGGAGCACTTATAGATTCGGATCAGCCGAGCGCCAAATCAATGATTGATGGATCATCAGGAAATGCTCGGAATACTTAAATTCCCTTTCAATAAAGTAGACCATACAGCCAACAGAAAGACTATATCATCTATTAACTTCATTAAGCAAAATTTATCATATTGAAGATACTACGTATATAAAACTATACCAAACAACTAACTCCGGATTTCCTAATGACCTGACACTACCTAAAAAATATTAAGGTTATTTAATGGTAAAAATCTTGTCCAGGTACGATTGGCAAAAGAACGAAAGAAAGGCGACAAGATCGTAAGCGACAGCCAAGAGCGCGCATACTGGCGCGTGGCTCGGCCCCCACCTGGTGTGCCCAGCGCATTAGAGCCGTGCCCCGTGCCCGTACGCATCAGACATCCGCGGCCCAAGAAACGCACCATCCACCAGCTGACACGCGAGGTAACACCGACCTTATCCTATTAGAATAGAATTCCTTTTATATTGTTCCCGACAGTCAGGGTAACTCTACCCTAAAATCTAAGTTAAAATCTAACCTACGCTTGCTTTGGTTCGCGTGCCCAGCGCGTTAAAGCCCTGTCCCGTTTGCTGTCTCTCCAAGCGTTGCGCACACAGGCAACGCTCAAAGCCGAGGTCCGTCCCTCCTGGGGGCCCTTTGGTGATGTTGTTTATAAAGGCTGAGGGCACTTGTTCTCGCCTCACTTGGCTTCGTTCAAGCTTACTTGTAGTTAGCTACAATCAATTAAAAAAAAACAGCCTGCTAGAGTCGTCCGCTCGGTAAGGTAAGGTTGGAACCTTACCGACCTTACCGTCTTAGCAGCTGTTTTCCCGTGAATTTGCCTGTGTTACCCGCTGATTGTTTATCTTTTATACGTAAAAGTATTTTCAAAATTGTTTTTTTTACTTTTAAATAGTATTAGTACTGATAATAAAGATTATTTATGATCCTAGAGTCAAACGCTCTGTAGCTTTATTGGGAACTACAAACGAGTACCTAACGGAAATTTTAAATTAACCAAAGATTAAAAAAGCACCAACTTTATTTAGTAAAGTAGTATTACCATCATCTTCATCATCCTTCAAAAAACGCAACACCACACCATTTCGTGTGACTTTTCGTCACTTTTTTTCAAATATTCTTATACTACCTTTCGCCCGCGACTCCGCCCGCGTCAATGTCGATCCCTCGGGAACAGTACTTTCTCCCGGGATAAAATGTACCCTATGTCCTTCTCCGTACCCCAGATAACGTGTATGCAACATTTCATGATGATCGGTTTAGTAGTCTCAATGAAACGAACGTAAAGGCTTTTCAAATCAGACAAATTTATTTTCCTTCTTTTAAACTTACAAAGACAACAGTTGGTGCTGGCATATAATAAGAATAGTTTCCTACTTATATTTAGTTGGTGGCGCTAGTATGTATGTAATACATCATTTTGATACAAGATCATATTAACACCCCCACTTATCAAAATAAACTAAACTCTTACCAAAAACACCCCTACATAAGTTATAAAAAACTACACAAAGTAAAACAGTAAAACCAGTAAACAAAAGAAGTCTTACATAGGAACAATACCTAATAAACTCATAAATTTATAATGTTTTACTGCCCCTAGTCCTTTGGTTAATATGTCTGCTGGCATGTCTCAGGAATATATTCGACCTTTACACAATTAGACTTAATTACATCTCTAACATAATGACATTTTAAATCTATGTGTTTAGACCGACTATGACTTTGATTATTTAATGCTAATTTCAACGCACTTTGGTTATCACAATGCAGGTCAATAACAATCAACTGACCAGTAAGTTCTTGCATCAAATATCTCAAATATACAGCTTCTCTAGAAGCCTCAGAGAGTGCTGTATACTCCGCTTCAGTACTTGACAGTGATACAGTTCTCTGTTTTTGGCTTTGCCAAGAAACAGCTGAGCCTGATAGAGTAAAACAAAAGCCAGTATATGATTTTCTATCAGTTTCATCACTTGCCCAATCGCTATCCACAAAACCTTGTAGATCACTATGATTATTACTATATCTTAGACAATAATTCTTAGTACGTTGTAAGTATCTTAATATGCGCTTAGCATAATGCCAATGTGTATTATTATAGCAACTATTAAACTGACTCAAGAAACTTACATCATAGGCAATGTCTGGCCTTGTCAGTACTGCCAAATACATTAAACTACCTATTACTTGTTGATAAGGAATATCAGTCGAACAAACTTTTGACTTGTCTACATTTAATTTTGGTTCTATTGGAGTACTACTGGGTTTGCAATTTGACATCTGGAATTTCAAAATTAACTTTTCTATATAACGCTGCTGATCTACAGTAATTACATTTTTGTCTTTATCAAAGTTTATCCTCATTCCTAGATACTGTCTTACAGGACCCAAATCCTTCAACTTAAATTCTGAACCTAATACACTTTTCAAGCTATCTGTCTCGTTCTGGTTATTAGAAAAAATTAAGAAATCATCTACATACAATGCCACCATAATCTTTACCTCACCTTTTAATTTTGTAAACAAACATGGTTCAATAGCGCTATTTTTAAAATGTAATCTATCTACAAGTACATTCTTTACTCTTTCATACCATGCAAGAGAAGATTGCTTAAGCCCATATATAGCCCTTTTAAGCTTTAATACCTTTCCCCCACTTTTGTTTACAAAATACTCAGGTAATGACATGTAGATATTTTCTTTCAAATAACCATTAAGTCTGAAGAATAATCAAGCTGTTGTTCAGTTTCTGGAGTATTCTGAGGTGATACCCCCACTGAAACTGTATTCTCTTGTACCATACTATCAGCTGATGTCTCATCGTTAGGAAACCAGATAACTGACTCCTCTGTTGTCTTGGTGGAATCTATCTTCTTTTCCTCCATCACAATGACATCTCTGCTAGTGGTTATTCTCCTCTTAATAGGATCATACACTCTGTAACCTTTTACATTGTCAGGGAATCCAAGTAAAATACATTCTATGGATTTTTTATCCCACTTCAACCTTTTTTCTTTATTGACATGAACCATAACTGGAGATCCAAATATTCTTATGTTACTGACATCTGGTTTAATACCTGTCCATAATTCATAGGGCGTTTTTCCATTCAGAACTGATGACACAGTACGATTATGTAAATAAACAGCTGTGTGACAGGCCTCTGCCCAAAACATCTTCTGTAATCCAGCATCATACAGCATACATTTAGCTTTTTCCACAACTGTACGATTCATCCTCTCACAAAGACCGTTCTGTTCTGCACAATACGGATTTGTCTTTTGATGTATTATACCATTTTTCTTTAAATAATTATCAAAATCAGTATTGCAGAACTCCTTGCCATTATCAGTTCTAAGGATTTTCACTTCTTTGTTTGTTTGTTTTTCTACCAAGGCCTTATAGTCTTTGAAATATTTAAATGCTTCATTTTTATGCTTCAAAAAGTATATAAATGTCATTCTGCTATAGTCATCCACAAACAACACAAAATAGGATGAACCCCCTAGTGATTTCTGCTCCATGGGTCCACATAAGTCACTGTGTACTACTCCAAGTGGTTCTGTACACCTAGTTCCAATATTATTAAAAGGCAAGCGACATTGTTTACCTTCACAACAAGTTTTGCAAGACGACTTACTTATGTCAATCTTATCAAAATTCATACCTGTCACTGCATTTCTAGTCTTCATCAGGCTATCAGCATTCACATGTCCAAACCTATGCCATGTATGACCAGTGATGGTTACCGCTGCACCGAGTCTCTCTAGCAAGTCAAGTCTGTAGACACCATTGATTAGAGTAGCTGTTGCGACCAAAATACCACTTCTGTTATAAATTTCACAACCAGTATCCGTGAAGATGACATTGTTGCCTTTTTGAATTAACTTGCTTACAGAAATTAGATTGGTTGTCAAATTTGGTACACAATACACATCTTCTATTGCTATTAACTGAAGTAACTATCTGCACATCTCCAGCACACGTAACTGAAACAGTTTGTTGATTTGCTACAACAATTTCTTGGTGAACTCTGCGATATCTGCCTGTGATCCAATCTGTGTTCGCAGTTAAGTGGACGCTAGCACCTGAATCAACGTACCAGTCCTTTTTATTAAAACTTCCGCTCAAGAACACGACTGAAAATGCGTTGGTCTGCTTACGCTCTTCATTATTATTCGACTTTGAATTGTTTGGGCATTGCATTCGATAGTGACCGATTTGTTTACATTTGAAGCATTTGACATTGACGGTTTTTGTTTCGGCGTTGACATTGCTAGTCTTTGGCTTAAGTGCGCCAACCTTATTTCCGGCAACCGGCGTTTGTTTCCGTTTCTGTTGCCAATTTCTTGTCACAGCAAATGCACCATCTTCACTATCATTGTTTCCGGTTTCCATATCAAGAAGCTTGCTTTTAATGACGTCCGCCGTCACTTGAATGCCCGAATGTTCTATCGCCATAATCATTGGCGAGAACTTCTCTGGTAATCCAGCTAGAAGCAGCGAACCGATCCATTCGTCATTAATTGCAAATCCTGTCCCATAAAGTTTCTGACCTGTCTCAATAATCTGGGTTACATACGAGGTCATGGAACTGCAATTATCTAGTCGGATGGATATCAAATGTCGTAAAAGACTTATTCTTCTCGTAAAACCGGAATCATCGAAAAGAGACTTTAGTTTTTCCCATAGCTCTTTCGTCGTGCTGACTGTCTTGATGTGGACATACAAGGACGAGTCTATCGTCAGGATTAATTTCGCTTTTGTTTTAGCATCCTCCACCGCTGATACAACAACTGCTGCACCGGTGGTATCCTTCTCGGGCTTAATGCATTTCATCATTCCTTCAAGAATTAAGAAATTTTCAGCAGCAAAGACCCACTCGTCGTAGTTTTCTCTTCCACGCAACTTCGGCACGTTCGCAATGTAGTTAGCCGCCATTATGAACCCCGGCGACTGGCTAACTTACCAAACAAATTCTGAGTCCAATGCGCGAAAACTAGCTAAACTAATGCGCTGAATATTATTTTACGTAACTATATTCGCATAACTCAATATTTTCGCGATTTATTAGTTTTTTAAGCTAATATGCGGGCACATAACCTGTCAATGAAACGAACGTAAAGGCTTTTCAAATCAGACAAATTTATTTTCCTTCTTTTAAACTTACAAAGACAACAGTTGGTGCTGGCATATAATAAGAATAGTTTCCTACTTATATTTAGTTGGTGGCGCTAGTATGTATGTAATACATCATTTTGATACAAGATCATATTAACAAGTAGTTATAACGTGAAAGCGTAACAAACAAACAAATAAACAAACTCACTTTCGCATTTATAATATTTGTTAGGATTCCTCATCAAAAATCGTAGATAATATCTCAGATCTGAGACATTTGCGGGCAATTTCCTTCCCCGTTAGTACTTATTTTAATATTGTACTGTAGCAGAGATTTGCGTGAAAAATACTCATTCTATCGCATGTCACCCTATCATATGACGAGTTAAGCAAATACCATTAGGACACATGACGATGCCTCCCCCATACACCTGTCCCGCAACACGCAAACCACGCATAAGCCGGTAATAACCCTATTGCCATTGTTGTTTAACGACAGCGTTCTTTTCGGAGTTCACCAACCTTGTTTTTGTGTAACAACTGTTAAGTTAATGCAGAAATCTTATAATAGGTATATAAATCAAAGTCGGGTTTGTTCGTAACTAAAGAACTGGTGAACCAATTTTTATTATATTTGATGTGTTGCTTTTGTTATCACCCCGAATACCAGAATAACTTAGGAATAACTATTATAATATAAGAAACAGAGGCGTAGCTACCGCCCCGTATCAGCCGCATTAGTGATACGAGCCCCCCGGGCTACAGGGCCCCCCGCACTTGTATTGTTTAGTAACTAATGTTGTTGGGCAAATATCTTTCCCATTCCTTTATTAACATCCTTATTTTGCGCTTCAATCGACCGTTTCTTTTCAAAACTTGTCAATCCGAAACATCAGTGACTCAAACGACTTTTTGAATATTTTAAACTTCTGTAGCAAGATTGAAGGGCCCCAAATGTCGATATAGGGTCCCACTAGAGCAAGCTTTGCCATTGATAAAAAGTAAGTATTTACGAAAAAAAAAAGTTCGACGGGACGGGACTAGTAAGTAATATGTAATAAAATGTAACTATTCTTATCTAACAATTGACAACATATTACAGACCGGAAGTGGTGGATTTTATTTACGCAATCGAAGGTACCTTATATGTAAATACTTACAGATTTTTTTTTAAATTTTTGTAAAAGACTAAATGTAGGCTTTATAAGCAATATTCCCATGCTTTATCACATGACAATGTCAATGTCATTGTCAATCTGTCAAAAAGTGATGACGTTGACTGCCAAGTCTTATGCATCCCCCCTTTATACATCCTACATTTGGGATTCTTTCAAAAATTCATATAAAATGAATTTTGGATAAAAAAAATTGAAATAATTCTGGAAGTATTTACATTTAAGGTACTTTCGATTGCGTAAATAAAAACCATCACTTCCGGTCCGTAGTATGTTGTCAATTCTATGATGATATACCGTACATAACAGTATTATTTAGGAAAAAGCAAAATGGCAGAATTTGCCACAAAAGTCCTAAGCCTTGTGAGGTTTACTCAGGTTATAGAAAGTTTTATTAAAATATAGTCATAATTTATTAAGCTGTTTATTTCACTTACTTCTAAGGCAAAGTTGAAAAAGTGAGGAAAAAGATCATCCGGATCATCTAAGATTCACTTTTCACCCATATACTTAAGTACTTGTAATAGATCGTTCGTTTTAGTAGAAAAGCCTATAGCTATGCCTTGCTTAAATTTTGAGAGAATTATAAAGAATCATATAATAGTTTCTTGGAATTGTCATTGCAATTTGCTGTCTCCAGATTGAGCATCTAAAAGCGAGCCTGGATCGCACGCGAGTGAAGACATCCATTGCCCTCGAGGCCTTGCTGGCCTACTCGGAGACCTTCACTCCCTACGATCCCTGGCTCACGCCGCCGCAGCCGTCTAACCCTTGGGTCAGCGACGACACGCTCTTCTGGCAGATTAACAATCCACTGTAAGTAAAAGCCTTTTATGGCGACCCTGTGACTCAGTGGTACCGTAAGTGCATTGTGCTTGGAATTGCATGGTCCTGGGATTGATCCCCGGTCAGGTCAAGAAGGAAAACGATCTTTTTCAAATTGACCTGGGTCTTGGATGTTTATCTATTTAAGTATTTATTATAATATATACTTAGTATCGTTGAGTTAATATCTCACAACACAAATTAACATCTTATTGTGGGGGCTAGCTCAGTCTGTGTGATATTTTGTCCCTATATATTATTATAACGAGATCAATCAATGAGTCAGATCAAGTTACAGACTCTCATAAGTATCCCTTATACCGATAAAAAACCCTCGACATCCCTTGAGCCATAAAGAGGTGTCCCAACTCATCAGGCAAAAAAATCCTATAGGGCCATCTGGAAAATATTCATAAAAAATTTTAGCCCAGTACAAATCGAAAACTTTTTCTTTAAGTCGGCAACTTGTAAGGGAATATCGGTTTTTCCGAATTCCCAGCAATAGTTCCATTGAAAATAAATATATATACGGACAAATCACACAGATTGAGTTAGCCCCAAGGTAAGTTCGACACTTGTGTTATGGGATACTAACTCAACGATACTATATTTTATAACAAATACATATATAGATAAACATCCAAGACCCAGGCCAATCTAAAAAAGATCATTTTCCATCTTGACCTGGCCGGGGATCGAACCCAGGCACTCCGTGTCGCAGGCTGGCGTGTTAACCACTGCGCCACGGAGCTATCGTCTATCGCCATTGAAAATGTTGCTTATATTGATGGGCAGTCCCACCCTACAACCTTAATCGAGGGTTAATTTACAACCAGTGTGCATGTCCTTTATCAGCAATGAAGTATTATCAGATAGTACCAGCTCTGCACTGGGATATACATAGGGTTGATATTAGAAAATATTAAATTTGTTAAAGATATCGTGTTTTAAAATATTGTCAGGGTGGAAGTACCAAGCGAGAAGCGCGTGCAACGCTGGGCGCTCTCGATCGAAGAGTTGGTATCCGATCCAACCGGCCTCCAGGAGTTCACCAGCTTCCTACGCAAGGAGTACTCCCATGAGAACATCCGTTTCTGGCTCGCTGTCATGGACCTGAGGCGAAGCAGCACCAAGCAGATCCCCAAGAAGCTCGAAGAAATCTATGAGTAAGTGACCAATTGTTATACGAGTATGTAAGAATTATTTATTTATATATGTACACCAACAGCATACATATAAATTGCTTACATTATTGATATCTAAGAATTTGTACTGATATGGTTGCCAAATATATGAATACACAGCATTCTTAAAAATAGCTAATCCACAAAAATTACATTTGCGCATTGCGAGAGCGTCATGGAATGTGTATATCTGAATCGGAATGTCTCCGGTATACAGCTCATTATAAACAGAGATAATTCGGTCAAGTAAAAGTTGCGTGTACGCAACTTTGGTTCTGCATAGGGGAATAAAAAATCCGAGATTGGTCTTTTTGGGGAGTTCGTTGGCTTTACGGAACAGTCCACATAAAGGGTGAAAATTTCAAAGGAATGTTTGATGTTGCAGTTTTCAATGATTGTAAAATGACATCATTACAAAATATTACACGAGTTACTAAAAGCAGGAATCGTAGATCAAAATTAATCTTTTATTTATCATCTATTTTCTACATGCCTTTTAAAAAAATTCTTGTAATAACAAGAATTTTCTTTGTGTTTTTCACAGGGAGTTTCTGAAGCCGGGAGCACCGTGCGAAATCAATATCGACGGTGCTACGGCCGACCGCGTGGCCGAGGGCATACGATCAGGATCTCGCTATGCCCTGGACCACGCCGCTGAGCATGTGTACAGCTTGCTCCTGAAGAAGGACTGCTACCCGCGCTTCGTGCGGTCTGATCACTTCCAGCGATTGTTGGCGGAGGGGAAGAACGTCCATCAGAAGAAGGCAAAGTAAGTGTTTTTTCGATTAACCGAGGGCGCAGCCTAGAAGGAGCCTGACATACGTCAGGCTCCTTCTAGGCCGCGCCACCAAGCATTTTTATTATTCGATCCTAGAACGAAACTAAAAGAAGAACTGCTACCCGTTCTACATACGGTCTGATCACTTCCAGCGATTGTCGGCAGAAGGGAATAACATACAGTTTATAAAATAGCTTGAAACTTGCTGGCCCACCGTGAACCTAGAAAATAGGTATAGGTACTCCTCGTCCCCATATTTTCTGCCTGTACCTGGCTCAAAGGCTGGTGAAGGCCCTGCTATGCATGATTACAATACAATATATAGCACTGTACCTTTAATAAATACGGTCTTGCGACTCCGTTAGAACATTATCTTTAAAAAACAGTTTTCATACGTACTGTGTTTTCAGGGGTTTTGAACTTTACACTGAATATAATAAATAAATAATAACTAGACCCGTCATCTTTACAGATTCTTTAACTTCGGCGGGCAAGTGAAAAAGAAGCCCGGATCGACGAGTGGCAGTGGCGGCAGCGGCGCCGCGTTGACGCGCCGGCGTGGCTCTGATCGCTCGCTATCAGGCTCCGCGCACGAACTCGCCGTCTGCGCCGCGCAGCCCCCGCGTGCCCCCGAGCCGCCGCCCCACAGCCACTCGCAGTCCAACCTATGCGATATAATACCCTTCAGGTACATATAGAATACGCTGAACTGACTTGACAACATTAAAACTAAAATTATTTATCACTTCAAATATTGTGATGATAAATAAACACTTCCTGTAAATTTTTCACAGGGATCCACTCGACGACGACACGGCTGATGTTCTGCCGTGGGAAAGTTCGTCTCGGGAGGGGGTTTGTGGAGTGGCCAGCAGAAGACGGCAAGACTCCACTGCGGACTCGGGCAGCTCATCGTCCGACGTCAGTGCTGCCGTTGCAGTAGCGGAGAGAACGCGCCGCCTCCCGCAGCAGAGCACCCTGGATGGTGGCCTACGGGGCGCGCCGCCCCCGCTACGCCGGTTGTCTGCGGTAGAGCCACGGCACCTGGCGCCACTCGGCTCGCCGCCGCATTCGCCCCGTCCGCCGCGCCCGGCTGCCGCGCCGCCGGCCACTGTCACTGCACCGCCGCACCCCACGCCCACCATCAGCGTGAGCTCTGCGCCGGATGATGAGTCCGCTGACTCGCCGGCCGGTACGGGCTCGCCGGACGAACCACGCTCGGTGGCGCAGACGGACGAGCCGTCGTCGGTTTTCACTTCGGCAGACGCCACGCCAACAGACCCGTGCCGCCTGCCTTTCAAGACTGTCGAGGATCGGTGTGCACTCGGCGCCGAAGCGACCGTCTCGCTCCCCGATCGTGGTTGTGATGACTCTAGAACTGAAGTTTCGAAAGTGGTAGTGAGTGTGCGTTCCGCGACCGAATCGGAGTCCCACGATGACTCTATTGCCTCCAGCGCTATGTCAGACTCGAAGGATTCTGAGCGAACGAAGTCGTTCGACGAAGACGTCGTTTCGGTAAAAGGAACACTGTCCCGAGAACCGTCAACGATAAAAGAAATCAGTCCGGCCTCAAATAAAGATACTAGTAGCAAAATCGGTGATCTTCCAGAGGGCGCTCAGTTCAAAATGAGCGCAACGGAATCTGACAAAACGGTGACGGATTCCAAAAGTACATCGAGTGCATCAGAAATTGGTCCGAATAAAACCTGGACTAGCGAAGCGTTGGTAGAAACGACGCCGGGCAAGAGCGCCGAGCCGGCTGACACGGCGAGCTGTCCAACGTCGAGCGTGTCTAACATTCCTAGCGCGCCGAGTTTGTCAAGTGTGGAGAGCGTAACGAGCGCATCGAACGTGCAGAGTGCGCCAAGTGCGCCACTCACGTCGAATGCTCCGAGCGCAGCGAGCACAACTCCTACGCGACCCCCAGTGGCACCGCTCGCCGTCTGCGAGGACATCGGGATTGATGACGAAAACGTTGACAAAGTGCCTTCGGCGCCCCTACTAAGGGTCTCGGGAGAATCCGAAGCGGCGTTCGATTCGGACGCGGTGAAAAAAATTGCTCATACAGACGAACTGTCGTCGGTTTCTGAATCCAATATTGTTAAGCGTGATAATAAAAGCGCCATCGGTGAGCGTAAGCAGCGGAACGACATTTGTCCCTGGGAGGACGAGTAAGTACTCGTGAGTTTAGTTTGTGCGTTGTTGGAGACAGTAGTTGATATTGTGTGACTAGTTGCAAGGTCGGTACATTCTGTAGATAGCCTGCAGCACGTTTCTTTGCTAGTTTTGGATTGAGGCATTTCATGTCGCACTTACTTAATGCATGAAATGTTTGCTGGGTACAAAACACTCGTAAATTATACTGAAAGAACTATGGATTTTGTCTATTTTATTTCTAAACTACACAGTTCCACTGCTGGGCAAAGATCTCCCCCGCTCCTACCACACGTGTTTTAGTGGCTAAAATTCGATGTTCACATATCGGTCGTCATGGTACTGCTAGTATGGAGATTTTTTTATCTGTAGGAGATAGAGAAAATTGTCCGACTTTTAAGAAAATAAATTCTACATTCAATATATCCAATATATTAAAATAAATTATACATCCAAAATATATACATTTAAAAAACTGCTATGCTCATAGTTATCAGATATCTGGCTCAGGAGTCACAAACTAGTAAAATTAATGAAATGTTGTTCAGAGCGTACTTACTTACTTTATTACACATGGATAGGGTAGATTGGAGGGATTAATCTTTGAAAGAAAGTTTGTATCTAGCGACGCGAAGCGTCTCTTCTTTACTACTGTCCCGCTATTCGGCTGTCCGGCTCTACAGATAGCATTTCTCAACCACATTGCCAGGTTGTATGGCAATGCTTATTCCTTGCGCAAAGAAATTGCCAATCCTTAAATCTTGAAATTCAGCATTTTCTACCTGTACAATCATTTAATGCTTATCTTCTGATTTTAAAATTTTGTCTATAAAATGCCCTACGAACAAAAGGTTTTTTTACAAGATTTTATTAATAGGTTGCTTGTGGCAGTTTTTGAAAATCTATATTTATTTTTAAACATCAGTAAGCATATAAAAAAAATCTTCCCACTAGTCAATTTCGATCGATACGAAATCTTTCATTAATAATACCGGTAAACATATAATTTATGTGTGTTTTGGTATCCTATTTCGCTGGTTATTTTTGATAAAGCTAAACATTTCTATTTTGCTTGTTAAAGGGTATACTAGACTGGTAATAACGATATGATGATACACTAATTGATGCTTATCGTTTATTTTTTTATTTAGACAATTACCAAGGGTTGAGCCAAAAAGCGAAATCATGATAAGAGTGTCTCGCTTTGCTTTTACTTTACATCATGCACCTAATTGAACTATAACCTCGCTAAAACAAGGCGATATACCTACCAAAAACCATCTTTGTTTGCTCAGCCCAAGTTGACACAACATTTGACAAGACTGGCTGCTATTAGCAACTTTTTTTTTACTAAATGTCGGATTAGGCATTTGTCTCCCATCTCACCTGATGGTAAATGGCGATGAAGACGAGGATGTTACATGCCTATCCAAGGGATACCCATTTACTGGGTAAGATTTACTGGACTGAGTAAACTTTAAAACACTAAAACAAAATTTTCTTGATTACCCTGGGATCTTCTCATAAGATCCGCCTTGGTCAACAGGAAAGCATTGGTTTTCAAACAAAAAAAAACTAGAAAAAATACATGCATTCAAACATAGAACCTCCTCATTTTGAAAATACGGTTCTTACGATATTACCAGTAAAGTGGCCTTAGTAACTACGCTTACGTCGACGATATTTGTGACTTTTGTCTTCATGATCATGCACTTATAGAGTTGGATAATGTCACCAGGCTAACGATCGTGGTAATGTATCGCAAACTAAGTGCCGATCACACGTGGAATCTTAACTATTCATACGGGTAAATTTGTTATGTTCTGTAAGCGTATACAACTTTATAGTTACTAGCACAGCTTTTTTTATAAAAATATTAAGTATGTACCTAATTGTATATATACGCTCGAAAATTGTTGAAGCGGTCGGCAACAATACGAACAACATTTCGTCTCGAAAAAAAATCTACATGCCCAAACAAATTTTCCGTTTGGCTAAAAATTTTTGCGGGATATAAGAAAAGTGAAAAATTCTACTTCAAAGATGTTTCGAGAGTACATTTACCGGTATACTTCGTAAAAATCATAAAATGCATAGGTCCAGCTTGTCTTAAAAATTAAAAAACTTACTAAATAAATCTGACTCTCCATGTAAAAAAAAAATACTATTATTATTCGTTTTTAATTGTACAATGTTTGATATCGTATGTGATTGTTACACTTTTAAGACAAACTGTACGTTAGTGTTTTTTTATAAGCAGTACCCGGATTTTTTAAGGCAAATATTCTTCTTTCTAAAATGTTGTAATCGATATGATTTTCTTTTTTGTGGTTGTTTATTTTGCCTACTTAGTAGTACACAAAAAAAACATCAAACAAATTTTTTGCTTTTACGACACATTCTGCTAAATCGAGCTCTTCTAATCCGGGTAAGTGCTTAAAATTTACGTTTTTTTTTTGAATCGTCTTTTTCTAATATAACCTTTTTGAAGTCATGAAAATAAAATAGGTTCGTGAGTATTTTAATCACATGCTGTATATTAAAATACAGATAGAAATATTTTACAAAATATAAAGATAAAATTTATAGATATATTTTTGTACATAAATTAAGTAGGTAAGCTTGTAGATTTGGTTTAGTTTTCTCCCAAAAAATGCACGTTGTTATTAGGTATTAAGAGTTTTAATTAAATAAGATTTTGATACGTGTCTAGGGAATGATTTTTGATTATTTTTCCTGCACTCTATTTTAATGTTAATGAAATTTTTTAAATATTATTTTGCAAATAGAAGTTGCTAATTCGAATATTTTTTATTTCATTTTCATTCATTGGTTTAGAAAGTATGTACACACCACCCACATGCACTTTCAAATTATGGATTACAAATATAATCGTTATCACATTTTACAAACTTTAAAAAAAAAACGATTTTAAATACACGAAACAAAATGTTATATTAATTTATTTCAAACATATTTAATACATAATCTTTTAGAAAAATACCTATTTAAATAACATAGGTAGCAGTGTCACCTATTTATATAAAGTATGTCCGGCCAAATGGTTTGCAGTACACTTACAAGAGATTTTGGAAAATTAATGAAAATAATAAAATTGTTAAATTTGGAAAATATTTCCCAAGGGATGAAAAAACATTTTTAGTCGTGTACTTTTCTCGCTGCGTAACAAAATTAAACAGCCGTTCCGCGCGACGCATCAACTTGTCCTGCCTTCCTGGTTGCCGAGTCTTTGAAGCTGCCGATAGCACTTTTAGCGGGCGCCGACATTACTTTTGTCGGCTGCGGACGTTGCCTTGTCAAAACACGCAAACCATTTGGCCGAACAGACTTTAACATGATGTACTTACTCTAAAATACCGAGTCTCAGCGAGTGTTTAAATAACAAATAGTCAACTGAGTAAAATAATATATTAGTGTAAATATTTTACTTAATATTCTCTCTTTTCAGGAACTCGTGTGAGAGTGATGCTCCATTTGTTAAAACTTACGCAACGTTGGGTTATTTATAATTTTTGTAGACGAATCAAGAATATTTTATGATGTCAGGGTTATAGAAAGAAATAATATTTAATTTTTTTATCTTAGATCCTATGTTTTAATTATCACAGAGTTAGGTCATTATTATGTAATTATATGAATATTTTAAAGTAAATGATCGTTAATTATTAGAAATGTTGTAGTTTTATTTAAATTCAAGGTTTTTGGACTTGATAGTATTTGTGTATAATTTCATTGTGTTATCCTCAACAGTTTCCCTTTGTTTCGGCAATAAAGAGTTAGGAATATGTTTATTTTGTCATAATAATATTTTGACATAATTGTTTCCTGGCATACTATATATTTCAGTAGGCATAAATATTACTTAAGCTAATGTTTTTTGACTTATTTTTGATTGGCGTAAAGTTATATTGCATATTGTTTATTCGTCTAATAGTTATTAGTAAAAATGAAAAAGAATAATGGAGTTCGATTTTTCCGTGATATTATTTAATTCAAAAATGTAATATATCAAATATTTCAAACGGTATAATACCTTAGAATAGTTAGAAATCACTTCCAGAAAAGTAAGTTACGTAAGTACTGAGAGTCGCCGAGTAAATAAGAAGAAGTGTAAGAAAAGTAGGTTAGGTTGAGTTAGTTGGGTTAGAACTACAACCCAACACCAGAAAACGAATCGCGATCAGAACCGAGTAAAATTGTGTAATAATGTTTTTAACAGGAGTTAATTATACTTGGCCGGTGGATATGGTATGAGATAGTACATCTCACAAATACTATACTAAGTAAGATGCGTGGTAGGTACTAAAATAAAATAAAAATTAGGGTTTAAGAAGTAAATGAAAAAATATTTTTTAGTGATAAGCAAAGGTTAAAAACGGAACCCTATTACTAAGCCTCCAATTTCCGTCTAAGGTCTAAACGTCAATCAAAGGTCTAAACACTTACTAAATGTGTCTCATTGTCTCCTTCGATTCCTCAACTACATAGTCTCATCATAACGTACACTACATCCAGTCAATTACCTCTGTGGTCCAGTGGTTAAGGCGTTTGCCTGTAGACCCGGGGGTCGTGGGTTCGATTCCCACGGGAAGCTTACTTTGATTAGTTGTTTCCGGTTTGGTTAGGACATTGCAGGCTTGAATCACCTGATTGTCTGATAATAAAGATGATTCCGTGCTTCGGAAGGCACGTTAAGCCGTTGGTCCCGGCTGCCATCTGGTAGTCGTAAAAAGGAACCACGTCAGAGGCCGAGAGGCGGTTCCGAAGAACCCTGGCACCAGGGTGTGCATGGTCGATTGACCGTGACACCTACACGAAATGAATGAATGAATGAATCCAGTCAATCACTGTATAAAATGGTCACTTCAAAATATCCCAATCCGTTACTTAGATATACAGTACAATGTAACATAACTAACGACGTTCCCGTGTAGGTCGTACTTCTTTTCGTCTCACTCAGACCGTCATAATGAACAACTTTTCCCATGGGACCAATGGACCAATGCTATGAATTCAATTTATTTTTACATCTTCATGACTACTAAGACGGGCCGGTCGAACACGTTTGTATGAAAATATATTCTTTTTTTAGTGTCCAGCATTGATCCAATAGGAAAAGTTGTTCATTTTGACGGGCTGAATCACCCCTTCACGAAAACATTGTTGGTTATGTTATACGCTGTATGTATAAGTATAGCAAATAAAAAGTATTTAAATAAATAGCTAGCTGCAAACGTCTTTCAGTTTAGTCGCCAGCTTATTTATTAAACAGCTTGATTTTGAACCTCCTAGCTATATTGAAATCTAGGAATCAGAATCCCTGATGGAATACAGTATTGCGAGAAAAAAGGTAAAAACGGAAAATAACATTAGACCTTCCATAGAAATTCGTCCAGCTGATCGGCGACTTTGTATGGGAAACCTATTTTTTTTCCAGTCAGCTTTTTTCTAACAATTCTGTATTCCATTATGGATTCTGATTCCGCGATTCCAATATAGCAGGAGGTCCAAAATCATGCTGTATGTATGTAGGTATTATAAGTATTGAATAAAATAAAAATAAAATACTCTGTAAATTACTTGTTTATTCTAAAACAAATCGGTACTTAGCAGTAAAAAATAGCCAAAAAGTTAAGGAAGTATTATTATATACTTCCTTAACTTTTTGGCTTATTATTTTAAAATAATCTAAATAAATGTATGTAAAATGTATTCTATACATTTCGACAAAATCGGTTAAACGGACTTGAAATTTTTAATGAGTTTAATCTATGCAAGAGATAATACACAAGAGTAATAAGTATTTCGACCAGTTCTACCTTTAATTGACTTTAAAGTTTAAAAAGGTTGAATCTATGCAAGTATTACAAGAGTAATATTTCGACAGCTTATTCTTCTTTAAAGATCGAATAAGTTAAATCTATGGAATTATTACAGGAGCAGTATATATTTCGACAATGTCCAGCTTATTTTAAAGTTTGACAACGTTAAATCTATGAAAGTATGTATTACAGAAGTAATATACCTATATATATTTCAACAATATTCAACTTCAAATTTTTTAAAAATAATGCATTTCGTTTCATTTTTTGCTTCTTCAGATTCAGATCCGACTTCAACCAAACTACTAAACTCACTTTGATGAAATTTAAATGAGACAAATTGGTAAGTTTACCCTTCCAAATAAAAAAGCTTTTTTTCAAATAAGTAGGATAATAAATGACGGAGTTATAAAAAATATTTAGATGAATTGAGAACCTCCTTCCTTTGAAGTCGTTAAAAAGGTTTATAATATAAATATTCTGAGTAGAACAAACATAATTAATTTCCTTGTTTTTCATCTGTGTAACTGATGAAACACTGAAAATCACTAATTAATGAAACAATAAATCATTAATAGCAAGCACGTCTTACTTATGTATGACTGACAAAGTTATAATACAAGCCTCTTTTTGATTTATATATTTATACTAATTAAAACTAAATACCATACTCGTTAATGGTTCCAACACTTACATGCTTTTGATTCCGTTTGACACAAACACTAGAGACTGCAAATGGAGATCCCAAACTAAGTCACATATTCAGTGTGGGATTGCCACACCTCACTCATACAATAATTGCCACAATTACTCGTACTGTACAACGATGGGTATAAAAGTCCAAAAACCTTTTTCAATCAACACGTAGAATATGAGTTACGTATGAGTTTACTTCTACGTAAAATAATACTGTCTCTGGTGATCATTTAACCAGTCATAGGCACTACTAGGATTGCAACAATGTTTCGCTTCACTTCAGGCTAAGCAGTTATATACTACCACGGCGGACATCGGTCTGCTTTGGACGTAAAATCCATCTTTTTACTTGCATTGCTAGGACTCCCTGACCAGCGTTATCGGGTGCACACGCCGGGCCTCCCGAGTAGCTGCTTGCTTTTTCCCCAGTCATCCGATTGGGTAATATCCCAGGTCAATATCAGCGAATAAAGGTATTGTCATTCGCTTCCCAAATCAATTTTTTCTAAGGACTTTTTAGCTTGCTCCAAGTGAGCTTTCGCTACTTCACCGGGCGTTTGAGGCGAGGGCAGAATGCCCTCAACCTATATAGACAACATCACCAAAGGGCCCCTATACTTCCCCAGCTTAAAAAGGCGGGTGATGAGCCGCAGCGTCGGAAACAAAAGAAGCCATTGAAACTGCGCTCGCCAAACCGCCTGCTAAACGTGCTGAGTATGGCATAATCCTCCCGTTAACGAAGAATCATTGGGAGAGGCGTTTGTCCAGCAGTGGACTTCTTCCAGCTGGAATTATTTGCATTGAAGAGATAATTAGATAATGTATATCGAGATAGGATATAGAATATCTATATCCCTCTGCGGGACTCTCGTATCCTATATTCTATACGTATTATGTTATGACACATATACCTTGACCCGTAGGCAAGGTAAGCCTTCCTTACTCTACCACACTTCCCGACACACACCGTCTGCAGATAACTTGTAGCCATTAGGACATTTCACGTTAGGAGGAACAGTTATAACGTTTCTTCGGGTCCGGCTTTGGGGCGAGTTAGCCGGCGACTCCTCGGATGAACAGGCTTCGTCGTATTTCGTCCTCACCAGTGTCTGCGCTCGTGAGGTGTCAGCTTCATCGCTGCATGTAGTACGGTCGTTGTCAGACATTTTACTATAACACAAAATTAAATAGGTAATTCTTTTTTTCTTCATTAACTTGGAATGTCTCCAGACATCTGTTTGGTGGTAGAAGTTATAATAATAATCCTTACTAATATTATCCTTATCCTTACTAATATTATAAATGCGAAAGTGAGTTTGTTTGTTTGTTACGCTTTCACGCCGTAACTACTGAACCGATCATCATGAAATTTTGCATACAAGTTCTCTGGAGTACGGAGAAGGACATAGGCTACCTTTTATCCCGGCAAAAAGTACTATTCCCGAGGGATCGATATTAACGCGGGCGGAGCCGCGGGCGAAAGCTAGTAGTTAATATAGTTAATAAATTAATAAATATAAATATAGGGAGGGACATATCACACAAATTGAGCTAGCCCCACAGTAAGTTGTGAACTTGTGTCGTAGGATCATACTTAACGAATAATATTAATATTTTATGGTAGATACTTATGTAGATAAACATCCTGTATATTATTAATATCCTGTATTTTATATATATAAACACACTGTATATGAACAACTTTATTTCATGAATAAAAAAATATATGTAATGCTACTCGAACCCGATAACTTGATGGCTCAGTGGGTATGAGCATTATTTGCTTTCAAGCATGTTAATCATCCCTGGGCGTGACTACACTGGGATGGGTGACCGCAGGTGTCATATAATATCTCGAGCTCCTCCGTAAAGGAAGTTAAACTGTCGCTCCTGACTGACATCCTTAACAGGCAGTCGATAAGCTACGGCAAATGCTTTCAGGCATGTGAAAAATCTGACACCAGTATTGGCCACTTACACACACAAATAAAAATGTACAGCCGTTAACAGAATACATCTACCTACCAGGTTTCAACTGTGTAGTCCTAATAGTTTCAGAGTATAATGGGATGGACAGATAGATGGACATGACGAATTTTTAAGGGTCCTATTGTTTGCCATTCGGCTACGGAACCCTAAAAACAACAACGCGAACTTTGGGAAATGAAAAAGTCTAAAGTCGTCTGCAGGGCGACTGGGTTTAGCATAGAAATCATAAATACCAGTCTGGTACGCTGTTATACGGAATAGCCTTTTTCTTAAAAATATAATTATTCCGTCAGTTCAGAAAATAAAAAATATTGGACACAGCCCGTCAAAATTCCGTGTTACGTCACAGTCTAAACTAGTGACGTCACTAGCCCCCACTCATGAACATTGACGCGTTTTATCTTTATCATATACTAGCTTTCGCCCAATTCAATGCCGATCCCTCGAGAATAGTACTTTTCACGGAATAAAAGGTAGCCTATGTCCTTTTCCGTATTCCAGAGAACTTTCATGCAAAATTTCATGATGATCGGTTCAGTAGTTACGGCGTGAAAGCGTAACAAACAAATAAACAAACAAACTCACTTTCGCATTTATAATATTAGTAAGGATAAGCTTTCGCCCGCGGCTCCGCCCGCGTCAATTTCAATCCCTCGGCAATAGTACTTTTTCCCGGGTCAAAGGTAGCCTATATCCTTCTCCGTATTCCAGAGAACTTGTATGCAAAATTTCATGATGATCGGTTCAGTAGTTACGGCGTGAAAGCGTAACAAACAAGCAAACTCACTTTCGCATTTATAATATTAGTAAGGATAACGATTGTATTGATGAAAAGAAAATTATTATTATTCTGACTAAGGTGTATGTACTAGTATTTATTCTGTGACTAAGGACACTAGCCTATTATCAAATTAGTGTTAAAACTTGCGGTAAAGATTCCTGAAGACGTGGTTAAAATCAACATACAATCATACTGTGTTTTATAAACGAAAGTTTAAAGAACTAAAAGTAAAGTAATGAAAACCCTGTCCGATCCCTTGAGCGGGTGAGTCAGCCCGTTGATATGAACAACTTTTCCTATGGGACCAATGCTGAGAAATCACGTTTTTTTTTTTGACTTTAACATTTGACCAGGCGACATGTTTTTTTGAAAATGTATATTTTTTTTATAGCATCTTTTATCCCGTAGGAAAAGCTGTTCATTCATATGCATAGGATAAATCACCCCTTCAAGGATTGGGCAATGTTCTCTTTACATATTGTATACTTTACCTAATTTACATTATTAAGACGATGATTTTAATTCAGAAAGTCTTACTATATCGGAAGTAATTTACAATGTTTTGTTAAGAGTTAATAAGTTTGCAATAGATGTGAGAAAACGCGTGAATAACATTACCTAAAGACCTTCCAACTATTTTAATCGTAACTGTAAATTATTCAAAGTACCACATTTTTACACCACCATGTGAAGTGATTACGTCATTAAAAATAAATAATCAGTTACCTTTTCCGATTCCTTTATGCTGTTGATAAGATAATGTGGTTCCTCCGATTTTTGGCACGTCCGAAAAGCACTGCGTCAATTACAAAACTGATCGAGACGCCGGCCGCCTTGAGATATATACTACGATCACTCTGAAAACCCATAAATCCATGGAAATAAAGTGACGTTAGAAGATATTGATGGAACGTGAATCATCGCCTTCGGGGAAATTGTTTGGGAGGAATTGTTTGATGCAACTGGTTAGGCTTAGTGATGTGCCGCTGAGAACGTTCTCGCTGCTGGCAATATTGCCAGTGAGAATATTCTCAGGAAACAAGAATGCTGCCGGGAATACTCTCAACGTTCTCAACAAAATAAAATTAGTTTATATTTTATAGGTGATTTTTTAGTGTTTCTTTGCTTTATTATCTGGGCGCTAGGATTAGTTATAAACAAGGCATGAAATGTGTGTGTGAGATATTGGTGTCCTGCTCACTCTTATCGTGGCAAACGCGCGCCGCGGTCTTGAGACACGGCCGCGCGTATTAATGTACTTTTGAGTTTTAAAGGCTTAACACGTGGCATTAACACTGTTGTTTTCGAATTTTAAAAATGAGTAAAAGAAGCCCTGTTTACGATCATTTTACGCATATAGAAGAAAGCGACCGTATTAAATTTAACTGTAATTACTGTGGTGAATTGTATACTAATAAAAATCAAGATTTATTCGTCACCTCGTGGTGACGCAATATTGCTGAGAAAGTTCCCGAGAATATTCTCGAGAATATAGCAAGTATTCTCGAGAATATTCTCGGGAATATTGGGAACACTGGGAATATAGCATTTTTATTGCAAATAGAGTGTATTGTTTTATACACAATTATCTGTCGACTTTATTTGATACTATTTTACTTAAGAAAGGTTGGTTGTTTCCATTATATAAAAATGATTCTCAACCGTTCTCATTTAGGAGAACGTTGCCGGGAACGCTGCCGGCAATATTCTCAGGTGGGAGAACGTTCTCGGGAACGGCACATCACTAGTTAGGCTCATTGTCTATGGCAATGTTACATCATGTAAGGACTGACGTCACATAACATAACTGCTATCTTTTTAAAAGATAGCGATTATGGCTATACAGGTTTATGATTTTGAATTACCTGGCAATATTTTAATGTCGGAATCAGAATCCCTTATCTTTTCTTTACATAGTAAGTATGTAATATAAAATGAAGTCGCTTCCGCCTCAACGGATTTTAATGAAGTTTTCAGCAATAGATAGAGTTTTCAGCAATGATTTTAAAAGAGGTTTTATATGTATAATTTACTGCCCAATATTAGTATCTGTAGGCCAAGTCCTCTGGCTGCTCTGGCCAAGTATGGCCCTAGTAGTACAGAGAGGGTCGTGCTCCTGTAGTGGAGACTAAAAAGGACCTGATGATGATGATTAGTATCTACATTGTACCCGTGCGAAGCCGGCTCGGGTCGCTAGTATAGTATAAACCCGAAATGAATTGCCATTGACCTCCCATACAAATTCACCGATCAGCTACTATGAAGCCTCTATTTTTTTTTTCATAATCTTTTTATATTTATTTGCCGATGCGGATATTAGGGATTTTGATTCTATCATTGAAATATTGCCAGGGAGTTCAAAATAACTTCACAAGTACTTAGGTATCATCATCAGGTCTTTTTTAGTCTCCACTGTAAGAGATGACCCTCTCTGTAATACCGGAGCCATACTTGGCCAGAGCAGACAAAGGATTTGGCCTACACTCTCCTCGCTGGCCAGACTTAGGTATATCGAAGTAAAAAATACTATTGATTTTGATAAAGGTATATGTATGTTTGGTATCCGGCATATAGCCGTGTGGTATCCGGCAGAGTAGAATAGGACCACTCCAAGTCTTCCCGTGGATGTCGTAGAAGGCGACTTAGGAAATACAAGCTAAACAAAGCTTATAAACATCTAAGACACCTCTCCAACCCGTCTGGCCAGCGTGGAGAGTGTAGGCCAAGTCCTCTGGCTGCTCTGGCCAAGTATGGCCCAAGTAGTACAGAGAGGGTCGTGCTCCTGTAGTGGAGACTAAAAGGACCTGATGATGATGATGATATGTATGTTTATATGCTTCTATGATGAAATAATAGTCCTAATCCTAAATTATGTTGTGCAGTGCTTTGGTATAACTGTAATGCTGTACAATTTATTTTTGTTAATATGTAAATATTTTATTTAGGAGCATTAGCACATTTATCTAATAATAGAGAAAAAAAACATGATGACACCTAATATGTCCTACTTTAATATGTTAGTAGGAATAGGATTTAATATCCCATTCTGCTATTATTATGTTTTAAACAATTTATTAGCTGACATTTCTGGAAATACTACTTGATAGAAATAAAATAAAACCATCATACTAAATATAACATTTATTTCACAATAAACTTAAATTAAGGAACAGACACCGCAGACATATGACCAACACATCACAATCACAAACACTACCTAATACTGTAGGGCCTAATTAATATTCAATACAAAATTTATAGCTTATATAATACAGCCAATCAGATTCCAGTCCATAGATTTTCCTCAGTTCAACGGTCGCTGAGCGAGCTTATCAAGATGATCTTCAAATGTTCACGCCAGTCAATAATAAATATATTTTTCCAGGTGATACCTCATTGTCTCAGTAACGATAGATTTGTCATCGTTCAATCTCATGGTGACACTTGCGCTACGAACACTTGCGGTTATATTCTTACAACGTAATTGAATATCTACAAAAACGTTGATAAAAACCGCAGTACCAACCTTATTATTACTGAGGTTTCATTTTCGAAAGTGATTACTTAAATTCTATTTTGAAGAGAGAGAATATATTTAGAAGACCTCTCGGCAAACGCCGTCGGCTCCCATCTTGTAACCTTCAGGGCAGTTTCCGGGCACCACAATCAAGTTCCTCGAAGCTATTTGAGGTGTCTCTACAGTCTCTGGCGTTTCAATGGAGTTGCTTTCCACTTCTTCTACTTTCTGCTCAGCTGCTTTCTCCAGGGTCTTAGCTTTGGCGGTTTCAACTTCGTCGGGGTAAACAATGCGGTCAGAATCAGCCATTGTACTGCAAGGAAATGGACATATTAAATCTTAGAGATACATACGTATGTTTATGCACAAACAGTAATAAATTAAGTAGACCAGAGAGTTTTTAGAAGTGTGTACAAGCTTAAATATAAAAAAATAACCCATATTGTACCTAACGTAATTAATTAAATTTTCTTAAAATATTTCTGAGCCTAAAAGCCTAATCCTTAACAAATGGCTGCCATCACGAGCCCGCCATTTTGTATGGCGGAGAATTGAAGGCCACTGGAACTATGTTCCCTAATGGACAAAAACTGCAATGTCACGACCGGTTAAGGTCACTGCACGACGCCAGTTTCTTGTTTTGGTAGCACATGTTCGATTTAAACATTTAAAAAAAAAAAAATTTAATAAGAAAGTTTTTGCACATTTGGTTTCTGGCAAACGGCTAGCGTAGAAGTCAGAATGTATTGAAAAATCTATATAAAGACTTATAGCAGGCTCAGGCTCCGAAGCATCATAACATTCATAACTAAGGATGCAAGCGGCTCGAGAGCAAAAAATAAACCCGTAACTGAAAAGACACTATAAATTAAGCTTTGTTAGTAAGTTTAAGTATTTTCCCAAACAATTAGGTATTTCCAATTTATTAGGCTCTGAACAAAACTCACGTGACTCTTTGTTGATACTTTAGTAAGTAAGTACCTATTTAAAAATAACCACATAAATATTACTATTTGTAAATAATTCCCATAAACTAAAGGGCCTTAATCAGGAAAACAAAATAATTCTCATTAGGATACACAAATGATTTGAGAGTCGACTTAACAATTATGTAATTACTAGATTTAAATATGTGTTTATGTTGTTAAAATTATAAACAGAGGTCATTACTCAATAACTTTTGTAAATATATATTATTTTATTTCAAAACAATAGAGTTAAGAATTAGCTAAGTACTCACAGGAAGATTTAGAAGATCACACAATTTCGCACAACCAATAGACGTCGGATCAATTTCTGAACTGATCGGAATGCCGGCCGGTCTGCGTTATATACTCGTACATACTAACAACTCGATTCCCAGTACTTTATCGCCAGACTGGTAAACAGTTGAAGGATGACGAGTGACGTGAATCATCAGCACACCTTTCTTAACATTAGTTTCTCTATATTGCTATCAATAGAAATGATTTCCTGCTATTATCAATGAAACCTTATCTAGACAAGACACACCTTGTTTTGAACACAAAGTAATAAACGATATACTAATCATTAATCATACAATCATGAGTAGTCTTTTGTTTATTAATTTAGGACTTTATTTTTCGTGTGTATTAGTGGCCAACACTGGGGTCAGATTTTTCAAGCTGCCATCTGACATAGCTTAACGACTGCCATCAATGATGACACCCGGGACCAACGGATTAACGTGCCTTCCGAAGCACGAAGGAGAAGAAAAGACACCAGTTTATATCTTTTTGAATATCGTTCTTGTCCTTTTTATTAAACACTAGCGCCCCGACTTCGCACGGGTATTATTTGATTCTATAGCTTATGCTCATCAGGGATACTGTAGGATTCTAACGGTGAAAGAATTTTTCAAATCGGTCCAGTAGTTTCGGAGCCTATTCAATACAAACAAAATAGCTTTAATATAGCATTCTTTATATACTTTTTAAAGTTTTGTCTTAAAATTTAAGGTCACTGTTTACAAGAATCTTTATAGTAAAGTAATATCAACGCTACTCTGTTATGATATATTTATGTAGGCGTACGAAGATACTAAGCATAAATGACCATGAACATGACTTGTGCTTCTTCTTAGGGACTTAAATCCGAATAAACGAACGCTTGTTGTCTGAGCCTAATGAGTTTATAAATGTTTTAACGAATATGAGGATACATAGTATTTATTTATTGAAGTATACTCATGTTAGTTATTTTTTAAGAACTGTTCCCTTTTTAATTTATTTTCTGCTCTACAAAGGTTGGCTGGAAGAGATTGCTTAGCAATAAGTACGCCTTTGTATCATATGTCACGTTAATTATATTCTTTATGTATTGTTTTTTTTTTACTTTGGCGTAATAAAGATATTTTGTATTGTATTGTACCCGCTTTTCTTAGGTAATTAATCCCCATGAACTAGCTGATTTCGAATTATAACTTCTTCAATATTTTCGAATAGTTTTGCAAAATTAGTAGCATTATTAATGTTCCTCCCTCATAATAACACGAGCAAGGTGACCCGGTCCTTTGCGAGCCTTGCGTGAAGTTGCGTGGAGACGGGAAAGGCCAACACGTAGAGGCCCTTTTGAGAGTCTGAATAGGTTTGAATGTAATGTGCTACTCCTGCCAAAACACGCTCCCGGATATTAATATTTTATGGATAATAAATACCAGGGCTATTGAAATAGTTATTATTGTTAATAATAATACGAAACAATTTTCCTTACTACGCACTTCTTTGAAAATGTGATAATAATTCTAAATTTAGATGCTGGTCGGCTATGACATCTGGAATATTCGATTCCTTATCGCTGAAAAGCGTAGTCTGGGCAGTATCAGCCACCAGGATGTTTACAATAAATATAGATTGCACTACATAACTGAATAAATATGTGTCGATCGTCACGGCCGATTCCTTGAACAGTGCCAAAATTCTTCTGAAGTTACGGTATCTATCATATCAAATGCTGATATGAGCACTAATATTGACAAAAAATGTACGTAGTAAGTATTTTATGGTTTTACAACCCTTACAGGATCACTTTGCTGGCAGAATCAAAACTTGTTTGGTAATAGATAAGTGATAGCAGCTCATTAACTCTTACTGGTAATATAGAGCCATCCATATGGTTTTTAGCAGGCACGAATACCGAATAATCGTTTTGCACTCCCGTAGCAGAAGCATAACGTATTTTCCACATAAGTACTAATTATCATCATCGTTTCAGCCGTAAGGTTTTCACTGCTGGACAAAGGCATCTCCAAATGATTCTTTGGTCCATGGAAGTATGTAGCCACACTCCCCACGCTTGGCTGGCGGGTTTGCGAGCACACTTTCTTTGACTTCTTGTGTTTCCGGCGCTGCAGCCCATCGGAAGCATTTTTAAGCTGAGAAAGAAACTTGTTGGATTTGGGTTGGGATTTAAGTACTACACACTCGCAAGAATAGGGGAAAACCAAGAAGCAGTTCGGGAGGCCAGACGCTCGTTCCTGATGTCATATCTGCAACCGACGGCATGGCAGCTGAGGATGCCACCCCTGATCTAAAAAAAAAGGAAACTCATTATTATTGTTTTTTTACTTAAATTTGCTAAATATTTCAATCGAAGTGTATAACTTTTTTTGAAATGGACAAGTGATAGTCTAAAATAAAGATTTTTATTTTTTTATTAATCTTCATTTCATGAAATCTGGCAAGGAAGGAGACAGGTTATGACCTTTCTCCTTCTATGGAAGCTATACCAAAAATACTCTAATTTAATCCTTTTTTGGATGGAGTCCTTTTTGTGCGAGTCTGAAGCGGACCTGATTGTTTTTGTTAAAAAAAAAAGAGGAGGTTATCCACTCTATCAATTGGGTTGTATTTTATTTTAAATTAGCTTCCGCCTCAGAACAAGTACTAATCCTTGTTCTGTAGTTTCCATTCAATCAATGAGCCGATTTAAAAAAATATATTTTTTTGTTAAAAAAGGTTGCATGCCATTTCAATTACACTAAAATCGTTTTCAACAAGTTTTATCAAAGTAGTTTGATTGCAGTCGGATGTTTATATGAAAGATTGTTGTCCATGACGTACGTAATACAAGATGACGTAGTTGGATTTTTTACTCAAAGGCTTTTGGTGACGTCAAATCTCTTAGTCAATCTGTTTAAAGTAGGTTTATTAACAAATCCGGACGCTTAGCAAACGTGGCACCTACCTAAGGTTTTTTGATTTATCGAGGATCTCGGTCCTAATATAATTTGCAACAAAAAATCTTACTCCTGTTGAGTGCTGTGCATGCAGCAAACATGCTAAACACAATTCTGTGAACAAAACAACAAGATACATAATTCAATTAACAAAACGGACTCATAGTTTGTTCTAACGTAACATGATACGTAGAAATATCCTTGAAAGATTCTAATGAAACCACTTGCGTAGGTAGATACTTAAATACAATTGAAAGTAGTTTTGGTTAATGTCAATAAGAGCAGTCAAGGGGAACTTTGCGGAAATGTTAGGTCCTTGGCAAAATAAATATTAGCGAAGCTAGTTCACATAACTCCGCTTTAACCAAAATTATTGAATTCTAAGAACCAAGTGGAAATGAAGGACAGTTACCACCAGCTTTCCTGTCATCAATTTAATAAACTATCAAGCTTATCAGAAGACTTCAAGACCTTTAGACACCGTGAGCCAATACTGCATACATCCGGAACGTTATCAATAAATATTGTAGGCGGTAGTTTTGCATAGTTCTTGTAACACAATTGACAAATGTCAACTTAGTCTACCTGCGACCATAAAAACTGCAAAGTTTTCGGAACCTTAGGTGTAAAAATAATGTAATAAACGTGATAAAACCGTTTTAAATGATTTAATTAACATATGTAACAATCGCGAAAACATTATGTAGTAAGTAACTTTTGGCTTAATGGTACTTTATGACGGGCGACAAGTTTTTCATGCTGGTCTGGGATGGGAGAAAAGAGAAAACCGGCCATGTGCGAGTCGGACTTGCGCAGAAAGGGTACCATTGCCGTACCATTTATATCGTTCATACCGTTATCTATAAAAACAGCAAAAAAGTCATGTCTATTGTATGGCCCCCTTAAATATACGTTTAAATTTAATTATTTATTTTTCAAGTACATAATATAACTCAACATTCTGTGAATATTTCAAGCGTCTACCTGTTGCCGTTATCAATAACGAGCAAAAACGAGCGAAACAAAAACACGTGTTTTGTGTAGGAGCCCCCTTAAATATTAATTTTATTTTAATTATTAATTTTTAAAGTGTGTATATAACTAAATATTCTGTAAATATTTCAAGCGTCTACCTATTGCCGTTATCAATATCGTGCTAAAACGAGCAAAATACACGTTTGTTGTATGGGAGCCCCCTTAAATATTTATTTTATTCTATTTTCTAGTTTTATAGTATTGTTTTTTTATAGGACGGCAAACGAGCAAGCGGGTCTCCTGATGGTAAGTGATCACCGCTGCCCATGGACAACTGCAACACCCGGGGTGTTACAAGAGCGTTGCCGGCCTTTCAAGAAGACTTAGACTCATTTTTGAAGGTTCCAGTGTCATATTGATTCGGAAATACCGCCGCAGAAAGATCATTCCACAGTTACACGTGGCAAGAAGTTACTATAAAAACGCGCGGTGGTTGACTGCCACTTATCCAGGTGGTAGGGATTAAATTTTAATTTATGTGTGGTACGATAGTGAAATATTGCGGCAGGTATCAGGTCGTACAATTCCTCGGAGCATTCCCCATGATACATGCGATAAAAAATGCATAAGGATACCAAATCCCCACGCAGAGCCAGAGGATCGAGATGGCCGACGAGGATCTCGTCGTCGATTATGCGAATCGCACAACTTTGAACGCGGTCAAAAGGAATAAGTTGGTAGAGGTGCCCCGGCCCAGAGATGGCAACAATATTCCATATGCGGCCTAACCTGTGCATTATATAGTTGGAAGGCGATGCGCCGAAGATAAATATTATCTTGCTCTACCGAGAACACCCAGTTTTTTTTGATACCAACTTAGCCTTTTCTTTTGAAATCTCAACACCTAAAATTTCATTCTTCGGCTGAGTATCGAGGAAAGCGCCCTGGAATGAAGGTGATGCGACAAAAGGACGGCGGCGAACGCACAAACTTGTGTTTTCTTGTAATTGGTGGAACCAATTCACAGAAGGACGGGATGAGTGGCGCCGGCAGGGAAATGACAGCGTACTTGAGTATGAAGCCAACCGAGTAGCGGAAGAGGACAAGAAACGCGACAACCTAAAGGCTATATATAGCCTAACACAACAATCACTGGAGTCTTGACGTGCGCATTATGCTTTCACAAGTTTACGAACAAACTAAAATATACATGTCACTGGGTCTAGGTCATAATATCTCCAGTCACGACATCGCCGGTCGCTGCATCGCGCCCGTTCCATCGACGGTTTAATGTAGCGAAGGTACATAATATCGCTGGTACGCTGCATCGACAGCCCGCCATATCGATGGTAAACTGCATCGAAGGCGCATAGTATCGATGGTACATAGCATCGATGGCGCACTAAATCGATTGTAGCTTGTATCGAAGGTGCATAGTATCGATGGTAAACTGCATCGACAGGGTCCCATATCGATTGTAACAATATCGACGGTGCACTGTATCGATAGTAAATGCATCGATAGTGTCCTATATCGATGGTAGACATTATCGAAGGCGCGATGTATCGATAGTAAACTGCATCGAAAGTGATCCATATCGATGGTAGACAGTATCGACGGTGCACAATAGCTATAGTAAACTGCATCGAATATTATGCAACCTTAGAAGCAGCCCAAGTTTGGGTTTTGTTTTCTAGGTTTTATAGGATGCAGATCTCGAAAATGACGTAAGTTCTGGAATTCAGGATGTCAGACGCGACTTGTCGTGAAAAATCGACATGGGTGTCGTCTCCCAGATTTTTTGGGGTAAGGATCTCAAAATGACGCCAATTTTTTACTTCATGATGGCGGACGCGACTTGTCATGAAAAATCGACATGGGTGACATTTCCCACATTTTTTGGGGTGAGGATCTCAAAAATGACGTCAGTTTCAAATTCCAAGATGGCGAACGCGACTTGTTGTGAAAAATCGACATGGGTGTCGTTTCCTACATTTTTGGGGTGAGGATCTCAAAAATGACGTTAGTTTCGAATTCCAAGATGGTGGCGTCCGCGAGTTTTCATGAAAATTATATGGGTATCGTTTTCTAGGTTTCTTGGGGTGTAGATCTCGAAAATGACGTCAGTTTTAGAATCCAAGATGGCAGACGCGAGTTTTCATGAAAAATCGACATAGGTGTCGTTTTCTAGGAACTTGGATTCCATAACTGACGTCATTTTCGAGATCTTTATCCAATAAAAACAGACATTATATCAATTTTCTTTTAAAGTCACGTCCGCCATCTCGAATTTCAAAATTGACGTCATTTTCTAAATCTTCACCCAAAAAACCTAGAAAATGATGTCCCATGTCGATTTTTCATGAAAACTCGAGGCCGCCATCTTGAATTCCAAAACTGACGTCATTTTTGAGATCTTCATCCCATAAAAAAACCCAGAAAGCGACACCCATGTAAATTTTACATGGAATGTCGAATCCGCCATCTTGGATTCCAAAACTGACGTCATTGTCGTGATCTGAACCCATAGATTCAACAAAAAAGGCATCCACTTTTTTGGAAGTAGTGTAAAAAGATAATCTTTCATATAGGTAACAAAACTCGACTCTAATCAAACACCGATTGTGATGAAATTTGACTGGAACTAACTTTAAAGCATAACCATTTAAACAAAAAAGAATATTAAAAATCGGTTCAGAAATGACGGAGTTCTGAGGTAGATAATAAAACATTTAAAAAAACCACTGAATATAAAATAAATACCACCTTTTTTTAAGTCGGTTGAAAACTATCAAAAACTCAAATTTCAAGTACCGGCATACACTACATCAGAAAAGAAAATCATTTTTTACCTAGAATTATTCTCCTAAATACGTCCACCGCCACTGACTCACTACCGCTCTCGTTCTAACATAAGGTCTGGCACAGCATGCTGTCTCTTTCTACTTTGGCGCAAAGCTGCCGCGCTGTGTTTGCGCGCATCCGTGCCATTCGATGGAACGGACGCGATGCAGCGACCGGCGATGTAGTGACTGGCGATGTTGTGCCCTAGACCCTTCTAAAATTACCGGGGAGTAGTGCATGATTTTGGTGCATAATAATCGATGCAGTGCAGCTTACTACCGATATGGTGCGCCGTCGATACTGTCTACCATCGATATGGAGCACTTCGATGCAGTTTACTATCGATATGGTGTGCCGTCGATACTGTCTACCATCGATATGGAGCACTTCGATGCAGTTTACTTTCGATATAGTGCACCCTCGATACTGTCTACCATCGATGTGGGACCCTATCGATGCAGTTTACCATCGATACTATGCACCTTCGATACAGGCTACAATCGATTTAGTGCGCCATCGATGCTGTGTACCATCGATACTATGCGCCTTCGATGCAGTTTACCATCGATATGGCGGGCGGTCGATGCAGCGTACCAGTGATATTATGTACCTTCGCTACATTAAACCGTCGATGGAACGGGCGCGATGCAGCGACCGGCGATGTAGTGACTGACGATATTATGACCTAGACCCCATGTCACTACAGAGCCCATCAAAGTAACAACTTAAGCATATGTTGCACGGAGCTTTCGAAATATATAAATTATATTTGGCGAGCCCCGTGATGAATGAATGGATGAATTAATTAATTAATTAATAAACACTTTATTGTACACCATAAGTAGCAATTAACAAAATATAAATTAATCTATGTAATTGTACATAGATTAATTTATATTTTGTACAAATTATATATTTATGTTTATTATTAGTTGAAATGTACACCCTGTTCCATTATCGTTTATATGAAAACATAAATATATAATTTGTACATAATATAATACTTAAATAAAATATATACAAATTAAAATAAACATACATTAACTACTAATGTTAGACATAAAGATATGTGAACGAAGCAACGTAACGATGTTGGACAACTAGAACTATTTTTGCAGGTAGAACTCTTTTACCTGGTCTTTAAAAGAAGATAGTGACTGCGCTCTTTGGATTGGTTCAGATAACACGTTCCATAATCTCACAGCTTGGACAGTAAACAAGTTTAGTAGAAAGAAGAAAGATGTACCGGTGTTTTCAAAGTGAGGCTATTAGAAGATCTTAAGCCACGATTACTGGAATCCCCTAGAAACTCAAATCGTTCTTTGAGGTACCGCGGAGAAAATGGGTTAAAAAGAATGCTGTACAAGAGAGAGAGAATATGTGCATTCCGGCGAAGCCTAATAGAAAGCCACTTGAGTTTAATTCTAAATTCGGAAACATGATCATATTTGCGCAAGCCAAATATGAATCTTATACAAAAATTTTGAAGACGCTCAAGTTTTCCTAGCTGGTCCTCCGTGAGATCAAGATAGCTGGCATCGGCGTAATCTAGAACAGGAAGAAGAAGGGACTGCGCTAGCAAAACCTTAGTGGCAGTGGGAAGAAAGTAGCGGAGCCTTCGCAGAGAAGCAGCAGAACCGAACAATTTACTACTGACCATTCGCATTTGAGGGGCCCATGAGAGACTTTCGTCCATTATCAGTCCCAGATTTTTAAAGCTCTTACTGTATGGAATTGTGACACCTTCAAATTCTACACTGGGTATTAATGACCGGTCAATTTTGGAGAGCATTCTTGAACTACCCAGAATCATGGCTTGAGTTTTTGTAGGGTTAAGTTTCAGCCCATGAGAATTACTCCATTGGGAAATTTTGCGTAAGTTAAAATTTGTTGTATCTACAGCATTACTTACGTCGTCAATAGATGCTTGAGTGTAAATTTGCAGTGATGCAGTGGCAAACATGCCAGCGACACGAGGGTTCCCGAGTTCGATCGCCGGAGGTAAAGATGGAAAACGATATTTTTCAGATTGACCTGTTGGATGTTTATCTCATAAGTATCTATTATAAAAATATATTATCGTTGAGTTAGTATCCTGCGACACAAGTTCACAACTTACTGTGGCGCTAGCTCAATTTGTGTGATATGTCCCTATATATTTATTTAAGTATATGACGGAACAGTCGTCGAGGCCGAAATAGGCCAGGATAACATCATCATCACTATGTCGTGTTGTACCAGGGTCGTGACGTACTTGTTAATGGTACATAGACGCTCAGCACAATGATCACTTATAAGGTTTAGAATAACTTTATTTCTCATAAGAATTACATAAATTAATTCACTTACTGAGAAAAACAATGTGACTTACAATAAATACAATGGGCATGCTTTTATATACTATGCAAACTATTAGCTTCGATGTTCGATACAATATAAGTGCAAGTGGGTAGCAATAAAACTAATGGCTAATACATATTGTCAATTTGTGACGTCCTCTTGTTATCGATCGCGCACTACGATCTCGCCCGGCAACACGGATTAAGAATGTTTGTTCTAGATGCGACAGTTCAGTAATTTAAAGCTTGTATATTTAAGTGAATACGTTTTTGTATTTCTTTTTTTATCGCTATTATGTGCAGTTACTGTGCTTGTAAGAAAAGTGTCTATAAAGTTTTAGGTTTATTTAGTTAAGTATTTTATGTTTTTTGTGTTTTATCTTCCATTCACAATGCTATTTTGATACTTACTCTTATTAAATTAAGAAATAAAATATGGTGAAAAAAAAAAGGTTTTTTTTTTTAATCATATATCACTTTATTATATTATTATGTGATATTTATTTATTTATTTATCTATATAATTTATATGTATGTAATGTGTGTATGTGTGTGCGTGTACGTTTGCGTGCGTGTGTGTTAGTATTTTAAATAGGTATGCAATTTACTGTTATAACATTATTTATTTAGTTTATTGAAGGTTAGAAGACCGTCAGGCTCAATATAGTATATATATATATAAAGTATATAATAATAAAATAAACTATCGGATTACCTTTAAAACAAATATATATAATATAATTATATGTTTTTATTACTCAATCCAAAGATTTTAAACTCAAATACAGATTATGGTAACTTTGTCTGTCTGTCTTCGTCTGTTCCAATTAATTGTAGTAGTCGTACATGTATGTTTTTAGTTTTCTTTTGAAAATAGCTACTGATTTAGCATCTTTTATGTCTATTGGTAGTTTGTTAAACATTTTTGCGCCTTCATATTGGATGTTCATTTTGCCATAGTTTGTTCTTGGCGTGCGCAGTATTAAATGGCTAGCACTGCGTAATTTCATCTTTTGGAATTGACTTTTTCTACGGAAGGATATTTGTGTGTGTATATGATTATTCAGGATTTTATGTATTAATATATAATAAAACAGTAAAAATATTTTGTCTGTACATTTAGAATTTTTGACTGAAATGGAAAGAGGGATACTTAAAAAGAATAATAGAAAGGAAAAATATTTTTTTCGAATTTCTTGTCTGTCTGTCTGTCTGTCTGTCTGTCTGTCTGTATGTATGATCACGATTAGCTCCGAAAATACTGAACCGATTTACTTCAAACTTTCACCAATTGCTTTGTTTTAACTCAGCATAACATTAAAAGTTTGTTTCATCAAAATCGGTTCATTAAAGAAAAAGTTATCGTCATTTGAATGAACTCAAGTTTACCTGCAAATATATATTAGCACTTAAATAATAAAAGTGACGTAGGAAAATTAAAATCCAAAGTCAATTCATCATCATTATACGACAGCATTATACCTATCCATACTATCCATACTAATATTATAAATGCGAAAGTAACTCTGTCTGTTTTCTTTTCACGCTTCAACCATTGAACAAATTTGAATAAAATTTGGTATGGGGGTAGTTTGAGACCCGGGGAAGGACATAGGGTATGTTAAATTCCGGGAAATTCTACTGTTCCCGAAGGATCGACACTAACGCGGGCGGAGCCGTGGGCAACAGCTAGTGTATTAATAAACACTTATGATATCAGTATCAAGAAATCAAGAATATTGATTGGATTCAGGGAAGTATGACACTTACTGCATGTGAGCGATAAGGCATTAATTATGGGTTTTCCACAATTATTGCAATTTCGCAGATTTTAAACTTCATCGCCTCTACCTCAACTGGGCACCCATGTTTTTACCTTTTGAGTGTACTTACATACTTTAATAAAAAACTATTTTTTAATTCCTATTAGAAGTAGCTATATTGAAAAAGAAATTTGAATTTGACGGTTGTCTGTAAAACTAACTTTACAGACAACCGTCTGTAAAGTTGGTTTACGGCTGTTTACGGTTTACGAACGATAATTTTGTGTGATTTGTGCTTGCACACGGAACGTGACACTTTTTCATGCGTGCAGCCGGCGTTCATCGGGCTTAGTTATGTTGACGTAATCTAACTTATTTATTGTTATCTATACTTCTATCAAAGTTGACCCCAAAAATAAGAAAAAACATATCGACATCAACACTTGTTCTGAGACATCTACCAAACCCATAGAAGATTTTTTTTTTATATCTATGACTAAACCAATACATGAATTACATCATTCGAATAAAAACTATTTTAGCAATTTATAGATAAAAACCATAGGCAAAAAATGACAAACTAATGTCACTGTTTGGAATACTTTTAAGGCTGTCAGTTTTCGTAAAAAGACTCAAACATCGGCTGCCAAAATTTACCTCCGCGTTTTGGACTTTGTTACTCAATCTAAAAACTATAATATGCTCAGTATGGCATCTGTATCCCCAATATTCGTTCGGCGAACTTGAAATGCGAAAGAGCGCAAGTTCGGACAACGTAAGTTACAACTTTATAATAATTACCAACAGATATATCTGTCATTAGGCTTGCAATGAAGATGAATTCAAAGATTTGGAATACCTAATTACTCTTAAAGATTTTGATACCTGATGTATTTCAAAGATTTAGCTTACTGGATTTATTGTTATTACTTATTTATAGTAACTGGCTTACAGCTTCTGTACGCTTAGTGCACAAACGTGGGACGGCGAAAAAAAGTAAGCTTTATTGAACTAGGTACTAGATTTTACAGCCTACGTTTATTTAATCAATTTCAATAGTAAAGATCGAGATGGGTCGTATTCAACCATCTGTTTAATAATGACAACGGTTCATTATCACAGTCCAAAAATATATTGCGAGACAGGATTGTCTTAGGGAACCCACTCGCGACATATTTTTTTAACTTATTAACATTACGGATTAAACAGATGGATGGAGATTGACCCCTCTTCGTATCCACTATTAGAATTTCATTGATTTAAATTACTTACCTTATTTATGCAATATGGCATCTGTATCTCCGATATGCGGTCGGTGAACTTGAACTGCGAAAGAGTGCAAGGTCGGAAAACGTAAGCTGTCACAAATACCTTTAGAAAAATTAACAACAGATAATATATGTCATTTCCCTTGGTTTAAGACTCAGTTGAAGATGACGTAATGAATTTCTAAAATTTTGGCTCTTTTGTAGTCCGCGGACGTGGGACGATGGTGACGACTAGGTACTCTCGATTAAACTTGAACAACCCCTTGGTACTAGTTCTTGAAAGCCTACGTTTACCTATTAAATAAATTTCATTGATTGAAATCCAAATATTGCTCCGAGGCAAATATGTTGCATGCCATGGGAATTGACAGGTTAATTAATTAGGTAAGGTTAAGTTTAAAGTGTCGTCTTATACGAGAAGAGTAACATGCAGTTCCAAAAAAAAATCACTTCCGTTCTTCCATTACAGGTAAATGATACAGATATCATAGTATCAAATGCAAGACATCGCTCCAACAAGCGAGCCACTCCGGAGTAAGTATAAAGTTTCTAAAACATTTATATGTTGAACAACGTTTACACCTAAACCTGGTTGAAACCTGAAATTGGGATAAAAATTAAAACAATAGCTAATTACGAATTTAGATATTTTGTGTATTGGAATCGATAGAATTTACTTTCCTCTTCATTATGATAGGTATTTTTTCATTTTGATTAAAAACGCGTAAGGGGAGGGGTGTTGGGGATGAAGTTTACCAAGTGGGATCGGGTGCGAAGCCCCCAACATACCAAAAAAAACTTGTCCTCAGAAGTTAGGTTAGGTTCGTTCGACCGTACATGAGGGACCCAGCGTCTCTATGTTAGGGCGAAAGACCCCAAATGCTAACCTAAAATAATAGAATGCAATATTGTTTGTAAATATAAATTACGTCTCCGGTCTCCGCGCTATAGAGCAAAATTGAGAAATACGTGCTTAGGCTATTCTAAAGATTACCCCAAGGTTTTATTATGAACAAGTGCTGCAAAATTTGGCATTTAGAACTTCTTCATCACCACGCCATATCGTGACCAACTCCGAAATTGATAAAAAAACAGGTGTTCCATTTGGCCAAGTAGATATTCCACTTTTGTATGAAAGAGCAGATAATTTTTTCACGATGTTGAAGTTGGTCCCATAATGAAAGTTGTTCAGATTCGTGGTCTGTATGTAGCATACGAAGTGATTATTTATAATTCTCAATTTATTAATTAGGCTGATAGAAGAATGTAGATCAAGCTTTTAAGAGATTTTCATCAAATTGATAATTAATTGTTTAGGATAACTACCTATACATTTCCTGTTTCAGTACCAGTATCATTCTCCCCAAGAGAAGATACGGGCATCTAGGGCGTATCTTTGAACACTACTGCATAACCATTAAGCCTAAACTCCATAGAAGCAGCTCATTGTCCGATCTTACCACTATTTCAAGTGAATTCAGTGAGTGCTACCTATTTGTTAGTATTTTTTTCAATCTGTTGTGTATTTTTATCGATATATCATTTTAATTTTCCGTATTGTTACCAATCCTTTTTTTGCGATTTTTCCTTTTTTTTGTTTTCTCTCTGATATTCTTCTTCTCTCGAGTCGTAAAATGGATTTCCGTTTAATTAAATATGTTTCGACCAGTACATTGCTCCGTAATTAATCTGATATTTATACTTACATATTTTTAAAATTACTAGGATAATTTAATTAGTTCCCAACTCTTTACTATTAATGGATAATTTGGCAAAAGTTTTACAGGCGGCCAACTACGTATTCCTTTCTTGGGTAAACTCCAGACCCGCAGACAATTAAAACCTGTGATAAGTGAAAGTAATTTCCCGCGCTAGGAATCCAGCACAGATCCTCTCGTGTAACATAGTAGCTTTTCAACCAATGGCCGACAGAGGCTGTGAAATCACTAAATAGATTAATTTCAGCTATAGATTTTTTCAAGCGCGCCAGTAAATTTGTATCGAGAAGATTTGAAAAAGAATCTATATGCGGCAGTTTTGGTGATACGGAATATTGTACCAGTACTACTAAACACCTACCATACATGTCGAAGAACACAGGAAGGTAAATTTATTATATCTAGATATCAATATCTACATACATGATATATGAAAGCGTTTCCAAAATTTTATTATTATTATTACAAGCCGTTAATGTCCCAATGCTGGGCAAAGGCCTCTCTCTCTTTTCCATTTTTGTTGGTCTGTGGTTTGTGTTCTCCAGTTTATATTATACTAGCTTTCGCTCGCGGCTCCACCCGCGTCAATGTCGATCCCTCGGGAATATTACTTTTTCCCGGGATAAAAGGTAGCCTATGTCCTTCTCCGCACTCCAGAGAACTTGCATACAAAATTTCATGATGATCGGTTCAGTAGTTACGGCGTGAAAGCGTAACAAACAAACAAACTCACTTTCGCATTTATAATATTAGTAAGGAAATATTAGTAAGGATTTGTTCAGTTCATCGCACCACCTTGTCCTTGGTCGGCCACGTCCCCGTTTCCCGTTGGGCGTCCAGTCTGTGACTTTTCCAAAATTTAATTCCTAAAAACTTATACAGCGTGTAAATTGACGTTCCCTTAAAGGGGCGACTCAGGTCATCAATATTTACAATTTTTCCTATGGGAGCAATGCTAGAAAATAAAAAAAACGACATTTCTATACAAAAGTGTTCAGCCGCCTGGAAAAGTTGTATAGGAATGTCGAAATTTTTTTTTAGTTCCCCTTAGTGGTTCCATAGGAAGTTGTTTATAATGATGGGCTGAGTTACCCCTTTAAGGGAATGCGAACAGTACATTTACACGTTGTATATTTATTAAAATCATCTTACATAATTTCAGTTGTAAGTTAATAGAAATTCAGTAGCTGGAAACACGAAGTTCTTAAGTCTATGTAAAACCCATCCGTCTTTACTAATTTTAAAAATTAAAATGTGACTGTCTATGAGGAACTCGATTACACTGTACGTGTAAGCATTATTAGAGCTTACGCATGAAAAGCAACCCCGGGTACGGTCTCTACTAGGATGGGTGACCACAAGTGGCATAATGTGCAAAATACACAGCTTAAATAACAGGTGCTCGTTGTTAGGGGTACGGAGCGTTCTCCCTATAACTGACAACGTGAGTCCCTGAGGTCTTCCCGAGTATTTTTAAAATTGATCTGGATATGAGCAGAGTCGCGGGAGAAAGCTAATATATTACATTATATTATTTGTTACATAGATCACAGAAAAACGAAGAGGAGATGTCGCCGGAGGCGTACGGTACTAAATTTGCAACAGAATACATACACAAATCTGAGAGGGATAATACGACGGACCCCAATTTTTCTTCCGGCGCTGAGGAATCTACGTATGCTTAAATAATAATTTATTATATTTAAAATAACAATAATTAATTAGTCTATTAGATATGATAATCAAAAAATATTGAATGTACGTATTTTTATTGTCGATTACACAAAAGAAATAAAGATAAACCCCTTTGAAAGTTAAAGAGACGATGGGCTGATGGACCCCACTGACGCACGCATTGTTTCTACCCCAAAAGGCTCAAATATGTAGCTGTCTCCGATATCTACATACTTTTGAGGCTTTCCGCTGCGGCTGCTGCTGTACCGGCCTTTGACTTAGTGACCTGAAGATGAGATGGCGCTAGCATGTAGCATCCCATACCAAAAGCCGCCCCAACCGCTAGGGCTTCAGAATCATTCCATCCGGTCTCTTCACATCATCACGAACCAAACCACTGGGTTCTAAAGCGGCCAGTATAAGAGAGCGGTGGATAATATTGTCTAGGGCGGCATGACGCCCCAAACGGCCGGCACTCCTATGCAAGATAAATGACATGTTTTCAATAGAATCAGGATTATTGAGATATTTAGTAATTAATTTCGCCTTTTGTGACGTCATTCTGAGATGTTTTTTTTTTTCCCCGCTTTTAGCCGGTTTATTTAGATTTTTCTTTCGAAAAATAATTTATTTCTAATTAAAAGATAGCATACATGAAATTAAATTTTATACCAATAGAATAATAAACAGCCGTGAAAATGACGTCACTTTCAGATATTATGAATGAAAACTTTGATTGTGGATTTAACAAAATTAGTTTCTCAACAGAATATTTTATTTTGGATCATCATTATCATCATCATATCAGCCACAAGAAGTCTACTGCTGGACATAGGCATCCCCCAAGGATTTCCATACGACCGGTTGGAAGCGGCCAGCATCCATTTAATTTGGATAACAAGCTTTTTTGCAAATGTTACATTTTCGTGACAAGCTTTTATTTTACACGAATCCACACTGTAAAGTGTTTTTCAAGACAAATCAAATGAGCTCAAACACACGATTGTTGTACCTTGTTTAGTTTAGAGTTCCTATGGCCACCTTCTGACTCCATCATCAGACCAATGCAACGGTTCCATAATATTATATTGTCATCCAATTTACACATGCATGCAAAATTTCAGCTCAATCGGTAACCGGGAAGTGGATCAAATTTAACTGGACGCTAAAAAAAATCGTGACAGGTGAAACTAAATAAAAGCTTGTAAAAAAATATAATCAGTCTTCAAAAAAGTTAGCATGCCCAATTACTTATGTTGCCCGATTTATCATTTGTAGCGATGCCCCAAAAAGTAGACCTTTATTCTGTATTATATTGTAGATTCTAGCCATATATTTTTTAGGTCTAATTAATTATAAAATTGGACTTGTATTGCAACTTTTCTGTGTAATTTTGAAAAAACATGACATATCGCAATATTTATTAAAATATTTCGTTCATAATTATTTTCAGAACTTCATGCAGCGTCAATGGAGTAAATACACAAAAGGCCGCCTTTCCGTTCAAATCAACACCAAGTGGAAATTTTAAAGTTCAATCAAATCAGGTAAAACCTCAAAATATGTAAAGGCTTAAGTACCTGTGTTAAGTACTTATAACAAATGCCACAAAAGTCTTAAATTCTCATTAATAACATTGACTTCATAATCCTTCATATAAAAATAACCGACTTCAATCAAAGAGGGATTGTGATAAAAAAAATCGGTTCTGAGGACGGATGGAGTTCTGAGGTTACGACATTAAAAACATACATCCGAATTGATAACCTACTCCTTTTTTTAAATCGGTTCAAAAGTAGAATTAACATACTGATGACACTAAACAATTTTCATAGACCGGGGGCCGGTGGCAGGACTTCCTACCTCATAAGATACCCAAATGAGACTAGTATGTAGTGAAAGTAGGTGCTTTGGAGGTGGGGGCCAGGTAGGGTTGCCACTCCCTAACCTGGAAGAACCATAAAAAAAAAGGTGTCGAAAACGTCAATTTTGGCCAAAAATTATCTCATCAGATACTTGAACGGGAGTTTGACGTAGTGAAAGATATCCTTATGAAGAGGTGAACCAGCTAAGGTTGCCTGAGGCAACCCTGGAAGAAGTCCAATTTTAGCCACCCTGAATGGGGCGATTTTTCATGGTATTTTATCTTATAAGATACCTTAATGAAACTAGTGCCCGATGTTAGTTCTGAGGGTCAGCACTGCGAATAAAATAGGTTGCCTGCGGCAACCCTGGAAGAACCCATGTTCAGGCACGTTTAAGACGTGGAATTTGAAAATTAAAGTAATAAAAAAAATCTCGGAACCATATCCAAAAGTACTGCAGGATTAATATCGTAATATTATTTTTAACCGACTTCAAAAAAAAAAGGTTTTCAATCCAATGTTCAATATATTCTCTAAAATTTTTAATTGCATTGTAACAAATATTAATTGATGTTTCATATTACATTTGATTTAGTGTAAATTCCATCAAAATCGGTTCAGTAGTTATTGAGATATAGGCTAATACGTATAACTGTGCCATTTTTTTAAATCTCATATAGTACATTAATAAAACTAGTGCCCGATGTTAGTTCTGGGGGTCCAAACTGCGAATAAAATAGGTTGCCTGCGGCAACTTTGGAAGAACCCATATTCAGGCACATTTAAGACGTGGAATTTGAAAATTAAAGTAATAAAAAAAATCTCGGCACCATATCCAAAAGCACTGCAGGATTACGATTGTAATGTTATTTTTAACCGATTTCAAAAAAAATAGGCTTTCATTCCAATGTTCAATTTATTCTCTAAAACTTTTAATTGCATTGCAACTAATTGACCGAGCGAGCGAAGTGAGCGAAGCGTCTCAGTTTCCACTTGCCCAAAATTCTTTTGTCCGTCTGTCTGTCTGTCTGTCTGTTCTCGCCTACAGGTCACATTTCTCAACCAATTCTCATGAAATTTTGTAAGCAGGTTCGGTAATTATACAGAATTTTTTTGTCGTGCCAGTTTTTCGAAATTTTAAAAAATGGCGGATATATGGGGGTCCGAAACTTACAAAAACTTATAGCACAGCTATTTGGAAAAAAAATCAAAAATGTCATTAGACTTTTTTGTTATTCTCATTAAGACGCAACTTTTTTGTCTGAACAACTTTTTATACGATAAACTTGAACGTGTTTACAGTCAGCAATTTGCCCAAAAGTTGTCTGAAATCGATTTTCTGTATATTTATGAAAGAAGTTGAAGTACGTGAAGTGGGGGAGGGAGTGAAATTGAACAACTTTCCCTAAGGAACAAATATCAAAATATGAAAAATATTTTTTGGCTTAAAGCATAATACTGCGTATTACTTTTATAATTGAAAACACTGAATAAACTTAGAATCCTGAAATAAAAATTAAAAATAAATAAAAAAGATTCACATGCTATCATGTCACTTGAACCCGGGGCTTATTACGTAAACTTCAACTTGCCACTTCTTAACGTAAAGTTCGCATGTTTGTCCGCCATAATAGTTGAAAATTAGCGTCCTATTAAAATTTTGACCAATTGGTAACATAACAACTATAAAAACGGGTACTGAAACATTGCCTCCCATTCACCCATGCCAAGTTCGCTATTCCGATATTTCCGATCTTGAAGAGGATCACTCCAACTTAGTTAATGTGTACAAAAGCATACTAAACATGGTGCTCAAGGGCCGTGTTTCTATACAAGAGTAGTCCCCTGATTCCTCGCCGGATAGTACCAATAGATTAATGATTTTTTACTAAAAAAATCCGTATGTTAAAATTTTTTCATAATTGAATTATTTAAAGAGATATGAATCTTCAAAAACATGGAAAACTGGTACGAATGTGGATGTTGGTAGAAAGGGCTCGCGAGGTCTACTGTTCTCGCAGAACCACTAGTATAAATTGATGTTTCATTTTGTATTGGATAAATTATATTTAATTACCCACATATGTTCATAATAATTATAATAAATATGTCTGTAATCTAGGATAAACATTTCAACACAATTGTTTTTTGTTATGAAATAAATGAATTGAATTGAATTCACATTACTTTATTTCTTTATTTCTTTATTTCTTTATTATCACAATACTCACAGTACTTACAGTTTCCCAACGCGTACTGTGAGTTAGGGAAAATCACAAAGACATATGAGATAAACACATGACACAGACATTAACAAAAAACACTTCTTTATCGAAAAAAATATCGACGTTTGGTACATAAGCAATCAGAGCATTGAGTAGTGCCACAGCCTGGCTGGTAGGCGCGTGCTGCGCGGTGTGGGAGCGCGCCGCGGTCGGCACGAGCAGCGGACGGTTACGTAACTGCTTGAACACAGACGGGGCATAAAAACGACACCTAGCCAGAGCTAATGGGTTGTCAATTTTCCCATTTAGGAGCAAATAATAATGTGTTAGTATGGCACATTTGCGCCTAAGCTCTAAGGAGTTCAAACCTACCATTCCTGATACAAACAGAGACGGATATAAAAAAGGATAAAAACCATAAAGCTTTTTATATAACGATCGAGCAAATCTCTTCTGCACACGTTCCAGCATTATGTTGTATTTGGCTTCGTGCGGAGACCAGACTACAGAATTATATTCCAGAATGCTGCGGACGAAAGAAAAATACAACGTAGTTATAACATCTCGATCCTGAAACTGATAAGACTGTCTCATTACAAAACCTAAAGCTTTATATGCGCGCTTGCAAGCTTCGGTAATATGGTCGTTCATCGTCATCTTGGAGTCGAGAGTAACACCTAGATCTCGTATTTGTGTGACACGTTGCAAGGGTGCACCGGCAATAGTGTATGGGTGAATTATGGGAGAATGTGATCGAGTAAATGTGATGACTTTGCATTTGGAGATATTAAAATCTAATGAATTCTCCTCAGCCCATTGGACCACTCTATCTATGTCGCTCTGCAAAGCATCACAATCCTGATCTGAACCAATACCTACAAAAAGCTTAAGGTCATCCGCAAACATAAGACACTGTGCCTCTATGATCACCTCGGGCAAGTCGTTGATCATCAAAAGGAACTGAGTTGGGCCAAGCGTACTCCCCTGACTTACCCCAGAAGAGGTCAAATAGGGGTCCGAATGAAAGCCAGACAACTGTACATACTGCATCCTGTTCGAAAAATAATTTTCAAAAAAAAGTTGAAGTTTCGGAGTAAAGCCTATGATTGATAACTTTGCCAAAAGTTTGCTAATATGGACTCGATCGAAAGCTTTTTTAAAGTCAAAATATGCAGCATCTACTTGCTGATCCTCATCCATGTGAGTGGCCACATAATCGACAAAATTAATAAGGTTGGTGGTTGTCGACCTCCCAGCCCTAAACCCATGCTGACAGTCACTAAGGAGTGGTTGTACCTGCTGAATTATTTGGCGGTCCAAGATGGATTCAAAAATCTTGTCTAAGGCTGAAAGAACAGCAATGGGTCTGTGGTTTGCGATCTGACTTTTTGAGCCTTCCTTAGGTATCGGTATGACTTTTGATATTTTCCACAGGGCAGGATATGTAGCTGTTTGCAAGGATAAATTAAACAAATGCAAAAGAGGTTGCTTAAACAACTCGATACAATCCTTTATCAAGAATGAAGGGATACCGTCAGGACCAATAGAGGAGTGGCTTTTCAGACGTTTAACTGCAGCAATAACATCCTCCACAGTTACACTATGAATATGGATGCGAGAAGAGCTAGGTGGCGATTGTTTATTGAGCTTCGTATTAATCGGCTGATCTGAAAAAAAAACGGACTGAAAAAAATTTGCAAAAGAGTTTGCCGCTTTTAAACCACTAACACTTTCACCTTTGTATTCAAAAGAGTTGCTGTGATTTTTTGAGGAACGCTCACTTTTAATAAACCTCCAAAAATTCTTAGGATCCTTTTTTATATCCGTTTCTATCTGTTGTAAATAATTACTATATTCAGATTTAATTAATTCTTTTACTTTCCATCTATAAAATTTAAACAACTCCCTATCGTATTCATGTCCTAATTGTTTATATTTTTTTAGGTGGTAGTATTTTTGTCGTATTTTATTTATAATATTTATTGTATACCATGTAGGATAATGATACTTGCGAGTGTGCTTATTCTGTGTATTTTTTTCTATTCTATTACATTTGATTTAGTGTAAGATTCATCAAAATCGGTTTATTAGTTCTCGAGATATAGGCTAATACGTATAACTGTGCCATTGATATGATGCAGTGCAGAACAGGTGGGTGAAAGCGACTCTCGATCGCCTCACGAGACGATTCACAATAATGATCACTAAGTCACACCGAACAGTCTCATTAAATGCTACGTCGGCCGGAACGCTTCCCTTAGATCTTAGAGCCAGAGAACTTAAAGAGCTCTATGAAATGAAAAGAGGAAACCGATACCCAGTCTTCCAGGACGCCCTCTTAAAAGACCTCTGAGTCTTGCTGATCTCCAGCTCCAGATAATAGAACAAGAACCCCATTCTCCTTTATAAGTAATTATAGTGATCTCAATAAGTTGGATGCGGAGAGTATTTGGATCTATATGTATGGGAGAAAAACTGAGGCCAGAGTGGGAGCAGGTGCATCCTTTTGGAAGCTTGGAAGGAAATATTAAAAACAAATTTTAAATTAGCAGACTACTGCACCGTCTTTCAAGCAGAGCTGGCCGCCATACTAAAATCCCTTGAAATAGCCAAAGAGAACTTATGACAAGGCTGCAATTCTCAGTGACTCAAGATCAGTTCTGGAAGCGGTGGCTGACGTTGGCTCTCTGCACTCTATAGTCCGCAAAATACAAAGCAAGATCAGGGAGCTAAAAGATAAAAATGAACAAATTGATTTATTTTGGGTAAAAGCCCACATCGGTATCGAGGGGAATGAAAGAGCTGACGAATTTGTCAAAAAGTGTGCTCTTACAGATAAAAGAGCTCCATTTTACGATTCAGTGCCTCTTTCCTACGCGAAGCGCTTCATAAGAAGCTCCATACTTGACATATAGCAAACTCGATAACTTGCTTCACGAATCTAGAAGCACAAATGTTCACTGGCCATGGGGGATTCCGCGCTTATCTCTTTAAAACAGGCCGGTCTCCGTCCCTATTCTTTATTTGTGATGATCAGTCCCAGGAGAACACTTAACATATAATACTTGAATGTCCACGCTTTGGGATCCTGAGACTGGGTTGCGAATTGGGACGCGCAATCGATGTCTCACCTCATGATGTGCCCCAACTGTCCCTCTACCTGCTCAATCGAAGACCTTAATAAAGCAAGCGACAAAGGCGTCGCTGTGGCTACCTACTGGTCAAAAACTGTATCATCATCATCAACAGGTCTTTTTAGTCTCCACTGCAGGAGCATGACTCTCTCTGTACTCCTGGAGCCATACTTGGGCCAGAGCAGACAGAGGATTTGGCCTACACTCTCCTCGCTGGCCAGACGGGTTGGAGAGGTCTCATTGATGTTTATGAGTTTGGTTTTTTATCTTGTATTGCCTAAGTCGCCTCTTACGACATCCATGGGAAGATTTGGAGTGGTCCTATTCTACTCTGCCGGAAACTACACAGCTATCGGAAACTACACGGCTAAAAACTGTATAAAAGAAGGCAAACATAACCATTTTGATTCGAAAAGAAGAAGATTGGGACTGGGTATGGAGTTGACACATGAAAATACATTGAGAGCATTTGCAGACAACCAACTAAGGGAAACGCTGTTGGACTACTGTAGACAAGTCATACGATGTGTGGCCCGGGCGAACCGGGAAAAATATTTAATGTTTATATTTAAATAATTAACATAACCAATAGGTTATGGAAAAGAAAACCTCACTTTTTTTAAGTCGGTTAATAACCATCGCAATCGTAATCTCGCCTTGCTTTTAAATAAGGTTCCAACTTCATTTTTAAATGATTAATTTTCAAATTCCACGTATAAATCCGTAACCCGGAACAATCCAAGTTTATCCCCGTACTTGGATTGTTCCAGATTACGGATTGGCAACCTATTTTATTCATATGCAAGATCGTCAGTGCTAACATCGGGCACTAGTTTATAAATATAAATAAATATAAATATATAGGGACAAATCACACAGATTGAGCTAGCCCCAAGGTAAGTTCGAGACTTGTGTTATGGGATACTAACTCAACGATACTATATTTTATAATAAATACATATATAGATAAACATCCAAGACCCAGGCCAATCTGAAAAAGATCATTTTCCATCTTGACCTGGCCGGGGATCGAACCCGGGCACTCCGTGTCGCAGGCTGGCGTGTTGACCGCTGCGCCACGGAGCTGTCAGTTTCATTCATGTACTATATGAGATTTAAAAAAATGCCACAGTTATACGTATTAGCCTATATCTCGTGAACTACTGAACCGATTTTGATGGAACTTACACTAAATCAAATATAATATGAAACATCAATTAATATTCGTTACAAAGCAATTAAAAGTTTTAGAGAATATATTGAACATTGGATTGAAAACCTATTTTTTTTTAAGTCGGTTAAAAATAATATTACGATCGTAATCCTGCAGTGCTTTTGGATATGGTTCCGCGATTTTTTTTATTACTTTAATTTTCAAATTCCACGTCTTAAATGTGCCTGAACATGGGTTCTTCCAGAGTTGCCGCAGGCAACCTATTTTATTCGCAGTTCGGACCCTCAGAACTAACATCGGGCACTAGTTTCATTCATGTACTATATGAGATTTAAAAAAATGCCACATTTATACGTATTAGCCTATATCTCGAAAACTACAGAACCGATTTTGATGGAACTTACACTAAATCAAATATAATATGAAACATCAATTAATATTCGTTACAATGCAATTAAAAGTTTTAGAGAATATATTGAATATTGGATTGAAAACCTATTTTTTTTGAAGTCGGTTAAAAAATATATTACGATCGTAATCCTGCAGTGCTTTTGGATATGGTTCCGACATTTTTTTTATTACTTTAATTTTCAAATTCCACGTCTTAAACGTGCCTGAACATGGGTTCTTCCAGGGTTGCCGCAGGCAACCTATTTTATTCGCAGTGCCGACCCTCAGAACTAACATCGGGCACTAGTTTCATTGAGGTATCTTATGAGATAAAATACCATGAAAAATCGCCCCGTTCAGGGTGGCTGAAATTGGACTTCTTCCAGGGTTGCCGCAGGAAACCTTAGCTGGTTCACCTCTACATAAGGATATCTTTCACTACGTCAAACTCCCGTTCGAGTATCTGATGAGATAATTTTTGGCCAAAATTGACGTTTTCGACACCTTTTTTTTTATGGTTCTTCCAGGTTAGGGAGTGGCAACCCTACCTGGCCCCCACCTCCAAAGCACCTACTTTCACTACATACTAGTCTCATTCAGGTATCTTATGAGGTAGGAAGTCCTGCCACCGGCCGCCGGTCTATCAGGGCACATATCAAAATACCTTTTTTTCACCGGAGCGTTTTCCCAGTTGTCTATAGCCACGGTGCCTCGCAGCCCCGGGTAACGCCCGGTGAAGTAGTGAAAGCTCACTTGGAGCTAGCTATATAGTCCTTCCAAAAAAAAAGCCCCGGCTTCACTTTCCAACTGTCTCTATTGAACTAAACACGGTCTTCAGCATTTTTGTCATATCAAAATACCTGCCTAATAAATATTTTATACTTACTTACAAATTGTATGAGTGTTAAAAATTTTGCTACCATATACCTAAATATTTTGGGTTGGGGTTTGTTACCATATAAAGGGTTGGGTTGAAGACGCGTTTTTGTCTATATGTAGCTTACGTGATAACTCTCGAATCCGTGCTTCAATTAAGATGAATGTACCTATGTAGGTAATATTGTTTTAATTTTCATGTTGTTGTTCGCTAAGGCCAATTTCGTGGCAAACCACTACATAAGTCAATTTAAAGATGTAGTTTTATTTTTTATATATAAAATGGGTTTACTCTTGACCATAATCTAGGGCAAAGGCTGAGATATGGTCTAAATCATTATATAATTTACAGTGAAAGTTATTTAGCGTCATCAATCAGTAGATTCCTATAAATAGATATTGCAACACTCGAAAATTTATGATAAGCACATATTTTTATTGAAGTACATATTATTTATCATATTATCACTTTGCAGGTGGTGTTTCAATCTTCCACAGTGGGAGTTCTACTAGCAGATCCAACTCAAGCCAAAGTTAAAGTTAAATTCGAAGGAACAGCAGGGGGCGACCCGGATGACAGGCAGTTTGTTAGTTATTTTGTAATTCAAGTGCATCTCATAAAATACTTGAACTTCATGCGCAATTATTTGTTTTTGTTGTTGTTATCCTTTCGATACATATTTCCTCTTCCTCCCCAATCTAATTCTTCAAAAATCGCTATCTTTAGGTGTTGCATCAGAACCGAGATAAGCCAAACAAACTGCGCTCACCAACCCATCTGCCAAGCGTGAAGAGTCGTAAGGCCTTTGCTCAGCAGTGGATTTCTTGTGGCTAAGAATAAGATGATGATGATGATCCTTTCAATATTACATGTAACATTTTTTTCAGATCACTTCTTAAAAGTATATCAGTAAACAGGACAATTATTAAATTCATATAAGTTTCTATGAAATAATATGTTTTAGGAAGATGAAAATGATTCAGAACCTCAGTTACAATATGGAATCAAGGATGCGTCGAATTTTCAAACAAAACAACCAGATAGAAACGTTAAAACCAAACCCGAAAGAGAAGTCAATGTGGACAAAGGAAAAGATTTGAGTAGTCTTGGCTATGCTAGTCCAGAGCCTGTAGATTGGACGAGAGTACAGTTACCGAAGAAGCAAGATCTATTTCAGGAATTTTATCGTAGGATACATAATCATATGTAAGATTTTTTTACTACTAGGCATCAACAGTACTCTTACATCATATTGACAACTATCTGCCTCTCATCAGTGCAGAACAAGATATAAGAACTTAACTACCAAGCAAGCTACCAATGCTATATTGGACATCTTAGTCATAGAAAAACTTGAAATTACGAAAACCTACGAAAGTCTTGCACTGAAGACTGACCGCTGTACTAACTTTTGTTTTCAGAAATAGTGATACAATTGTTCACATCGGAGAGGACCAGTTCCAATGTCATAGAATTGTGCTCCAGATCTACTCAAATTTCTTTGACAAGAATTCTCATAGAGAAATAGAGCTGCCTATTGTGAGTATTATATACCAAAGTTCTAACCTATATTTTTATAAACTTGAGAGAATTTAGAAAAAACATAGACTAATATTAATTAAGTAAAAAGTAATAATTTTCATAAGAGTTAACATTTCTATCAAGGATATTATTACGTATATTCTTTGGGTTTTGATAATTACGATCTTCACGAGTGTCGTAATGATATTGCAGGCTCATGTTACTCCAGAGGCATTTCAAACGATCTATGATTGGATGATCTTCAGTGGTCCGGAGAGTAATAAAGTTTTAAAAAGAGATAATATTCTTGACATATTTTGTGCTGCTCAATTCCTTGCAATAAAAGGTAACACTACACTACACGTATTTAAAAATTTGCGCTGTGTACCCCTTAAGGGATACAGATGTGATTTATATTTAAATGGTGGCTATCATTTTAAAATAATGCGATTGGACGAATGACGATTTTACGTACGATTGCTTTCAATACCTATACATTTTTTGCAATCACAGATTTGGAAGACCAATGCTGGTCTTTTATAGTAAGTGAAGACTTATTTATCGAAGATACAGCTTTCGTGCTATATAGGGAAGCAAGGACCAAGGGCATGACACCAGTTACAGAATTAATGGTTCGTTTATTTTATTGATAATTTTGAACTCATTAAAATAAATCCAATATCTAATTTAAGTAATATATTTTGCAGATTCCGAGGGTAATGAGATTTTTCTTACCATTAGTAGCATCCAGAGATTTTGTTGAATTGGAATATGAAGAAATTATGCCATTTTTGAAATCAAACTATATTTGTGTTACGAGGTAAGTTGGCATAAAAGTGGCCGTGTTCGAAAAAATACAAAAAGCAAGAAAATTGCGCTCTATATAGTTTCAAATATATATAACCTAATTCAGGAAGACACGACATTTTGCTTATTATCGATGTCATTGTCCATACCATATCTTTTTTAACAAGGACACCAAACTAGATCTGCCAACAACTTAAAGCGTTGTAACGAAACGGGTTTTGCCCTATGCCTTAGGCTTAGGTTATATTTGCCTTAGGTCATTAGAGAGACATTCCACTTGCAAAACCCGAATACTATTTCTCATTGCGTCCCAAAGTTTGTTAGATAACTATATTTGCAATAAAATGCATGCATAATTATGTTCTCTTGTTATGACTCCTGCATAATGGAATTTCGTAGACTTTTTTCAATACTTACTGAAATAGTCTTGCTCAGAGATATTTATAAAACAAAGTTGACCGATTTTATGATTTGATTGAATTTTCTCTGCCCTGAATACCAGAATTAAAACATTTAATTCTTTTTTTCGTTTTTCTCTTATAATTATAACATTTATAGTCGGAACGTAATCCGTAATGTAAAAAATGATGCATAAAGTTCCGATTTAAAAAAATCATTTCAATTATTTATCAATAACTGACTAAAAAGGCAGTCTTTTAATTTGATTTCGTCCTTTCAAGTTGGTTGGGCAAGATGATTTTAAATGTATGAAACACAATATATTATTTCACTATAAAAGCAACTTTTGTTATTAGGCCATTAAAGTTATCGCTATTTTTAATAAGAATAGCCGCCGAACAAGCTTCTTACGTGTCTCTTAGAAATTACTGAACAGTGACGTCACTCTTCACTAGTATTGTAGGTGAAGAAATTTGGTATCGCCCAAAACAGAAAGAGTTTAGGGTAATACCTAGGTATTCCGGTATTTTTTCCGCTGGTGTGTCTGTTTTGGGAGACCTCTCAACAGCACAAAACATATGTAAAGCCCCAATAAAGTTTGATAATTATTCAGTAAGTCTCCATCATGTTACACGGTACATAAACCTACTTGACGTAAAATGGTGTATAAAATAAATTCCTATAATATGAGTTATGTAATATGTAACAATTACCTGACGATATTAAAGCATTAGATGGTACTTCATTTCAAAATAAGTTGACGAAATGGCTATTATACACATGTTATTATACGGATAAAGAATATTCATTTGACAAATAATAATATGACTTCTTGTGCTTAATTTAAGTAAGACTAATTTAAGAAAAACTATGACTGATTTGCACGTCTGCCTGCAGACTGGATACAGTAACATACAATAATAAAATTGTAACACCTTATTGTACTTCTTGTATTCTGGCAAATAAATATTTCTGATTTGTAGCGAAATAGAAGTCCTGATGGCTGGGGTCCGATGGCTGAACGCTGACTGGCCATCTAGACGCCGGCATAGCGTCGATGTGATGAGATGTGTTAGATTTGGTCTGATCTCTCCGTGGCAACTAGTGGACATCAAAAGGAACCCTGATAATGAAGAGATATTAGAAATTGTCAATGAACCCGAGGTGCAGCAGATGGTAGATGATGGACTAGCGTAAGTTGGAAATTCTTTGAAATTATACTGATCCATACTATACTATTGGCTATCTGTTACCTCTTCACGTTCCAACCACTAAGCCGGTTTAAGTGAAATTTGGTACGGTGGTAGTTATGAGGACATAGGATAGCTTTAATCCCGGAAAAATCACTGTCCCCAAGGGGTCGAATCACGAGAGCGAAGCCGCGGGCAAAAGCTAGGTCTCTATAATCATCATCTTCATCAACTATCTACGACCCACTGCTGGGTATAAACCTCCTTTTGTCTGCGTCATTCTCTCTCTCCAGCCATCACAATCCAGTTCTTTTCAGCAATTTGATTATGTTGTCAACACACCCAGCTACCGTTTCTGGGATACCACTCGATTACCAATACTTAATCCATTCTATCCATATGCAGGAAGTAACTCTGTCTGTCTGTTAACTTTTTCACGCTTCAACTACTGAACCAATATGGATGAAATTTGATATGGAGGTAGTTTGAGGCCCGAGAAGGACATAGGGTACCTTTAATTTCGTGAAATTCTTCAGTTCCCGAGGGATCTATATTAATGCAGGTGGAGCCCGCGGCTCCGCCTGCATAAAAGCATAAAAGCTAGTTATCTACAATACTATTAATTCTCTTTGCAATAGTTAAAAAGTGTAATTTACTTATATGGTGAAGAATAATTCCTTTTGTAGTTTTTGTTAAATGTCCGTTATTTTGCCCATATATTTTTTTTCTTCCTGTCCTCATCCCACTTTGTGTGGGAGATCGGGACAGCATATAAAACAATTTAATTTTTCTATAAAATAGTAATCACTAGTCGATTTTTATTTATTACAGTTACGTCATAATAAAGTACTGGTACGGGAATAACTCTAAGAATTACTACCACTGGATCGACGTGCTTGGACTCACGGAACCTGCCGAAAGAAACTGGATAGGAGAAGAAAAGGTATCATTAACAAAACATATTATTGGTGACACGACGCGAACATGCGACCTTTTAAATTTATCCCAAAATTTAGACTGATGTTAGATTTAAAGCTCCGTTTGTAGAAAAATCATGGTACTCTTACGCAGAAGGATATTATCTTGGACCCAACGAAAAACCAGCAGGGTTTAATAGTCAAAGAGGGGTGTAGGAAAAACTAAACCGATTCCGTGCAGGATACGGACGGTCTAATCACCACATCTATAAGTGGGATTACAACGACTCTCCAGAATGTGACTTTGGGGCCAGAGATTAAACTTTGTGGCATATTATCCAAGAGTACTCACTCTATGGTTTCCCTGGGAGCTTTAACAAACTCCACTCCTTTTCTCCAGCAGCCGAAGACTGGCTGAAGAACTTAAATTAAGAAAAAAATATTCATAAGATTCTTGTTGACCATGCCATACGGTATGATGTCCCCAAAATTTTAAAGAAGAGATAAATTTGCAACGTACTTTTTTGGATTTTGTATGCGAATGGAATACCTATTACCTGACGAATCAGTTCAGTAAAATTTATTCTCAAAAAAGACAAGTCACTTATAAGAACATAATATTGACAATAATAGGTTTTAAACAGTTTTAACAGTATGTTGTTCACACAAAAAAACACGACATAATATAATTCTCCACTCTCATCCTCAGTCCACAAAAAGACATGTGAAACTCGCTCAGGTACTGGTCTTATTAAGGACGATTCAAAAGGTGCCATATCAGAATTTACATTCATCGTACGGAACCCTCTTCATGCGAGTTCTACTCACACTTGACTCGTTTTTTATAACCATTCTAGCTCTCGTAACTATAGGGCTTGTTAAGTAATATCCTGAATTCCTGACGTTTTAAGGATTGTGAGTCTCGACAATTGTTTGTTCCAGAATCACGTTACGTACAAAGACTTCCTTAAATATTTAGAGCAGTTCATGATCCCGAAAGACCAGCTCTACCAGCAAATGGCCGTGATGCAGCCGCCAAGGAGGAATGATGAAGTGCCTGGTACTACTTACTTTTTTTAACTTATTTTTTTCTCTTCCACATAATATTATTTTCATTCATGTTCACTATTGTCCTTGTTCATGTATTCTTTTTCTCTGTTTCCTAATTGATGAGGATTGTGATAACTCCAAATAGACGATTGTGATGAGGTGACATCATCATTATCATCATCGAAGAATATGGAAAAGTTATTGGATATAATTTAAGTTTTATGATATTTTGTAAGTATCATCGAAAAATATGGAAAAGTTATTGGATATACCTAATTTGAGTTTTATGATATTTTGTAACGTATATGCTCTAACAATTATGACTTTATTGAAGTCCGAAGCGCCATAAATGTAACAATTGCTGAGAGTAAGCTGGAATAACAAAAGAAAAGATGTCTTAAAAGTAAATTATCTTTCTTAATTCCAGCCAGCCTTATATGACTGCAAACATTTAAATACAGTCTTGCCGCTAAGTTTCTGTTTTAAACATTCTATTTAAAATACCCGTAGCAGTTTTAAAGAATTTATCACGAGTTAACTAAATAGGCAACCTCCGCGGGCTGGAAACTGAGAAGATAGAAATGGCCAGACGCACGTTAAACTTTCCTCTACCTGCGACGTTGAAATCGTTGGGGACTGATAAGGACAAATTTCCCACGATGAGCGACTTTTTCGACAGCCGGAGAAAGGTAAGGTTTTATCCCCACAGAAAAATGTTTTGATGATAGAGCGTGACTTACTATAAGCTTTTTGCACAGAACAACAAAGAAATTAGAAATGGCAAAGCGGCGTGGCAGGCGCGCCGACTATGCGCTCGATCAGCTCACTAGAATCACCTAAGTACTTTGTCCCGCGATCGTCAAAGGAACAAAAGTGAGATTTACATAAAAAAAATCGAAAAATGCCGATGTGTACTTTTCTAATGTGTAAAGTGAGAAGTCCTAGTGAAACTTTGACAAAAGGAAGAGTTTCTCCTCAATTGTATTGCGATAAGTAGTAGGTATGCTTGAAATGAGGCGACGCTGGTTTTCATAGAAATCACGCGTGATAACACTCCTAATGTGTTTGTTGTTCTGTGGGTTTTTGCTCTCCCTGTGTAAATGTTTACCTTATTAAACAGTTAGTAGTCATATGAGGTTCAAAAATGATTTTCGTGCCAACATATATCAAAGGAAGTATAAGTAACATCTAAAAATCTCTCTGTAAATAAAAAAAAATTATAAGTACTTAAATCAACAAACTAATTGACAATCGATGTCTCACCTTCTTAATTGGCGGTGAAATGCATACCATATTACGAAACTGCATTGTTTTCCATCGGTTTATATGCTTAGATCTGCAAAACTTTGGGAAAGTTTTTGTTTATTTTATTTTAAGGCAAACCTACATTATGAAAATTTCAGGAAGCTATGTCTCCTCGATCGCTATCACAAGAGGTCGACATGCCGATACCTAATTTGACAGACTCGAGAAGGAGTCCCGACCGTGAAAGGCATAATAAGCCAGTTGAGGTATTATAATTTGAAAATTTTCTCATAATAGTTTTGTGGGGCCATTTTGGTTTCTAATAGTAATTTGATATTCTTTTGTTATACTTCCATACGTAATATAATGATACTTATTATTTTAGGTCCACAACTAACATTTCAATAAAATTGTAATATGAACGACGATATGAACGCAATGTAACTTATAGATAACTAGCTTTCGCCCGCGGCTCCGCCCGCGTCAATGTCGATCCCTCGGGAATAGTACTTTTTCCCGGGATAAAAGGTAGCCTATGTCCTTCTCCGTACTCCAGAGAACGTGTATGCAAAATTTCATGCAGATCGGTTTAGTAGATACGGCGTGAAAGCGTAACAAACAAACAAACAAACAAATAAACAAACAAACAAACAAACTCACTTTCGCATTTATAATATTAGTTAGGATTTGAAAAACCATTGATCATAAATTCTTAACTGCTTTGATAGTACTAGCAGTTTCATCTTATTAATGTTTGTTCTTGTCTTTTTTTCGTATCGTAGGAGCAACGTAAGCTACAGGAGTTGCAAAGGCAACAGCTGCAACAGCGGCAGAAGCAAGTCCAACAGATTCACATGTGTACTGTACACCGAGATCCCGTAATATTTTATTTTATTTTTGTTACTTATCTAATATAGTCTTCTTAGAAAGACATTGAACTTTACGTATCTGATCACCGCCATTATACTACAAAAAACCATAAGCTCCTGAATATAAAAATTTGCTTATCGAAAAATCGCAGTTAGTCATCATGATCCATTTCATCAAAGGAGAATAAATAACTATCTGCTTGTACTCATTCTTTTGTTTATATACGACAAGCTTTCGCCCGTTGCTTCGCTCGCGTCAACGTCGTTCCCTTGGGAACAGTACTTTTTTCCGGGATGAAAGGCAGCCTATGTCTTCGTACTCCAGAAAACTTGTATGCAAAATTTCATAATTCACACACACTGTCGCATTTATAATATTAAGTAAGGATTAATAAGGATAAGGATTATTTTGCGTGTGTGATTATCAGCAAGGTTGAGTTGATGGACTTGGATTTTCCTCACTATTATTGGCACTGGCCAGAAAACTGTTTCAACATTACATCCAGGCGACGTATCACAATTAAAAATAATGTTTTATCTGCAGCATGATCGAACTCCTTTTAAAAAACCGGAGAACTTGTTCGATTTCCCTGAAAAAGATTCCAGCGAAGAGGCAAATCCAACTAGCAGTGAAACCAGTGCGGGCAGTGCTGACACTAGCGTTACAGATAAAGTAAGATTTATTTGTTATTTCTTTCGCGTAAATTATAGCCTATGTTAGTGTTAATAATAAAGATATCTTATAGGTGATTTTTTTTAAATTATTTCAGTAATACGACTATTTGTGTAAAAGTAATTTATATACTTAGACATATAAATAAGCTGCAATTATAGAATTAAATTATCTTATCTTAAAGAATACTCAAAAAGTACAAAAAAGAATTAAATAAATAAATATATACGGACAAATCACACAGATTAAACTATAAGATAACAGATCAATTAGTACACGATAAGAATATTTTGCACAGTAAGAAATTAACGACTTAGCTATATAAAGTTTCCTACATTGATTTAATTAACATTATAGAAATGCCAAATTGAATAATATTAAAATATTCCATTTGCTCTACATGTTTAAATCAGGTAGTAACGGTACCTACGAATTATCTAGACTGGTATTTTAATTAGTCTCCTGTTATAATTAAAACCGCAACAATTTAAAGCCTCGCTTGTCTGTTTAGAAAATCTCAAAGTACCAACTACGATTAAGTATAAATACCCATGTATTATATACAGTGGCGGATTGCTAGAGGTAAGATAAAGAATAAGTACTAGCACTTACGTACAGAAGTCGTTATTCAAATAAATATCAACTCAATGTAGTTAGCGTTACGGTGTAATTTAGCTCGCGTCAGAACGCAGCACCTTTTAAGCCAATTTTATACTTATAGCTCTAAACATACGATTCATAATTCGTTGAACATATATGATTAAACGCGCGTCTGTTCTACCGAATTTTTATAGAAAGCCTAGGGCCGGCAAAATAATATCCTTCAGTCATCATCAGGTCTTTTTAGTCTCCACTGCAGGAGCATGACCCTCTCTGTAATACCGGATATACCATACTTAGCCAGAGCAGACAAAGGATTTGGCCTTCACTCTCGTCGCTGGCCAAACGGGTTGGAGAGGTCTCATTGATGTTTAATAGCTTCGTTTAGCTTGTATTTCCTAAGTCGCCTTTTACGACCTTCATGGAAAGACTAGGAGTGGTCCTATTCTACTCTGCCGGAAACCACACGGCAATCCTTCAGTCGTTTTATGTCGAATAGTTACTGGGAGGCAGTAAAAATTTTATTGCTTATCTGTAAGCAAATCTCTAGGACCGCCTCTGATTGTTTATTCATTAGACCCACGTTGATGACATTTAGGGTGCTTTTCCACCAGAGATGTGCTATGCAGCTATGCTGCGAAGATGTGAAATCTACGCTACCAAAATATGTGACCATTTTCACCAATACTAACCACCAAAACCTAGCTGTGCGAGGAAGATGCGCAGCTCGAGCTATGCTTTGTATCAACAAACGCGGGCATACTGTAGGTACTTGCTCTGCACATAGCTACACCATTCGCGATGGCCCATAGCAGGCATCCATAGTACGCATCCATAGCACGCATCTATAGCACACATCCATAGCACGCATCTTTCCATATAAAAATCATATCTTAGTTAAATCCGTTTCCACCAGTGTTAAGCTACTCGTATGTGCACCAATGAATATGACTGGTGGATATCAAACGCATCCATGGCATCGTAGCATAGCATATCTCTGGTGGAAAAGCACCATTAACCTGTGATTTTGCCAGCCGACAATTTAACCGCGTTGTTCTCAAATCTTGTATTTTGTGATTTGTCTGTATAATTTTATTTTGAATGTCATATGTGGCGCACGATATATGCCGATGGACCAATCAATCAAAACTGCTGCCCTAGACCAGAAGAAGTGTTCCTTGTTAAGCAACATATTTATTTACAGAATCGTTTTACTTATTCCGGTGAAAGGAGACATAGCGTGGCAGCATCGTACCTGGCTGCCGCTACCGCCGCTCTAGCTAGTTCTAGAAAGTTAGTATATTATATCATTGAAACTAACGTGAGATACAGACATTATGTACTAAAAACGGGTCACTCACGTGCTATTTCCTCGGGATTGCCGACTATAGTTTCGGACTCGTCAGGAGCCCATTTTCAAGGCGAGTGCGAGACGCGCGGCGGAGTGTCCCGAACTAACTCTTCGCATTTATCTTAAAAAAAAGGGCTCCTGAGGAGTCCTAAACTATAGCCGCCAATCCCGACGAAATAGCACGTGAGTCCCCCTTTTTTAATACATAAAGTTGGTATAGTTACAATCATGCCAGTACTTATATGTATAACAACTTGTAGCGTTATACTCGTATTGTGTCTGTAACTCGTCGAATAGAAATTGCTATAATCTTCCTATTTTTTAAATAACATTATTTCCGTAATTCTACAATTTCATCTTCCAAAGTTCATTTGTCGTATTAATTGATTATTTTCGTATTTACTTAATTTACTTTGAACAAGGAGGAGTTTCTCTTGAAAGGGGGAATTCGTTTGTTTGTTATGTATGCGTCAAAGTCATGAGGACTTAAATTTAGAAAAGCTCATTTTCATTTTAATGAAGTTAGTTCCATAGAAATTTTATCAGTACGGTTTAGTGGTTTGTTTCTTTTTTTATCAAAATGATTAATAATCTTTTATGTAAAAAAAAATAAAACCTGTCTCTTTCCAATCTTCACAAATAATAATCAAATCTTTTGCATGTAATTGCAGTATTGTGTACAGTGCGATTGGATTTCAAATTGTGTTCCAGAATATCACAATCATTGTCGCCTCCATCGCTGCGACCACAAACGACAGGTGTCCCACATCGAGACCCCATGTCGCGGTCACCACCTCCTGTCTCCCAGAACAACATTCGCAGCCCTCAAATATCATTATTCAACCAGTCCAAGGAGTCCTTGGCGAAGATGAACATGTAAGTTTAAGAAATTAATTCGAGATAGAAATGCCTCATTCTTGCCTTGCTTGGCTTGCTTACTTAGCTTGCCTAATACGTATATATTTAAACTCAATAATGTTATAAATTGTGTGTCGTTCAAGCTTTCTCTTCGTTTGTATTATGGTGTTAAGTAGCGTTGTAGATGTTTCGCTTTTCTCACCCCTCTTATTTTCATTCTCTTTTGCTCTTCTGGTCGCTCCTATTTCCAAACCATATTAACATTATTCTCTCTATTTATATCTTCAAATTTTCTATACTACACACACAGAATTTTACTGAGAAAATAATAAATAATGTTAATTCCTATACGTCATGTTAAATATTGACACAGTACATGAAGTCTACGTTTTTGTGTTATTTAAGTCACATGCATTCGGTACAGTTAATTCAATTTTTAAATTATTTTTATACTCTTTTGGTTATTTGCTCCTATTCCCAGACCATACGAGTATTAGCATTATTTTCATTTATATCTCCAAATTTTCTATACTTACACAGAGCTTACTGAGAAAAGAAAATGTTAATTCCTATACGTCATGTTAAATATTGACACAATACATGAAGTCTACTTTTTGTGTTATACATATAAGTCACATGCATTCGGTACAATTAATCCAATGTTTCGTAGGAACAAGCTCTCCACCTCTATTCTCGGCCCTGCCACTAAAAACTACATGAACGACGGCTCGCTCTTCAACTGGGACCGGGAGACGGTACTGGTTTTCGGTGGAATCGATCCCCACACTAACTATGGCTCGGGAAAGAATACCGGAAAGAATATTTACAGGTAAGTACTGAAAACGAGGTATTCCTCGAAGCGCCACCATTTTGAAGCGCACCTAATGAGGCGCTCCTTTTAATTCCTCGGAGCGCACCTTTTAGTAGCTCTTCCGTTAGCAATTTAAAAATATTTAAAATTTTATTCCTCGAAGCGCACTTACGTTTAAAAATAGGTAAAAGCATGAAGTAAACGTTAGCCAATCTTTGCTCAAGAAATATAGAGTTTTTGCAAATTGTATTTTTTACTTGTTATGGAAAGTTTCTGTTAGTATCTTATTTCTATTCGAAAGTTAATCATAGGTGCGGTTCGAGGAATTAAATTTAAATATTTTTAATTGCTATCGGAAGCGCTACTATAAAAGGTGCGCTCCAAGGAATAAAAAAGGAGCGCCTCATTAGGTGCGCCTCAAAACGGTGGCGCTTTGAGGAATAGCTCCTGAAAACAGCACATCAAACACAATGACAATATAAGACGCAAATACGCATGCTCGAAACGTCTGAATGCTACTCAGGCGCTGGAAATTTTGTTCCTATAAGTGGCATTATATGTCATGCATGACAAATGCTAGCTAATATTTCGTGAAAAGGCATATTACTAATGACCTATTTTGATAGATTCGACCCCGTGACCAACGTATGGGATTACGTAGCAGATCTACCGGAGCCGAGACACCATCACTCTGTTGCTTTCTTGAGAGGACGAGTGTATCTTGTTGGTAAGGATTTGCTTGAATTTAACATTAGGAGAATTTTATATGTTGAGAATTCAACCAAGTAACAGAGCGTCTACCATGAGTAACTTCATACACGTGCGTAGTAAACGATTCGGACTATTGTTGCCCTAGTTAAAGTGAAGGTCAGATTTTCATTCTTTTTTGGTCCTTATATAGCAGATAATCAATAATGTTCCTATAAATATAGAATAGTCCCACTCGTTTACATGCAGCCTTGAGTCGTTTTCGATTAGGTACATAGTAGAGCTGTGGACATCAATGAAGATGATTTTGTCAGCGAGTATCAACGTACCTAGGTATGATAAGTTTATATACTTAATTTGCGCCTGCAAAGAAATTCGCTGCTGTGATAAGCATACTCGTAGCAATGTTAAACTAGGTAGATACTTATTATGAGTGTCGGAAGACATGTTTCTCTATTGATCTCAACTGTAACACTAGACAGTATATTAAATCCTAAGTTAAAATGCTTTAGGCAGCTTGGCAATTCAAACATAATTTGTAAGTAAAATCTTATTCTGTGCATAAGTGTTGACGACAAACACTCGTGAACTTAAAATAGTGAAATTGCTAACACATTTTTTACAGGAGGTGCAGACCCTCGCGACGATGACGTCCGAGGCAAGTCGGTAGTGGTATCCACAGTGTGGAGTTTCGAGCCCGTGACCAAGTCTTGGTACAGCGAATCCGGGCTTTCCATCCCCAGGAAGAACTTCGGGCTGGTGGTCGATCGGATGGCGCTGTATGCCATTGGTGGACAGGATAAGAAAGGAAGGTTAGTTCTTTTATTTACTTTTATATTTTATACAAATAAAATTATAAAAGTTAAAGAATCCTAACACTTGGACATGGAAGCTTTATAATTTTTCGTTTTTCCTCTTTATTTTGCCGACGGTTGAGGGCACTCTGACCTCGCCTCAAACGACCGGTGAAGTAGCGAAAGCTCACTTGAGCTAGCTACATAGTCAATTCAAAAAAAAAACTTAATATGACATGTCATATCTTTTATAATAAAGGAAGAAGCAGAGAAAAAGATAAACGGCAGCGTTAATCTTTTTCTCTGCTCTTTCTTTATTCATTGACTTGACTAGCAAACTTACAGGACTAACTGTAGAGTAGCTTTTGATCTTCCTTTCCTTTCAGGAGTCCCTTAAAAATTAGTCTTACTATAATCTGAAAAATGTTTTTCATTGTCAGGGTTTTAAGATCAGTCGAAAAGTTCGATCCGAAAACCGGGTTCTGGACCGAAGTCCGGTCGATGAGCGTGGCTCGCATGGCGGTGGCGGCGGTCAAGTACCGAGAATACATCTGGGTGGCGGGCGGCATGACGGGCGAGAAGAAACGGCCTGTCTGCAAGATTGTGGAGTGCTACAGCTCTAAAACTAACGAGTAAACAGTTCTCTTTTATTGAACGAGTATGCGCGAAGTATGAGCAAGTCGTTCGTATGTCCCACTGTCCAGTTGGTCTCCTCTACAGGTCCCATTTCTCAACCGATACTCTTGAACTTTTACATAGAATATTTTTGACGATAAGTTTTTGGAAATTATTCATATGGCGTTTAGGACCATTGTGAGAGACCATTGTGATTCGCTGTGACACGAGGTGTCCTGCAAGGTCTACAGCTGAAAGAGCCACTAGCTGTAATAGAATTAGTAAAAGTTTATTTTCCTTAAAGTTTGATTAGAAGTCTATCTTAACAACCTTGATGAATTTGATCCTGGAAGGACCGAGATATGTCTTGTACTAGGTTTGCCTCTGAATGGCCTTGCGGCATCTGTAAGAAAAGCTTTCACCAGTAGCAATCTACCCTAGGCAGCACATGCAATTGCGGCGATGTTCAGTCAGTGCTCACTGTACACAAAAGGATCTAGAGGAGGCAAGTGACAGAGCAGTGGCCGTGGCCGCAAACTAGGCAAAGTTGCTTTAGTCAAAAGACATTACGAGTCAAAAAGCTCAAAAGAACGAGACGATAACTTTATTAGTGCTGAAGTAGTTATGAGGCAAAACGTACTATATGGAGTAAGTACTATATGGAGTCTAATATCATTTTTAGGTGGACAGAGATACACAGCCTCCGGTTTCCAAGGTGTCTTGCCACGCTGTTCGTGATGAATGACAAGCTGTACATTGTTGGCGGTGCTGGAAAGAAATCTGACAAGGTATCTAAATGTTCATTAGAGCTTTTTTTCTGTTGATATATGGGCAGAATATGAGTACTTCATTTATTCAGATTTATATGTCTACAATTTATTTTTATGTAAAACAGAGACAGGAAGAGAGAAAACGACCTTTGCCCAACCCTGGGACATTTGCTTGGCTCTAATGGCTCGTGATAATAAAAATAATAAATATTGGCCGCAGGGTAGCTTGTGGCGAGTCATTGGTGAGAACGACACCACTGACCCGAGTGTTTCAGAGAGTTGGCCAGAGCCCAACATACCTCAACTTATTCAAAAGGCCCCTCTGAAACGTGTTTGATCTATATCACGTAAGCCTCTGAAAGGACTGGGGTAACACCCGTGACATCAAAGTAGATACAAATAATAAGACAGAAGGAAAAAAATCTTATTAGTTTACAAACGCCGGGCTCCGACGCCTACAGAGATACCACCGGAACATTCAGATGTGATTTATAATGTGTTCTCCCTTCCAGGACAAAACAGCAAGCAGCGTGGGAGCTATTGACCTCTGGGACTGGAAGGCGCGCGAGTGGAAGGCGGAGACCGAAATGTCAATTCCGCGGCATGGCCATGCGCTGGCATACTTGGGCACGCAACTCATTATCATAGGTAACTTTATCTCAACCAGACCAAACTACAAGCAGCGTTGGCACCGTCGACCAGACTCCAGAGGAACTGCAAGGCCCTGACCAAGATGTCCTTCCCGATTCCCTCTATCCCATGCGTTGTAGTTGGGCATTCAGCTCATTATCATAGGTATGTTATACCTTCTTTTCTCTGATCGGTTTATTCATATAAGCACGTGTCAAATGATTGTGTCACGAGTTTGCGACTATTTTACAGTGTAGGCAGATGCCAAGTTATAACATTCATAGGTAGAAAAATATTCATAGCAATGACGCGTAGTTGCAGTACCCAAGGAGCTGCCGGATGGCTCGCAGTATTTGAGCTCCCAAAATATTTTTGAACCGCCCTGTGCAACCCGAACTGAGCCAACTTGACCTGGGGCGCTAATTCAGATGGGGGGAGGAAAAAGATTGTCGGGGGCCAGCCGATTGAAATGGTGGTTGCCTGGATGCATGTAATAACAACTTAAATTTTCTTTTTGGTCCAAAGGTTCGGCTGGGAGAGAACGCCATATGGCATTAAGTCCTTTAACCTTTTGTATTTTTTTTTAACTGTGCAGTAAGGTTAAATAAAATTAAATGTAAGGTTACAACAGGTTACAACTATTGGGTTAGCGGATATTGACAAGTAAGTTGATATAATTAATTTGCGCACTTCATGTCAATATACAGATAAATATTAATTTATTGCGAACATGGCTAAAGAAGATGTAAGCGAAATTTATTTTAAGAATCATTTTGTATTTTTTTTTTTGTTAATCATTACCATTGCAGAATTTTTAGGCAACCTACTTTACATTTTATTAATTTACAATAATTTACATTATATCATTATATTTTGATACAAAATAATTCCCATCGTGATAACAGATCAAACAAATTACGCTACAATGAAAATCTATTGTAAAAAGTTTTAAATTCGTGTATATAATCTAATATATTCCCCACCTCTATTTGACTTTGTAATTGTCCGGAAGAAGATCACCCCACAACTAGGGAATCACGACCCTCAGTATTGAGGATAACGACGCGAGGAGGAGGATTTGACTTTAGTAGACAGTTGCTTCGCAGCTAAATATGAGTTTACATCGATAATTCATGGTGATTTTTTTTTTCAAATCTCGGATCTTTTTCAATGCAAACAAACTAACATTCAAATCTTTCCTCTTTATTAACCGACTTCAAAAGAAGGAGAATTTGGTGTCTTTTTCGATTTATTTTTTTAATGTTTGTTACGAGTACCTTTTAACTCATCATTTAAGAACTTATTCGAAAATTATTTTATTATTTGAAAGGATATGCTTACAGAGTGGTCCCGTTCAAAATTCATCAAAATCGGTTTAGTTTGTTTGAAGTATTTTTTATATGATTGAAGATTCAAAGATTTATTCAGACAATAGACCTTTTCAGGCACTTTTTCACGTCAATTCACATTTTAAATAACATTTAATTGTATGAAAGATTATTATTTCATACAATTGAATATAATAAAGATTATTACTTAATATAATATTACTGTAGATAAACTTGTGTTATTTTCCATGGCTCTTCAACTGCTATCTAGCGTCGACGCCTCATGGCCATTGATTGAAATTGCAAATCACAAGTAGGTACTTAATCTAATCTAACAAATTGAAAGTGTCATAATATATTTAATTTTTGTTTATTATTTCCAGAAGTTTTGACGACAATTTTATCGCATCTTCGCAAGATGCCCTTCAGGCAGTAAATACTTGTCTTTAGATCATCGACAGTGGTATTGTTTATTTATCGATTTTTACGATTTATATCCATTAGACAAATAATACGTAGCTAGCTAGATAGAAAAGGACTGCTCGGGATTTGCTTATTAATCGATTTTTACGATTCATATCCATTAGACAAATAAATGATAATAGCTAGATAGAAGAGGACTCGGGATCTAAACTGAATTATAAACTGAACTGACTGGATATGAGTATTTTAGTTGTGGTAGAGCCACCGTACAAAAGTAATGTTTGCTAGTGCATGAATGGGCCGGCTCGTCTGGGGAAGTACCACACTCTTGCAGAAAATCAACGTTTGAAGAAGCTTTAACGCTTCTATGCTTCGTTTAGTAAGTGAGAGAGCCGGAGGCCCGTCCTTCCCTCATTTACTCTCCCCGTGTCCTTCCCCCGACTCTTAAAGGCCGGCAACGCTCCTGTTACACCTTGGTGATACAGTTGTCCATGGGCAGCGCTGATCGCTTACCATCAGGTGACTCGCTTGCTCGTTTGCCGTCCTCACAGACAATATTGGTTACAGGTTATACAGGGTAACAGGTTATATTGTGTGCGGCCGTCCTCAAAACGGATTGGCAATAAGCATATTTTACAATATTATTTGTAAAATACTTATTGCCACTATATCTCTTTTTTTCTCATAGTTTTCCCTGTTGCATCCTCAGCTGTGATGTGTTAGAGCCCGGAGTCCCCTATTAAGACATAATTCATGCAGTAATATGATTTGGCGAAAGTTTTTACGGCCGGCTGCCTGTCTGACGTCAACCCTACTTGGACTACCAAAACCGCGAAATATCATTTGCCCGCCCAGGGAATCGAACTCTGTCTCGTGTATGCAAGCTGGCATATTAATCACTGCGCCACGGAGACCGTCTTGTACTGTTGCGATATTATATCATTGATGATATTACGTGACGATAGAACTATAATATTAAATACTATCGCAACAGAGCGGAAATAGACTACCTAAAATAGAAAATAATAAAACGTACGTGTCATACCCACGGTAGGTAAATCACACGCCGGTCGATCGCTACTCAGAAAATCGATGATCAAGTATGTTTCGCGATAGCTGATACACCAATTAATAATATTATATGTAGTTACATAATTATAGTTTTCAATCTTTTCATTTGTTTTACTTTTTACTGCCTCCGTTTGCCTGTAGATCGGGGGTTATGGGTTCGATTTCCACGGAGCAAACTTTGTTTAGTTGTTTCCAGTTTGGTTAGGACATTGCAGGCTTGAATCATCTGATTGTCTGATTATAAAGATGATTCCGTGCAGAAGGCACGTGAAGCCGTTGGTCCCGGCTGCCATCTGGTAGTCGTTAAAGGAACCACGTCAGAGGACGAGAGGTGGTTCCGAAGAACTCTGACACCAGGGTGTGCATGGTCGATTACCCGTGTCGCCTACACGAAATGATGATGATTTGTTTTACTATTGTCTCATTTAGGACAGGGAAAGAGTTAATACTTAGATGGAAAATATCGTGAGATAAATTTCAGACCATAACAGCAAGGGCCCGCAGCAAGAAGCACATAATTGCTGCACGGATAGCAAGGCAATTTCGGTTCCTCGGGAAGAGTTTTGCGACAATCAGATGTAATGCTTGGATAACTATCATAGATTATATTATAATTACTTCCATGCTGGTCTGGGAGAAAAGAAAAAACGTAGAATGTGCCAGCTGCATCTCTTCCCGTGCAGATCGTAAAAGTCGATCGAGGGATTGGGCTAAAATCTGCGGAATCATGTCAATAGGCGATGCGGCTAGCAATCCATCACTATTTAATTCCGTTTTCCATCTACACGCCCTTCAACATGCTAAATGTGGCCATAAGTTCTTATAAACCTAGGCTCTGTCTACCCCGCAAGGGAAAAAGACGTAATAATATAAATGTTCACTCAACGTAACCAACAAGGAAGGTACGTTAAGCTGTTGGTCCCGGGTTCCATCATTGATGGCAGTCATGTAGCTGTCAAATGCCTTTTGACCACCTTTGGACAGCTTGAAAAATCTGACACCAATATTGGCCTTACATACACGAAAACAAACCAACAAGAGCAGAACTCTTGAACAAAAACTACTTACTTACCCACTTTTTTTTTAAACATGGTTCTGACAATGGCGTCCTAAGGTTCTCGCTTCACGGTCAGTTACAGTCAATAAAGTATAAAGTGTGTCTTATATGTGACTTTTTTTTTTCTATTTATTTACATAGCGTGTCCATGATAGTATTAATAATTATTTAGTTGAGCGTCACTAGTGTTGTTTGAACTGCCAGAAATTTTCCTTAATATGGAGACGGAACTGTTTCAAAGATTTATTAGGGATTTGATAATGAATGGATTTCTTATCGTAATAGTCTTTTCAGTGAAACATTAATAATTACATTATATTATTCATTATATTATTGATAAGCGAACAAGTATAGGAACATTTTATCAATATCAATACTAATAATAAATCTGTAAGGGTCGGTAATGGAGTAAGTTACTTTGTATACTGAGATATACTGTTTATAAGCTCTATACATGATACTGAAACTAAATTGACGATTTCTAGATTTTTTTCTGTATGTATGTATGTCAAGGCTGGCCAGACTTGGAGAGATCTCTTAGATGTTTATAAGCTTTGTTTAGCTTGTAACTGTAGGCCAAGTCCTCTGGCTGCTCTGGCCAAGTATGGCCCTAGTAGTACAGAGAGGGTCGTGCTCCTGTAGTGAATACACAGAATAGGCTACATATTTGTTTATCCGGTTGTGATAAGACGTGGCCCCCATACAAACATAACATAAAATGCACGCGAACGAAGTCGCGGGCACTGCTAGTTTTCTTATAAACTGCTTGCTGTTGAGTAGTAACAAGTACACATTTACAATACAAAACTATATCAGAGTAAATCTGTAGCTCTCTGATAAATAATGAATGATATGTGGGGACAAATACGCACCCAACTACTATTCGTGGCTTTGAGAGTGGTTAGCCATTTCCTTCTGTTATAGTCGATAGTACATTGATAGATATTGGTCAGCATTGTCCAAGAGTTATTATCCTCAACTTGTGTCCGGTGGTTGCAGGTCTGGCATCCAGTACGCGCGCCCGGCCTCCCGAGCTGCTACTCGCTTTTCCCCCTTACATCCGAGTGAGTGTATCACTCCCAATAACTTCATTTCCTTTTTAAATCTAACTACTTAATTCCAATCGTTCCCCAGCTAAAAATGCTTCCGTTGGGCAGCAGCGTGGGAAGCACAACAAGCCAAAGGAACTGCGTTCGCCAACCCGCCTTCCAAACGTGGCGAGTATGGGAAAAGGGGTTTTTGGCCAGCAGTGGACTTACGGTTGAAATGATAATGGTGAATGATACTCGATAGTGAACAGTCCTCTATTAGTGTGCAAGAATCCTCATTCCTCACCATGTTTCTTCATCGCAAGCAGGTAATGGATGCTGGGAATGATCATACAGATGACATACAGACCCATTGTATTGATAATTCTACTATACATATACTCCGTATATATGAATATGTTCTTATAATTTGTTCATTCACTATTTTATGTAAAGGCGCGCTTGTAGTCATTGTTCAGGTTGTTATTACAAGAAGTGACTTTATAAGAAATTCCTCAGGCCAAATTTATAAAAAAATGCCAGGGTGTGCAGACTCATTTTCGGAACACAGTGCCCAATATATTTAAAACAGGATGCGCAATAAGGAGTTTTTCTTTTCAGGTGGCATGACAACAATCTACATGCGGGCACTTAGCAACGTGGAGTCCTACTGCTGCGAGCGTGGAGCGTGGATCCGCGGAGTAGCGACCCTGCCTTCACCGCTGTCCGGCCATGGGGCCGTCACGTTACCCCCAGCTTCCCTCATGTAATTTGTAAGACCCTATGTCGCTAACTATAAGAGCGGTAATCGTACCGAAGATTATCATGGTGAATAAGGAGGGCCCTATAATGATAATTATAGAAGCAATTTGGATATAGGGATTCAACTGTCAATATTTACACAGACAATCACTATTTAAAAGATTATCGCTCGTATAGCTGGAATGGGAGCCTTTTTGCGACACTCAATTCCTATCAGTGCTTCCACCTCTGTCTAACTCTGCATTCTTCTATCATCTTAAGGTCGTATGTAATCTCTGAAGTCAACGAAAATAAAAAAATAAAAAAGAAGTACGATCCTTTGATCAGGACAAATTTCTTGGGCTTTTTCTTCAATGAATGGCACTGGATATCTGAATGTTTTCTTTTTAATAACCAAATAAAAAATGGAGTTTTATTATTTTCGTTGAGATCAGTTTTTTCGGTCGTCATTACAAAAAACCAATGAGGTTAAGGTAGTTTAGTGTAGACATAATAATTCTGAATCGCCTCATTACGTTGTAACTTTATAATAATTTGTAAAACTGTTAAATTTAATTATTATTTTTTCGGTAAGCATAATTATTTATAAATTAATTAATAACCTAAACAAGTACATAGCATTTTAAGCCGTGTATATATATATATGAAAAATAACTCTTTCGTATACGAAATTTTGCCAAATATATTTTGATAACATAATTTTTAAACTTAAATTAACGCCTAAAAACATTGTTTGTCTTTGTGAATGTAACTTGTGTTGTTTTAGAAACTAAATTGATACGTGTCTTGTATGTCATTGGTAATTTATTTACTTTAAATGTATTGTGTGTGTAACTAAAATTATATTTTGCAACTCATTCCGTCTTTGATTGCTTCATATCTTTGCTGGTTGGTAACAAAATACATCCATTTTAAATTTAATGCACAATAGATTTATTTCCTTATAAAAAAATACAAATCTGTCATAACTAGTAAGTAGGTCATCTTTCTACATAGTTACAATCACGGCATCATCAATACACCGACTAATCATTTTGTAATAATCCTCCAATACGCACGTATTGATATTTATGGACAAAAATGCGACATCAAATATCACAACTTAAAATCACCTAATAAATTAGATTCCTTCAACACTTTACGCCAAATCTTGTAGGAATTAGCATCAAAAAAGATATAATCCAGCATCTTATCATCTCCATTGAATGCGACGCTCTTTCCCTCTCCATAGGAATAATGTCATGAGATACTGTTAATCCCAAAGCTCCCTGCAGACTCCCAATAGATCCCTGACGTAGCCATCCTCGCAGGGCTCGTAGTTCTTGAAGTAAAAAGCGTTGTTGATAGGGACGAATCGGGTGGGCTTAATGTTTCGCAATACAGCCTTAAAAAATAAGACTAGTTATTAAACACAAGCAGGCGGGGTCCTACAAGGTCCTACAAGGATCTTTATCTTTAAAGATGGGAACATTTTCTGTATATTTTCTTACACCATTATTTATAAGTGTGTAGGTGGCATATTTTTCGTACGGTACCCTTTCAGCGCCACAGTCCAATATATGTTACAAGTATGTTTAGGTGCAGCACTGTATACGACTGCCATGGAATACGGAAATTTTTTCAGCGAATTAGGTAGGACAACGAATGAAACCAAGATTACATTTTAATCTAATTATAATAATAAAAACAAAAGTAGACATCTCTGAACTAAATGTATCCATTATGAATTTGGATTTAATTTACATTTCAATGTATGTTAATTAAATAATAAAACAGTCGTACCTACGTGAACCGTGCGTGAATCTAAAATGCCTATAGAAAAGTATAGAGTTGAGACATTCTTCTTGTGAAGAATCTAAAAATACGTAGTAGACAGGCGTAACAATCCTATTGTTAATAACAAAGAAGAAAAAAATACTTACGATATCCGTAAGATCGTCTTTATTTGGTATGTCAACGTCTTCATCCGCCACCATATGTGCTATGTTTACGCCATGTGGGTGTATATGGCGTGCCCTAGACACCACACATAGAGAAACCAACAAAACTGCCAGCAATAGTAACTTCATGTTTTCGTATATTTTTGATAGACGATAGTAAATAACGTTATCACTACAAGGCACCCGGCTGATATGGTTTCAGAATCTTCAAACGCGCCTATAAATACGGCGGGTTTATCGGGATTTTGCGTCATGAGGAACGAGCCAGGTGCCAGGCAGACTCGGCGTCAAATGCTAAATGTTTGATGACGTAACCGCAACCGTTCCTAGAAAAATCTTATAATAACGTCTTCTGGAAACAACGCTTGACCTATTCATCGTAAACAACCATGTATTGCGATGTCACTAAGGATATTTCGTTCAGGAACCTACTTCTTTTTTTAAAGTTTTTAACTAAACCGTTCAGATGTCCATGGGCGACGGTGACCACTTTCCACTTTCCATCAGGCTCGTCTGCTCGTTTGCCGTCGGATATACATAAAAAAAAAAAAAACATGTTAGTGGGGATGCGACCATACTATTTCAATTCCATTTTCCACCTACACGCCTACCATACAGGCTAAACGTGGCCTTTAGATCTACCGATTTAAGGACGTGATAGTATGTACATACATACATATTATCACGCCTGTTTCCCATGGGGGTAGGCAGAGACTACGATCTTTACAAATCTTTCTCGCTTTGTCTACATCCATCACTCTCTTCATGCATGCTCGTCGGTTTCTGGTACTCCTAACTTGCCCTTTGGCAAGAACGTCCGTAATCTGGTCACGGTATGTACGGCGAGGCCGGCCCTGATATACATATATGATAGTATATATGTATGTATATATCTATTTCATACTTACCTATTCTGTCAAACTACAAGCCAGTTTGTCGTATCTTATTATTTTATACCTACTTCAAAATGTGTAAGGATTATATTAATTGTTAGTTAAGTATAACTCACAACATGAAAAGATGTTAAATCGAACAAAAGTATCCACCTTAGTTTAAATTAAGAGAGTCGAATGGACAAAGTGCCAAGAAATAAATAAAACTGTATATTCACCACCGACATTACCTTGAAGGGTTGACTCAGCCCATCAATTCTGGGCTGGGACATTTCTACACAAAAGCGTTCGGTCAGCTCGGCCATTGTAAATGTCGAAATTCCCTGCTTTGGTCCCATAGGAAACATTGTTTTCAGTTATTTGTCGAAGGTCTCAGCTACCCCCTTGAAAGGAAGATATAAAATTTACACGCTGTATACTATGTATGTTTGACTTGTCACGTTGAACATACATAAAAGCTGAAATTCCATAAGAAAAGTGGGTGCGATATCACTTTCTGGTGTTTGTTTTGACCGGCGACAGCAGAGTTTACTGCTGGCCTGCATCATTTAGGATTAATAAGTGAATTTCTCATATATTTGAGAATAATATTGGATATTTACTTGTCACGTTAAAAATGCATAAAAGCCGGTATTCCAAAGGAGAAGTGAGTGCGACATCACTGTCAGGTGTTAAGTTTGACCGGCGACCGCAAAGTTTGTTGCTGGCCTAAGTCATTTGGGATTACTAACATTGTTTCTGATATTTTTGAGAATAATACTGGTAATTTGACTTGTCACGCTAAACATACATAAAAGCCGGTATTCCAAAGGAAAAATAAGTGCGACATCACTGTCTAGTGTTTAGTTTGACCGGCGACAGCAATGTTTGCTGCTGGCCTACGTCATTTGTTATTTCTAATATTGTGACTTTCTGATATTTTTGAGAATAATACTGGTAATTTGACTTGTCACGTTAAACATCTATACTAATATTATAAAGCTGAAGTGTTTGTTTGTTTGATTGTTTGTTTGTTTGAACGCGTAATCTCAGGAACTACTGGTTCCTGGATTTGGGATCACTCAAATTGTTCGTTTTTGATATTTTCGAGAATAACTGGACATTTGATACATACATAAACACCGTTATTCCTCCTCCGTTATAAAGGAGAAGTAGATGCGACGTCAATGGTGTTTGGTTTGACCGGCAACCGCAATGTTTGTACCCTGGCCGACGTCATTCGTGATTACCGACCGACGTAATATTGCGAACGCACGACCTGAGTCACAAACAAGCTTTTTCTAAAATTGTTTTAAATAAATAGCTTCTTTAATTAAATTTTGAATATCCTTACTAATATAATAAATGCAAAATTGAGCTTGTTTGTTACGCTTTATTTTATTTATTTAACTTTATTACTTGTAAAGGGTGGACTTAAATCCAGAGGCTTTATCTACCAAACAACCCAAAGGTGGTGCAAAGGAAATAAAGTTTCTTTGGCTTCTTGTTCTTGCATTACTGCTGCTAAATTTTGAAGCGGGGGAAGGACAGGAATATGTTTAAATTCGGAAAGGGAATAAAGGTATTGGGATACTACTCACTCGGTTGAATGGGGGACAGCAAGAAGGAGTTCGGGAGGTCGGGTGCACGTACCCGATGCCATATAACACAGGATCTATGGAACCTAGTACGGGCACCAGTTCTCCACAATTGCCCGTAATTAGAGAATTATTAATACTAGTACTACATAGTACTATTAACTCCTGTTTATACTGCCTTACTGCTTATTTTTGTTAATTGTGAAGAAAAATAAACTTTATTATTATTACTAGCTTTCGCCCGCGGCTCCGCCCGTGTCAATGTCGATCCCTCGGGAATAGTACTTCTTCCCGGGATAAAAGGTAGCCTATGTCCTTTTCCGTACTCCAGAGAACTTGTATGCAAAATTTCATAATGATCGGTCCAGTAGTTACGGCGTGAAAGAAAAAGAAACAAAAAAACTCCCTTTCGCATTTTTAATATTAGTTAGGATTATACCTGCAACCACCGACCAAGCAATCGAGGATGACACCCCTCGACATGAACAACTTTTCCCAAAAGAACAATGCAAGGAAGTAAAAAAAAATTGATGAATACAATTTTTTTTGAGTTCCTTGCATAACTGTTCGAAAACTGAGAGTGTAGGCTAAATCCTCTGTTTGCTCTGGCCAAGTATGGATCCGGTAGTACAGACAGGGTCATGCTCCTGCAGTGGAGAGTAAAAAGATGATAACTTTTCGGCCAACTTGTATGAAAATGTTGTCCCATGGGAAAAATTGTTTAATAAATATATAGGGACATATCTCACAAATTGAGCTAGCCCCACAGTAAGTTGTGAATTTGTGTCGTAGAATACTAAACTTAACGATACCTACTATATTTTATATTAGATACTTATATAGATAAACATCTAAGATCCAGGTCAATCAGAAAAAGATAATTTTCCATCATGACCTGACCGGGGATCGAACCTGGGCACTTCATGTCGCAGGCTGGCGTGTTAACACTGCGCCACGGACGGAGCTCGCTAAATGTTTGTGTTTCTAGAGTTTCTAGTAAGTTTCTAGAGAATGGCGGGAGTAAAACATGCTGTATAGGTCCTATCTCCGATTTCGCATCTGTACTTTGCTATTCGTTTTAAATTAAATATTTAATTTTATACTTTAATAAAATAACATTATTTTTATAATTAATTAGGTATATTTAATAATATTGACCGTTCATCCGTAATCCAGCCACACGGAGTGGTTGATGGAGGGTGACTTGCGCCGGCTGATGCACTGCAGGTTCCACCCCAACACCTCTCCTGGAGGACACTCTGTTTTGTCTGTGAACAAAACAAATGTTTGTTTGTCTCTACTAGTATAAGGACTAAACCTCAATGCAGAAAGAAAATAGGTTTAAAATAAAAGGGAACTTATGATGTCTACTTAGCAGGAGTTTGTCCTATCCTAACTAATATGAGTTGGTTTGTTACGCCTTCACGCTCTGTCAACTGAACCGATCGTTATGAAATTTTGCATGCTCGTTGTCTGGGGTATGGAGCGATAGCTTAGATACCTTTCATACCGGAAAAAATACTGTTCCCGAGGGATAGACAATAACGCGAGCGAAACCGCGGGCAAAAACTAGTTAAATGTAATTTTCTCAATGGGCACCCAATAAGGTTAAGACAGGACTGGAAAAATGAATATGCTATAGGCACAATTTGATACTCAATCTATAGGTACTTATAAAATAATGGATACTATGTATAAGTTAGTAAGTACTATTACTTATTCTGTGGTAATAAGTTTCACTAGAATGTGCCAAGTACATACACAGTTCGTTGAAATAAGCGAAATTGAACGGGTTATCTCAATAGTAGACTTTTTCACACTGGGCACGCTGGGCATGTGTTCAGGGCTCCGGGATCGCTAATATCCCTGTTAGTTGTACCAAATATAGGTCTATAGTCCTATATACGGGATATAAGACTATAGACCTACCTATATTTGGTACCCAAAAATATATTTATCAAAAAATCTAACAGTATTGAATGGCTTATTTTTTTTTGGGTTACTCTCCACCGAAAACCAAGCTCTCATTTCAACAACCTTAGATAAAAATTTATAAGTAGGTATCTGTTGACTCGATTGCCCAGGTCCTCTTATAGATTATAGACGGCCCCGCAAAAAAGAAGTCATATCTAAGTCTCAGAAAGTCTATCTGACTTTCTGAGACTTAGATATGACTTCTTTTTTGCGTTTCCCATTTGCGGCAAATCCATACTGTCTGTCTGTTTGCTACTTTTCACGCTTCAACCATTGAATCAATTTGGATGAAATTTAGTATGGAGGTAGTTTAAGGACCGGGGAAAGACATAGTGTACCTTTTATCCCGGTTAACTCTACTGTTCCTGAGGGATCGACACTAAGTGCCTAGTGCCGGTCATTTCTTTATTTTTCGGGCTGGTGGAATATAAAAAAAAATTGATTGCATCGTTTTCATTTATATTTGTTTACACTTTCAAAATACAGTAATAGATCATTATTTACTATCACTGGGTCGTACGACTTTTATTTACATAGAAACAATATCTAAATCTTGGAAATTTAATCAATTTTATCGACCAAACAAACAAATGATATCGTAAACTACTTGTAAAACTGATTTATCACATAAAAACACAAATTCACTGAAATTGTTGTTTTGTTTGCAAATAAACTGTAAGTCCTTATAAATTTTATCTTATACTCAATGTCTCACGCCGATTTACGTCATTTTCAGCCACTAAGACGTCATATGAGCTGGACGAACACCCTCGACATGAGATTTCTCAGAAACCGCATCTTTTTCACCACCTATGTGTTTAGGTTGCAGGGCTCTATCAATAGCATTCATAACAGGCTTTTTCGCATCATCTCCATCATGATTATTGTCGCTTACTTGGAAGGTATCATTCGATATTACGTCACTCTGGGATACGCCACTTTTATGCTCAGCGACGTCTTCTGTGTTCGGCTCCTGTTTGCGATATTCATAAGCTGGAGCAACTGAAGGCACCAACTGAGAGTAGTCTGGAGGTAATGGCTTAGCTACAATACCTCGTGTTATCTTTGGGGAGCACGAGAAAAGTAGCGGTACTGCACAACCTGAAGCGCTAGCTGGGAACACTGCTGTAGCACCTCCTGCACTGGGTGCACCATTAGGAGCATAATCATTATACGAAGACCGCATAAAGGGAATTGGCATGGTCGGTAGGATGTTATTCATCATAGCCATATGTTGCAACTCTGCCAAGAAGTCATCTTCTTCTCTTGAACGGATTACGCGAGCTGGTCTTCGGTACACCTGTCTGTGTAACTCCGGAATAGATCTTCTTGCATACGCTGGTAGAGCGGGAGGTAAATAAGCTGGCGAAAGATTGAATGGAGTGTACATTGATGGTTGTACGTAATATTGGACTCTATTGTAAGGAATACCTCTAAATTCTGGCAAACTATTTAATTGGTGTGGCGTGGTCCAGCCAAACGTTCTTTGTGAAGGCTGGAATCCGTAGAAGTAATTCGGTGTCATCGGAATGTTTTCCAGGATTTCCATCCCAGGCTGTTGTGGTGAAGCCAAGGGTGACACGTCTTCTATTCCTTCAGTACATTCACTGCGATCATTTCCTTGGCAGGGAGATTCTTCATTTGATTTGTTTAGCCTTGTTTCATCTCCATCTGGAATATAGTAATCAGATTCGATGTCCACAGTTTTACACTCATTTCCACTTTCATATTTTTCTGGAGTTAGGCTAGCACTGTCGATTAAGGCAATAGCCGTAAAGATTATACAAATTTTAACAAAAAACTTCATTATTTAATAGAATTTGGTGGCTTCTAAAGTAAAATAACTTTACTGTGTGAAATGACTGTGTCGTTTGATATGTTATGTGTGGACGTGGCAAATTTTCTTTAATCAGCGTAATATTAGTAGGTGCTTAGCGATTCCCTAAGCAATGTATCATATTGCAGCTGATTGACAATAAGTTGCTTTTGAATTTATGCCAACAATTTTAAATATATGATACTTAAAATATTGTACAGTAAAAACTGCTACGTAACACTAGTATAACCATTATGTTACTGAAAACGAAACCGATCAAGGGAATAGGCTAATGACTTATCACTACTGGATCTGACTGCCATCTGGTAGTCGTTAAAGAAACCACGTCAGAGGCCGAGAGTCGAGAGGCGGTTCCGAAGAACTTTGACACCAGGGTGTGCATGGTCGATTTACCGTGACACCTACACGAAATAATGATCATCATCATATTACGTTGATTTATTTTTCCACGTATACGCCCGCCATATCATATTTGGCTAGCTCCGTGGCGCAGCGGTCAACACGCCAGCCTGCGACACGAGAGAGCCCGGGTTCGATCCCCGGCCAGGTCAAGATGGAAAATGATCTTTTTCAGATAGGCCTGGGTCTTGGATGTGTATCTATTTAAGTAATTGTTATAAAATATATTATCGTCGAATTAGTATCCCATAACACAACTCTCGAACTTACTTTGGGGCTAGCTCAATCTGTGTGATTTGTCCGTATGTATTTATTAATTATTTATTATATCACTGAATAAACTTTTGCTTTTGATTTTTTATATCATATTATTTGTGTAAAGTCATTGTTAAGTATCTCTTTTTATGGCAGTAGAGATACGTAAGATATATATAACATTCTTCCATGCTGGCCCGGAAGAAAAGAAAAAACGTAGATTGGGCCTCTCTTCCCGCGCAGATCGTACAAGCCGATCGAGTGAATGGGTTCAAATCTGTCGAATCATATGTTGCGGCTAGCTACTCATCAATATTTTGATTCCGTTTTCCACCAAATGCCCACCAACATGCTAAACGTAGCTTTAGGTCTTAAAGACCTGGGCTCTGTCTACCCCGTAAGGGAAAAAGACGTGATCTTCTGTATGTATGTGTGTATACACATACATGTACTACATGTATGTGTATACACACATACATACCAGTACCAGGTAAAGTACTCTACCTGTTACAATATTACATCCATTTCAGTAGCAATACTACCAATTAAATACATATAGGTTTATGTTATTTTTTTCCTACGACAGTCTTCCTATTGGACTTCATTGAAATCGAAACCTCTACTTTCCAACCGATTTCAAAAAAGAAGGAGGTTCTCAATACGGTTATTTGTTTTTTTAATGTTTGTAACTCCCTCCGTGGTTAAGGCGTTTGCCTGTAGACCCCGGGGTCGTGGCTTCGATTCCCACGGGAAGCATATCTTTGTTTAGTTGTTTCCAGTTTGGCTAGGACATTGCAGACTTGAATCACCTGCTTGTCTGATAATAAAGATGATTCCGTGCTTCGGAAGGCACGTTAAGCCGTTGGTCCCGGCTGCCATCATGTTGCCAACATGTTAATATTCTGATTCCCTTTCCCTACAGGCGTCTATGTTCCCCATTAAACGTGGACTATGGGTTTTTTAAGACGGATATTTTTCCGGGATGAACGATACAGTCAGATACTAAGGTAACATGAAAATGTATATTTAGAAAGTCTTCAAATCTTTCTAATTACTTATATACTCGTATTTTCATTTAAATATTATTTTTAGTTCTGGGAAAATCTATCCTATTCTATACTAATATTATAAGGTTGAAGAATGTTTGTTTGTTTGAAGCTCAAATTGTCTTCAATTTGAGTGAATAATTTTTCTCCGATTTCAAAACATTTTTTATTGATGCTTCGCTCCTATTGGTCGCAGCGTGATGTTTTATAGCCTAAAGCCTTCCTCAATAAATGGACTACCTAACACAAAAAGAATTTTCCAATTTGAACAAGTAGTTCCTGAGATTAGCGCGTTCAAACAAACAAACAAACTCTTAAGCTTTATAATATTAGTATAGATTAAAAAGAAACTAATTAATCATAATAACAGAAATTGCCGCGGACGAAGTCGCGGGCAACAGCTAGTTCAATATATAGAGATATCTGGTCAGATATCTGGGTATCAGACTGTACCCTATGTCCGTCTCCGAATTTCTGAGTGTCCCGACAATGTGTATCTCATTCAGAATGATTGGTTTAGAATTTTAAGCATTAAAACTAAACAAATAAATAATCCGTCGGATATTACATATTAATTAAAACTGAATCGAAAAGTTGTTTATTGGGAAATACTCGTACCTAGATCTATATTGATAAACAGAGCTAAACTAATTAGCGATTTCTATAAACAGAAATGCGAAGAAATTTTCAAATATAAGAATAACAAAATGTGTGTTAATTGTGTGTATTGAATTATTGTGTATTAAATTGTGTATATTAAATAACTTAATAAATAGACACAACTTATGTGTCCGTAATTAATTAAAAGAAACAAGTTTTAAATATAAAAAATACTTTTATTTGAATGCCTTGTGATGTCAACATGTATACAATAAATAAGTAAAAAAAAATATCGAATTCTAAATACTATAACTACAATTCAGAGGTCCGTTTGTTCTCGCTAGTCATTCTGCTAATCGGCAATATTCATCTTCAATTCTTTAAAGCTTCTTGTCAGCTACGATGGTTCTCTGCTTGATAATCTTCTTGGTTGCCAAGTCTTTGTTCTTCTTGGCATCTCGCTTGTTGTGGAAGTTCAGCTCTTCTGTAGCCCGATAAGCAGGAGAAGGGCCATAGCCGGAACCATATCCAGATTTAGCCAAACTGCCAGAGACCACCGATGGGGAGCAGCTCAGAAGCAAAGGTACTGCGCAACCTCCCACGTGAGCACTGGGGAAAACACCCACAGCGCCGGCACCTGCACCTCCAGACAGGCCACCTCCAATATTGATGCCGCTTCCGCTTCCTCCATAAGATCCATAGGCAGATCGGCCACCATCAGTCTTGTGTGTCCATTGCATCAAGTCCATTGCTGATTTTCCTTTGAAATCCAACAAACTTTTCGGCGAATCATGAGGCAAGAAACCATTGAAATTAGCTGTTTTGGCGTGATCCATGATAAGGCTTGTTTTCAGGTCAGGTGCCATTAATCCATTGAGATCAGCTTCTTTGGCGTGGTGCAAAGCGTGTTCGTGCTCGTGGATTTTCGTGGAGTGTGTATGGAATGGATGATTCTTATTATCGACGTGGTTCGAAGATTCCATAGTAGGTTCATGATGATCCATGTGCATGCCTGGTTGTGTGTGATGATTGTGGAATTCAGTAGCTGCCTTCATTTGCGTAGTTTTTTCCAAATTATCATTGGTCATTGGACTGGCCATCGACCAGCGCATATGTGAGTTGATCGAATCAATGAACGGCGGCACGCTGTCATCAGATTTCTCGCTTGCAAGATGGGTAGGCTTCATAAGTTTATCTTCATTAATGATGTCATGATGCTCATCTTTCATTAGGTGTTCTTGCTCCGCTGATTTCATTGATGTCTCGAAATGGCTGTGTTTCGTCTCTTCATGAATATGACTTTCATCAAACTCCTTTTTCAGTACAGCACCAGAAAGTTCAGTTGATTGTGTTTCGATCAAGCTGCTTTTCGGCTGGTTCAAATGCTTCTCATTCTCGTGGTTCCATTCAAGTTCGCTTGTTTTTCTGAAATTTTGCTCAGACTGAGTGTTTTCCAACCCATGTAAAGTAGCAGGTGCGATAAGTGGTGTCTTGACTCCGGGCTTGTTTAACTCAATTTGGTGATGGTCTTCGGTAGCTCTCAGTTTGCCGTCAACATGATGGTGGCTACCTTCTTCAGTCACTACTTTTTTTTCACTAGCAAGCAAATCAGAGGCTTTACCTTGGATACTATTGTGTTCAATATTTTTATTCTCGAGCATTTCTCTTGGAAAGTTTAAATTAGCTTCTGCAGATTTCGCGCTAACCATGTGCTGAATATGCTCCACTTTGGATTCTTTAACTTCGGTTTGTGATGCTTTCATGTCAGACAGCGTCTCTGTAGTTGCTTGTCGTTCGTGAGTGGACTTTATTTCTTCAGTAACTGGTTTCAATGGGACTTCATGTAGTAGGTGCTCCTTCTTCTCACTGCTCTTCATAAGTTTAGTTATATCTATATTTTCAGTATGTACAGAGCTTTCATGGTTATTAGCTGATTTCATGATGTCTTCCATATTTCTAGCTCCTTCAAAATTGCTCTTAAATGCGTTGGTATGTTCTTTCCATTGTGATGCTCTTTCCTCATGAGTTTTAATGCCATCGCCATTAATCAGATGTGTAGGCTTTTCATCGACTAAAGTTGTGTGCAGGCTCATGGATTCCAGATTTCCAAAGTTTCTGTGGATATGGTCTAAGGCCTTTCTGGCAACTTCAATATCCTCATGCATGTTCACATCGCGCTCGCTCCAAGATGCAGACTTCGGACCATGCTCTATGTTCTTCAAATCCCTCTGCAAGTGCTCGATTGCTTCTTTCGCCATCTTGATGCTGCTCTCGACGTCATCTTCATGAGTTTCCTCCTTGATTGATCTAGTTGTTTTCTCTCCGTCACAAAACTTGACCTTAACTTGTTTGGAACATTTTTCTGACGGGTCAGCTTGAGCTCGCTCCTCCGCCGAATCCCGGTATAAATGATAACCGGTAGGTTTCTTGATTATGGTTGGAGAATGTATGTGTGATTTCTTTAACAATCCAAAACTTCTTCCGGTGGGTCCAGAGTGGTCTAACTCAGCCTCGGTGTGAACTGCTGGCACGCCGATGTTAAGTGGAGTAGATTCAGCATAAAAATATCCCTGTGGGGACTTCTTGTCTCTTCTGTAGTCCGACCAATTTTCAGGAAACGTGTTCTTCTGATCTTTCGCCAAGAATGATGGAGCTGCTACGGCGACTGCCGCTAAAGCAGAAAGCACAACTAGCGTCTTCATGGTGTGCTGCTGTGGGTGTGTTTGATGCTGAGATGCTTGGCGTAAGCCATTTATACTAATTGAATCAAAGAAAGATTCGTTGAGGCGCTGAGGAAAATACAAAACGTGCCGATGCCTGACTCAGAGAAACGCTGAAGCGGCACCTTCCGGCCCGCCGAGGCACGAACGACATCGCATACATTTCTGTGAATGTGATATACTTACCTAATACGTTATCGAAATACTCATAATCTAGAATTATTTTAGTCGTAAATATTTTTCCTATTAAATAAGGATAAATTATAATTGAAAGTTTAATAAAGACAGATATTATGATGTAATTTATAATATTCACAGACATAGTTAAAAATGTTGACACGAGAGATAAAATACAAATTACAACCAAGTAGGTATGAACTAGTAACTACTATGAAAGTGTCGATAAAAAGCCAAAATGTTTAAAGGTAACAGGGACATTACGAGTGTAGATTACATTACTTATAGGTGTTTTTGTTTCACATTTGTTATTTTTGCACAAGTTAAGTAACTAGAATATATTCTCATCTTATCTATTCAAATAAATATAGTTAAAAAAAAAACTAAAAACCACGATTTTATTAAATTATTGTATTGTCATTAGTCCCTAATAAGTCTCATTTTTTTTATTAAATCTGACCGTTTAATCAAAATCGAGTTCAAAGAAGTCGGTTACAAACAAACAAGCAAACATAAGTGAAGCTAATTAAAAGCGTGTAAAAACTGGCCAGGTGCGGTCGGACTCACGCACGAAGGGTTCCGTACCATTTTCTATAAAAAACCGGCCCAGTGCGAGTCGGACTCGCACATGAAGGGCGGGACCCTTCATGTGCGTACGATTATCTATTAAAATGGCAAAAAAATCATGTCTGTTGTATAGGAGCTCCCCTTTAATATTATTTTATTTTTATTTAATTATTTATATTTCAAGTGAATAAATAACGAAATATTCTGTGAATGTTTCAAGCGTCTACTTGTTGCCGTTATCAATATCTGGTGAAAACAAGCAAAAAATCACGTTCGTTGTATGGGAGCTCCCTTAAATATTTATTTTATTAGAGTTCCCAGCATTGTTCCCATAGGAAAAGTTGTTCATATTGATGGGTTGAGTCACCCCGTTAAGGGAACGTCGAGGGTCTATTTACACACTGTGTATATCATTTATTTATCATATATTCCACACATTTTTACTAAACAAATAAAGAAAAATCCTTAAACAATTTGTATAATAAATGGTAAGACTTTGTCAAAGACAACCATGGTTTCATGGTTTTAAACTGTCGATACTATCATCTTTTGATCACCCTGTACCTTAGTCAAAGAATTCCATTTGTTTTTCTCTCAAGTTTTTCTCAAGGAAGATGATAATTTATCATCTCTGGACTAACATACAACTATACCTCGTTTCTTGAATGGGGACACCAAAGAGAATAAAACTTTGGGGGATCTTGGTGTAAAAGTACGAATAGTAAATAAATATAAAGGTACATACATGTCACAAATCACATACATGAAAGGTCTTCCGCAGGATTTTTTATGAAATAGGACACCAAACAAGCAGGCGGGTCCCGGGTAAGTGATCACTGCTGCCCATGGACAATTGCAATACCCGAGGTCTGACAAGAGCGTTGCTAGCCTATTAAGAAAACATAGACTCATTTTTAAAAGTTCCAATGTCGTCGATTCGGAAATACCGCCGCAAGAAGTTCGTTTCACAGTTCGGCCGTACGTACATATATGTGCGTCGCATAGTAGAGGTTTTATTGCGAGGTTAACCAAAGTCTTTCTTACATGGACACTATTTCTTATAACGGTCATAATGTAAATCCATCGTACGTCGCATAGAAGAGGTTTTACTATGAGGTTAACCAAAGTATTTTTTGCATGGGCACTATTGTTATTATAACGGTAATAAAAAACATTGTAAATGTTAGGGAGGCCTCTTCCCAGCAGTAGACTCCTTGAGGCTGAGATGAGATGATGATATTTTTTTCTATATTTAATTCATATAATCGTATGCTCATGAAACTTTATTTTTAATACAGTAAAATCTTATTTGCGGGCCAAACATTGTAATGGAATTTTTATCTGCAATAACGGAGAGTGGCTCCGTATTTGCGGATAAAATAATCCGCATTCGCGGGTTCGAAAATAAATATATTCAGTATTTTATTACATTAACTTCGTAATGATATGAAGTTCAAGATTCTTTGCGAATGGCAAATAAGATGTCAGATTCTATGCCATAATTTGAGACAAAATAAAATGATTTTATGCAAAGAAGTCACGTTAAATTTTATTAAAAAGCGAAATGACAATATTACGCTAATTGGAATGTATAAACCTCCTATCTTGCTGCAAATCAAAAAAATGCTTATAAGAAAGAAATGCTTATTAGTTGTAATAAACAGCATTTTTTTTTTCAATTTACCTGCGCTCTGTCTACCCCGCAAGAGAAAAGATGTGATACTATGATGTATGTATACATTTTTAACAATTAAATATATTTACATAAATATACTATTCTATATAGCTTATATATTACTTACCATATAATTTTGATATACATTCTAATAATAATAATAAACATACAAATAAAATAAAAAAAAATATATAGAATAATAAACCTAAAATAAAAACCTTAAAAAATATAATATAATAGGTATCCTTATCCTTACTAATATTATAAATGCGATAGTGAGTTTGTTTATTTGTTTGTTTGTTTGTTTGTTACGCTTTCACGCCGTAACTACTGAACTGATCTTCATTAAATTTTGCATACAAGTACTCTGGAGTACGGAGAAGGACATAGGCTACCTTTTATCCCGGGAAAAAGTACTATTCCCGAGGGATCGACATTGACGCGGACGGAGCCGCGGGCGAAAGCTAGTCTATACATATAATAAAACAGTAAAAATATTTTGTCTGTACATTTAGAATTTTTGACTGAAATGGATAGAGGGACACTTAAAAAGAATAATAGAAAGCAAAAAATATTTTTTCGAATTTCTTGTCTGTCTGTCTGTCTGTCTGTATGTATGATCACGATTATCTCTGAAAATACTGAACCGATTTACTTCAAACTTTCACCAATTGCTTTGTTTTAACCCAGCAAAACATTTAAAGTTTGTTTCATCAAAATCGGTTCATTAAAAAAAAAGTTATCGTCATTTGAATGAACTCAAGGCATTAATTTGCCTGCAAATATAGACGGTGAATTTTTTATCGTTTTGGACCCTTAAAGGGGTGACTCAGACCATCAAAATGAACAACTTTTCCTATGGGAACAAAGCTGGGAACTTAAAAAAAAAACGACATTCCCATACAAACTGGCCGGGCGGCGGGACTCTTTTTTATGGAAATGACGAATTTTTTTTGAGTTCCTAGCATTGGTCCTATAGAAAAAGTTGTTCATATCGATGACCTGAGTCACCCCTTTAAGGGTCCAAACTGTTCCTGAGGGATGGACACTAACGGCGGCGGCGTAGCCGCGGGCAAACGGCAAACCAACCGAAACTGCTGCGCCTAGAAACTTAAAATTTGGTACAGAGGTTCTTTTAATGATGTGCGTGAGCGCTAAGAAAGGATTTTTAAGAAATTTAACTTCTAAAGGGGTAAAATTTATATGGAAATTTCTCATTTCTGGACTTAGAAGTATGAAAGTAAGTATATAAGTTCTCGATTAAAATTAAAAAAGATGTGTGTAGGTAGATGAAATTTGCAAAATTCCCCCCTTAAGGGGTAAAATGGGGGTGGGTGGGTGGTATAAACTTTGTATGGATTTTTTTTCATTTCTGGACTTAGACGTATGAAAATAAGTATATAAGTTCTAGGTTACAATTAATAATATCTGTGTAAGTAAAATGGACGATAGTTTCCCCTAAAGGGGTAAAATAGCGTGGTAAAGATTGTATAGGAATTTACTTATTTCTAGACTTAGAAGTATGAAAATAGGTAAATAAATTCACGATTACAATTGAAAAAGATCTGTGTAGGTCAACTGTAAAAAATCCCCCAGAAGGGGGGTAAAGTTTGTTTGGAAATTTTCTCATTTCTGGACTATGAAGTAGGAAAATAAATAGGTATGTAAGTTCTCGATTACAATTAAAAAACATAAATGTAGGTGAAATGGACAAAATTCACTCCTAAAGGGGTAAAATGGGAGGGTAAAGGTTTTATGGAAATTTTCTCATTTCTGGACTTAGAAATATAAATAATATTCATATTTCCATACTAATACTAATATTATAAATGCGAAAGTAACTCTGTCTGTCGTTTTTTTACGCTTTAACCATTGAACTGATTTGGATGAAATTTGGTATGGAGGTGTGAGGCCCGAGGAAGGACATAGGGAATGTTTGATTCCGGGAAATTCTACTGTTCCCGAGGGATCGACACTAGCGCGGGCGGAGCCGCGGGCAACAGCTAGTCTAAAATAAATTATTAAAAGGAGTCCCTTTAGGCAAGGTTCCGCAGATACTGGTAGCGCCCCTTTGAATAGCTAGACTAATTATTTGTCCGAGGTAGCTGCCCGCTCTTCGGTCTCCAGTGATGTTGACTAACCTTTTTGCTATTTTCTTATAGCGCTAGGACCCCACGGACCAAGGACCAACAATATAATCAGCATTTTTCGAAATTTAGGCGTCGACCCGTTATTAGCATTCCTTTTGTTAGAACCGAATTTGCTACAGTGCAGAACAATACTCGCTCTGCTTATATATATAATTAAATTAACAATGAATTAGAAATATACAACAAAACATCGTATAAGTGTAAACTATTATTAACAACTTTTCTTAAACAATTTAGCTATGTCGAATTGGAAACATTTATAAATTAAACCTATTTAAATATATATTTAAACCTGTATCTAAATCTGTATATTATTTCATACACATTCACACATACATTCTCTCACGAACCCTCACATACACACACAGTACATCCTCAAACACACACACACACACACTTTTTTTATTTTTATTTATTGACCGAGCGAGCGAAGCGAGCGAAGCGTCTCAGTTTCCACTCTGTCTGTCTGTCTGTCAGTTCTCGCCTACAGGTCGCATTTCTCAACCGATTCTCATGAAATTTTGTGAGCAGGTTCGGTAATTATATAGAATTTTTTAGTCGTGCCAGATTTGTGAAATTTAAAAAAATGGCTGATATATGGGGGCCCGAAACTTAAAAAAACTCATAGCACAGCTATTTGAAAAAAAAAAACAAAAATGTCATTGGACTTTTTTGTTATTCTCATTAAGACGAAACTTTTTTGTCTGAACAACTTTTTTATACGATAAGCTTGAACGTGTTTATAGTCGGCAAATTGCCCAAAAGTTGTGTGAAATCGATTTTCTGTATATTTATGAAAGAAGTTGAAGTATGTGAAGTGGGAGAGGGAGTGAAATAGAACAACTTTCCCTAAGGAACAGAAATCAAAATATGAAAAATATTTTTTGGCATTAAGCATGATACTGCGTATTACTTTTATAATTGAAAACACTGAATAAACTTAGAATCCTGAAACAAAAATTAAAAAGAAATAAAAAAGATTCACATGCTATCCTGTGACTTGAACCCAGGGCTTATAGATGCCGGCCACTTCTTAACGTAAAGTTCGAATGTTTATCTGCCATAATAGTTTAAATTAGCGTCCTATTAAATTTTTTACCAATTGGTAACATAACAACTATGAAACCGGGTACTTAAACTTTGCCTCCCATTCACCCATGCCAAGTTCGCTATTCCGATAATTCCGATCTTGAAGAGCAACTTAGTTAATGTGTACAAAAGCATACTAAACATGGTGCTCAGGGGCCGTGTGCAAGAGTAGTCCCCTGATTCCTCGCCGGATAGTACCAATAGAGTAATGATTTTTTACTAATAAAATCCGTATGTCAAAATTTTTTCATGACTGAATTATTTAAAGAGATATGAACTTTCAAAAACAAATTTGGGCAATTATATAAGAAAAAGAAACGCAGAAACACAGCCATAGCTTATTTTAAATTTTTAATGTAAAAAGAAATTAATTCGGTGAAGTTTTGGAAAAGAAATCATCGGACTACGAAGCGTTAATTTTGTGTACTTTTTATAGGTATTTTCCGGCCGAGCTGCAGTTATCTCTACCGCACTCTGCGGGGTTTGTTTGGGCACGCGGCGCGACAGCAAGAGATATTATAAATATCTATTTTTCAATTCTCTCGAGCTTAGTGTTTCCTCTTAAAAAAAGGGTCTGGTCGGGTCTTCTGGTAAGGGAATGTAGGTTTAAATTTCCGTTTCCTCTGGTACCTAATTAAGAGCAGCGGGGATTGGGAAATAGTAACTGAAGGAAATCATCCTTTAGTCAATTAGCATATCAGTAACAGATACATATATATTAGAGCACTGAAGGGCAAATGTGGATGTTGATTGTAAGGGCTCGCGAGGTCTACTGTTCTCGCAGAACCACTAGTTCTAAATATTTTCGGTTTTTGTACCTAGTTCTATAGTATGATAATGATATGGAGGAGCGGAGTCTACTGGCACAAGCATCTCTCTATGCTTAAAAGTAGGCTCCAATAACAAATCGATAATTGTAGAACTTAGCTTACCCAATAAAGATTTATTTTTTATTTTTTTTTATATTTATTTTTATTACAATTATAGCTTAGATACTAGCTCTCACCCGCGGCTCCGCCCGCGTCAATGTTCAACCCTCGGGAACAGTACTTTTCATACATACATATATACATAGTGTCACGTCTTTTTCCCTTACGGGATATACAGAGCCCAGGTCCATAAGACTTAAAGGCCACGCTTAGCATTTTGATGGGCATATAGGTGGATAGAGCAATCAAAATAGTGATGGGTTGCTAGCCGCATCGCCTATTGATATGATTCCCCAAAATTTCGCCCATTTCCTCGATCGGCTTTTACGATCTGCGCGGGAAAAGAGGCAGCTGGTATATTCTACGTTTTTTTTCCTCCCAGACCAGCATGGAAGGAGAGTACTTTTCCCGGGATAAAATGTACACTTCCTTCTCCATACCCCAGATAACAGATATGCAAAATTTCATGACGATCGGTTCAGTAGATAGAGTGTGATATCGTTACAAACAAACAATTAAACTTGGGGTAAAAGCGAAAAAGGTATTGGTATGAAAATTGAATTTTACGATACTGGGGTGAAAAAGTAGGATGTAACCGGAAAATGACAAACAAACACTCACTTTCGCATTTATAATCTGAGTTAGGATTAAAAAATCTGAAATAATAGTGACTTTAGATGAGACCTAATAAAAAAGGAATGACAGCTTTTTGAAGATTGATTCTTATTAGTAAAAGGCCAAAATTGTAAAATTCTACTAGAAAACAATGCATTTTTCGATTAAAAATTCATAGAATCTTTTTAGGGTCCGTACCCAAAGGTGCCAATGGGTCCCTAACACTAAGGCTCCAATGTCCATCCGTCCGTCTGTCACAGGCATATTTTGAACCATAATAGGAAGACACACAATTGAAAGTCCCACAGAATGTGTTTTTTTATTGCTTCTATAACAACAAATAATAATATTTAAAGAGTTCCTATGCATACTATAAACCTGTTTTGCTTGGCATTTTTCTCTGTCAAAGCAAATGTATAAGGTATATTTATTTATTACTGACTAGCTCCGTGGCGCAGCGGTCAACACGCCTGCCTGCGACACGGAGTGACCGGGTTCGATCCCCTGCCAGGTCAAGATGGAAAATGATCTTTTTCAGATTGGCCTGGGTCTTGGGTGTTTATCTATATATGTATTTGTTATAAAATATAGTATCGTTGAGTTAGTATCCCATAACACAAGTCTCGAACTTACTTTGGGGCTAGCTCAATCTGTGTGATTTGTCGTATATATTTATTTATTATTTATTATTATTTATTTATTAATATTAGTTCACAAATATATAGAGATAGAAGGAATATGATATCATAAATCATAATGGTCAAAGGTCAAAGGCGTCAAAGGTGGTGCTAATTTATTTCTGAAACGTACCACAGATAATTAAGAACCGTAGAGTTTGTGGGAGAAAGAGTTTGGGTAATCTCACAAAAATGGTCGTATGGAAGAGGTTTCATGCGTACTTATCTAGTAATGAGGTAGGTACATCAGAGTCCTCATATATACAATCTTCTTTATAGTTTTAATTATGATCCCTATACTTGGTGTCAAGACCCTTTTTCTCAGGACCGCGTAAAGGTATCAAGCTGAAATTCATATCAAATAAGTACTCAGGTCTACTGTCCCTTAGAGCTGTGAAAAAATCAAACTTCTAAGCTAACGCAATCAAAAGATACAACCGTTTATGCTGCAAATTTCGACATTCGCAAGGAAATCAAAGTCAAAAGGGTACTTTCCGTGAACTCAGAATCTTGAAATTTGGTACGAAGCAAAGTTTTATAGGACAGGTAAAGAAAAAAATTGCGAAAAGCATAAATTTATAGTTATATCATTTAATAAAAATATTTTTAATAATTTAAAACTTATTATAGATAATGGTACAGAACTCTTCGTGCGCGAGTCCGACTCGCACTTGGCCGGTTTTTTTTAATGTTTGTTACATCAGAACTCGATTTTAACTGATATTAAAAATTTGCGTTTGAAAGGGTATGATTTCAAGTTAGGCCCATTTAAAATCATCACAATCGGTTCAGTAGTTCAATTGAAGTCGTTCTTTTTTATATGAAAGATTACTGATTATCTATTATTTGTAGATATGTGTAGGTATATCTATTGCCGCTAATAGATATACCTTCACATACACCTTTGATCGAAGACATACACAATATAAGAACCCTATCTATTACGGTTCAATAGTAGACATACTGGCATACATGAACTGTAATAAAAACAATAAGTACACAATTCATCATAGTCCTTTTTAGGCGGTCGTGTAAAAATAATAGATTGTGACACAAGAGCTTAACATAATCCTTTTTGGTGAGGGTATTATACACTTCACACAGTAGTTCCTGTGTGAAGTGTATAATACCCTCGTAAACTACTAAACTACTTCGTTCCGCTCTAGATTCAGAGTATGTTGCCCGAAGTATAAGCATTATGTTAGTACCGAGATGACACATTCTGTTTTTCATCTCCCTCTATGAGAAAAACAATGAGTATTTGTGTCATTCCCAACTCCCAAGAAACTAAAAAAAATGTTAGAATTTTGAATTAAATGTTAGTTTGAAATCAAAACAAAATAATCATTAATATCTAACAATTTCGCCACGCCTTAGTCTTTCTTAGGAGAAAAAACGTATAAATAGAATAATAATAAGAAGATTTTATTATTTTAAGTACAAAAAATAAATAACTTAAATTGATTACATAAATTAAAGCTTCATCACTCAATTGTTATTCTCAAGCTCCTTTTTGATTTCTTGGTTCTGAGCCTGCACCACGGTGACCCTCGTGATGTTCGGCTCCGGGAAGTCCTGGGAGATCAAATGGTGGTTGCCAGGATGCGGTTCAGGGTAGTCTTCGGACACTTTGTGATGACTGGCGACCCTGGCATCTGATGAATCTACATTCCTCGTCTCTCTTTTAGGTTCCTCTACATGTCTGTATGCTGGTGCTGAGTAGTGTGACTCCGCTAGGTGTCCTGTGACTACTTGAGGCGAACAGCTGAGGAGTAAGGGAACATTGCAGCCTCCAACTTTGGCGTTGGGGAAGAGGCCTACGGCAGAAGCACTAGGAGCTGAAGCCGGGGCAAGAGCTGAGGCGGGTCCTAACGCAGCGCCTGCTCCGGATGCTGCTCCAGAGCCGTATCCTCCTGACGCGGCTGGCAAGGCAGGGAGCGCAGGCTCGTAGTACGACCTCGCCATATGGCTTGATTCCTCGTGCTTCTCGTCTTCTCTGTATTGCGGTGGCAGGCTTTGTGGCAACAGGGCCTGTGGCAGCGGGGCCTGTGGTGCAAGGTAAAGCGACACGGGGGCCCCATAGCCACCAGCGCAGGGTGGAGGCCCATAAGACCTTTCTTTCCTCAGAATCTCAGCGTCCTTAATCTCTGAAGAACTATGCTCAGTCGGAGCGCCGAAGACGAGTCCGACGACAGCTGCTAGTACTAATGAGGTCTTCATGATGGATGTGTTATGTGTGGTCTAAGAAAATGATAGACCTATTTATACTACACGTTTAGTAATGAGTGTATAGGAACGTGCGTAGATTACAATCTGATTTATCGAGATGTGCGTTGCATCTTAGCACGTACTTAGAAACGAAATTTCTAATTATGTCTAGCTGAGGTTTGATAATGCACTTACTAAGATTTTGTTTGAATTGAATAGCTATTTATTTAGTAAAACTTTAATGTCCCAAAGCAAAACACTTTTAACAATTCGCGGAATTAATATGATAAACCGAGAAGGTTGTTCGGCGCAAAAAAGATGTTCAAATTTATACTTAACGACATATACGAATATATACATATCTACATATAAATATATACTTAAATATATGTATTTTTAAGTATATATTTATATGTAGATTATGTATGTATTCGTATATGTCGTTAAGTTTGTATGTACAAATACATACTGATGACTAATGCAGATTTAAAGTCAGATGAACTTTAAAAAATTAAAGAAAAAAAAAATTTTTAAAAACAAGCTTTTATTATTTGTTTATAAAATGAACTAAAAAATTAAAAATAAATTAACTCTAAAAAGAAATATAACACTTTGTAACTTGATTGTAACCTTTAACGACAAATAAGCGTCTTCGTCTAGGACAAAATAATTCCATATTGTACAAATTTATTTAATTTTAACACTAAAACTCTTCACCATACATAATTATTCAATCTTGTCCCCCCTCTTTATCATAGTCCCCATTTATAAATGAAAGCGTGTTACATTTAATACAACACAACATTTTCCTCAAGCTATCACAATGTAACACGCTTTCATTTATAAATGGGGACTATGATAAAGAGGGGGGACAAGATTGAATAATTATGTATGGTGAAAAGTTTTAGTGTTAAAATTAAATAAATTTGTACAATATGGAATTATTTTGTCCTAGACGAAGACGCTTATTTGTCGTTAAAGGTTACAATCAAGTTACAAAGTGTTATATTTCTTTTTAGAGTTAATTTATTTTTAACTTTTTAGTTCATTTTATAAACAAATAATAAAAGCTTGTTTTTAAAAATTTTTTTTTTCTTTAATTTTATTTTTAACTTTTTAGTACCTCTGGGCGCAACGTTAGCGGCAAGACATGTTTATACACCCTCATACCATTCAGCCCTCGGCACGTGCTCACCTTGGCATTGGGTCATCCATCCAATCAATCATATATAATTAATATGGGACGAAAGCAAGAGACTCGTCAAGACGAATCAAACGAGATCAAACTCGATGGGGTTGCGTCGTTTAATTACGGAGTTCCTATGGCCACCTTCCGGCTCCAACACAGACCCTGGTTACCATATAGTATCAAAGTACTCGTCAAGACTAATCCAATGAGCCCAAACTCGATGGGGTTGCGTCGTTTAATTACGGAGTTCCTATGGCCACCTTCCAACTCCAACATCAGACCCTGGTTACCATATAGTATCAAAGTACTCGTCAAGACTAATCCAATGAGCTCAAACTCGATAGGGTTGCATCGTTTAATTACGGAGTTCCTATGGCCACCTTCCGGCTCCATCATCAGACCCTGGTTACCATATAGTATCAAAGTACTTGTCAAGACGAATCTAATGAGCTCAAACTCGATAGGGTTGCATCATTTAATTACGGAGTTCCTATGGCCACCTTCCAGCTCCATCATCAGATCAGCTCTATGTCACAATAACATTGCATTGTCATCCGATTTATACATGCATTCTAAATTTCAGCTCAATCGGAAACCGGGAAGTGGATCAAATTTAAGTTGTAAGATTTGATTACAGAACGACAGACAACAGGACAGGTGAAACTAAATAAAAGCTTGTAAAAAGATTGTGAGTTTAGTAAGTGACTTTTCAAACTTTTCTTTTGAAGGAAAATTTTGTAGAAATTCCTTTATGTTAACGGGCAAAGCATTCCAGAGTCGTGACGCATGGAGACTGAGAAAATTTGACATACAATTTGTCCGAAAGAGGAGAGTAAAGAGTAACGAAGCTGCCGATCGTGCGTTTCATGTGTAACGGATGTGAAGCCATTTCTATATCGTTTAGTTGGTACTTAAACCTATTAAAATCTAAGCTAAATTACGTACCTATTTCATAACCTAGATGACTTGTTGAAAGCCCACATAAATTTCTCATAGTGCCCAACTGTATCCTCTATTCAGTTTTCGCCCATTCAAATCATCAAAATAATTTCTTGAATAAAATTGCCTGTTTGTTAATAAGATCATTGACCCAACCAGTTTGTCATCCTTGCAGTATTATGTGATTCACTCACAAGCAGTGGCGTAACTTGCTCTAGTGACATATGGTTGGGATGGGGGGAGCTTTAACCCTTTGACCGCGAACGTTAATATCATATATCTATTTATTTATTTATTATTATTTATGTCCACATATTTTGTTGCTTTTCCATGCTCTTTTGGCTTTTCAGATATTTTGCAATCATATTTAGGTTTAGTTTCCAAAAAACATCAATCATGGTTGCGAAGGAATCTCCTCCTCTTCCTTATTGCACTGGTTACACCCCTTACACCCATAACGAGTGATCCGATTTGAGTCGTAACTTTTTAGAGGCTGGGAAAACCGTAAAACGCGGATTATAGAGGTTGGCCTGAGGACTAAATTAAAAAAAATGGTAAGGAGGCGGATGAAACGATAAAATGTAGGATTCTGATTATAACGTAAATAAGTAGGTACTTATCGACGTTACATCCGTATTTGGTGAAGTTTATATTATGCTAAATGGCTTACTTAAGATCTAGCCCACTTTATGTATATTTTATGTTATTTATTACTCAGTCCTAAGTATTTCATACATACATATATCACGTCTCTTTTCCTTGCGCGGTAGACAGAGCCTATGTCTATGAGACCTAAAAGCCATGCTTAGCATATGCTAACATGTTAATAGGCGATACGGCTATATAGCCGAATCGCCTACTAACATGTTTCCTTAGATTGCCCATTCTCTCGATTAGCTTTTACGATCTGGGCGGTAAAAGCAGCAGCTAGTACTTCTATGTTTGTTCTTTTTTCTTGACCACCATTGTTCCCATAGGAAAAGTTGTTCATTTTGATGGTCTGAGTCACCCCTTTAAGGGTCCAAAACGATAAAAAATTCACCGTGTATATTTGCAGGCAAACTAATGCCTTGAGTTCATTCAAATGACGATAACTTTTTTTTAATGAACCGATTTTGATGAAACAAACTTTAAATGTTTTGCTGGGTTAAAACAAAGCAATTGGTGAAAGTTTGAAGTAAATCGGTTCAGTATTTTCGGAGATAATCGTGATCATACATACAGACAGACAGACAGACAGACAGACAGACAAGAAATTCGAAAAATTTTTTTTTGCTTTCTGTTATTCTTTTTAAGTGTCCCTCTATCCATTTTAGTCAAAAATTCTAAATGTACAGACAAAATATTTTTACTGTTTTATTATATGTATAGATATAGATTAAAACTCCCTATAGAATATACAGCGTGTAAATATATATACCCTTGACATTCTCTTAAAGGGGCGACTCAGCCCATCAATGTGAACAACTTTTCCTATGGGTACAATGCTGGGAACTCAAAAAACATTCGGCATTTCCATACAAAAGAGTTGAAGAGTTGAATGTTTATTTTTGTTTAATTCCCAGGCTTGTTTCCATAGAAAAAATTGCTCATATTAGTGGACTTAGGGACCTAAGGCATGTCGAGGGTCAATTTACACGCACTGTATATCAAAGGGTTAAGGGTTAAATGTAATAAATCGATCCCCGATACAAAACGAGCAATCAGTTATATTGTTTGTAAGTGTTTTAATATAATAAGAGTACATATATTAAAATAGCATTGTGAATGCAAAATAAAACACAAAAAATATTGCATGGCTTCCTACATATTAGTTGATTTTCAAATTCATTCTAAAACGAGTACGTAGGTATTTGTATCACAAATACCTCACTTCTAAAAGTCGGGTAGTTGTATTAGATGATAATAGGATATGGTAGAGAATTTTGGCGAAGAGGTCGAATCATGCGGTAGCTCAGTTGGCAGAGCTTAGGTCGTATAGACTTAGGTCGCTGTTTCAAGCCCCGCCCGCAATACCCGCATGGAAATTTTTTCACCATATTTTATTTCTTAATTTAATAAGAGAAGAGTAGTGCAATCAGTTGATCAACTTTCATTTTACTTTCGAATTTTATGCGTCATATTTGGTGCGTCCCGTGGGGAAAAGTTGTTTAATATTATGGACTGATCATGCACCTTATCTATTATTACGCCTTTACTTCACGTCGTTAATAGCTTATGCTCTGATTGGGAGACATAATCCTTATCCTTCCTAATATTATAAATGCGAAAGTGAGTTTGTTTGTTTGTTACGCTTTCACGCCGTAACTACTGAACCGATCATCATGAAATTTTGCATTCAAGTTCTCTGGAGTGCGGAGAAGGACATAGGCTACCTTTTATCTCGGGAAAAAGTACTATTCCCGAGGGATCGACATTGACGCGGGCGGAGCCGCGGGCGAAAGCTAGTTTAGACATAAAATCTCAATCTCTAGTTATCTGCCAGCAACCATTATCAGCGTCCTGTTTTAACATACATCTAGACATCCTATTCCTAACTGGTATTATAAATGCGAAAGTGTGTTTGTTCTTTGTTTGTGACGCCTTCACGCCCTGAACCGATTGCCATGAACCGTTATCTGGGGTACGGAGGGTACACAAGGTATATTTTATCCCGGGAAAAAGTACACTGACGCGGGCGTAACCGCGGGTGAAAGTTAGCATTTTAAGAAACGAGGAAAAATTGTGTGTTTGTTTGTAATGGATAAACTCAAAAACTACTAGCACCTTCGTTCATCAATAGAAATCTAAATTATCAGCTTGAATCATACATAGGTATCATTTAAGCATATAGATGCTTTATTTTATTTTCAAAAAAATTGCAGGTAATGGCTGGAAGCAGGTTAATCAATTCCGGGCGTGGTTGTAAAATGAATGGATCGGTGACCTTAATTATTATGTGGCAGTCGTACGTAAATCTAACCATGTAAGATGCCTTTAGGCAGCTTGATCTAACAACCAATGTCGGCCACTTACACATATGAAATATCCTAACAAGCAGCAGAGTGCTTTATAGACATGCACAGGTAACTTTTATTACTAAAATTATTTAGTATATGCAATATGAAATATTAAATGTTGTATGGAAATCGATTGTCCTTAATTCGAATAAAGTTTTTACTTATTCTTTAAGATATAATTTTAATAAGTTTGAATAAGCTATAATTTTCGCTGAAGAAAGAAAGAAAAGATTTGAAATAAGTATTCGTTTAGGTTTCAACGGGGTTGGTTGGTATGTTCAATAAGCAAAATAGTTTATAAACTACAATTACTTTATTACATTAACATAAATTAAGTACGTTAACAATAACATTTCATAGAAACTTATTAATTAACAACACTAGATCTTAAAGCTATAAGTTTACTGGTGCGAATTGGTATGACTGGCGTCGCTCACTGACGTGATCTGGTCGTGCGGGGCTTCGTGCTCTTCGTGCTGTGGCTCCTCGTTCGATTCTAAATGGCTCTCGTCCACTCCTCTATAGGCGTTAGGAGCAGAGGCTGCACCGTATCCTCCACCGTAGCCGGTTTTCACCAATTTACCAGGCACTATAGACGGAGAACAGCTCAATAGTAACGGCACGTTGCAACCTCCGACGTTAGCGTTGGGGAACACTCCGAAAGCAGGACCGGCTGGCCCGCCTCCCGCCAGCTGTCCTAAACCAGCTAAGCCACCTCCAATGTGCGCCACGGGGGCAGCGGCCCCGCCGTATCCACCATATCTGGCCATTGGCATGTGCTCCGTCATCATGTTGTCCATATCTGGGAAGAACATCTCTTGCTCGTCGCCCATCTCGTCAGCGCGGTAGTGAGGCGCGCCGTAACCATATCCGTGAGGAGCTGCGTAGGCTGCGTGCCCGTAGCCATGCGAAGGCTGCAGGTATGGAGACGGGGCTGGCAGAGGGGCGAGCGGTAATGGAATACCGCCACATGGAGACGCATAAGCAGATGGGGCTCCATATCCTCCGCCAATTGGATACTGCGATCGCTTCTCCCGAAGAATCTGAGGCTGCATGTTCAGCATCGCAGCTTCACTGACCTGAGGCACGACCCCATCGTTTAACGTAGGGGCGGACGCCACCAACGTGACTCCAAAAATGCACAAAGCAACAACAGCCTTCATGGTGACAAGAGTTTCGTAATGTGGTGATTGAAATGGACACCACACGGTTTTATACACAAAATCGCTTATAATTGTGAATGGACGCTGTACCTACTTAGGTTGCATTCCATATTTTGCGACACTTGGTTGACCGAGTATTTTTTTGCAAACACAGATTTTTATGTTATTCTGCAAGTGTAACAATTAGGGCTTAGTAACAAAGAAAGTAAAAATCAAAATCCATCCATTATCATGGCTCATTTACGTGGGGACTAGGGATTGATTCCTAACTAAGTCAATATCGAAATATTATTAAAAAACAAAAAAGAATTAAACATCGTAGATACATAATATGTTTCATCGATGTTTAATTACAATAGTTTTTTTTTTTATGTTTACTTATCACTCATTTAACTGACTCCAAAAAAGATTATCAATTCGACCCATAATTATGTAATACTAGCTTTCACCCGCGGGTCAACCCGCGTAATCGGGACCGATCCCTTGGGAACAGTATTTTGATAATATGTACTCTGCCTGTGTCCTTCTCCGTACCCCAGGTAACGTGTACGAAAAAATTTCACGATGATCGGTTCAGTAATAAAGGCGTGAAAGCGTAACAAACAAACCAACAAACAAACTCACTTTCGCATTTATAATATTAGTTATGATCCTTCTGGCTACAAGGGCTACACTAATATTATAAAGAGGAAAGATTTGATTGATTGTTTGCATTGAATATTAAGGTTACGAAACTACTGGATTAATTTGAAAAATTCTTTCACCAGTTGTATCCAACATTATCCCTGATGAACATGGGCTATAGAATTAAATACCTGTGCGAAGCCGGGGCAGGCCGCTAGTAATACATAATATTGTAATGTATGTCAGTATGTTTATATTTAACTACGTTATTAGGTATATATGCATTTGATTTTTATTGCAATGGTGCAATAAATTCAAATGCATAAATACGTAAATAAGGCATTTAGAAGTTATGGAACTTCTAAATGCCTTATTTGGCCTTAACGGATATTGACGTATGGGTATCGTTAGCATCCTACCCTCCCAAGTGGCAAAGGCTATGTATATGTTGGCAGTCGATTATAATTATTATTTTTCTAAAATCTTGTTATTCTATACCAGTTACTAAACACGTGGGACATATAAATAAATAAATACGGACAAATCACACAGATTGAGCTAGCCCCAAGGTAAGTTCGAGACTTGTGTTATGGGATACTAGCTCAACGAGACTGTCCTACTGAACTCCGACATTTAAAACGTCGGTGTATCTGTATTCATAATGTATAGTAGATAGATTTACATGGCTTAGAAAGTATGCTTTGGCGAATTACTTAAATGAGAATGTTTATCATCGCGATGTACGGAACGCCGAAAGTTTACTATGAAGAATTACTAATTGAGAAAATTCATTATCGCGAAGTACTCCCATCTTCGAAACTTGCCATGACAAGGTACTTAATTTTGAAAATTTCGTATTTCGTAATGATATGTTGCGTTTGATCCTTTATCATTGGAAATTTGTAATCCTCTAAATACATAAATAATAAAAATGTATACGGACAAATCACACAGATTGTGATAGCCCCAAAGTAAGTTCGAAATTTATGTTATGGGATACTAACTCAACGATATTATATTTTACTAGCTTTTGCTCGCAACTTCGTCCATGGAAATTTATGTTATAAGGTATAGATGAATAATTTTCCCCCGTTTTTAAAATATTTTTTATTGATGCTTCGCCCCTATTGGTCGCATCGTGATGTTTTATAGCCTAAAGCCTTCCTCAATAAATTGACTATCCAACACAAAATAATTTTTCAATTTGATCCAGTAGTTCCTAAGATTAGCGCGTTCAAACAAACAAACTCTTCAGCTTTATAATATTAGTATAGATAACAAATACATATATAGATACACATCCAAGACCCAGGCCAATCCGAAAAATATCATTTTCCATCTTGACCTGACCGGGGATCGAACCCGGGCACCCTCGTGTCGCAGGCTGGCATGTTAACCACTGCGCCACGGAGCTCGCCAATGTCAGCACTGCTTTAGTTCGTGATAAATTTATCCTTGTTAGTTATTTGTATTTATGGAAATGTTTATAACTACGTATTCAAATAATATCTCAATATTAAAATAACTTTTTCGCATTTATAAGTTTTATTAAATAAAAACATTTTTTTTATTAATTGCATATCAATAACAATACATAGTAAAATAACTGCATTAAAAAGCCACGAAGGTTTGTACAAAATGCACTAATAAATGTAAAGGTATCTTATAAATGTTGCAACTAAACTACCTACATAATGTCTCTGTTCATTACAATATTGATTTCTACTTGAAGTTAAAGTGTAAAAATGGAAGTTCACTGTGAGTTTGTGAAATCGCATAAAAATAAAGACCTTTTGTTGCAAGATGGGTTTCTATATACATTAAAAAACAAAAAATGTGATAATACGTTTTACTGGAACTGCATTAGAAGAACGTCGTCAAGTTGTGGTGCTACAGCAACAACAAGAAAGGTCGGTGATGATCATTATACATATACATAAATTTAACAACATTTCTCACCTCCATGAACCAGATCAAGATTCTGCGAAAGCAAATGAGGTGCGGGTCTCGTTAAAAAGACACCTACTTGAAATGATGATGAGCTAGCTTTGATAAGACTATCTGATTTAAGTTTCGTGAGAAGGATATTGAAAATTTACAATAAAGATGGAGTACTTCGCGACAATGAATTTTCTCAATTAGTAATTCTTCATAGTAAACTTTCGGAGTTCCGTACATCGCGATGATAAACATTCTCATTGAAGTAATTCGCCATAGCATACTTTCTAAGCCATGTAAATGACTGTCCTACTGAACTCCGACATTTAAAACGTCGGTGTATCTGTATTCATAATGTATAGTAGATAGATTTACATGGCTTAGAAAGTATGCTTTGGCGAATTACTTAAATGAGAATGTTTATCATCGCGATGTACGGAACGCCGAAAGTTTACTATGAAGAATTACTAATTGAGAAAATTCATTATCGCGAAGTACTCCCATCTTCGAAACTTGCCATGACAAGGTACTTAATTTTGAAAATTTCGTATTTCGTAATGATATGTTGCGTTTGATCCTTTATCATTGGAAATTTGTAATCCTCTAAATACATAAATAATAAAAATGTATACGGACAAATCACACAGATTGTGATAGCCCCAAAGTAAGTTCGAAATTTATGTTATGGGATACTAACTCAACGATATTATATTTTACTAGCTTTTGCTCGCAACTTCGTCCATGGAAATTTATGTTATAAGGTATAGATGAATAATTTTCCCCCGTTTTTAAAATATTTTTTATTGATGCTTCGCTCCTATTGGTCGCATCGTGATGTTTTATAGCCTAAAGCCTTCCTCAATAAATTGACTATCCAACACAAAATAATTTTTCAATTTGATCCAGTAGTTCCTAAGATTAGCGCGTTCAAACAAACAAACTCTTCAGCTTTATAATATTAGTATAGATAACAAATACATATATAGATACACATCCAAGACCCAGGCCAATCCGAAAAAGATCATTTTCCATCTTGACCTGACCGGGGATCGAACCCGGGCACCCTCGTGTCGCAGGCTGGCATGTTAACCACTGCGCCACGGAGCTCGCCAATGTCAGCACTGCTTTAGTTCGTGATAAATTTATCCTTGTTAGTTATTTGTATTTATGGAAATGTTTATAACTACGTATTCAAATAATATCTCAATATTAAAATAACTTTTTCGCATTTATAAGTTTTATTAAATAAAAACATTTTTTTTATTAATTGCATATCAATAACAATACATAGTAAAATAACTGCATTAAAAAGCCACGAAGGTTTGTACAAAATGCACTAATAAATGTAAAGGTATCTTATAAATGTTGCAACTAAACTACCTACATAATGTCTCTGTTCATTACAATATTGATTTCTACTTGAAGTTAAAGTGTAAAAATGGAAGTTCACTGTGAGTTTGTGAAATCGCATAAAAATAAAGACCTTTTGTTGCAAGATGGGTTTCTATATACATTAAAAAACAAAAAATGTGATAATACGTTTTACTGGAACTGCATTAGAAGAACGTCGTCAAGTTGTGGTGCTACAGCAACAACAAGAAAGGTCGGTGATGATCATTATACATATACATAAATTTAACAACATTTCTCACCTCCATGAACCAGATCAAGATTCTGCGAAAGCAAATGAGGTGCGGGTCTCGTTAAAAAGACACCTACTCGAAATGATGATGAGCTAGCTTTGATAAGACTATCTGATTTAAGTTTCGTGAGAAGGATATTGAAAATTTACAATAAAGATGGAGTACTTCGCGACAATGAATTTTCTCAATTAGTAATTCTTCATAGTAAACTTTCGGAGTTCCGTACATCGCGATGATAAACATTCTCATTGAAGTAATTCGCCATAGCATACTTTCTAAGCCATGTAAATCTATCTACTATACATTATGAATACAGATACACCGACGTTTCAAATGTCGGAGTTCAGTAGGACAGTCATTGGTCTACTACTTCAAGGGTAGAGTTCCCAACATACACCAGTGGTGGCGCAACATGGTCATTCTATATGATATTCGTTTGGTGGATTTTAAGGTCCACCTGCTGGGAAACTCTACCATCGATTCCACCATTAAACTTTTCCTGGCTCCGATATTGTATAATTTACTTTATTTTCGAATTTAATAGTAAATACTATGAAAGCTATAAGAGTCAAAAAATTTACATTGTGGTCAATGGCCTGCAAATTTAAAGTGGAAATGCAACAAGTCGCTCCTGTGATGACGGCTACTTCATTTTCTACGTTGTTTAATTTTCTGTTTCGTATTTTTTGTTAACAAACATAAGTTTTAATTTTTTATTAATTGTTCATGTCGACTACATCCTTCTAATAAATAAATTATAAGTAAGAAACCAGTCTGACATCTTGGGTGTTCTGCCATGTTGGATTTAGAATGACGTCACACAGTCACACAGCTATATATGCATTGTCATCCAAGCTAAACGAGTATACAAAATTTATTTTTTTTCAAAATTGAGTTTCGGGATTCCACCCTAACGAACATAGTTACATACATACATTGTAAGTTAAATACAAGCTTGTAATAAAATATTACCATCTTTCTGGGTCAGTTGAGCAAATGTACATCATCAAAAAAAAAATTGGCCATATTAAAATAAATTATTCAATATTATTTCAAGGTTTGTCTTACTAATCCTATCCTATCCTAATTTATATAATTTATAATTGCGAAAGTAAGTTTGTTTGTTTGTTACGCTTTCACGCCTTAGTTACTGAATTAATCTTCATGAAATCGTATACACACGTGTTGTGAGGTATGGACAAAGAAATTAGAGGTAGGTAGGTACCTTTCATCCCGGAAAAAGAGCAGTTCCCGAGGAATCGACATTAACGCGAGCAGAGCCGCGAGCGAAAGCTAGTATTAGTATCTGAAGGTTCAGATTGATGTGAGAATATGAAGATATGAGGATGAGTGTTACTTTTTAGGGTTCCATACCTCAAAAGGAAAAAGCGGAACCCTTACTTCCACCTGTCAAGATCCTTTTTATCAGGAACGCGTGGAGGTACCCAGCTGAAATTCATATTAAATACTCAAGTCTACTGTTCTTTGGAGCTGTGAAAAAATCAAACTTCTAAGCCAATGCAATCAAAGATACCGCCGTCTTTGCAAGGGAATCAAAACCTACAGAGTACTTCCCGTGCACTCAGAATCATAAAATAGTCTTATAGCACAGATAAAGTAAAAATTACGAAAATCACACATTTTTAGTTACATCATATGATAAAAAATTTAAACTTAATGTAGATAATGGTACGGAGCCCTTCGTGCGCGAGTCCGACTCGCACTTGGTCGGTTTTTTCCAAATAAGCTGGATTTCGATGAAAATTGTAGAGACGACCGAAACAGGATTTTCCGCCGAAAACAAACCTTAGGTTTGGGTCGCAGTTCCAGCTTAAGCAGTAACTTATACAAATGCGTAAATAATAAAATATCCTAATATTATTCCGTAGATCTGTACTAAAATCCATTATATAAAATTTAAATTTGACACATATACAGGGGGATAATATTAACATAATCTTTCGTTGAAAAAAAACAACTTCAATCACACTACACAACCAATTTTGATGAAGTTAAAATGGGACCAATTTGAAAATTTACATACCCAATGAATCAATTTTTTTTTTAAATGTGCTCAAACAAGAAAATCCCTTATAAATGACGGAGTTCTGAGGTAACAAACATAGAAAAATACAACCGAAATTAATAACCTCCTCCTTTTTTTTTAGTCGGTTAAAAATCATCAAAGTCAACAGTTTCACATAAAGTATAGACCCACTACTAATTTATTGTTATTTATAAATACTTTTCTTAGTCTTCGAAGCTCTATAAAAATAACACCATAACATTGTGATATAGGTAAATATTTTAAGCTACAATTTGGCCAGCAACGTTATCTCTCCTTTTTATTTTTATGTTTTATATTTTACTGTTTTATTTTATGAACAGGTGTCACGGAAGACCAGCGGCGTGATGTTACTCAGGTACATCACCGCCTAATCCTGAGTGACCCCTTTTGGTGCCTTGTTTTGTAAAATGTTAGAAAAAAGTATTGTCCGTTTTATTTGGTTCCAAATAAATTATTTTTCTTTTTTACTAGACTGGGCTGACTATAGACGCGCGTGTCGCGACATCAATTCATGGACACGTGAGTTTCGGCGAGGCCGATTTTATGCTGACACCGCAACTGACGCTGAAACCCAACATACATACTATCACGTCTTTTTCCTTTGCGGGGTAGACGAATGTACCAGTTCTATGTGTTTTCTTTTCTTCCACACCAGCATGGAAGAGAAACGCTTAAACTATCTGTCGAAACTTGCCAAAACATATCATCATCAATACTATTATAATAATAAATCTGTAAGGGTTGGTCATGGAGTGAGTTACTATGTTTTCAGAAATATCGTCTTTATAAGCTCTATACTCGTACATGATGCTTAAACTAAATTGACGTCTTTTAGATTTTTTTTGGTGTATAGACAAATGTATGTACGTAAGTTAAACGAATTAACTGAATTTCTTTTATTAATTAACTGAAATAGCTTGTTGGATATGAAAAGATTAAAATGCTCTAAAGAAGAAAACACTTTGGGACATAATATCTCCTTGTTCTGAGGGACATATGCTCTTCGTATGAAAACGGTATAGATAAAAAAAAACAAGCAAAGTGAAATCGTTTATTATGTAAGAAGTTACTTATCTGTATGCACAAAGAAATCTTAATTTAATTCCATGTAAAGTTATAAATATCTTTATCATAAACTAAGTGGTATTTATCGCCGTAGTTCTAGTGTCTGATGGTGATAAGATGTTACGTAAAATCACCATACATTATCAAAGACAGAAATAAAAATTATATGGCAGTATCAACCAAGGGTATCAATACAGATAATACTTGAGATAAGCTATTTATGTATTACATGTTATAGAGTTTCGTACCCAAATGGCGTGCCATTGGGACCCTACCTCCTTTACTGAATTCAATTCAATGTATTTCTTGCATTTCATAATGTTCATCAGTTCTAACTAATAAAAGTCACTGTCTTACATATAAATAGGTACACTATAAACCCTGTCGGGTATTGCAAAACAAAAGAAATGGAACGGCAAGCGAGTGTTATGACATGCAGCTAATTAATAAATGGATAACAAAATATAAATTAATAAGTTTCGTATTTATTATCAATCAGCGATCATTAATTATTAGTAATGTCAATGTTTATTAGTAAAGTTTATATAACAATTTAAATCAAAGTTTTTATCGTTAAAACACCCGTCCAGTTTATAAAACGTTTTATGTAATAAATTAATTTGAATTTTCTTATAAATAGTGTTATTTTTTCTTCATTCCTTAGCCTGTCGAGTAGGGTATTATAAATTTATATCGTCATAGCTAGGGGGCCAGACTTAAAAAGTTCTAGCTTGGAAGCGTAGTCACTAGTTTATTTTACTGCCGATTGGGATATCGTCTCTGCTTGGGGACTGCACTTATCTAATAAACCATTTGGATAATATAATCTTTCATATAAAAACGACTTCAATCAAACTACTGTGCCGATTGTGATGAAATTTAAATCGGACCAACTTGAAAGCCTACCCTTTTAAACAAAAAAAAAGTTTTTTTTTTAATCTGTTCATAAATGGCAGAGTTCTGTTCTAAGGTACCTAACAAACATTAAATAATACAACAGAATTGATATTTACCTCCTCCTTTTTTTGAAGTCGGTTAAAAATATAGTTGGACATGCGAGAAATAAAGTATGATTATGTTTTCTCCATTTTGATCTGAGAAGAGTAAGTAAAAAATAAAGTAAACCTAATGCTTCTCCTCCCATCCAAGTCATCGTAGGAAAAGGGTGCAACCGCAAAGATATGCTTCATATCAAGTTAAGAGGTACCTCTTGACTTCATACTCGTATGCATATAAAAAAACCTACTTCAGTCAAACTACTCAACCGATTTTGATGAAATATAATCGGACCCATTTTTAAAGCATATCCTTTCAAACAAAAAAAGTTTTTTTTTTATATCTGTTCATATTTTTTTATAAATGACGGAGTATTGAGTTAACAAACATTTAAAAAAATACGACCGAATTGATAACCTTCTCCTTTTTTTAAGTTAAAAAAAATAAAAGACTAGCTTTCGCCCGCGGCTCTGCCCGCGTCAATGTCGATCCCTCGGGAATAATACTTTTTCCCGGGATAAAAAGTAGTCTATGTCCTTTTCCGTACTCTAGAGAACTTGTATGCAAAATTTCATGATGATTGGTTCAGTAGTTACGGCGTGAAAGCGTAACAAACAAACAAACAAATAAACAAACAAACTCACTTTCTCATTTATAATATTAGTAAGGATGTAAGGCTTATTTCATATATCTGCACTATTTAATGGCAGCCCCACAATAGGCTAGTTTCCTAAAAAAATATAATTAGTCCGTCAGTTAGATATTCAAAAAATATTGGACACGTATTATTTCTTTTGTCGATTAAACATAAAATTATAAAGATATAGCCCTTTAAAGTTCCGTGTGACGTCACAGTTTGCTACAATTTTTAGCATATTGACTAACTATAAAATAAAGTTGAGAATATAATACGCTCTGCATGTAAAATATTCATGTCACGAGGAAGTAAAGGTTCAATCGTAAAATCATAAATTGTATCACGGCCACATTTCTCAGATAAAAACAACACGTATTTTTCTGAAGCGAAATCGCTGACTTAGCATGTGCCACTTACACAAATGCCGAGTATGCCTGCATTACTTTCAATAATAACGTTCGTACAAAATCAGCAAAAATATGAAATAACTTACATTGGTTTTAAAATCTGATAATCTGATTATTGCTCACTTCCCGTTTTAAAATTGTTACTTCTCTCTTTCTCACCTGAGCCAGGGATCCACTATTAAAACAGCACATTAGTTTGTATGCATGCTGTTAAATGCCTGATGCCTGCCATCCTTGGGTATGCTTTTGTTTACGAGATATTAGTGTTTTTTTATTCGCTTTATACGAGGACTAAGTTTTTATTCTTATTAAACCAGTATTCAATACAAGTATGTAGGTAAAATCATTAAAAAAGTTGTTTTCTTTTTATACTACGTCGGGCTCTGCTTGTATGGTGCGCTTTATCTAGTATAGTGAACATGGTCTCATTTAGGATATACATAGCATCACGTCTTTTTCCCTTGCGGGGTAGACAGATCCTAGGTCTATAAGACCTTATGGCCACATTTATCAAATCAAAATCATTTATTTGCTAAACACGTAGCACGTTGGAGGGCGTGTAGATGGAAAACGGAATCAAAATATTGATGGGTTGCTAGCCGCCTCGCCTATTGACATTATTCCGCAGAGTTTAGCCCAATCCCCCGATCGGCTTTTACTATCTGCGCGGGAAGAGAAGCAGCTGGCACATTCTACGTTTTTTTTTCTTTTCTCCCTGATCAACATGGAAGAAATTCAGGATCTTATATCCTGAATTTCTTCCATATATTTTTTACTTAGAATTCGAATTTCTTTCAAGAATTCATACTTTACAATTTGTTATACGTTATATAGGTAAGCGGAGCGTGGGACAGCCATTCGGACGACCTGACTAAGGTCGCAGGAAGACACTAGATGCAGCCCGCTTCCAATCGGTCGTATTGGATATCCTTGGGGTGGGGAAGACCTATGTCCAGCGTGGAGTTCTTGTGGCTGAGATGATGGTGATGATGATGAATGTAGGTAATACGTCTTGCCTTACATATGCAATAAGTCTTGCCAGTAAACTAAGTTGAGCAAAATTGGGGCAATAACATAAATGTATGATCGATGTCAACAACTGTCGAACACTAGCAATTTAATCTAAGGCAGTGTTTTACGCGAAACCTTATTCGGAGGGTCGCAAACAAAAGAACCCAGATTTCATAAATAAAGATTCTATTCTATTCGTACTTTCTTTCAAAGCTCTCGCAGCTTTTTGCAGAATTTATAAAATCATTAACGTACTATTTTAATTATATCTTTGTATGGCATATGGAACAAGGGAGTCGATGGCCCGTCGTACCGTATACACCATTGACCTGCACCATCAATGGTGCAGATGAGACTAATTTGTTTCGTTTCCACCATTAATGGTACAAACGAAACCGCAGATTGGGTATGGTCTCATCAGCACCATTCAATGGTGCAGTTTCATTAGTCTTATCATCATCATCATCATTATCAGGTCCTTTTTAGTCTCCACTATAGGAGCACACCCCTCTACTAGAGCCATACTTGGCCAGAGCAGCCAGAGGACTTGGCCTACACTCTCCACGCTGGCCAGACGGGTTGGAGAGGTCTCTTAGATGTTTATAAGCTTTGTTTAGCTTGTATTTCCTAAGTCGCTTTCTACGACATCCATGGGAAGACTTGGAGTGGTTCTATTCTACTTTGCCGGATACCACACGGCGATTACTCTTATCATTACTATTTAACGGTGCAGATGAGACTAACGAGACAAATTACCCAACTTTACCCAAGTGACATTTTTAGAGAATTGAGATATGAAAAAATTATCAACATGTAAAGAGGTCGCGAAATCAAAAAGAATTAAAAACACTGGCCTTGAAAAAACTGGCCCTTAACCTTTTTTGCGATGTGGATGCACGACTACTATCGCGCAGTGGATAAAACGCTAGTTTCTACAAAAACATTGTACATTGTACACCGTAGTTGCCTGCAAGCCGGAGAGCACATAGCACATGTCAATCTACTCTACTTGAAAATTTTACCTGGGCATTCGGAGGCCAAAACGCATCTCCTGCTGTATTCATCTCTGAGGTACCCCGCAGAGCATCTACAACCCACTCGGCAGCCCCAGGTGGTTGGACATCGCACGTTGCGGATGCTAATCAGCCTCATGTTCACGCACGTCGAGGGACACTTCCAGCCGCACAAGGAGAACTCCTCATGCGCTCTCGTACATACTGATGTTCGGTAACCCCAAACCTCTATTGTTGAAAGTAACGCAATGTAAAGACGAAAACAAGAAAGTAAATGTAACATTTTTTGAATTTTAGTATCATGCGTGTACTGAATGTTACATGGTTACTACACGCCCGCTTCGATATTTTTTATTGCTATTGAAATGTTTTGAATGGTATTTTTATCTATACTAATATTATAAAGCTGAAGAGTTTGTTTGTTTGTTTTAACGTGTTAATCTCAGGAACTACTGGTTCAAATTGGAAAATTCTTTAAGTCTTGGATAGTCCGTTTATTGAGGAAGACTTTAGGCTATAAAAAACGCTGCGACCAATAGGAGCGAAGCATCAATAAAAAAATGTTTTGAAAACGGGGGAAAATTATTAATCTACTTATACTATTAAAAAACCTAATTAATCATAATAACAGAAATAGTCGCAGACGAAGTCGCGAGCATCAGCTAGTTCCAGATGTTTTGATATTCTTAAACGAGTAGATTTTATTTATTGGTATGAGCCTTCGATAAGAACATTATCTGAAAGTTTTCTTAAACATGAGGCGGCAGCACTGAGGCGTCGGGTCCGGCAAGCTGTTATTGGCCAATAATGTGTCAGTTGCAGCTGCTTGTCAAGTATTCACCAATGACAGCTGATTATTGCCATCTAGTGATGAACATTTCAACAATCGTAGCATGGCGCCCGCGCCGCCGTTTATATCGCGCGAAAACTATCTAGGTACATCTCTCTCTATAAATAAGACGGTAGAAGTCGATAAACGTTGTCGCGCGTGCCATGCTATGGGGACAGAAAACCCTAATTGAGATTTTGATGACGTGTTCGCAAGCCGCAATTATCTAATACATGAAGAGGCCAAATACCATCAATGTAAACAACTTTTGGGACCAATGCTAGGAATGCGGATTTTTTGACATTGGTTCTGAAGAAATTTATTCATATTGACCGGCTGAGTCGGCCCTTCAAGGGAATATCAAGGTAAATGTAGGTACACCCGGTATTTACACAACGAGTAAATGGTGAAAGAAATTTTTAAATCGGTTTCAGCGCCTATTCAATGCAAACAAACAAATCCTTTTTCGTTTTTTAACGAAAAATATAAATTTCTTTCACCATTAGAATACATTATCCCTGATGAACATAGGCTATAGAAATACCTATACCTACTCGGGGTCTCTAAAAAAAAATTGAAAATTTCTTATCTTCTTACATACACATGTAGATAATCAATTCTCATCGAACGCCAAGACGTGCTGAATTAGTAAAATGTTTCACAATTCAATTACATAGGTTTCTTCATCTTTATCTGCCTCACTACATACGAAACAGATTCATATAAAAACTCATCGATACAGATTGTAACCATGCATCTGTATCGAGACATCATCACAAAATGGTCAAGTGCGCAAGCATAGTGTTCTTAACCGCACTCGCTTTTGCTAAAGGCAATGTTGCCTACTGGAACACTCCGAACAAGCTCCAACCAGTCCATGGATTATACGTGAAACCATCTGCGGACGGAACTATAGGAGACCTATACGTCGCGGCTTCTGAGGACAGCGGCGTGAAATCACAATGGCTGACAGACCAACCAGTCGGTTTTCTACCAGCATCACCAGCGGCACATTCTCAAGCTTTGCCCGTCGCCTACAACCCAAGCGTCGGGTTTACTGATGACGCGCTCAATCCTCAAAAGCGCGCCATACTCAACTCTCCTTTGCAGTACGCCTACGCTTATCCTGCTGTAACAAGCCACACTGAAGGCAACTCAGCTGTGCCTTACCCATACGCCGTCCCTGCTCCAAACTCTGCCGCACCAAACACAGAATCAGTAACTCCACGCAATCCCGACGCACCTTTAGCAGCGAGTATTCCCCAGTACGCGCCCCTTCAGTATTTCTATCCACAAATGATGTCGGCGTATGCTGATTTTCTGAACGCCTTCAAAGAGACGGCTGCTGCTACCGCTACTACGGGCGGAACAAACGAAGAATCCAGTACCGCTGCTAGCCCACAAGCCGCATCAATGTGGCCTTACACATATCCTGTCCAATATGTGATGGTGGATCCCAGCATGTGGGCACAAAGTCAAGCTGCTGCCGTCGCATCTACGCCCTCCACCACAACAAGTACTACGGTTGCTGACGAATAAACTTTGATTGAGTTTTATGTATTTAACAGAAAGACGATTGTAATTTTAATAATTTATTGTTTAGCTGTAAGTTCATAATAAAATGCATTCAAATACTCCTTAGTATTTTTTAAATGATCCTTTTTATGCTATAGCATAGCAATTCATGTAAATGCAATACCAGACTAACACAGTACAATAGGTGGACCTTGCCCTTGCCATGAATATATAATTTAAGGGCCATAAAATACGCTTTGAATGTGTGTGTGTGGCTGTATGAGATTATTATTCTTGCTTCGATAACTCCTAAAACTGATGTCACTGTCAATCAGTTTTGACGTTCTTCCCTCAGAGTAGTACATTGCATTGTTCTTCCTTTTGATGCGTAAATCGTGAATGATGTATCAATAAAGTAAATTATACATTTAAAATATATAAAGAGCCAAATATAGCAGGTTTGCTGGCTCAAAATAAAGAAATAATAGTTCTACTTGTTAAATAAACAAACAAAATGGTGTCTAAAAAGAAGAAGAAGGTGAGTAATACCTCCGTAAACATTGCCAACTAAAACACGTGTTTGCGTAGTCCTAACCATAAAAATATTACTTATTTCAGTATTCTTCCGGAGAAGGAGCGCAGTTTATGACTAGGAAAGCAGCTCTAAAGAAGTTACAGTTGACGCTCAAGGATTTCAGACGTATTTGCATCCTAAAAGGCATATACCCCAGGGAGCCCAGGAACCGCAAACGAGCTCAAAAAGGAGCTGGAGGCATAAAAACACTGTACCACACGAAGGATATCAAATTTTTATTACATGAACCCATAATATGGAAGCTACGTGAACTTAAGGTATTGTTGGTGGTCATGTTTGTGTTAATTAATATTGCGCTAGTTATATTATGATGGCCAACTGTCCTGCCGGCCTATTTGCTAACTTGTGTACAACGTTTTGATAGTAATTTTAAAATATATTGTGGCTTTCGTATGATTGACTATTTTTATTTAAGATATATAAAAGTAATGTATTTTGAAGTGACTATGAAAACGTTGTACACTGAGTTAGCAAATAGGCCGGCTGGACAGTAATCCAACATTGCACAACTTAAAATAAATATAAGTGAAGGCAGGAACAGAATCAGGCCTTGACATTTTTTGATATGCAGGATGGTCTGCATGCTCTGTTGAAAAAGTTGACTGCATAAGTTATATTTAGCGTCAAAGACCAATTGAATTTTTGTAAGAAATGAGACAATTAAATGTGTATTTTATTTATTATTATTTTAAAGAAAAACTTAATTTTCTATTCCTAGGTTTATCAACAAAAAATCCGTAAAGCACGGTCTATGAAAAGATACAGTGTGATGAGAAAGTACTTCCGTGACTATCCGGAAATCAATATAGATCACATTGTCAAGGAGCGGTACCCTACATTTGTTGATGCATTAAGAGACTTAGATGACTGCCTCACTCTATGCTTCTTATTCAGTACCTTCCCATCTCTGAAAAAAGTTCCTCGAGACCAATCTATGCTATGCCGAAGATTGACAGTGGAGTTCATGCATGCAGTTATAGCTGCAAAAGCACTACGAAAAGTATTTATATCTGTGAAAGGATATTATTACCAAGTTGAACTGGAAGGTCAAACCATCACATGGATTGTGCCACATCATTTCTCATTCCAGGTATCTTATTATTTCCTTTCCTTAAATTTTTTCCTTTTAATAAAATTTTTATGAACCATTAGGTGATCTAAAAAATTAAACTGCCTAACTTACCTTGATTCATATGCCTAAACATCATAATCACATTTTCAGCCTCAAAGCAAGGATGACGTGGATTTCAAGATCATGTCGACATTTGTTGAATTCTACACAATGATGCTTGGCTTCGTAAACTTCAAACTTTACCACTCACTGAACCTAGTGTATCCACCAAAGCTCACGGCTGCCTTTTCTACTGATTCTGACAAAGACCTTATTGATGAACAGGCTTATGTATCGGAAAGAATAGCAGCAATGAACTTGCCTCTTGTTAAGCTGGCTGGAGCAAATGATGCTGAAGAACCGCCTGAAATCGACCTTTTCAATACTGAAGATGAAGACCCACAGAAGTTGGAAGAAGCAAAGCAAGAAGCTGAGAAAGTTAAAAAACTTAAAACTATGTTCAAGGGTCTCAAATTCTACATCAACAGAGAAGTGCCAAGAGAGCCACTTGTTTTTATCATCCGATGCTTTGGAGGCGAAGTTTCATGGGACAAAGACCACTTTGTGGGAGCCACATTTGATGAATCTGATGAAACTATCACATACCAGATTGTTGACCGTCCCAGTATGGATAAACAGTACCTCTCTAGGTACTATGTCCAGCCTCAATGGGTGTTTGACAGTGTCAATGCCAGGACTCTGCTTCCTATCAACAAGTACTTAATGGGTGCTGTGCTGCCGCCTCATTTATCACCATTTGTTGACAAAATCAAAGACCAAGTTTACATACCACCAGAGCAAAGGGCTCTAAATGATCCTGACTTCAAACCACTGAGTGAGTTCAAGAGATTATTAGATTATATGTTATTTTCAATCAAAAGAACAATGCTTTATTAATACAAGAGCCCAAGATAATGTTAGGTTTCTGCAAAAAAATTGAGATAACAATAGGTTTGGTAATACCAAAACTTATGTACCTATTTGTATTAATTGTCTTCGTGACACGCACATCAGTAGTCAGTTCCTGCCTAGCAGTTTATAGGTATATAATACTTTATATGAAAGTGTTGACTTTGTTAATGTTTTTATTAATCTGATGATAGTACAGTCGGGCAGATAAATCTGTCCCCCTACAATTTAAAATCTCTTTTTAGAGGGGTCAATTTTATCTGGCCCCAACAACTTTAATAAGTTTTGGATTCAGCAGCAAAACCAAATCTCAAGCCGAAGGTTTGTTTTCAATTTTGGTAGAATATCCTGTTATATGGTCTAGGTATGGTGTCTAATTAATACTTCTTGAAGTATCTTTATCAACTATGTTACACTGTTTAGGTGTATATGAATCAGGACGCTTGTAGTTGTAGCAGATTCATGTTTGAAAATGTTTACTTTTTTTTATTTTACTTACTCTGTATGTTCAGACATCTAATATTTCTCACAGCTAAACCCTTGTTTGTTACAGATGATGAAGAAGAAGGCAGTGACATTGAGGAAGCCAGTGATGAGGATGAAGAAAAGGAAGATAATTCTGCTGAGGAAGACGACGCTGAGGCTGCGCTTACGAAGCAGTACCAGGAAGAGGTGGAACAGGACTCACCTTCAGAGGACGAAGCTGATGATGACATGGACCCAGAGAAAAAGAAACTTGCTAAAGAAAAGGTAAATAAACCATTTTCTTCTGCTTTTTAGTTCAGATCTTAATAATTTTTGACTACTTGATTGTTGTTTTACGTGGCCCAACCAGGTCTTTAGATTTTTCAAGCTGAAGGCAGCTTGAAAAATCTAAAGACCTGGTTGGCATCTGACATAGTTTTACAACCTGTTATCGGCGATGACAGCCGAGACCAACGCTTAACGTGCCTTACGAAGCACGGAGTAGCTCGAGATATTTTATGCCACTTGTGGTCACCCCATCCTGGGGAATGCGCCCGGGGATTTCTTAACATGCGTAAGTGCCAATAAAGTTTACGACTTGGCCATCAGGCTCCTTCACTTTTTTCATACAACAAAGCCATCCAGGAAAGTTTAGTAACAAAGCATTAGATTAAGGATGTGTATTTGTGGTATTGGCTCCCATGATATGAAGTAATTTTTTTTTAACTAACCTATATTGTCCCACTGCTGGACAAAGGTCATGTTCAGAGTAAATTTCACAAAAGGCCTTATTTTTTCAAGATTTTACAATACTAACCAAATATTAAATTTCTTACAGAAAAAGGCCATGGCGGTCTCGTCTGGTGTACCTTACAAGGAGCATCCATACCAGAAGGAAATTGAAGACAAGCAGGCATTCCGACTGAGGGAGAAACTTGTCCGCAAGAAGCACAGGAACCTGTACAAGAGCATGAAGGCGGGCCAGGAACAGCGAAAGAAAGAAATCTGGCTGCTCAGGAAGAAGAGGCGCCTTCACGATGAGAAAACCAAGGTGGAGAAGAAGAATGAGAAGAAGAAACAAAGATTACAAGCTATGGAAGCCGCCTCAGCTTAAGTTTCAAAATAAATATTACAATTTGAAAACAACTATTTTATTTTTAAAATTATAATATTTATATTTACAACATGTAACACAGACAATGCTTCGCTTGTCATAAACAAGACAACTGAATACATAGAACTTGTGCTAATTAATAATGGGATTAATATAGCCCTTCTATTTGCCTTAAGCAAGAAACTAACAGATGTAGTGCGGCGGAGGCGCGCCACAAGCGGCGCAGAGTCAAAACAACGGAATATTAACCTTAATAGTAGGTAGCATAAAGTCGATTTTTGTAGTGCGCCCGGCGCCATTATGCGGCGCGCGACGCAGAGACGCGCGCCGACTTTATGCTTGACTCTGCGCCGCTTGTGGCGCGCCTCCGCCGCACTGCATCTGTTAGTTTCTTGCTTTAGGTCATATTAATTAAGAAATATCATGCTAATTTTTTAAATGTCTTATATTTGATTGTCAGTCAGTAGTATAAAAAATTGGAAAATTGCAGGTTTTTTCCCTATTCTATTTTAACAATAATAACACAAAGTAACTATATGTAAAGAATTTGCCGTGCATAACTTGTAAGGTCGTGCACACACGGTTCAAATTGTCATATAACAGAGCGGGATAGTGCTATAATAACAAAGTGAGAAGCCCTTACAACTTCTCTTTTCTTTATATATCTGTCCTGCTCTGTTGATATGACAAATTGAATCGTGTGTTGAGCGTTTTATTTTAGATCAGCCAAAGCGTCACCTATAAGTTTATTCTTTTACTCCTAAATCATACTTAAATATTAATATAATATATCAAATTTTACGTGATAACGGTGGAAGAGAGATAGATGCGCCACAAGCAGAACGCTAGGCCGATCGTGCCCCTCTATAGCTTGGTCTCGGTTGCACACGCCACGTGACACTTTTTTATGCATGCAGCCGGCGTCCATCGATTTATAAGATGTTAGCTTGTATCATTTTTGTTATTACATACTTTTGATTATTGTATAAGATATCGTGTAAGAGAACGAATTAATCAGTAGTTATCTTAATCAGGAATGAAAATGAATGAGAAAAGGAGGAATCATATTAGTAAGCGTGTAGTATCCGGCAGAGTAGAATAGGACCACTCACAAGTCTTCCCGTGGATGTCTTAGAAAGCGACTTAGAAATACAAGCTAAACAAAGCTTATAAACATCTATGAGACCTGTCTGGCCAGCGTGGAGAATGTAGGCTAAGTCCTCTGACTGCTCTAGCTAAGTATGGCTCTAGTAGTACAGAGAGGGTCGTGCTCCTGTAGTGGAGACTAAAAATGACCTGATGATGATAATGATGATTAGTAGGCGATGCGGCCAATATGCTTAACGTGGTCTTAAAGACCTGGGCTCTGTCTACCCCGCAAGGGAAAAAGACGTGATAGTACGTATGTATTATCAAATGCAGCATAACAAAAAGTACTATACTACTACGAGTAATTTACTACTGAAGTACAGAATCTGTTTTTTTTTATTTGGTCTGGTTTAGGACTAAAAGAATAAACTAATGGGTGGCGCGACTTCCGCTGATCTAAGCCTCAAGAACGTTGCTCGCAGGTATGTTTAGAATCTTTTATATAAAAAACCGACTTCAACCAAACTTCTGAACTGATTTTGATAAAATTTAAATGGAGTCAATTCGAAAGCATACCCTTGTAAAAATAAAATAAATATTTTACAAATCGGTTCAAGTTTAGGTTAGGATGAGTTATACAAAACAAATATTTGAAAAATACAACCAAATCGAGAACCTTCTTTTATGAAGTCGGTTAAAAATAGTAGAGCAGCGCTGTGGTACACGGGTGGGCCCGGAGCGGGTGCGTACAGTCTTTTTTTTATAAATTACATATTTTTAGCCGTGTGGTATCCGGCATAGTAGAATAGGACCACTCCAAGTCTTCCCGTGGATGTCGTAGAAGGCGACTTAGGAAATACAAGCTAAACAAAGCTTATAAACATCTAAGAGACCTCTCCAACCCGTCTGGCCAGCGTGGAGAGCGTAGGCCAAGTCCTCTGGCTGCTCTGGCCAAGTATGGCCCTAGTAGTACAGAGAGGGTCGTGCTCCTGTACTACTAGACTAAAAAGGACCTGATGATGATGACATATTTTAAGGTTTGTTGATGATATTTAACTATTAACCTTTGGAATACATTGCAAAATACAAGAAACAAACACCCGCCGCGGATAACACTTTGTCCTATGAAGTTTCATAAATTAAAATGTATGTTCGGCTCATAAAGCACATTAAGGCAGTATGTTTAAGTAGCCCATATGCGGCAGAGCACTTTACTCGCTATATACCGCGTGATTTTGAACCTCTGAACTATATTGAAATCCTGAAATCAGAATGAAATATTGAATTGCAAGACAAAAAGCTGATAATAGAAAAAAATATTACCTAATACCTACCATACAAAATCGCCGATCAGCTGGACGAATTTCTATGGACGGTCAAAATAGATATTTCGTTTTTTACTTTTTTTTTTCTTGCAATTCTGTATTCCATTATGGATTCTGATTCCAGGATTTTGAATATATTTCAGAGGTTAAAATTCATGCTGTATTTTACGCTTCCACTAAGTATTTATTTTTGTAAATACATAACCGCTTTTACTGCTAATTGGAATCGGAATCGCTATCCTCTGCGTCGCTATCTTCGAGCTCGGGCATGGGGAAGCGGAGAACTGCTGCTACTCCAGTTAGCTGATCCAGTTCTGTTAACAATAAGCAGATATAATAAATAAATATAGCCAAGTGCGAGTCGCACATATTAATACTTCTGTAGAATATTTAACTGCAAAAGCTATGCTTCTTGTATGTGGATTCTGATGTAGCATACATGTAACCTCTTCCATGCAACCTCTCTTATGTAGTTAATCCAATTTTTTAAATGTCTGTGAGTTATTCACTACGAATTATGTGTGGTTCAACATCTCAGTATTAAATGAGTAGTAACTTTGGACAGAATATAACAAAAAAACAAGTATCTTGTATGAGACACATTTAATTTTTTAATTTTGTTTTGTATTTATTATTTGTACTACTAGCGGCAAAAGATATACAAATTGTGTGAAAATTTCAAGTCTCTTTCTATTATGGTTCAATACATACAGCCCTATGATAATGGGACGGACACCGGAGGTATAGTAATCCCTATTATTGTCGTCGCGACACGGTTTTACTCTTTGAATACGGAACCCTAAAAATGAATGAGTACCCAGAATGAGTAGTTGACGCAAAGAGCAAGATTAAACATTAGATTCTCAAACATTCATCATCATCCTTGGGGGAGATTTCCAATACGACCGGTTGGAAGCGGCCTGCATCCAGCGTCTTCCTGGGACCTTGGTTAGGTCGTCCGACCACCTGGTCGGTGGGTGTCCAACGCTGCGCTTGCCGGTACGTGGTCGCTATTTGAGCACCATTCTGCCCATCGGCCATCGGTTCTTCGCGCTATGTGCCTCTCAAATTCTAGTGGCAAACAATACTCACGTTCACCAGACACATGCATGCTGGAAAATATTCTGACGTCACCTCCATTTTCTCGAACTGAATCTACTAGGGCTACGTACTCTTTCCTTTGCTGTATATCTTGACACCTGAAAATTATTCAGAATAATCATTTACTTGGACCACCTGAATCAGCTCTAAATAAAAAATCATATAGTTTATCTAATTCTTAAGCCGGGTTTTCACAATAAGAGTTCTCTCGAGCCGAGAGCGCTCATACAAGCCAAATGGTATAACAACTCGGCATTTGGTATTCTCTTTTTTTTTTGTTGTCTCCTTGCATATGTAGATGATAAAGTGGAAATCGCTAAAGTAGAAAATCAAGATAAGAGTAGAAAATATAAAAAAATCATTTGGACTCTGAAATGTGCTTCAAATAATTTTCTTAGTGCATACATTTTGTTTTTATAAAATTACTAGCTTTCGCCCGCGGCTCCGCCCGCGTTAATGTCGATCCCTCGGGAATAGTACTTTTTCCCAGGATAAAAGGTAGCCTATGTCCTTCTCCATACTCCAGAGAACTTGTATGCAAAATTTCATGATGATTGGTTCAGTAGTTACGGCGTGAAAGCGTAACAAACAAACAAACTCACTTTCGCATTTATAATATTAGTAAGGATTCGTGTCCGCACTATACAATAGAGAGTCCATTCTGATCGGATGCCAACGTCTGAGAGCGCTCGGACTACCGTATTTACAGAGTATGAATGAATAACATCCAAGCAGTCATTTGAACTTAAACACAATGTCCAAGAGTACTCTAGTGAAAACCCGACTTTTAAGTGTCAAAAGTGCAGACAAAACTGACAAATTTTATTTTAGAGTCGTATTGGTTATGTACTGAATAACATCCAAGCAGTCATTTACACTTAAACACAATTTCCAAGAGTACTCTAGAGAAAACCCGACTTTAAGGGTCAAAACTGCAGACAAAACTGACAAATTTTATTTTAGAGTCGTATTGGTTATGTACTGAATAACATCGAAGCAGTCATTTGAACTTAAACACAATGTCCAAGAGTACTCTAGTGAAAACCCGACTTTAAGGGTCAAAAGTGCAGACAAAACTGACAAATTTTATTTTAGAGTCGTATTGGTTATGTACAGTCAGCCACCGAGATACCTGACCCCGCCTTCTACCTATATCTTGAATTTGCTTTTATACTACAAATAATATTGAGATGAAAATGTATATTCGGAAAGTCTTATTTAAAATCTCTGAATATACATTTTCACGTCAATATTATTTTTTGTTTAAGAGAAAAATCAAGACATAGGTAGATCTCGGTGGCTGACTGTACCTATTATAAAAACACGGTATTCTTCACGTTTATTTAGTTTTTTTTTTTCAATGGTTGAACCGGGAAGAGATGACAGACAGACTGACAGAGTTAATTTCGCATTTATAATATTAGTATGAATTTATCTCGCGTAAGTTTTAATACTATTATTGCTTTGTATTTAGTTTATGAAAATAAACAGTCAAACCTAAATAATTTGTCAGAAATCATAAGAGTCTCAATGGCCATTGCCTCGTTGGCTCTCTCCACATGCTTCTTGCCGTAGAAAGCCTTTGCCGGCTCCAGCTGTAGCATAGTGTAGAAGCTCTCCAGCAATTTAACCTCACTTGAGGCCTTTGTGTCGGAGATCTTCGAGATCACAGCTGGCTCTTGCAGCACCTCTGGAAAATATTATCATTTTCATTAATAAACGACAATAAAATACTCTGCCTAGAGATACTTTATGGTTATTGTTAACAAATTATTTTATAAATTATATAATAACTAGCTGTGCCTACGACTCCGCTCGAGCCAAGTCTTATTATGACTGGAGAAAAAAATTAAGTAACATATCCTGTGTCCTGTACGTCTAAATGTTTATCTACCAAGTTTCATAAAATTCAGTTAATTCGTTTAAAAGGAGGACCAGGATACATCAGAAAAAAGGCTAAAATTCCTTAATTTAGCTTCAGTATCATGCATGACCAATTCTCACAGATTTATTTATTAGTATTGATATTGATGGGTGTAACTTTTTAAAGTAGGTAGTGATTCAATTCATAGCTGTGTATACCTAAACGATAGCTAAGGTAAACATATACAGTGTTATTATAAAACAAGGACTAAAGTTAGTACCAGGTTTAAGCCGGGGTCCAAGTCAAGTACTAAGGAAAATCGTATTATAAAACGAGGTTTATCGTTTAAGCCATAGATGATCCTAGGTCTAAAGATTAACCTCCAATTCCCTAGTTTAACTCTAGTACTAACTTATTTTGTTACCAACAAATAGGTCACTTTTCATCAAAAAAAAAAGCTTTGATGCTAAAATCTATGTCAAATCCTATTACCCTTTCGCAATGAGCAAAAACCTGGAAAATGCGAAGAAATGAATAAAAGCAACATATATAATTATGAAAAAATATTTTAATTATTTGCATTTTAACATATCAAAACATTTAATTAGATTATTTTCAACGCTTTTGTCGTCATTTATATTTCACAACCGCCACAAAACAATGACTTTTACGAACCTTAACTTCATATTAGGAAAAAATAGTTTGTACAAATGTAAACAAATTTTTACACCATATTTACTTTTACTTTATTCACGTAAATTTTATCTCGCAGCAACTTTGAAATAATAACTTTCGACAAACTGCACCGTTAATTCATTATATTCATTAAATAAAAATATATTTTTTACAATCATATTTATAAACAAACTTTGATACTTTGTAACAAATTCAATTTGTTGCGCGCGCACACGCGTTCCGTTTCAGGTTTGTAAAATTATTAAATAGTTTTGTATAAAGTATGATTTTTTTATCTGACCACTGAATATATCGTTTATGACATAAATAAACATGTTTCTCCATTTCAATTTTATTATTTTTAGTTTTATACTGGTTTCAAACAATAAATTTTATTACTTATTTTAATATTAGTGAAGATCGGTACGTAGTAGTAGTATACTGAACGAATGATTGAATGAATCCTGCTTCCGTTAGATCATCCCAAGATCGTCTCAGGTCTAAGTTAGTCTTGACTTAGTTCACTTTTTGTAATGAAACAAAGTTTAATTTGCTAAACCTAGGTTGATCCATCGCTAGTCCGGACTAAGGTAGACCAGGTTTAAACCTGGGTTTTGCCGTTTTTTATAATAACACTGATAGTAATTAGGCGCCTATTAAACCATCCTGAATTTAGGAGGGGAAGGGACGCCTCTATGCGTTAAACACGATAGATACGAGATATCTCCAATCGTATCGCACGTATTGCGGCGTCCCTCTCATCGGATCCGATTCAGGATGGCATTATTTTAATGTCTGAATAAGAATGTCCCAATATTGACCCGCAAGAAAAATAGGTAAAAAATAAAAGAATTTTTTACCTATTTTTCTTGCGGTGGTATATTCCATTAGATACTCTGACTTCATAATTGATATATTGCTAGGGAGTTTAGAATCAGCCTATATACCATTAAAACTAAAAAATTACAAATCAAAAGAATTGATAAGATCCATGTTTGACACCCCAATGCATTTTAGATATATCTTAATATATCCTAAAACTTGTCTGTGTGATGTGAATCAAGGGCAGAAAATAATCTCAAAATCTATACTGTTTCAAAGAACTACCTTTCAAAGAATGCTTGAATCCTGAGGAGGCTTTGACCAGCAGGAACTTCCCTTTATTTTCAATGAGCAATTTATTATCTGTTTTTATCGCTTGCTGCATCATGTACTCAAAGAACTGGTCCTTCACAAACCCTGGAGAAGCAATTATCACACACTTGACAATGCTGAAGTCTACATGCCGGAGAATTCCTTGCATCACAGCATCATAGAATTTGTTCAAACCCTGGAAATAATATATTAGAATCTAAGACTTTTTAGGAAACAAATAGTAAAATAAATATTTATAGAAAAATCACACAGATTGAGCTAGCCCCAAAGTAAGTCAAGACTTCTGTTCTCCGGGATACTAATTCAGCAATACTTTATTTTATAACAAATACATATATAGATAAACAGCCAGTACCCAGGCCAATCTGACAAAAATCATTTTCTATGTTGACCTCATGGAATCGAGCCCTGGAACTCTGATGTGGCATCCTGGCATGATGACCACTAGGCTATAGACCTGGTCCCCAACAAAGCCCAGCAAAGATCAGTGTGATGTGTTTTTTGTACATCAACCTACTTTGTAAGTGAGAGTGATATTGCAATCAAAATACATACCTTCTCATGTTGCTGTACAAATCCTTTCCTCTTCCTAGGAATTGTGATATCTATCTTAGACCGTACCAAGGTCATTGAAGGAGTTATGAGACAAACATGAGCTAGTCCCTCCTGCATGACAACCGCTGCAACATCAGCATTTGTAGCAGGGTCGCAGGCCATGTCCACTCTCTCTAAGGCAACAGAGTCCCATAGTGTCTTTTGTAATATAAACTTCCGGTTTAGCTCCAAATCTAGAGTGTGGTAAGCTCCCATCTAAAACAAATCATTTAAAACATTGTCCAGAAATTGTTCCTTGTGAGAAACACCTGAGATGGGTGGGCTTTATAGACAAATATATATTCTGCATATTTTAATCCTATCCTCTATTACATAAAAAAAAATTAATTAATTCTGCTCTTTAAAAATTGTATTGCAAAGAATAGCAATATATAGTCACATGGTTTCCGGCAGAGTAGAATAGAACCACTCCAAGTCTTCCCATGGATGTCATAAGAGGAACTATGACTAACAACAGTAGGTATTTATTGAGACTTTCAAAACTAGGGGCCTCAGTCGACCCCCTGTTTTACAGGGGGCCTCCATCGGCCCCTGTTTTTGAAAGTCTCAATAAAGGAAATGAAATTATGGTTGTTTGGAGACTTTCAAAACAAGGGGCCTCAGTCGACCCCCTGTTTTACAGGGGGCCTCCGTCGGCCCCTGTTTTTGAAAGCCTCAATAAAGGAAATGAAATTATGGTTGCTTGTCATACTTTCAAAACAGAATGGCTCTCCTCTCCGTTTTAAAAGTATTAATGATGTCCGGGAATTACAGTTCACACCCGCTGTTTCAAACTCCATATGATTAAAATCGTCATTTAGTTAACGCTAACTACTACTAAGTATTAACACAAAATAACCTTACAGTGAAATAAATACAAAAGCAATACGGTAATTGTTCATTTTGCAAAAACACACCACAGACGTCAGTCAAGCCACGTAAACAGCATAATAATGAAATTTATAAAACAAAAGGAATCTTTAAAATTACAATGTATTTGCCCTACAACGCTAACGAGTAAGGTTAAACGACATGGCAACTTATTACCAAATACAATTCGTTGCATCATATGCGGTCCATCAAATTGTGGAAAGACCAATTTAGTAATAAGCTTATTGTTGCATGAAAATGGTCTACGCTTTCGTAATCTGTACGTGTATTCGAAATCCTTATACCAACCGAAATACTTATTTCTAGAGAAAGTATTAACTATGGTACCAGGTGTATCTTTTTACAAATACAGTCATAATGCCGAAGTGTTAAGTCCACATGAAGCCGCTCCAGACTCCATTATAATATTTGATGATGTTGCCTGCGAAAATCAAAATAATATTCGAGACTATTTCGCTATGGGGCGTCATAAAAATATTGATTCTTTTTATCTCAATCAAACTTATACCAAAATACCAAAACAGCTTGTGAGAGACAATTCGAACCTCATTGTATTATTCAAACAGGACGATGTTAATTTAAAACATGTTTATGATGAACACGTGGGTTCTGATATGTCATGGCTTCAATTTCGTAAAATGTGTTCTACTGTTTGGAACGAACCGTACGGGTATGTTGTAATTAATAAAGACTGTGAACGAAATAAAGGATGTTACAGAATGAAATTTGATACATTCATTGCTATAGAATAGCATACATAAAAAGCTGTCATGACTATGATTAGTCATTTAATTTGAGGTTCTGAACAAGAAAGTATCATAAAAAATGGAGGAGAAAAGTCTAAAAAAACAAATTGTAAAATCGGTAGCTGCTGTAAAAAGAAAGGTTGATTTGATACGAGATACGAAAAATACGAATAATATGACTTTAGAAACTATATTTAAACCTATAGTTGATCCGCTTAATCAACTGTCTAGTAAAAACTACAGAAAGAACGAAGAAAAAGAAGATAACTATATATTCCCAATGAAAAGAAATAAGTTTAGTGAAAGTGAGGAATCATACACTAGAGAAGATTTAGAACAACCATTTGACGACCTAGAGCATGATGAAGAAAACTTTGATTCTCTAGAACATAACCCTAACAAAACCCTTACTGTATCACCCACTGAACATAACATGAGTGATGAGTCCTTCAAATCTTTTTGCTCATCACCAAACTCTAAAGAACATACTTTATCATGGACATCCGAAGCAATCACCGATATTCCATTAGGGATTAGACATGATCGTGGAAAAATCATGCTAGGCAACACACGTATCTTTGACCGAGACCAAACATGGAAAATAGGAACTCGTGTTATTAAAAAGTCGCCCGGTTTAAAAGAGTTACTATTTAAGAAGGCACCAAACATGGAGACGATAACAGAGGAAGATTTACAGAACTATAAATTGCTGCTTATCGAAACAAATGCTCATAGACGTAATTTTGATCCAAAGAAGCCTATTAATAGCAACAAAGGTTTCAAATACATGAATATCATTAAACCTTTATTCAAATTTACAAGAAGTGTAACCACTAGTACCGAGAGCCTTTCAAAGGGGGCAGGAATTAAACTTTTGAAAAGCTTTAATAAAAATACTGATTTGATTTATTGGAATGATCCCAATGAGTTAGTAGAAAGATTACAATTATTATTTGCATCACGAGATGCAGGTAACACTGGATTAGATAATGAGATTATTTCCATCATCGAGGAACTACAAGAAGCAGGCATTCTTGATAGAAATATAAAGAGCATTCATTAAGAAATTTGAACAGTCTATTTACAGTATCCGATCTATATACTCTACTGTAATGAATATAGACAAATTTGGTCATCACGTTCACAAACGTTTAAGATTTTCTGAATATATTGACGCCGTAAGCGATACATTAACCAAGTCGGAAACAGGAGATTTCAATTTAAAACTTTCAAGGTTAAAGGGATTGTTGCATCCTGAGGAAGACAACGACGCTGTCAACAAAGCTTACTTGGATAAAGAAATTCAAGATTTAAGAGTTGAATTAAAACAAATCAACACTAATGTAAAAAATTACCTTAGTAATTTGGAAAAAGCTGTTATGTCTAAAATAAGTATCAGTTATTATACAAAAGCTGATATAGATTCAATACTAGCAAAGTTAAATAAAAAATGAGTAAAAAAAACATAAAGCAAAACTTCAACTTATAGATAACCTAGAAATTATTCGTATGATCCAAAAAGGGATTCGAGGAGGAATCTGTTTATGTTCAAATAGATATGCTAAGGCCAATAACAAGTATTTACCTAATTATGATTCAACTGAGCCTGATAAGTACTTACTATACATTGACTGCAATAATTTATATGGTTATGCCATGTGTTCTTATATGCCCCATTCAAATTTTGAGTTATTGAATCAAACTGATATACTAAAACTTAATTTCCTTGATGTACCCGACGATGCGGAATATGGTTATATTTTAGAAGTAGACTTAGAATACCCAGAACAAATACATGACTTGCATAATGACTTACCATTTTGTGCTGAAAAATTTGCACCACCTGGCTCCAAAATTCCAAAGCTTATTCCCAATTTGTATGACAAATTTAATTACGTCATTCACTATATTCATTTAAAGACATGTCTAAGGCATGGTTTGCTGCTAAAAAAAATTCATCGCGTTATAAAATTTAAACAAAGTCCATTTTTAAAACAGTATATCGATTTAAATACAAAATTACGTCAAAGAGCCAAGTCAGTATTCGAACAAGATTTTTTTAAATTATTAAATAATAGTGTATTTGGAAAAACATTAGAAGATCCAGAAAAAAGGGTTAACGTTCATTTAGTTAATCAGTGGTCTGATACTAGAAATAAAACAAAAAAAACATACACAGCTGAACAACTAATATCAAGATCAAATTTTCATAGTTGCACAATTTTTGGGGAAAATTTTGTAGCTGTACAAATGAAACCGGAATCAGTTATTTTAGATAAACCTATTTACATAGGATTTACTGTCTTGGAAATTTCTAAACATCATATGTATGACTTTCACTATTCTATTGTTAAACCATATTATGGTAACAATTTAAGACTTTGTTACACAGATACCGACAGTTTTTTATATTCAATTGAGACAAAAGATATATATAAAGATATTAATTTGTATTTCCATTCATACTTTGATACAAGTAATTATAACGAAAATAATCAGTATAATATTGTACGTCAAAATAAAAAAAGTACCTGGGAAATTTAAAGATGAATTTGGAGGACGATTAATTTTAGAATTCGTGGGTTTGAGATCGAAACTATATTGTGTTAAAACAGAAGATAAAGAAATAAAAAAAGCTAAGGGTGTGAAGAAATCCGAAATAAAAAATATTAATTTCAAAGATTATAATGAGGTGTTATTGTTTAACAAGTCCTTAAGAAAAAAGAATATAGTTTTTAAGTCTCTTAAACATGAACTTTTTACTCAAGCAATTGATAAAGTTGCCTTGTCTTCAAATGATGACAAACGGATTATATTACAAGATAGAACTAGTATTTTATCTTGGGGGCATAAGTCTAGTTTGTTTTGACTGAACTAATCGTTACAATAAAGAATAGACTGGTTTGAAAAATTACAGATAAACTAATTTAGATATATGTAATTTGTTATTATGGGCTTATAGATATTATTCATAATTAATATATTTAAATAAATAAAAAAATGTTAAGCGACTTATAAAATATAATTCTGTAATATTAAGTACAATGTAGCTAAATAAGATTTTTTTATTTTTAATAAATATTATATTCAATAAATAATCATCTTTTGTTTCATTTACTGACAAATCACAAAAGAAAACTCGATAAAATGCTACAAATTATTTTATCGTTTATTTAACTTAAAAATCTTAAAATATTATATTGAGTTTATGACAAAGCACCAAATATGCTAATCAATCAAATAAACTCATCGATAATTCTTTTTTTTGTGATGATAAGTTTGTGATGTATATGATACTTAAAACTAGATAACATCCAAGACCCAAAGCAATTTGAAAAAACACTATTTTACATTTTGCTTTGGCTGGGAATCGAACCCAGAACCCCTGAGCAGCAGGCGAGCATGGTGACAGCACCGCCACAGAGGTTGTCAAACGAAATACAAAAAATTGGAATATATTGATTCGCATATGAAATATGATAGCTACTACAGTTGATATGTCTGGCTAGTTACAACGTGAAGGTGATGTACAAACATGTCTATACCTGTTTATTTAGGTTTGCGAGGAACGTCATGTTTTGCAATACAATCATATTTATATTATAAAAGACTTGTGTAGTTCATAATAGTTTTTCAGTTGTATATTAGACAGCAAACCTGCTATAAGCATCCATCACCCGCTACATCGACTTACTGCCAGTGCTTGCGTGTTTATAACTGAATGTAAGTACACATATTTTTATAAACGGTACATAACTGATAAGTGAAAATGTATGTTAAAATTGATTGTTTTTTACTTGTTATTTAATTAATATTTTGTCTTTTACAGATTATGTCGGACACCACAAGACACTTGTCACAAGAGAGTTGCATATTGTGCTCACAGTACGCTCAAGATTCTAACGAGAATTTTACAGAGTACCTGCAAGAACTGAGAAATCGAGCTGCAGAGCTAAGGAAAATAGAAGAAAAGAAAGAAGCTGCAAAAAAGAGAAGTGGAATATCATCCTCCTCTTTTGTCATCAGTAGAGCGAGAAAAGGAATAAGGATGATAAAAATTCAGGTGTTGGATTTGGAAAACGATAATAATGAATCTTCATCGCAGTGCAGTGATAATACTGAAAATGTAATACTTACGGCGCAGTATGTGTTGAGTGATACTTTTGATGAAACTATGGACCTTACGGAAAACGTTGTTAGCAAAATTAGTAAAACTAAGTAACGACAACTTTTAACTTGACGTTCCTTAAAGTAAATAGTTTATAATGAATTTATGTATACTATAAATATAAATAAATATAAAGTTAAGTGTTTTAATATATTTAAATTTATTTTATTTGGTAGTGACAGATTATGTAAAAATATATTTTAATTTCATACTGAGAAAATAAAGATTAGATGTTGTTAAAAGTATGAGTGTTTATAAAATAAATTATGTTATTTAGAAGTAATTAATAATTCTGGATATTGTAAATATACTTTTTATGAAGAATCAAAATAAAAAATAATTATCGTTATAAAATTATTTTATTTTCTAATAACCATTTCTTAATACATAAAACATTTTTTAATGCACATTGTTGTGGGTGAACAAAACAATTTTATGACAATAATTCTTTACAATACTTAGCTTGAAGCTCTTTAAAATTAGGAATATTTTTATATGTTATATCTTCAATATTTTTGTGATTGCATAACTCCTGCACCCACGTGATCTTTTCTTCACCTTTTACAATATTTTTTCGATCATTTAAATAAGGTTTTATAATCCTTCGAAATTCCTTATAGTCGATATATCCTTCGCTCCACCGATATCCCAAATGTTTTTCTATCCACCAAACACGTTTCCTTTCTTCGGGGTTAAGTTGGCTTTATTAGGAATATGTGAGTATGCTCTTCAGTAGCTATTGCGAATTCCTTTACTATGAATTCATTGCATGGATTTTTGAAGCCTTGTAAATCTACGATAATTGTCTTATTATTCATGATATCTTTTTAACAATGCTGCTCAGAGGTTTGTATTCGAATATACAATCGTTTAATATCAAGCAATATGCTGCTGTCTGATCTGGTATTTCTTGGTCAGTTTCAATTTCAACTCTGACGTCTATAGAGCCTTTTAAAGTCTCCTGCTGCCGGGAACAGTTAATTACAAATAATGGAGCAATATCTCTGAATTCTTTCAAGCTCAACAACGGTTCCGCTCGACGTCCATAATAAGACTTTTGAAATCTTGCATATTCTTCGTATAATAAAGAAAACTTATTTTCCGAGAAACTTATGTTCAATCCTTCATAAGGATAATACGAAGAATTTAAAAATACTCTTATGTCACGAACATTGCAGTGATCGAATTCTGCCATAGACATTTGAGCTTGATTTTTACGATTTGTTTGTAACGCAATAATTACAAACCGCGGTTTCTCCATCTGGGATGTAGTTTTAATTGCCCAAGTATGTTTGCGAGTTTTGGGGAGTAGTGGGTATTCATATAAATCCCAGTTCCGAAAAGCTAATGTTATAGCACGATCTTTTTCTAAATGTTTTAATAAGGAAATCCTTTCACGGTCTGATACCTTGACGTGTGGAACTCGCCAAACTATTTTATTGATAACTATATCGTCAACAATTTCTTCACTGCCCAATTTTAATGCGTTGAGGTTATTATTGCTTCTTAATAACACTAACTCATGTTTTGAATTTATTATGATTTTCTCATAATCTTCTGCGAAACCTAATATTTTGTTAAGTGGTATTGAAGCAGAGAATGAGCCGTTATCAACATTAGTGGTGCCAGCAGGAGACCACCCCCACACTTTTGCAGATTTAGATTCATTTTCATTTAACGATAGATATGATTTCATGGTGGTAGTAATACCAGCATTTTTTATTCGATCAATTTCAACTCCGTTTAATTCATACCGAATCTCTTGAAATATAAACAGTGCAGGATTATTTACAAAATTTACTCTTGATAATTTTGCTTTAGTTTTACCATCGTATAATTCTACTTTGCCTTCAATATACAAAGTGCTGAGAGCGGGTAACAGATACAAATCTTGCTGGTTAATAGGTATTCGAATCTCATCATTCTTGTTAAAACTTGTCACGTACGGTCTGTACGAATGAAATTCGAAACTCTCGACGCTGTTGTCGTAGACCGTAGGCTGAGATATATTTAAAATATTCATTTTAATAAACCTACTAATTTTAAAAACTTTTGATTATTTTTAGTAAGCTTCTTTACTGACTGAAGAGGTGTTCTTTTCCGGGATGTTTTCTTGTAACTGACTTGAAAACAAGGTGTTATAGGGTTTTTATCAAATTTTATCATTTTTTTCTAAAATGTAAATAAAGTTGAACCTCCTCACCGCGTAAATTGATTTGATTGTTTTCAGCGTCCAACAATCTTATATTTAGAGCAGTAATTGAATTTTGATTCACTGGGAAATAGATTATATTCTTAGGTATTTCGATTATGCGATAATCAGGTGGCACGTTAGGGACAAATTCGTGAATTATATGACTAGCTTTTCCGTTCACAAAAGACCCACTAACTACATCGCATTCGATTCGCACGAGGGTAGTTGATAAAATGCTGACAGGATAACGAGACACGGTACTTATATTAGCTTTTACAGTCTCCCTTCCAAAACCCAAAATCCTACCAATTGAATTACTTTTCTCGAAATGAACATCTTCGGAACAGAAAATATTAGTTTTCAGTGTAATATTATTACAACTTAATTTAAAAAATGCGTTTTTAATGTTACTCCTTAAGAAATCATGAATATCTTGAAGTTCATATGATCCTTCTGGAATCTCGATAACTTCATTTCCATAATAGAACTTATTATTTCTCTCGTCTATATTAGGAATCGAATTGAATGTAGAAAAGTAAAAGCCCACATTCGTAGTTTCCACATAATTCTAAAGTTGGAGAATAGTTTGTAGTCAATGAGCCTCCCACACCAGTTATTGACACAGTGAAAGACATATTTGTACTAATAATTTTTTATTATAGATTTTACTTAAATACATTTTTCCAGAAGTCAATTAAAAAATTCAAACAATGATGTCCACAATTTGTGGAACTGAAGTTCTGATATTGGACGTAATTATAGTTAATAGTTGTATTTTTCAAATATTTTAGTAACTCTAATGGTGGTTTTAAGTTTCCGAAACTATCAAAATATTCAGAATAATTATTAAGCTTCACGTAGGCTACCCAGTGAGTTCCAGGGTTTTTACAACTATCTAGGTTGAGTATTGCACACTCTATTTTTCTTGGTTTTGTTGGCAAGGTATCTCTCATAAACACACCGCGAAAATAGGGTATATCATTGGCATACTCTATTAAATCTAAATTAGTCAGTGCCCGCTTAGGTAGCCTTTTTATTGGTTTTTTGGGCTTTTCAAATATAACCCCGCTCCTTTTTTATTCAGCTTGATGTACAATCCTTTTCCAAGAGCAACCGCTTCCATCATTTTATTGTGTCATTCAGACTCTTGAAGATTTTGTTTTGCCACTTTGTAATCATTAACAGCTTTTGCTATACCTGCAGCCCCGCCTGCTAGTGAACCGAGAGCCGATAGCCCGGCGAAGATTGGAATCAAAGGCAAAATTCCACCACACTTAGGAATGGGAATATAGCGTGGCAAGCGCATACCACTTTTGTTCGTAAATATTTTCTTTGCAGCTGCATAAGCATATTTAATAGCAGTGTTTTTGTCTAGACATTTTAATTTTTTTAAACGTGATTGTATATTTTTAACAATTTTTATAAATGATCGCGCTCCTGCGCCTGCTTTTAATTTCGCTTTCATTGCATTTTTTACAATCCAAGAAGCAACTTTTTCTCTTTTTCCAGCATTTTTGGATTTCAATCTTTGATTAGCCATGTTTAAAAGTTCTAAGTCAGCTTTATGACGAACGTTTATATCACTATTATTATAAGCAATATCGTGATGCATACAAGCTTCGTCTAACTGATTTATACCTCGATCACCTCTTAATAGCCTTTTTTGTAATTTTGTTCCTGGACCGCAGAACTGGTATCCAGGTAAATGGAGCTCAAACGGTAACTTATCAATTAAATTATTAATAATACCACCTCCTTTCTTCATTGATGAGCACAAACTGATATCAAACACTCTAATACTTGACTTATATTACTGCAAAAGTGCACTTTTGTCAACCCAACTGTTTTCAGCATCACTTAGCCCTAACCATTTTACAAACAATTTTGTTCCTTTTCTTTTTATAACTTTTTCAATGAGATAAAGATCTGGGAATTTAGTCTTCTGTAACTCATATCCGTAAAATGTTCCTAAAATTAGTTGCTTATGTCTGTCCTCTATTTGATAAGTAGGTGGTTTTGTACAGTTAACTTTTTTAACAGTAAATATTTCCGTTGACCAGTTAGGAGTATAACCTTTACTGAAATCTCCTTTATATTTACTAATTCGAACATGATCACCAATATGAAACAGGGGTTTTGTAAGAAGTTGTTTTTGCGTTTTATTTATATTAGCCTTAACCAAAGTCTGATTAAATTGATTTACATCTATTGGTTTAAACTTTGTTATTCTATGAGTAGTGCTGTTATAACGTTGAACAACGGACTTCAAATTATTCCCTAACCATTGGTACCGCCCGTAAAGACTAAATAATTTGTAAAGGTGACATTTTAATGTTTTGATTACTCGTTCAACTATTGAGGCTTTTTTTACAGAATAAGTAGAATAATGGTTTATTTTATATTTGTTCATTAATCTTCTAAATACTTCATTGTAAAACTCTTTCCCTAAATCTGTTTGCAAATTGCTGGGTTTTCGGGATGACTCAGTCAATATACGTTGCATAGCATTCGTAACAAAGTCTTTTGTTTTTGCTTTTATGGGATTAACCCAGACGTATTTCGATAAAGCATCAATAACAACCAATATATATTTGTGTCCTTTATTAAACAGTGCATATTTTTGCAAATCTGTAAGATTAGCTTGCCATAAATCATCTATTCCTTTTATGATCGTACAACGACGGGGAAAACTCCTTCTCGCTGGCTTATGGAGCTCGTCAACTATGTTTTGTTTACTCATTTTTTATTTAACTTTGCTAGTATTGAATCTATATCAGCTTTTGTATAATAACTGATACTTATTTTAGACATAACAGCTTTTTCCAAATTACTAAGGTAATTTTTTACATTAGTGTTGATTTGTTTTAATTCAACTCTTAAATCTTGAATTTCTTTATCCAAGTAAGCTTTGTTGACAGCGTCGTTGTCTTCCTCAGGATGCAACAATCCCTTTAACCTTGAAAGTTTTAAATTGAAATCTCCTGTTTCCGACTTGGTTAATGTATCGCTTACGGCGTCAATATATTCAGAAAATCTTAAACGTTTGTGAACGTGATGACCAAATTTGTCTATATTCATTACAGTAGAGTATATAGATCGGATACTGTAAATAGACTGTTCAAATTTCTTAATGAATGCTCTTTATATTTCTATCAAGAATGCCTGCTTCTTGTAGTTCCTCGATGATGGAAATAATCTCATTATCTAATCCAGTGTTACCTGCATCTCGTGATGCAAATAATAATTGTAATCTTTCTACTAACTTATTGGGATCATTCCAATAAATCAAATCAGTATTTTTATTAAAGCTTTTCAAAAGTTTAATTCCTGCCCCCTTTGAAAGGCTCTCGGTACTAGTGGTTACACTTCTTGTAAATTTGAATAAAGGTTTAATGATATTCATGTATTTGAAACCTTTGTTGCTATTAATAGGCTTCTTTGGATCAAAATTACGTCTATGAGCATTTGTTTCGATAAGCAGCAATTTATAGTTCTGTAAATCTTCCTCTGTTATCGTCTCCATGTTTGGTGCCTTCTTAAATAGTAACTCTTTTAAACCGGGCGACTTTTTAATAACACGAGTTCCTATTTTCCATGTTTGGTCTCGGTCAAAGATACGTGTGTTGCCTAGCATGATTTTTCCACGATCATGTCTAATCCCTAATGGAATATCGGTGATTGCTTCGGATGTCCATGATAAAGTATGTTCTTTAGAGTTTGGTGATGAGCAAAAAGATTTGAAGGACTCATCACTCATGTTATGTTCAGTGGGTGATACAGTAAGGGTTTTGTTAGGGTTATGTTCTAGAGAATCAAAGTTTTCTTCATCATGCTCTAGGTCGTCAAATGGTTGTTCTAAATCTTCTCTAGTGTATGATTCCTCACTTTCACTAAACTTATTTCTTTTCATTGGGAATATATAGTTATCTTCTTTTTCTTCGTTCTTTCTGTAGTTTTTACTAGACAGTTGATTAAGCGGATCAACTATAGGTTTAAATATAGTTTCTAAAGTCATATTATTCGTATTTTTCGTATCTCGTATCAAATCAACCTTTCTTTTTACAGCAGCTACCGATTTTACAATTTGTTTTTTTAGACTTTTCTCCTCCATTTTTTATGATACTTTCTTGTTCAGAACCTCAAATTAAATGACTAATCATAGTCATGACAGCTTCTTATGTATGCTATTCTATAGCAATGAATGTATCAAATTTCATTCTGTAACATCCTTTATTTCGTTCACAGTCTTTATTAATTACAACATACCCGTACGGTTCGTTCCAAACAGTAGAACACATTTTACGAAATTGAAGCCATGACATATCAGAACCCACGTGTTCATCATAAACATGTTTTAAATTAACATCGTCCTGTTTGAATAATACAATGAGGTTCGAATTGTCTCTCACAAGCTGTTTTGGTATTTTGGTATAAGTTTGATTGAGATAAAAAGAATCAATATTTTTATGACGCCCCATAGCGAAATAGTCTCGAATATTATTTTGATTTTCGCAGGCAACATCATCAAATATTATAATGGAGTCTGGAGCGGCTTCATGTGGACTTAACACTTCGGCATTATGACTGTATTTGTAAAAAGATACACCTGGTACCATAGTTAATACTTTCTCTAGAAATAAGTATTTCGGTTGGTATAAGGATTTCGAATACACGTACAGATTACGAAAGCGTAGACCATTTTCATGCAACAATAAGCTTATTACTAAATTGGTCTTTCCACAATTTGATGGACCGCATATGATGCAACGAATTGTATTTGGTAATAAGTTGCCATGTCGTTTAACCTTACTCGTTAGCGTTGTAGGGCAAATACATTGTAATTTTAAAGATTCCTTTTGTTTTATAAATTTCATTATTATGCTGTTTACGTGGCTTGACTGACGTCTGTGGTGTGTTTTTGCAAAATGAACAATTACCGTATTGCTTTTGTATTTATTTCACTGTAAGGTTATTTTGTGTTAATACTTAGTAGTAGTTAGCGTTAACTAAATGACGATTTTAATCATATGGAGTTTGAAACAGCGGGTGTGAACTGTAATTCCCGGACATCATTAATACTTTTAAAACAGAGAGGAGAGCCATTCTGTTTTGAAAGTATGACAAGCAACCATAATTTCATTTCCTTTATTGAGGCTTTCAAAAACAGGGGCCTACGGAGGCCCCCTGTAAAACAGGGGGTCGACTGAGGCCCCTTGTTTTGAAAGTCTCCAAACAACCATAATTTCATTTCCTTTATTGAGACTTTCAAAAACAGGGGCCGATGGAGGCCCCCTGTAAAACAGGGGGTCGACTGAGGCCCCTAGTTTTGAAAGTCTCAATAAATACCTACTAACAACTTAGGAAATACAAGCTAAACAAAGCTCATAAACATCAATTGGACCTCTCCAACCAGCAAGGAGAGTTTAGGTCAAATCATCTGTCTGCTCTGGCCAAGTATGGCTCCGGTAGTACAGAGGTCATGCTCCTGCAGTGGAGACTAAAAACACCTGATGATGATGATGATGAAAGAATAGCAAAGTGAGTTCTATTTGATTCAATCACCAGTAATCAGTGCTAAGTCATTGTGTAGCTCACCCCAAGACAAATGTATGAAGTATAAAATTGTATTAGTCTTGTTGCCCAAAGATAGAAGTGTGATGTAAAACTAAAGGATTGTTCATCATCATCATCATCATCAGGTCCTTTTTAGTCTCCACTACAGGAGCACGACCCTCTCTGTACTACTAGGGCCATACTTGGCCAGAGCAGCCAGAGGACTTGGCCTACACTCTCCACGCTGGCCAGACGGGTTGGAGAGGTGTCTTAGATGTTTATAAGCTTTGTTTAGCTTGTATTTCCTAAGTCGCCTTCTACGACATCCATGGGAAGACTTGGAGTGGTCCTATTCTACTCTGCCGGATACCACACGGCTATCTACTCTGCCGGATACCACACGGCTAAAGGCATTGCAAAGGATTGTTCGACTACAGCAAAGGGTTCACAAATGAGACTTGATTCAGTGATTAGTAGTCCCTAAAAATATGCCTCTTATAATGGTTAGTAGACCCCAAATTAAGCTCTTCCCAAGGGACAAACATACCTTTACATACTGGTTCTCAACAATGTTACGGCCTTTCAGCCGCAACATACATGCTTGCGTATCGAAATCGATATTCTTCACGCTTATAGTGAGAGTTGTTCTCACTCTGGTGCTGGTTGAAGATCCCGTGGAGGATTCCGTCTGTACTTTACGCACTGTCGACGCTGTGACCGCATCGCCCTCGGCAATGAGGTTGTATGCGTGCCACATATCCTCCGGCTCCTCAGGGATAAGCCCAATGCTCCTACACAAAAACAAAATTAGTATCACACAAAGGTATTACATTATTTCCGTATGTTTACGCTGAAATAAAAGCACGGTGTTGATTACTCACCCGCAACCATCTTTCTCAATGTTTTTGAAAACAAGCTTCATATTGGCAGAAAAGATTATATCAAATTTTCATTTTGATTTATAACTCGTATTGCTTTTACCACATTATTCAAAAAATTCGTGTTCTCAAAATAATGAGACTCCATGCGACGATTTTTAATGTTTGACACTATTTGACATTGACACCAGATGACGTTTGTTTGACAAAATCATCAACTTTAAATTATTAATCTGTTTCTCCCACGAAAATAAGGCTAGTTACATATCTATACTCTATACTAATATTATAAAGCTGAAGAGTTTGTTTGTTTGAAAGCGCTAATCTCAGGAACTACTGGTTCAAATTGGAAAATTCTTTTTGTGTTGGATAGTCCATTTATTGAGGAAGGCTTTAGGCTATAAAACATCACGCTGCGACCAATAGGAGCGAAGCATCAATAAAAAATGTGCTGAAAACGGGGGAAAATTATTCCTCTATACTAAGAAAAAACCTAGTTAATCATTATAACAGAAATTGTCGCGGAAGAAGTCGCGGGCAACAGCTATCATATATCAATATCATATATCAATCTCTCTTACGATCTCTACATTCGCTAAATGATATTATTACCTACATAAGAACTTCAGACACTGCTCGAGCCCGAAGTAAAGCGCGTTGCTCAAGACAGAACGAGATGGAGAAGCACTGTAGCGGCCCTCTGCCCCACCTAGGGGACATAGGAAAATAAGTCAACATACTTAGATGTATGATTGATAAGTATGCAGTAATAAGTATCTCATACGAATACGTACGACACAAATGAGATTTATATGTTATCTTAGAATCCCAATCTCATTTAAATATACATTAACATTCAGCTACTTGGTTGACTGGAAGAAATCTATCATCCGGGATATGTCCGTCACTGTAATATTACTCCTTAAATCTGTAGTTCTTAAATTTTATCTTAGAGTTAGAGAGAGAGAGTTAGAGTACTTTTTGTATATTGGTAACTGTTAAAAATAGGTAAAATCCCATTATTATATTCGTTAATACCTCATTTACGCTTATTTTTAGCACAATTAAGTTTTGATATTCGTTATGAAATGATATTCCAAGAACCGGACGGAGGCACAAACAGTTTTGTTGTGACTTGGTGTTTAGGCACAGGCACCACAACTATATCAGGTATAAGAAAATATTTATTTGTATGAAAGTGTTTTTATTTTTCACTGTATGTATAACAAAAATTTGTCATGGTATAATAATAATAATAAAAAAAACCGCTGTCAAATTAAATCTTGTTCTTAATTTTCAATTTTATTATTTATTTTTTTTTTGACACGTAACCTTTTTATAATAGATAAAAAACAGTGAACAGACACAATTATACATAAAAATATCATATTTACCCTCCAAAATGTCAGATATCTTAATATTTTTACAAAATCGAAAACTGCAAATACAATTCATCTGTCATGACATGATTGTCATACATTTGACATAAGAAATCACACAGAAATTGTAAAATGATTACAAGATCCCAAACAAGTCGCACGCCCTCCACCTCCACCCGCGTCGTCGTCCAGCTCCTCGCCAACATCGTCGGGTGACGATTTCGCCACGGCACCCGGCACCAGCGAGTCGAGCGACGACGAGCGCGGGCCGTCAGCCGCGCCGCCGCCGCCACCTGCGCGACGTGGACGACCCCCGCTGCCGGCACGCTTGGGGCCTGCGAGGCAACCTGCCCCGCGCCCGGCTCCCGCTACCGGTGGTGTAGTGCGTCGCATGCGATGGACTCAACAAAATAATGAGAACTGCATGCGCGCCTATTATGAGGCTACAGAGGGGGAAACCAACATGACGGTGTATCGTGACCGGATGCTGACTTTGTTTCAGGTCCTTGAACCGGCCATCACCGTTTCTGCACAGCGACTGTCGGATCAAGTGCGGGTCATCCAACTCTAGTACCCAGGTTCATGAGCAATTGAGGAGGGCTTTGGAGGAAGCGATTGGTCAATATAGATCCACACCCGAGTCTAGGCCGCGATTACCTCGTCTGCCTACGAATAGACGTAATTTAGCATTAATGGGAGCCCTAAATGATTTGCTAGCCCCGTACTTTGAGGTTAGCGAAGGTCTGGTCGATACGCATTCAATTATGTACTGTGGGGCCATAGCGGCGTGTCGTGTTGCTCGTATCAAGTTTCCGGACTCTGATCGTGCACCACGACCCGCTGGTGATGCCCCCGCGTGGCAAGTACGGATTGAACGGCGTATTGACACGTTTAGGACTCTCATTGCAAAGCTCATCTGCTTCAGAGGGGGCAACAATCGCCCCCGAGTCATGCGTTTTGTGAATCAGGCCTTCGCGGGTACTGGTATAAGGCCCCGCGATTACATGGCCTCAGTCACGGAACGTATTGACTTCCTGAAGCAGAAAGTCTATGCGTGGGCGGGGCGTATTCGTCGCTACAGAGTGCGTGTGGATCGATTCCGGCAAAATCGTCTCTTTCAAAGCGACCAAAAGAAGGTGTATAGAAAGTGGGAGGGAACTGACCAGCGTGTGATCGACGGGCAACTACCAGATTCTACAGCTATGATAAATTTCTGGCGTAATATTTGGTCAGTGCCAGTCGTGCACACCGAGGGTGGTTGGATGAGTGTAATTGAGCGCGAGTGTGTAGCCATCGAATCCATGGAGGCTGTAACTATCAGCCCCGATGACATAAGCTGTGCGATTCGTACGGCACAGAACTGGAAAAGTCCTGGGCCGGATGGATTGCACAACTTTTGGATAAAGTGGATTCGAAGCTCACACGAGCGCTTAGCGACACAATTTCAACAAGCCCTCGATCTTGGTTCCCTTCCAGCTTTCCTAACTACAGGACACACCTTCCTGCTCTACAAGTCCGGTAGTACCACGGATCCTAAAAACTTTAGACCCATAACATGCTTACCAACATTGTACAAGCTACTTACATCCATTTTGAGAGCGAAGATCAATACGCACATCGATGCGAACAAGATCATGGCTCCCTCTCAAAATGGATGTAGGATTGGGTCCCGTGGTACTAAAGAGCTTCTCCTTATGGACATGACCATTTGCAAGCAAGTCCAACGGAACAAGGCAGCCCTCTCTACTGCATGGATTGACTATAAAAAGACCTATGATTCGGTGCCTCATTCATGGTTGGGGAGGATCTTAGAGTTGTACAAAGTTAATACAACTTTAAGATCTTTTCTCAGCATGTGTATGAGACAGTGGACCACAGTCCTTCGTCAACCAGGTGGTGGAGATGGTCCCTTGGATCCGATGGACTTTATAAGGATAGAGCGAGGCATTTTCCAGGGTGACAGTTTGAGTCCCTTGTGGTTTTGCCTAGCTTTGAATCCTCTTAGTACCCTGCTGAGCGATTCAGGGCTGGGCTGCCGCTTTCAAAGAGACGGGGAGATAATTTCCCATCTGTTATACATGGATGACTTGAAATTGTTTGCACCGAAACGCCCTGACCTGGTGAAGTTACTAAAAATCACAGAGGATTTCAGTAATTCCATCAGGATGGAGTTCGGTGTAGATAAGTGTGCGGTTATGCATGTTCAACGGGGGAAAGTTGTAAATTCAACAAATTTACAACTTTCTGAGATAATGTCTCTCAGGTCTCTTTCGGAGTCAGAAACCTACAAGTATCTTGGTATGTCACAGTCTCTGAGTGTTGAGGATGGGGACATCAAGCAGGCGGTAATGGAGCGTTTTTTTTGTCGTCTGACAAAAGTGCTTAAAAGCCTTTTGTCAGGGGGCAATAAGGTGCGCGCATTCAACGCTTGGGTGATGCCCCTCCTCACATACTCCTTTGGCATACTAAGATGGACACAAACTGAGTTAGACGCTCTGGATAGGAGAGTCCGTCAACAGCTCACAATGCATCGCATGCTTCACCCACGCTCATCCGTTATGAGACTGTACATCCCACGTAAGTGTGGAGGTCGTGGTTTTTTGAACGCCAAAACTCTTCATAACCGTGAGGTGTGCAGTCTTAGGGATTACTTCCTTAACAATGAGTGTGGGTTGCACCGCGACATTGTAGTTGTAGATAGGAGTCTCACGCCGCTCTCCTTGGCAAACGAGAACTGGCGTAGACCATCCGTGCTGAGCACCGAAGACCGCAAGAACATATGGAAGAGTAAGGAGCTCCACGGGCGGTTCTACCGGGCCTTAACAGGGCCTGATGTAGATCTGCTCGCGTCGGTAAACTGGCTACGGTTCGGTGACCTCTTCGGGGAAACCGAGGGTTTTGTTTGTGCAATTGCAGACGAAGTCATGATGACGAACAATTACCGGAGATATATCCTGAAGGACGGTACGGTCGACATATGTCGGGCATGCCGCCGTCCCGGTGAGTCACTCAGGCATATTATTTCCGGTTGTTCTCATCTGGCCAACGGTGAGTACTTGCACAGACATAACCTTGTAGCCAGAAATATCCATCAACAACTCGCTCTTCGATATGGTCTTGTGGAATCCGAAGTACCGTACTATAAGTACACGCCGGCGCCAGTTCTCGAAAATGGTCATGCCACGCTCTACTGGGATCGATCTGTTATTACGGACAGGACTATTGTTGCCAATAAGCCTGATATCGTGTTGACAGATCGATCGACGCGCCAGGCAATGCTCATCGATATCACCATCCCGCATGACGAGAACCTCAAAAAAAAAAGCCGGGAAGGACAAGCTCAGCAAGTACCTTGACTTGGCCCACGAGGTGACTGCTATGTGGGATGTGGATTCGACGATCATTGTCCCGATAGTTGTATCTGCAAACGGCCTTATAGCGAAGAGTCTCGACCAACACCTCAAGAGACTCTCACTGGATGGCTGGATCAAGGGCCAGATACAGAAGGCAGCACTCCTGGACACGTCACGCATAGTCAGGAGGTTTCTTTCTCTGCAGCCTTAACCGCCGGTAGCTTGAGCCTTGCCCCGCTGCTGGCGGCGAGCTAGGTTTAGGTTTTATAATGTTTTTATGTTTTGTATTATATTTTTATATTTTACTTTTTATACAAATATTATAAAACCTAGGCTTAGATTAATTTTGAATAAAGAGAATAATAATAATAAAAACGTTTATTTGCTCTAAGTAACTTACAATGTATGTGCACAATAAATTCGTAAGAGTACTCGTAACATGGATGTGGATTGTAAGCATTGGTAGAGCCTGGTGCCCGCTCTAAGTTTCACAGAAACCTGTATTTACGGGTCGCCAGTGCCCACTCCCTGCCTAGACGAGCCATGTCATTGTATCCGAATGGCTACGATTACATAACTCATAATACAATAAACAATTTAAAAATAAAACATTGAATAAATTAAAAGCTAAAATCGAATGTAACCTTATTACAATTTAGGTAAAATACATGAAATATAGACAAACAGAGTACCTATTAATACTGTAGTGCGAATATATTATGGTAAATAGATTTAGTTATGTATAATCATATTCCGAATTACGACAGTTTTACCAGAAGATTTTCAGTTTGGTCGTAATCTAGGGTTTTTAGATATTTAGACACGATTTGTTTACATTTATATTTAGTAAGGGAGTAGAATGAAATAATAGAGTTTAATTTATAATATATATAGGGACCGAAACAGCAGAAAAAAATATTGGTGAATCGACAACGAAAGGGGGTGTTGTAACAAACTGATCCTTATCTTCGTTTGCCTCTTATCTACTCGGAGTCGTAGGGCGTTTGTGAGTGCATTTTTAAGATAGTTTGTAACAGATATGACTGTCTTACCGTTAATAGGTCCCATTCCTTGTACAATTTGAATCTACGAGGCAGACCGTAGCCCACTTTGAGAATGACTCTTTGCGCTTTCTCCACATCCAGAAGGCGACATTTTGCCGAATAGGAAACGATGAACTTTTTTTACTTGATAACGTCTTATAAATCGATGAACGCTGGATGCACGCACGAAAAAGTGTCACGTTCCGTTCCTCGTGCAAGCGAGTGCGCGGAGCAAGCGATAGAGAGGCATGATCAGCCTAAGCGTTCGGCTTGTGACGCATCTATCTCTCTTCCACAGTTATCACGTAAAATTATCGTCCGTAAACTGACTTTACAGACAACCATTTTTTTAGTTTACATAAATCGAAATAAGTGTCTACGTTATCTAACGTAAACACTGTTTACAGCCAAAATGTTTTTTTATGTTTATGTCCTATTAAAATTATTCCGATGTACCTATGTAAACCGGCCTATATACTTTTTGTTTCTTGATCTTGGTTATATTTGGATCTATAGCATTTGCGTTTTGTTACTACGTACAAATCCATTTTTTAATAACAAAAAATAGATGGTTTGTTATATTCCATGCGATTTTATAAAAAAATAACAAATTTATAAAAATCATGGCTTATTTCTTTGATCATTATGATCAAATTACATGATATCAAAGCATGATATAATTTTGACAGATCTAGAAACAAAACGCAAATTTGATGTTTTGTTGAAATCGTGAATCGTGATGGAAGGACGGGCGATCGTTTTGTATTGATATGAATTATTTTCCGTTACCTACGTGTTCGGGGCTTGCTTAGCATTACGCTAACTATATATTTACGCGTTTTTTAGTTTACGAACTATTAAGTGTAATAGGATTGAGGTATTTAATCATGGTTTATGTGCAACTTACACAGTGTGTGAAGTGATAGTGATAACAATATTGTCAAGCTCAGCTGGTCGTGACGAGCGGTAAAATCTCACCAGTTTTTCTTTAGGTTACGGATAGCACTTTTTGTGCTCCATTTCCTCAAGGTATGCCGTTATAATTTTCTTTCTATTGCTTGCTTTTTTACTTGGGTAAAGTTGTTTTAAATTTTTAATTCATAGAAAGTATTTATGGGCCACATCGTTATTGATATAAATAAACCACACGTGTTATTTAAAAATATTAATTTATTACACTAAAATCTACGATCGCGAAAATTGTAGCAGTCATTATTTACCAAGACTCACATTGGCCGTGATCCAGATTGCGCGTCCTCTTACTGCGCGGGAACTATATTTTTAGTTTATTGGTCATGTTCATTTAAACGTGTCGTTAAACAGTTTTCTATTCGTGGTATTTTTACAATAAACATGTCGGTTTTCAGTAGTATAATGGGTTCATGAGATTAAAAAATCAAAACAGTTTAAGTGCTGAAAAGTGTATGAAAATATGAGTGAAGTTCAAGAAACTACGCCGGCGAATGCCGCACCGCCAACTCCTGCCCCAACATTATCAACATCATCTGAAAACCTGTCAATGGCCAGCACCGCAGCTCCGTCTTCCAAACCAGACTCAACAAGACCTTCATCACTACCCAAGCCATCGGGCCTCAAACCTCCTACAAAGATTGGGAGGCTATGCTCCAACAGTGCCCCAAAGCCTGCAATCCCCATTTCTCCGAGAACTGGTAAGTCCTTCTCAATATTCAGTCTATATTAGTACTTTTATATTACTGGTTATTTTCCAAACCAGTGACATGCAAACTGCAATTGACAATTCATTTCATATTGTCTTTAGATTACTGTTAGTGCTGCTGTGAATTGAATTTTCTTTTTGGATTTTGTTATCAACAATGATCAGAATAGGTAGTGCAATTGTGAGATATTGTGACATTTTCTTAATATAGACATGCCTGTAAATCCTACTTGGTAGGGATTTAAAATAAAATATTTTCATCTTGTATTAATATTTTTTCTATAATATACCGCTAGTATATAACAACATATAAAGCTATATAGTAATGACATAAAAACATATTTTTGTCAAAGGAAAAATATTTGATCATCACAAGACATATCCATATTAATATAACATTTAAGGTTATTCACTTAAAATTGAACTACCTATTCTGACCACTGGTCATCAATTATTGTTTAGCAATTCTAATTATGGGCAGAGTTCGATCTTCATAAGATTAGTCCAGCTGCAGCCAATCATTGATAGATTTGACTTTAGCCATTGGCTCAGTCAATCCTATTAATTATCTTCAATAATCTTTAAACTGCTTGCAAGGCCACCGGGGTATGCCTAATTCCAAACCAATTTCATTCTTCTGCACAGATATAATATTTCATTTCCATAGACATTCTTATACCATTATATTAATTCATATTTGTTAATATATCTGGGTTAATAAATCGGTTGACTTTGATTGATATAAAGATCTGATAGTCTTAAGGGGTTATTAAACCATCCTGAATCGCATCCTATATCGGATCCGATGAGAGGGACGCCGCTATACGTGCGATAGGATTGAAGATATTTCGTATCGTGTCTAACGGCGTCCCTCACATCGGATCCTTGATTCAGGATGGTTTAAGACGAGGACTCAAATGTTTGGTACCTTCGCTCGGCAAAGGACTGATCAAGTGCGCGCAAGGGATAGCGCTTGGCGGTTTAGCCCGTGAATGATGAGATAGGAGATAGTCTCGAGTCGCTCGTGAATGATGAGATAGGAGATAGTAATTGTATTTTCATATTTACATTTTGATGAATTACTAATAACCTATCTTTTAGTCTAAAAATCATTATTTCATTCGTCGCATTTGAGCTACAATAACAAAAACTCTGCGAACGAAGACCATTTTTCAAAAAATATTTCTATCGAGAAAATTTTATCAAGACGTGTTTTCATCTTTAATTTTTGGAGATGAAATAGTCAAAAATCATATTACTTACATTTGAAACTCCTAATTAAAGTATTTTGCGAGATAAATAAGGTTCAGAACGACCTTAATTACAGTGGTATCGCCTTAATAGGCGCCTTATGAAAAATCTGTAACTTGTTGAAGTTTTGACCAAAAATATGTTGTGAAACTATAATAATAACACATTATTACCATAGTATTTTGAGCAAACGTTCCAGTTACAATATTTCAAGTTCATATTAATTTTCATGCACATGTTTCTTATGCATGTTGCAATCTGTGTCCCAGTTACAATAGATGCACATCGCGATAACGCCGCTCTAGGTAATATGGCCGTTTTAGATTAATAAACCAAATTGCGCCGTATTGCTTGGCATGACTACGTAGAAAAACCACGAATAAAAATACGAGCTCATTAGGCTTGCATTTTCTTACGCGTAATACTGACTGGACTACATTACGAGTTACAATAAAACATTAAAAATTAATGTGAGTAATATTAAATGAGACATGAATCCATTAACAGAGCATAAGCCCCGCTTATGTTTACATGCATTGGATAGCGTCATCGCCGCTTATTATATCGATGAGGTGCACGACGGAGACACACGGTGACCTCAACTTTTCCAATATCTTGGATTGTGGTCAAACATGTTGTTCTTCCATCCAATTTTTGACCTTGAACAGAAGGATAGAAAACCAGTATTGTGGTCTTCTAATTCGCAGTAATCACGAATCACGCATTTATAATTATTCTACGTAATGCCACTTAAAACACAATCAGTTACGTATTTACGTACGTAAATAGATGTACGGATAAATTCTTGAGATTCCTTTAGAAATTAACTTAAAGGAAACGTTATGCGTTAACTACTGCTTATTTTATCACAATAAAGTACGCTATACAACATGCATACAACCAAGGAGTCAAGAATTGTTTGTCATGGTCTCAAAAATACGCATCTAACTGCAACGACCAGTGTCTCGTCTGCATCTCACTCTAACATCTAAATACTTAAACGCTCTCTCTTTCTCATTTGAGTGTGTACTCAATTGCATCTGCTGCTATGGCGCTGCAAAGCCCCGGATGCGCAAGAATATAGAAAAGCACTTTATCTTTAACTTCCTCAAATCGCGTGCTGTCAGTGCTGTCACTCGCTAGTTTCAACAATTACCTACCTACTGAGACAGTGCCACTCTGAACGTCAGAAAATGCACTTAATGCATTTACCGCGGTCGTTATTCTTCAATCTATCTGACACGATCTTGACGGTAGACTACCGTAACTGCAGAATATGGATCATGCCATATTATGGTCCAAATTCAAAATATCTTCAAAAGAAAGCAACAAAACGTTGATTGCTGTGGAATTGGCGATAGGTAAGCATTTATTTTAATAATTATTAAATAATATAAAACTCATAAATATCCGTAAGAAAAAAATTCGGCATCGGCAGAAAGTAATAAAAAGTTCTGACTAAACGAATTTAGGTTTGGAGCAGCAATCAAGCCGAAAGTGAGAGTTTCCGCCACGGCTCGCTTCTTTTGTTTTGGTTTGATTGGCCTCAGTGCTGCGCTTGCGCTGGTCAATGAATTTCACCTGACACTGTGTCCGATGGGACGGCTTTGGCACGTGAGCGTGCTCCAGTTGGCGCCAATACAGTAATAGATTTCACTTTAACTCTCGTAATTCACTAAATAATCGGTATTCGTTATGTTTTTCGATAATCGTTAGAAGACATACTAACTTTTTTTATAGAGTTAGAGGTATTGTATTAGGTCCACATTTGGGTAAACCATGATTTGATAATTTATAGCTCTCTTTTGCTTCGTAATTATATGATACACAGTAAACAAACAGTAAAGCATTGATCGTTGCCATTTACCGCAATTTTCTACATATCGTTCTTACTTATATGGACATTTTGTAAACTCACACTAACGAAAGATGTTGCCCAAGGACCTGTTAATAAAGAGATTTTAACAGACATTTTGCTCGTCATGATTAGCATTACTGACCCAGTATAACCTTCATTAAAATAGCATAATTAATAAACTCCTATTCTTATAAACCGTAAAGAATTTAAACAAAACTATGTTAGACCTCCGAGATTTCCAACAACTGTCACACGACAAAACAATAGATTGATGAATGTTATCTGATAGCAAAACAGCCTTGACATTATTCTATTCGTATGCGTTTACTTTAACGGTTGATCAGCGTAGTCCGGCCCGGTATATAAAAAAAGGGCAAGTGCGAGTCGGATTGCGTATGAAGGGTTCCATACCATCTATAAAAACGGCAAAAAACAAAACGGCATAAAACAGACATGCTGTTTTATGGGAGCCCCCCCCGTAAATATTAATTTTATTTAACTATTTATTTTTAAAGTGAATATATAAATAAATATTCTGTGAATATTTATTTACAGACAGAGAATATTTATCTACCTGATGCCGTTATCAACATCGAGCAAAAAATTACGTTTATATTTGGGAGCACTTATAATATTTATTTTATTCTGTTTTTAGTATTAGTTGTTATAGCGGCAAAAGAAATACATCATCTTTAAAATTTTAACTGTACTATAAACTATAACACTATCACGGTTCATGAGATACATCCTGATGATAGGACCATATTAATAGTGTCCCGTTTTTACTCTTTGGGTACGGAACTCTAAAAATAACACCCATATTCGGCCGATCCAGTTTGTAAAAGTGAACGTTTAACAGTTATTGTTTTTATATTCATAATGGGATCCGGCAAAAACGTTACAGCCTAACGTTATAGTGATACGACCTTCAGATAACTGTAAGACAATAACGTGTTCCCTGATTATAGGTACCGTTACTTTTATGATATGAGGAAGAGATTGCTCGCAAGATCGCTTATTGCATAATGTTTTATAGTACGTGAACGATCGTAACATAACATATTTTTTATATAAAGGATTATTCAATTTCCTAGTGTAGGAAGTGTCTTCTAGTTTATAGAACTTTCAATGAGCAATTAAGTAAATTACTTAATATATTTATAGTGTCTGTCTTTCTGCTTTCTCTACCATAAGATAAGTTATTAAGTAAATCTTTTACTTATTTTAATAGATAAAGTAGCAGTTTTAAAGAGAATTAATAAAGATTTTTTTGAGCCTGTCGTTTCCCACTACTTAGCAAAGGCCTCCTCTTTCTGTTTCCACACTTCCCGATCTGGGGCTACTTGCTGCAATCCAGTTAAAAGCCTTCTATATCATCTCGCCATCTCCTCCTCGGTTTGCCTCTCTTCCTTTGCCCCTCTGGTATATAGGTCCCATGTGCTTGGATTCATGCGAATAACATATCCTGTCCATGTCCTTGTTTGTGTGCTTGTAACATATTAGTTTTAATGACTTGCATTGTTATTAGATTTTTAGAATTCGTTCCCCTATACAAAGCAAACTAGAGTTTACGCGAATAAACTCGTGAAAAAAAAATATTATTGTTTTAATGAACAAAGATCATAAAGAAGACCAGTAAATTTAATAAAAACATACTTAAAAACGTCGCCCAATTCCAAGTTCCTGATTGCCAATAAATTAATTAAATACATCGTTAAAAAGTCATCAATTAAAACATGGTCAATTTCCTGTAACATGTCAAGGATAGCCAGCTTCCGCACATTTCAAAATACACATTCAGTAGTTGTATCACGTCCTTATCCCCATTATGGGGTAGACAGGCACAATAAAAATAATAAATTTAAATTACAGATTTTATTTCTTAATTTAATGAGAGTATATCATAAATAGCACTGTGAATGTAAAATAAACACTTATAAAAATATTGCATGGCTTCCTACATATTGATTTTCAAATTCATTGTAAAATGGTGAATCAATACCTCACTTGTAAAAGTGGGGCAGTTGTGTTACGTACAGCAATGCGTATAAGGGGAATGGGATATGGTGGAGATTTTCGACGCCGAGGTTAGAACACGCGGTAGCTCAAGTGGCAGAGCGTAGGTCGTACATTTATACCTAAGGTCTCTGGTTCAAACCTCGTCCGTGTGGAATTTTTTCAATATATTTTATTTCTTAATTTATTTAGAGTTTAGCGAACTTCTTAAATCATCTAGCGTAAACTTTTTTTTTTATTTTTAAATCTTAATAACTATTTTGACTGTTGTCTTCAAAAAGTTTACTTTATTATTTAGTTTGATTTAGTAAATAGTATTGGATGTCACAATATTGTTTAAGTATCTTATAATTATTATATAGGTATGTACTTTTTTGCGTTCTTTTCACTAATTGCGATATCTAACAAAATGGTAAGGGAAACCTGGTATTGGCTTTATAATAGGTAATATAAATGAATATGTATGTAACTCTGTTGGTTTTCTCAATAAACAAATAAATAAAACCTTAAAACATTCTTTTACATCACGCATTGCCTATTTTAACTCCATTACTTTCTCTAATCGTGCTTTCAGAGCCCATTTCTTATCAAATGAGCAACTGAAAAAAAACATTTTTTTTTGGTTTCCCGATGAGCATTGATTTCTTAATTGCTTTTTTATGGTTCGGTACCCAAAGCGTAAAAACGGGACCATATTAATATCGCTCCGCTGTCCGTCTGACTGTCTGTTTATCCGTCTGTCACCAATCTGTATCTCACGAACCGTGATAGTTAGTTAAACAGTTGAAATTTTCACAGATGATGTATTTCTGTTGCCGCTATACTAAATACTAAAAAATAGAATAAAATAAATATTTATGGGGGCTCCCATACAACAAACGTGATTTTTTTTTGCTTGGTTTTGCTCGATATTGATAACGGCAACAGGTAGACGCTTGAAATATTCACATAAAATTAGTTATATTTCACTTTAAAAATAAATAATTAAATTAAAATAAAATAAATACCCATACAAATGACATGATTTTTTTGCAGTTTTTATAGATAATGGTATGGAACCCTTCGTGCTTCGCGAGTCAGACTCGCACTTGGCCGGTTTTTTTTATGTCGTACTGTTTGTACATGGCGCCAAAAATATCGTATTCTTATTTTAGTCGTGCCTTCAATTCGTCTTTCATTGTTCGAAACACTTTCTCCCACGAAGGTATGCGTGACAGGGCCACGTCATAAAATTATTCTGTGCGAGCGCCTATGAGTCTATAGACTGGAGATTCTTTATAAAAGATAAATAAAGACACGACTGCCCTGGCAAAAGTGATTTCGGTCTCTTGGGTTGTAAGGATTCTACCGATTACCGATAGGTACCCCAAATCATCAAATACAACCAAATCCGTTTGAGGCATTTAGAAGTTATATAAAGACCAACATAGCAAAGGGGCACATAGCGCACAGAGTCAATGACCAATGGGTCAGGCAGGTTCTCGAACAGCGACCACGTACCGGCAAGCGTAGCATCGGACACCCAGGTGTTGGATGACCTGACCAAGGTCGCAGGGAAATAATTGACGCAGGCCGCTTCCACTCCAACCGGTCATTTAGGAAATCCTTAGGACGCGCCTATATCCAGCTGATGTATTCTGGCGGTTGAAATTATGATGACGAAAGACTTAATACAAACATAAACTCACAATACATTTCTTTTTTGGGCAGTCGTGTAAAATATATAGGTATATCCTATCGTATTGTATAGAAACGGACTACTCGGTCTCTTCATTTGAATGTCGTATGAGGCGGGGACTCGTGAATACTCGTAGGAAAAATCACTTAGAAAGTGATTAGTTACATCTAGAAAGCGGCATGCTTTTGTCCGCGATGCAGTGGTGGATTTACCTGCAGGCTAAGTGGACTGGAGTGTAGCAGATTTTGGAGAGGTATATATATATTTTTTTGGAGTTAAGCAAAGTATATTATAAAAAAGGCTTTATTTCCTGTTCAATTGAAATAAAGTATTAAATTTTCGAAAAAGTACTAATATAAGACTAATCTCTTTCATGCACGTCCCTGAAAATACTTTTGCCGCCGACCATGATACTTCTAAAACCCAAAAAGGTAGTATCAGGCAGGACACTGGCCGTAAAAACTATCGTGCCCACTATACTGGATTCGGAGTGCTATTTTTGAAATGATGCCGATCGAAGACGAGCGATTTTTCCATACAAATATCGCTCGAAGACGAGTGTCACACTTTCAAAAATAGTACCCCCGCACTTGTGTGTGACCCATGCGATGCATCATGCAACAGTCCACGCCACTATGCCCAACACTAATAGGGTTTTGAGATTAAGTTGAATCAGTCGACTGAATAGTCTGTCTGTCGTATTAGTTGAGGGACGGTGGTAATTGGCTTACTTTGTCTAGCTTGCACGATTCCTGATGACGTCACATACGTTTTTCCATTTCTTATCTTTCTTGGTATTTAAAACGATCAGTAAATTTTACTAATTTTCAGCGATTTTGATGGAAGTTAAAGCCTTCCTAACTACCATCAAAATCGCTAAAAATTAGTAAAATTTACACCAAAGCCATTTTTGTCTCTCAAAAATAAATTACGTCTTTTATATAGTTTAAACAAGAAATACGAAAATCTAAGCATGTTTTTATTCAATTTAAAATTAGAATCATTTGAAACACATCTGACTGAAGTTTCTGCATCTTAGTGCGGCTGTCGTTTTGGCGCGAATAAGTTTTAATTCTTTTTCCAAGCAGAAAGCAATATTATTTTGAGCAAATAGTAACCAGTGGACTACCGATAGACATCGACCTCCGACCGACAGGTGCAATTTCTTTTTCGGCAAAAAAGAGTTTCGGCGACTGTTTCGGTATCTGTATAAAACTGAATAATCGGCCTCGCCAAAACTCCTATTTTTAGTTGAATTGGCCTCGCGACACGTGGGCCAATATTTAATCAACCCTGCCTGTCTAGTAGGTAGTGTGGGTCACTATATGAAAGTGTTCACTTCGTAGATTTTTTAACATATAAGTACATACCTGTAACATGCACTTTGAGTTAAATTACTTTCTTTGCTTCCGCCGCCAGTTAGTTCATACAAATTATTGCTGGCCATCAACAGCTTATTAGTCCCTTTATTACCACCATAACTTCTAAAAGCTTTAACAGATTTGGACGTATGAGATATCGTTAGAATCTTACACCCTTCTTTCGGGCGAAATAAGTTATATTACGGAGGGCGGCAGTATTCATTTCATAAAAAAAAAAAACTTGTAGCTCATAGAAACAACAACGACGAGGTATGCTGATATGTATGAATGACTATCGTTATCATAATCTTGCATTACGTTTCCCGCAAATTCTTACACATAAACAATATTTGAATACAACCCACCTAATTTTGAATGCAAAGTGCTCTTGATTGCGCAGTCAAATATGACTACAAATGAGCAATTTGCAATAAAAATACAAGACACGCAATCGTAATTTGTAAAACATGATACAGTTGGAAATGACAGGTTGATGTTTAAGATAACTTAATTTTGTTCTTTGGAGTACAAAACCTAGCAAAATCTCCTGTCCGATCATAATAACCAACCACAACGCTGGGGCTTTGTTTTCTGTTGCTGCTTTCATAAGCTTGTTTTTTTATTATGCCTAGGGAAAAGGCATTGGATGACAAAATAACTAGTGAGGCTAATGATAATGCAATCAGTGAAGAAAGTACCTAGTCGAATGAAGTATGATCGATGGAGACATTTCCACTCGAAAAGAAGAAGAAGTAGCTGGTAATGTGTGCGGGCCATAAAACTAAAGAGTAATTAATAGTGATATTGCAGTCTTTAATGTAATTAAACTGATCATTTCAGGTTTAAACATTCTATAAAGTCTGCTTTCATTTTTAGTTGTGTAAATCTCTGGCTTCTCGCCGGGTTCGCTTTATTGTAATAGATTAAAGATACTCGCCGAGACGTAAGAAAGAATACCGCGATAAATTCGTGTTAATAAGAAAACTTAATGAAGATATGAAGGAAGGCCAATAAAGTCGTTCGCATTTTTTTTATTCGTATTGAAATCGCAAACTGGTGTTTTTTATACGTCAACTTCGACCATGTTGCCAGCCAACTACATGCAAGTGACCAGGTCTAGCTTGCATACGTTGTGGATAGCGGTCATCAGTTTCTAATTCAGTTACTCAGAAACCCACCTGCATTTCCCTTTACCGCTACATGGCCCTTCGCATTATCAAAGGCTATGTTCACATTGGCCTATTGTATTAGCGTGCAAGTGGTATTGTGAACACTCGCATATTCTACATCAAATTATGTTGACATGACAATATATTTATTACGAAGGTTAGAACCGACTATTTTATCGTGTACTTTTACAACTATTATTTTGGTGAAGAAATTTGTCAGCATTGATCCGCAGACAATAAAGAGGACTCGTATGGAAGAAGTACAGAATTTCCATAAGCATATTTTAATATTTACTAGCTGATGCCCGCGACTTTGTTCGCGAGGACTTTATGACTCCGCAGAAAATGCTCATCAGGCTAAACAACTTTTGTTAAGGCGTCATTTTATATTTCTTATAGTTTAGCTGGACCGTTACAGTTCTGAATCAGGTGTGCCAGTTTTCAAAATAAATTATACCCTATTTTCATTTCCTGAGCATGTTGCTCAAGGCTTGATAGCTATAAAATGAAAAAGTTTCATTCGAATCCGTCCAGTATTTCCGGAGATTAGCGTGTATAAACAGACAGACATTCTTTTAAAATTCTTACTCTATCAGTACAGACACATTTTTTTACTTTTTTATTATATGTATTGATAATACTCGTGCAATCTGAACTTGGTCTCAAAGGAGAGCGGATCGGACGGAACTCGCCCGCACGATAGCAATGACGAATGGCTCCGTTTCGCTGACAATTTGCGATCTTGATTGCCTATTTAGATAGCTGATTTATTTATGTCTTAATTAAATGAAATCATTTACTAGCTTGATTTAAGATTTGGCGTCTACTTCCTCGTCGTCCTGTAAATGGGTAATTCTACGATACGAGGTTTTTTCGACTGTACAAAAATGAGAATTTCATTATATATTCTTTTAAATAAGTATTCATACCTCCGCTGATGTTTAGCGAATTACGTGCCAGGGAAAAGACGCCAGAGGAGTGACTTTGATAATGTTACGTGATAACGGTGGAAGAGAGAGGTGGTGCATCACAAGCCGAACGCTTAGGCCGATCTTGCCTCTCTATCGCTTGTTCCGCGCTCTCGCTTGCACACGGAACTCGACACTTTTCCGTGCGTGCAGCCGGCATTCATCGATTTATAATATCACGTCAACAATCATAGAAAACGCACCAATGCATACGTGTTAATCAGATTAATTACGCCGATGGCATGTCATCCTGATCTAGCGTGACAATAATTTATGTCTTGATTCAAAGATTATCTCATGCAATGCAGCCATTAGTCATTCGACTATAAATAAAATGATATGTGTAGATATTGTAAATGATATGCATAAGCAAAGGATTGTTCTTCCTCCTCGGTCGGGGTTAACACTCGTTTCCAAAATGCGCCGCGATGGACCCTTATTGTGGGGCCTTAGGCAGTTGCCTACTCTACCTAAAGGCACAAAGAATGATTAGGCTGTGCCTGTCCTGTTTATTCAAATTAGATAACCAACGATTTTTGGATTGCGTGCGGTATGTGCCGAGCTCTTAGCTTTATACTTGGGTTACTGACTATTTTTGTACCCGAACAACGTATCGGTAATTGAAAATGCTTGTTGTAGACTTTCTACCCCGTAATTTGTTTCACGAAACTCTCACAGAGTTACAAAACCACGCGACACGACATCAGAAAAAGTTTTGAAATGCGTCATGTTTGTTGCTAGCGCTTTCAAAAACCTCTTTGCCTGTCCATCAATCCTCGTGGCTGACAGGTCGCTGACCAGTGCATTATTTACGGTGTCTTATCTATGCAACTACGATCACCATACAGCTAAATGTCACTTGAAAAGAATAATGCTTTTTAAAATCTTGCTATGAGTATTGCGAAAAACTGGAGGTGTGGAAAATTGCAAACTGACCAATTTTATAGTACATAGTTAAAATAGAAATTTGAGTTGAAATTGAAAGATTAGAGAAGATGTAATTTTTTTTAGGATTTTGATGGCCCTGTGGACGTAAGCATTATTAGCGCTTACGCAGGTTAAGCAATCCCAGGAGATTCTTAAGAAAATAACCCTGGGATTAAAAGGAAAAAATCTCGAGCTCCTCCGTGTTCCAGCAATCATATATCCGTTGGTCCCGGCTGTCATTATTAGAAAAAAGTCGTTAAGCCATGCACGATACCTCTAGGCAGCTGGAACTCTCAGTATATATATGTATAATATTCATCTATGGCTGGAACTATCAAACACCACTAAACACAAAAAGATACATTTACAAAATTAAAGTAAATATCAGAATAAAACAAATTTATCATTAGATCTTTGGAACTCTATTTTTCAGGTCAAATCTAAAATCTAAATTATTATTTTGCCAATTCTAATAGACTTGATGGATTTATTGTTCTATTAATACAAGATGATATTGGGAAGCAGTACTTGTTTTCATTCTCAAGCCTCGTTTGCATCGCCAAAACGCAGTTATTATAAGCATTGAGTCATGTTTTTATTATTTTGTTTGTTTATACGTTTCAAACCGTTGCACCTAATCTACGAAGCCGTCGACCTTGATGAGAACATTCTATTCCACGATCAGCAGTATTCATGTAATATTTTCGCAAAATGTCAAATTAAAATACTAACGGGATGTGGCCGCACCTTTTCTATTCAATTCGCATTCCATCTTATGCCGTGAGATACAGACATGATTTCATTATTAAATTACTACTACGAATCTTGTTTTTGACGTGATAACGTCTTATTAATCGATGAACGCCTGCTGTACGCACGAAAAAGTGTCACGTTCCGTGTGCGCGGAACAAGCGATAGAGAGGTCTAAGCGTTCGGCTTGTGAACGCTTTACTATTCTTTACCGATTTTTTTCTGAATTAAAGTCTCCTATTATCAGTAGCGGAGTTAGACCTGGGAGCTGGGTCCGAAAGGAGCGCCACCAAACAAGGGCGAAGGCAAGGACCTGCCTCCCCGAAACGGGGCGCTCGTAGAAAGCTCGCACAGGGTGGCCGGCAATGCTAAAGCCGGCCCGGCACTGCCTATCATCACAATGTTTCGGTCTGACATCATATTTTAGATGTGATATTCTCAACATGCCAGTTCCGTTTCGTAGGCAGTAAGGACGCGGGTCTTTGAACTTCGAGATTTTAATTATAAGTATTTGCCGGTTTTCACAAGTTATGAACGGTTATTATTAGATTTTAAACGCCTCGCATTATCTCTTTATGCTTGCGTTTCTTGTAGTCACGGTAATTTCGGGGGTTAGGAATGCGCCGGACTTGCCCATTTTGACATGCGCGTCCTGTCTAAACTGCTAGTTAGAATTCCTAAAGAATTGCTAGAGTTCTGATGGAAGGTATGATATGCCATAAATTGTTTGATCATCAAATATTCACATGACAATCTTGTTTTTTATTTTCTACATTGTTTTTATTCCTAGCTACTGTTTGTTATTATTTCGTTCGTAATTCGTCGTGTGTGCTTCTGAGTTGCTAAAATAGTGTTTTCTTTGCGGTCACCTATCCTAGTAAGGACCTCGCCCAGGACTACTTAGCATATGTACTTACATATGCTAAGTAGTCCTGGGCGCGTTATGAGCACTTGATCATAATGCTCAAACCCACTGGGCCATCGGGCTCATCCAAAAAATATCTGCATATCTGTATCAAAGTTTTACCATTCGTAACAGTTGCGATTGTGCGGACTTCTAATGCCATAAACGTAATTTTGTTATTAACTCATCCATCACATTACTCTGTAAATTTTGTTACTGCAATCGGCAAAGATAATCGCTCGCTACTAATTAAAGATCCAAATGATTCCGCTGACATTGTTAACGAGAGCTGACCGATGCGATTTCGTGACAAAAGGATTGTGACAGTGACACGATTCTTTCTTCGCCGAATGCTTTGTGAAGTAACACAATTAAACAAAGAATAACACCTTAGTGTGACACGATTTCGTGCCTAAAGTGTTCCCAACAATTGCGACAATAATTAATGACGGACTAATGTCAATGCTGTCTTTAATTAATGGCTAAATATGGGAATTGCTATAATGACTGCTAATTGAAAGCACACACACAGTCTTTGCAATTTGAAATGCATTAATCTCAGTCTCCGGTTGGGAAACATCCGTCAACTAAATGACTGCAAATGCTCGTAATTGCTAGGACGTTACCTGCATATAAAGTAGAAAGTAAGCCATCGAATGGTTTTACAAGTCTGAGCGGTTTTAGACTGCAAGAACTGTCGTAATTTTTAGGTAAAATTTGAGGCATTTTCCCAGCGCTCCACAAATACTTTGATTCCAAAAAAAATGCCGCCCATACGTCTATTCCCAGGCGGCTCCACGGCAATTAACTCTAAGGGGACGGCTCTGAGAGAAATAATTTTGGTTAAATTACACCGTTTTCCGAACCTAACTAGCTTTTGCCCGATGCTCCGCTCGCGTGAATGTCGATCCCTTGGGAACAGTACTTTCGGGATGAAAGGTATCCTATATCCTTCCCCAGGCCTCAAACTTCCACCATACCAACTGTCATGTTAATCGACTCTGTGATTGAAGCGTGAAGAGGTAAAAGACAGACAGACAAGAGTTACTTTCGCATTCTTCTTCTTTTCGTGTCAGGGGCTTTTTTTCTCAGAATTTAGCCAGTTGAATGGCATTAGTAGGTGTTATGAGATCATCCAATGTACGGGAATAGGTGCATATATTATATTAGCATGGATTATATGTTGAATAGTTTCAATACTAATATTCTTATTTTCTACTGTTTATGTGCTTGTGCGTGCGACTTTACACGGCACGTTTGATATTGTTCAAATTCGTTTTCAAAAGCGTATATTTTAATGTTTCTTCAATGTTTGTGTTGGCAAAAATAATGTTAATTTGTGCACGCGGTACTCTATATAATACGATAGTTTATAAGACTGTTTCACCAAGAGGTGAAAGTGAAAGAATTCTTAGGGCTATAAGCTATCGCTGTTCAAAATAAGTAGTCAAGATATGAAACTCAAACATCGGTAGTGTATGTAGTCTGTTATTATTGCATATGTTGTTAAATTATTAAGCAATACCTAAAACAACTTACGTTTTATCATTAACTTAGTTTTCTTTAACATCGTGTCATTAACCATCTGTAACTGTGTCAAGTGCTCGAGTCCAGGAAATAAAGTGTGCCAAAGACGCTGTTGTGTCTTGTAAGAATTACTCGAGTGAGATAAGATACGAACGATCAAATTCGTCAGATCCGAGGCGCCCACATTTATTATGTAAATTTGATCTTACATCATCGCCGTTATAAAACAAATAAACATTAAACATCGAGGCACTAAAGAACTTGAATTACGGCATGTTCTTCTAATAATCTATTACTTATAAGGATTAATTTTGTAACTTTTTTTACCTGTAAAATATTTTCGAGATTTTATTTTCATTTTACTTATTGCTGTCCCGGCGAACTACGTTTCACTATTATTTTTTTGCCGTAAATAATGATTTATTTTGATAGTTAATCGGAGTGATGATACAACCAACAAATCGAAAAATATATGAATCGGTTCACCCGTGTCCGAACAAACCCGACTTCGTTTTATGTATTGTGAAGATTATACTTAAATATATATCCTCTGTCTGCTCTGCACTGAGAAAAATGGGGCACTATAAACTAATGTGAATGCACAACTTTTTGACCAATCGTGCAATCACGTAAAGTTACGCTGCCGGCGGCGCACATAAAATTATGATTCCACCGTAATGTAGTGACGTCACAACCTTATTTGCAGCTTTCACTATAAAATATAGGTCAAGAAATCAAAACGTATAGGCCTTAAGAAAGAAAACATGTAGTGCACCGCTTCAAAATATCTAATTGACAGCATTTTATATTATAATGCATTGCGACTATTCATAGTTCCGTAACATTATACTATTATGTGCGTTTGCGTTTTACTTATTGGTGCCTACCAGGTAGTGCTTTATAATATTTTATGCATGCGCATGACAATATTTGATTGCTGGAAGCATGTTTTTACATGCGAATGCACTAACTGTTATAGTGCTTTTATACCTCTACATTATCTTTTTACGTGCTTTAGCCACTTTTTCTGCACTATTTAATATTGTGATGGCATGGATATTTTTCAGGATAGCACTTAAGAGCACGCAGACGATACATAGCACACAAGCGCCACCATCACATTTTTACTATTATTTATTAGCGAAAACTAAAAATCATCTTTTCATATTTTTATATTTGATAAAGGATTTTATTGGAATGTATTAAGTTTTCCATTACACAATGTAGTCGCAGTTTACTAAACCGAAAACGGTGGCTATCAAAATCCGCATAGTAAACTGTGACTGCAATGTGTAATGGAAAACTATAATACTTTTGAGTAAAAGCTTTTATCTAGTAAATGATAATATGAAAAGATGATTTTTTAGTTTTCGCTAATAAATAAAAGACATTGATAAAAATGTGATGGTGGCGCTAGTGTGATATCTATCGTCTGCATGCTCATAAGTGCTATCCTGAAAAATATTAATGCCATTACAATATTAAATATACAGTATACAGTACAGGAAAAATGTGCTGAAATTCACGATGCCTAAAGTAATAATTAATCGCACACAAATTCTTAGGTAATATAATTAAAAACATGTTTAAAATTATAAAAACATTTATTTACCATAAAAATTACAATTTATGCAAAGAACAGTAAGTAAATTAAATTAAAATTATATTTATCATTTTAAGAAAACCATTATAAGGCAACAGCTGACTCGCGCAATATGTATAGCTTAGAAATCTTTAATGAGGAGCCTCCAGCCCTGAGATCCCTTCAGGACAGGATAGATATTTAAATATTATTGAACCTTGCCCCGGGTTTCGTGGTAACACGTGGTTTTCAATTGTGGGCCAGGGGACGCCAACAATATTTATTTTCAGTTGGTCTATTGGCACTATGTACCAATTCAACTTCACCTGAAACAAAATTAATGATATGAATATATATATAAAAATATAGAAGTATTTTCACACACAACCCACTGTTTCTGTGCCTTAAAAAGAATTCTAGGGTTAAGTATATTCTTTAAACTTATGAATTACGATTTAAGAAGGAAGGCAGTTTTATTATATTTGTAATAAATATTCCATTGGGATTGAAAACTAAAATACTTTTCAATATTACTGGTAACAGACGCCACTAGAAGAAAAAAATGCGCTTAGCCTTAACTATATCAGAAACAACTGATAGACTATTTAAAAGCATCTTACCCGCTTCAAAGTGACTTATATCTATCGCAACAGTGTTGGCAGGCTCTGACTGGAGTGCAGGTGACGCGGTATCTGTAGAACACGAACGAGATCATTTGACTAGTGGCTCTAGGAATCCCAAGCTTATCAGGGCTTTCTTCTATTATTTCGGGCATTTACCAGCCAGCCTGATGTGTTCTTCCTTGGCGTAAATTTTCCTCGTGTAATGGATGGACAACGTTCTGAATAACAAAGGCGCCCCATTGCTGAAGCCTCATTTTTTGAGTAATTCTCGCATGGGATCCATGATATTATTCACTTGTACCAACTCAATATTACACAGTGCACTGATCAATGCTGCGGCAGCTGAGAGAGGTTAATTTCTTCCAACGAATGAATGCGTCGGAGACGGACGGGCGCGCGGCCGGGCGATTTCGTCCCCGCCTCCCCAGACCCCCCGTTCGCTGATTTTTATGTTTTCATGATTTCTTAATGTGCAAAAGTATCCTCAGAATATTTTTTCAACCTGGCATGTAATAATATCTATACACACTGAATTGTATTGTTCCCTTGGATTAATAGGTACGTGTTGTGCAAATAATCAAGAATGGCACTAACAAACTTGCTGCATAGTTTTAAATATATACATGCATTGCATCAAATGTAATGGTGCAACTCTTTGAACTATAACTTTCTACACAAAAATACAATATGTTATGGTGCATTTTAACATCACAAATTTATTGTGCTTTGATCACTGTACATTGTGATGTTTAAATCCATATTTTACTATGCATATTAGTTCTTGCACGATAAAAGTAAAGACATTTGTACTTTATGTTTTGGTGAGGTTTTTAGCACAATGAAGTTTAATGCCCAGCAGAATAGATATACATTTTTGTCACTATTTAAAATGTTGCGCAATGTTTTATTAGTAGTGAACAGAGTATTTTAAACTGTTTGCATATTATTTTACTACGTCGACGTCTATCCATTTTTCTCAGTGTGGCCAAGTATGGCTACGGCAATACAGAGAGCGTCATGCTCCTGCAGTGGAGACTAATAAGACCTTATGATGATATATACTTATATTCGTTTGAAATAGATGTTCAATTATTTTGAAATACCTAATGAGAAAAGGCCTTGAATTGTTTTTCCGCGAATGTAGTAGTAGGTAGTTTCAGCTAAAGAATAAATTTGAAGAACTAACATCAAAAGGATCTAAAACCCAAACAAACGCGCGCAACCACAAATTGTTCTTCCAATTCACTTCTATGGTTATTTTTAGTAACTGTTTAACACTCATGTCTGTAGTTTGTTCTAGTCACTGGCCCAGTTGTAATACAAACATTTTAACACAGTTGTCATACGTTCCGTTGAACGTGACAAGCCTTTTGACATAGAGGAAATTAAAAAGTCTAACTTGGATATAGTAACCAGGACAAGCCAGTTTTTTTCTAAATATTGCAAGTTTAAAATCTAGAGATTAATTCAATTTGGGTTTTACTATTGACCCAACTGCCAAGATGGGTTGTTTCGCGCGTATCATATATGTTTCTTTATTAGCTTGTATCTTACAAATAAGTGGATGGATTTCGATAGTCAAGGTATCCTTAGGTTCGGCTCAAAAATCCAAGTGTCGTTAGATATAATTATGTTAAAAATTTAAAATAATACTTCTTGTTTGTAATTAATTAGTTACTTCCAGCGGTTTCTCAAATTACACATATTACAAGCTTCGAGCAAACGGAAGCCGTGTTGCTCGAAGATTACAAGAGATCATCAGGAGATTCATATTTATCATCATTTGATTATTAATAAACAACAATCACTTACGATGATACAATACAACCATATCTTCTGTCATTAATTACAGCAGGCAAAACATCTAGTCAAGCTCATGGTTCCATTAGGTGTTTATTTGTTTACATTAGCATTTTATTGTCTTCCGTGCTAGTCTGGGAAAAAAGAATAAACGTAAAATGTACCAGTTGTTTCGCTTCTCGCCGAGATCGTAAAAGTCAATGAAGGGAATGGGCTTTATTTAGGAATCATGTTAGTAGGCGATGCGACTAGCAACCCATCACTATTTTGGTTTCGTTTTACACATGCATTCAAATCCAACCTACAACCAACCAACTAAACCAACCAAAAGTGTTAACCAACATGCTAATCGTGGTTTTTAGGTCTTAAAAAGACCTAGCCTCTGTTTAACTCGTAAGGGAAATAAGACGTGATAGTATGTATAAATGAATTACCGTTTTATACTTCAGTTATGATCTAGTTAACATGGCAAATACAACTTTATGACATTGCAGTACAATACCATAGTTTGCCTTCGTTTCTTAAAGGCACAGGCCATGTCCGCGAAGAAATTCGTGACGTCAGTCGTTCTGTCTCTCTGCTCAAGGTTGTTTCATTATTAATGTCGGCCTAGTGATATCACTGACAGAAAATGTACTAAGCCGATCGCTGTTTCTGATTCGGCATTGTGGAGAATGAATAAAGGCAATTTCGATCCTAGTATGTGTAAATAGTAGAAAGGCTTTTATAGTAAAAGTGTTATAATGTGATATATTAATCAGTAAACTATATAATATTAACAGTAGCAGTGTTAATTCGCTGCACAGATGGCGGCTGGACAAAAATGCACTAAATATTGTCTTTTAACACACAACAATATGAATTTGTTCCAGTCGCCGTTGAGACGGCTGGCCTATGGTGTCCTAAGGCAAAGAGCTTCATTACTGAGATCCTCATGTATTTGTTAACTAGGCTTAAGTTAATATCATGTGTTCTGGAAGAGCGGATCGTGTCAGGATCGTGTCTAAGCTTGCTAGGTGGGTCCCAGAAATATGTATTTAATAAAGATTTTTTCCACTGAGATAGGGCGCCGTCTAAGGGACCGCGGATATGACCACCGCTCCGGATGGTTCCTGACTCAAAGGATATCTATTGCCATTCAGCGAGGCAACGCAGTTCTGACTGCGTAGGTTTAAAATATAGATAAGTATTTAGAAAAAAAGTTCGAGTCAACTACAGAAAAAATCAACAACTGAAAATTTACATAGGTCATGTTTGTTTTATAGTTGAGCCCTGTAAAAACCCACATTATGATAAGGTCGCACGATAATTGCGAGTGTCACGCCATGGAGTCGCAGGATACGCGGTTTGATAGGTTGTCGTGACTGCGATTTATTTGTATGTACCTATATGTTGGTGAAATATTTACTAAACTCTTAGCATGGGGCCGTCCAAGTATTACGTACGCAGAATAGCAGTTATTTATTAACTCCCCGTCCCCCATGATATCAAAAATAAGCCAAGCCTAGACCCCCCTCCCCTTTCGCTGCTTACGTAAGATTAAAATGATCCCTATGTATGGGTATAGGTAATAATGTTCTGAAAGTAATTCCCTTGTTGTCGGTCGTATACTTGATTGAGGGCGGCACAAGACCCCCAGATTACTAAAAGTTACAAACAAGACCAAGTAGCATAACTAAAGATAGGACTTCGCTCAGCAGTAAGTGGAACAAACGCTAAGATAATGATGATGATAATCATAGAATATCATAGAATTTATAGAACCTACCCTGAATGAAAGAGACATTAACTTTGTCTAATAAATAAAATATAGAGCAGGTTAATCAACAAAGTTACTTTAATTGATTACGTACCACCGATTTCAACCGGTCATATTAGAAACTCTTGGGCCTATGTCCTAAGTCTGTGCTGTGGCTGTAGTGAGCTGTTCTTGCGGCTGAGATGATGTTGATGATTATGTACTTAAAATAACACTCAGAACACCTTACATGTAATTTAAACCTAAACATTAAAATTCCGCTGCTGTTTTACTCGAACCCACATTTTGAAAATATGACCCTTTTCAAGAACTTGTCAGTCCCGGATCACAAAACTCAACCCGGATCACGCGGTAAAACATTTATTAAGGAAAGCCTTGCATCCTTAATAAATGTTATCCTCTTCTTGTCATCATAAGCACACAGGTCACGTCTCTGTGATAAACAAATCTAGAAATCTGCGGTGTTACCAGCTTGAGAACGAGGTTTATCCTTCAAAGGTTCTATGACTCAGGAAAGCGAGACGTGTACTGAGGAAATACTGCTGAGTGTGTTACAACGAATGGCAACTTGAAAGGCGCCTCACGATTGCACACATGAATCATAGTAAGTGGTGGTTTTGAAAATTACTGTATAAAAAATAGTCCAGTGGTTCAGAGGTACATGTCACGCTGATTGAGGGAGGAACAACCTCCAAATTGTCCGCCACCGCTTCATGCATTGGTAGTCTTCATATAATAATAGTCTGTTGTCCAGTCCAACATAAATCCGGATTTAAAAACATACATCTTATCATATTATTTCTGTATCCCTTTCGGGGTAGACAGAACCTATGGCCAAAAGAACCAAAGGCCGCGTTGAGCGTGTTGGTGTGCGAATAGTTAGAAAACGGATTCAGAATAGTGAACCCATTACTAACCACATCGCCTATTTATCGCCTTTGGTTTTTCGCCCAATCCCTCCCTCTCGGCCGGCTTCTACGGTCTGCGCCGGAAGAAAAGCAGCTGGTACATTATTTTCTTTCTCCCAGACCAGTATGGAAGAAGCTGTTGTTAATATTTATGCCAAGGGCTCTACTGGACAAGATCTCTCGGGTCCTTAGTCGTTTCACACCACGAGCGATCTCGCACCCTGCATCCTGTTTGCCCAATAAAACTCAATAAGAGCAAACGTTCATTAAGTTTAATGATCATTAGCCTAAGGCGTTATCATATCCATATCATATTTATGCGAACGAACGGCTCTACTGGGAAAAGATCTCTCTCTCTCTCTCTCTGCGTCCTGTTTGCCCAATAAAACTCAACATAGAGAGCAAACGTTCTTCAACATAGATAAAAACTAGTCTCTTCCAGCCCCATCATATGGCTATAAAAATATTCAAACATATTCCTATTTATTTTAAAAACATAGAAAATTCATCACTATTTGCTAACAATCTAAAAATAAAGCTCATAAATAAATGTTATTACAATATAGGTACCTGAATTTTTCTTTGATGACTTGATTAAAAACTTACTTTGATTTCTGTAACTATTTATGCAAATCATATGAAAAACATGAAATTGCAAAATTTTATTCGTAATTGTATTGGCAAGAAGTTGCCCTCATGTTTGTTGTGTCCTTGCAGGACGTCACTTGTACTTATCTTAACAACAACTTCGAACTTGTGACTTGCAATAAAAATCCGAATCTGACGTTAACAAGTTTAACGGTAATTAGCCCAAAGCGTTAACCTGCCTGATGTAATTCAATTCGCGCAGTCGCTACATCCTGCTCTTTCACCGAAGGCGATCCGATATTCCTGTAACTCGAGTATGTTGAAACCATTGCTGGAAAGTGTTCCGCTCTGCGGACCACTGCAGGTGTTACTTAATTAACTACTCAAACAAACGGTTTCACTCACATTGTTTTAGTCGGAGTAGCTGAGTGGATTTCAGGCTTTGCACACGGCCTATTACTTGCCAGGTATCAATCCAAGTTAATCCAACATAGTTTTACCATTAGATACATAAGAACTATATGTAACTTAAAATGTATTATATCATTTAATCCAATAAACATTTAAATATTACATCATAAGAAAAACACAAAAACACACAAAAAAAACACACACACAACCACATACATAAACTGAAATTAATCAAAAATACCGCCCCGAATCGTACCCGGTTCAAAGATTCCCATAATGCTAGCTGCGTTTCCCCTCTGAATAGATATGGAAATTCTTTGAACCAGGTACCACCCGGAGCACTGGGCATATCCTAAGCCCCTTAACCGGCGACCAATTTCCCCAATAAAAGTTTTAGCCTCTGGGCACCATGGCCCCGCTGTCTCAACGGCGAGCGGCACAAACTCGTAATTAGTTGTTAAAATTAAAACCATTAGATTATTAGAAGCGGTTCCGAAGAACTCTGACATCAGGGTGTGCATCGTCGATTGACAGTGTCACCTACACAAAATGATGAGTTTTACCATTTGCAATCTGAACAAGATATATCCATAGTAACCAATTTTAATATAGCACGGAAGATCCTCAGATTATTTATATATCACTGAAATAGTGGTAAGTCTAACCAATCAAATAGTAGTAATCCCGGATTCGCTCAACATGCGAAAACGCAATCAAAGCGAGCTTCCGTTGGGCTATCAAACTTCTTAGATGTAAAAGCTGACAACCTCTTCGTGGAAACGTTGTGAAATATTGGCGGGAAGCACGAAGGAGACCACGTTGCTTGCAGCATGTATGAGAACGCTGTGACATCATGTTTTGAGAATTGAGATTAAATGAATCAGTGCGCTTGCGTAACCTAACCGCAGTCTTAAACTACATGTTTATAAAGAGTAAATGTTTCACTTCTGCCTAGGTTTCGTGGTGTTGTGGTTATCAGCTTACTAGCTAGAAACCTTTGTTTAGTTGGTTCCAGTTTAGTTAGGACATTGCAGGCTTGAATCAGCTTTATTGATTGTCTGTCTAATAAAGATGATTCCGTGCTTCGGAAGGCATGTTAAGCCGTTGGTCCCGGCTGCCATCTGGTAGTCGTTAAAGGAACCACTGAAGAACTCTGACACCAGGGTGTGCGCATGTGTGAATGTGTATGGTTAGCCTTATAGTAACCGAGAAGATTGTTGCAACAATTTTAGATATAGGAAAATTATTACTTAAGTACGTGTATTGTAATAAAATGCTTAATTACTATTAAAGTAATAATGATTTATGATAGAATGTTGTTAGAAGTGACATAGCAATAAAATAGTGAAGGGCTAAAGTATCTTTAGAATTAAAGGCAATTAAGAATTGAAGGCCCTAATTGTGATATTTGTATAAAACGTATTTGTTTAATATTGCTCATCAATCGCGAGAAATGCAGACAATTGATTATCTATTGTTATGTTTCCCGATTGGTGCGCTTGGTAGTTGACTGGTACATATACACATGTAGGCCTTATACTTTTGATTTACTTCTTTTATAAAGATATAGAAAGGGGGTATAAAATTGTGGAGAAAAAGTTCATCACAACTTGTATTTTTTTTATCTTGATTAAAATACGTACGTCAGGTACATCTTTTATATCTATACCTTACAATGCTATTATAACCACACATATTACTATGAAAAGTCGCCACACGAGCTCAGAGAAGCTCTAGTTCTACCGAAATCGAACCTAGTGTGGCGTAAATCAATTTTTTATCGATGTAGGATATGCTTTGTTCCGTCTCTAATAAAATAAGCCGCTGCCGGTATTGCTGAAGGCTGTATTGGGAAGAAAAACATCAAAATTGATTATTACACCGCAGTCCTCCGCGGTACAAATACAATTTCGCGAAGTTCCCCCACTCGATTTTATTTGCAGACACGTTTTAAGGATTCCGTGCGTCGACAGATAAAAACGATCACTTTGTCGTCTCCTGTCAGCAAGGAGAGTTTTAATCTCTTTGCCTATCTGTCTGTCAAGTCAAGCCTTATTCTCAGAACTCGTGAAGGTATCAAGGGTACTGACATACTGTGCTGACCCCACATTAAATGGACTAAGGTAAAGGAAGAAGAAGGTTGAATGAAGGACCGCAGAGGTCCCTTGAAGCCACTAAGTCCACGTGATAAAAAGTGATATTATAGCAACTGAGTCAAAACCTGTTCCCCTATTATACATTATAGGGTACATATTACCCGTAGACCTATCAAAAGCTTGACATAACAATAAGTGAGGTCTTATTTCACAAAGAAAAGAAATATCTTAAGACTGTGGATTTGTAGTTAAATGTAAAAACCAAAACATTTTGTAGGGAACTCTCGGTGCGCGATTCTCGATGATCGGCATGAGCGTCGGTAAACAAGGTTTTTGTCCGGCATCAGGATATCGGCGCGGTCACACCTCACCGGAGTTTGGCAAAAACAAATGAAATGTCTAGACCAATCTCACGGCTCACGGTAACTCAATATCTAAATGTTCGATTAACACGTATCAGAAGTTTGACACGTATCAAAGGCCTGCACAAAAATCTTGAGTAAGCTATTTCGCAATCGGCTCTTTTAGGTGTATCTTCTTTATGAAAAGACTCACTGGAATTTACTCAATAACGGCTTTTCCCAGGGAAGCGTGTTTGCCCAATATCGTTGAATGTAATGTACCTAATACAAACAACTAGCCATTAATGCTGAACACAAACAGACACATTTACGCCGACGATCTGGCACTAACCTCCAAAGAGCAGTCCTTTGAGCTAGGTACTTGAAAGGAATCTAAGCGTTGCACTCGAGGCCTAAGTTCTTATTATACGCAGAATTCCTTGAAGCCTATCCCTGGAATACCCAATTCTGTGAATCTCATTTGCGCAAAAGAGCCTGGCGGATGCTGAAAATCTGATAGCGCGACGTGCCCATCAGTGAGTAATGGCGTTGCCCACTATTCCACTCCAAGCTATTTGGCGTAACCTTGGACAGAATATTAAACTTCAAGTAAAATTGTCTTAACACCAGACAGAAAGTTGTTACAAGACACGACACATGTCGGATCATACAGGTTGTCTAAAACCTAAACCAATAGGAAAGCTGTATGTAACTCCAGACATTTCATTTGTTTTTGCCCAACACTCGGAAATTTATTTGTGGTTGGTGTTGCTTTTTCCGGCCGTACGCAAAGACGTGGCCAGCTCCCTTGAGAGGGTCAATAAAAAGGTTCCTCAAACATTGATGAGCCGGTATGCTTTGTAAAAGAAGTGCTCCCATTGGCGAAGTCTTTTAATCCAGACTTAACATCTGGAACGAAACTTATCTAACATCCCTAATCCTGTCAGAGCATCTCCCCCTGGCCATGATCTACCTTGGCCGACATGATGTCTTTGAACAGACTCCGATCACAAGACGGCCGAAGCAAGAAAAAATCAGAAATCTCCTGTCCATGTGGACTGTGGTGCCACTCCTTAGACCATTACACACCTATAGTCTTGCCCTGCGTGGTCTACTACCAACTGCACACGCAAGGACCTTTACAATGCCACTGATATCAGTGACAGAGTTCTGGTCAACACAAATATAATTCGGCAGAGTCGACATGCTAAGAAGAAGAAAGGTAATATACCGAACTTTGTAATGCTGTATAAAAAAGTAAAAGCTTTCTTAAATTCAATCAACTTATTCATCGGATATGAATGATGTAGGATACCACACTACTAAATAGTGGGTAGTATTGCAGAAATACGCATGCTTGGAATGCGTAACCTTGGGTGATTCGAAGTCCAAGTGGTGTAGTTGGTACTGCACGCTAAGGGCTTTCGGTCTATGGTAGAATTCAAAGCCATATCCCTTAGGTGTCGAATTCTGCCTGTGGCAAGATCTTTATCATCACATATTTAAAATTTTAAGAAGAAACGCGTATGTAAATCCTGAATACATCTTCTGGTGAACTAAAGCCATAGTTGCATTGTCATGCTGCAAAAGAAACCACGGTTTGACTATAATTAAGTGGATGTTGACCGCTAGACCAAACCATCTTCACAAAAACGAAATATATTTTGTGGTGCTGGTGAATGACTACTAATGTAGTCAAAAATATGTAATGTCACGATTACGTCACTACAAAATAGGAATATAAAACTAGAAAACTTATTTAAATTTCTGAGATGACGTCACTATCGTAAAATGTTTTTGCATTTATCAGATTATAAACTCCTACGTTTTTTAATTGCAATTACTTGTTCGATAGCCTCCTCAACCTCAACTCCGACCTCAAGATATAAGCTCCCTTATAAAACTTACGAGCGCTTATCAGCAACATGCTTCGTATGTGTTTAAAAATATCAGCAACATGCTTCCTGCAAAGATTTATAGCAATAAAATCCCCCACATGCGAAATCTTTACTAGCGACCACAGGGTATAAAAATAGTATTTATTTCCAAGGGATTGAAAAAAATGTATACTGACCGGCCAGTTACATTCATTATATACAATCCTCCTTTTTGCTTCGTCGTATTCGGATAACAAGAAAAACTCTTTTAAAGTATTAATTTATCGTTTGTTTTATTTGCGCGTGTCAAAGGTACTTTATCTTTTGAGCTTATTTTTATTCATACTTAAGTATACGTGATACATATTATGTATCACGACTTTGTCCCTTGCGGGGTAGATAGAACCTAGGTCTATAAAACCTAAAACCCACGTTTAGCATGTTGCTGGGTGCATGTGTAGGTGGAAAACGGAATTAGAATAGTGCTGGGTTGCTGCATTATCACAACTTATAAAGGAGAAAAATAAAAAATATTTATATTTCCTTTTCCCCGTTTTTAACTACATTAAATTTCAACAACCTACAAAATATTTAAAAAATATTACATAGCTCAACAAAAAAAATTATACCTGTACTCTGGTTATAATAAGACACAATATATAAATTATGATAATTTTAAATTATTGGTAACATACTTTTGCGGTAAATTAATTCAACATTATAGAAATAAAATGAAATGAAAAATATTTACTGTAGAAACACAAACAAAAAAATACAACTAATAAAGGTTTTTTTTTTCTCAAACAGGAGATGAAAGGTAGAATGTGCCTTCGCGGGACTAACATTATACGCATAATACCTTTACTTTGGGTATCATACACTCCGTCGTTCCGCTTTGGATTCAAAATAATGCCCTCATCAAAAAAGTATTACGTTACTACCCTTGCGTCACAGTCTTCTTGGTTCCAAATATCGTAGGGACTGAACCATGTTAATAATCCATAGATAAAATAGTTTTCTGCTTACGAACTAAACAAATGTTCGTACGCGTATATTTTATAATATAATAAAAACCCTTTAATAATAATAAAAACCCTTTATTGCACATAGAAAAATAAAAACAAAAAATTACAAACTAAACTTAGTAGTAGGAAAATGCGCATAAGGCGGCCTTATCGCACAGCAATTTCTTCCAGGCAACCTTTTCTTTAACAAATCGCTTGAAATTAAAGCAGGTAGGTAGTGCGGGGTAGTAAAATACTATATTGCAAGGGATATATAATTACTTACTAAATACATATAAATATTAATAAACTTAAATGAATACAAATAAATTTAAATAAACCTACATATATTTAATACTTACAATGATACATAAATATATAACTTACACAGAGGGGAAAAATAAGACGACAGCAATCAGTAAGAAAATATCATAATAAAGATAAGAAATGTGATTTTACTTGAGTCTTAAAGCTGGCTAGCGTTTGAGCGCCCCGGATAGACAGTGGTAAGGAGTTCCAAAGACGAACGGCTCGAACAGGGAAAGAACGTGAGTAGAATTCCGTAGAATGCTGTGGAATTATTAAACGTAGATTTTCAGCACTAGGCAGAGGGCGTTGCTGTATATCTCTGTAAAAGGTAAAAAGCTTTTTTAAGTAGTTAGGCGAGGTCGGATTAAAAAGAATAGTATATAAAAGTGAAAGAGTATGCCAGTCTCGGCGAAGTCGAATCGGGAGCCACTTGAGTTGACTACGAAAGTGAGAAACATGGTCGTATTTACGAAGGCCATATATAAATCGAATGAAAAGATTTTGGAGACGCTCAAGTTTATTAAGTTGCTCCTCAGTAAGATCTAGATAGCATGTATCAGCGTAGTCAAGGATGGGGGAAAAGAAGGGAATGTGCAAGCATAATTTTGGTGTCCATAGGTAAAAATCTATTTAGTCTCCTTAATGAACTGTAAGCAACAAAGATTTTCCTACTAAGCTCTGACATTTGAGCAGTCCAAGAAAGAGTTTTGTCAAAGTGAAGGCCAAGATTGACACGGTCACAGTACTCAATGATAGTCCCATCAAACACTATTTGGGGTAGCTGAGCAAGATCTAATTGACTGAGAAGCCTGGAACTCCCTACAATAATACATTGAGTTTTGGACGGATTAACAACTAAGCCGTTATTTTTGCACCATATCGCGATGTGGCCCAGATCATTATTAATAGAAGTGATAGCAGCGGGCAATTTTTCAATATTGGCACTAGTATAAACTTGTAGATCATCTGCGTAAAGGTGGTAGGAAGACTGAAGTTGAGAAGTAATAGAATTTACAAATATTGAAAAAGAAGTGGTGATAAGACACCACCCTGTGGAACACCAGCAGATATCTGACACCAAGACGAGTAATGATCCTCAATGCAGATACGCTGCTGCCTCCCAGACAGGTACGATTTGAACCAACCGATTACTGTCGGAGATATGTTGAGAGAGTACAAAACACCCAGCAAAATGTCGACATCAACTGTATTAAAGGCATTGCTAAAATCCAGAAGTGTTAAGACAGTCAGCTGTTTGTTGTCCATTCCCAATCGAATGTCATCCGTAACCTTGATAAGAGCAGTAGTCGTACTGTGACCAGGACGGAAACCAGATTGAAGAGGATTGAGCAGGTTATTAACAGTAAGAAAGTAGTTGAGCTGCTGTTGAACCAGTCGCTCCAGGACTTTGGAAAGGAACGGGAGAATACATATGGGACGAAAATCAGTCAGAGCAGTAGGATTTGTCTTTTTAGGGAGTGGTGTGATATTGGCATTTTTCCATGCATATGGAAAAGCGCCTGTGGAAAGGGAGTTATTGAGGATTATAGTCAAGATAGGGAGAAGGATGTCGAGGATGGGTATGATCATTTTCCGACTAATACTATCGGTACCGACAGCATTCGAAGATATGGAACGTATACACTTCTCTACATCACAATCAGTAACCGGACTAAATACAAAATTAGGAATGTTAGGAATCGAAATAGAAGAAAGGGAGTTTAAAGTTTTTGTTTTAATGTTGTCATCAAGAGCAACAGAAGAGGAGAAATGCTGATTGAGATTTTCAAGATCTAAATTGTTTGGACTGTTGCTACGTGATTTTCCGACTCCTAATGTTTTTAGAAACCTCCAGATCTTTGATGGATCGCCGTTTTGTACAGATTGATGGATGTGGTGTCGTTGTGCCTCCCTACACACCTTGTTACAGTAATTACGTGCTCGTACATATTCATCACGATGTGCGTCAGGATTATTTTTAAACTTTGTTTTGGCTTTATTCTTTTTTGCTTGGATAAGCCTAATTTCGTCTGTTAGCCAAGGCGCAGGAAGATACTTTAGTCTAACTGGACGCAGTGGAGCATGTCGGTCATAAAGATCTAGTAAAATATTATTGTAATATACTTAGCTATTGGCCGCGGCTCCGCCCTAAGGTAGATCCCTCAGGAACAGTGGATTTTCATCGCAATTCGTATAATAATTAAAGCGTAAAGTGGTAACCAGACAAGGTTACTTTCGCATTTATAATATTAATGTAGGGTTCGGAATCAAACTCTTTCTTCTTAAAAAGCTGTAAATATATTTTTGAACAGATATTCACAATCGTAACAGAGCGCGCGTGCGACGTCGTATTTTCCCTGCTTAGCTCTCTTTCCTTCGTTCATTCATTCATTCTGGCTTCATTCTTTCCTTTCATTCGGTCATATCTGCGTTACAATCCATACTTACTTTATTTTTTTTTATTTTTTTTTTTATGTATATCCGACGGCAAACGAGCAGACGAGCCACCTGATGGAAAGTGGTCACCGTCGCCCATGGACATCTGCAACACCAGAGGAGCTGCTGATGCGTTGCCGACTCTTAAGATACCTGTAAACACGCCTTTTGAAGGACCTCAAGTCATAGCACACAGGGAAAACCTCGGGAGGGAGTCCATTCCACAATCTTGCTGTACGAGGAAAAAAACCACGTGACGCTCTGACATTTTTGGAGACCCAAGTGTCAAGGATGTGGGGATGGACTTTACTCCTGTGGCGAGCGGTGCGGTGGTAGAAAGGTGACGGTGGCACCAATTCAAAAAGTTCTTCAGAACACTCCCCATAGTATAGACGGTAAAATACACACAGAGAGCCAACGTCTCTCCGTAGACCGAGGGTGTCTAAATCGTCTGTGAGTGTGGGATCGTCGATAATACGAATTGCCCGGCGTTGGATGGAATCAAGAGGAAGGAGTTGGTATTGAGGTGCACCAGACCAGATATGAGAGCAGTACTCCATGTGGGGCCGGACTTGAGCTTTATATAATAAAAGTCTATGACCCGGAGTGAAATACTGCCTCGCTCTATTGAGCACCCCAAGTTTTTTAGAAGCCATTTTGGCTTTACCTTCCAGATGACTCCGGAATTGGACCTCCTTCGTAATATCGACGCCAAGGATCCCAATACTCTTAGAAATGGTAAGAGAGGTGTCCCGAAACTTCGGTGCTATGTTAAATGGGGTCTTCTTAGCGGAAAACACGCAGACTTGTGTCTTAGTAGGGTTGAATTGAACTAGGTTTAGTTTACCCCATTCAGAGACCTGTTCCAGAGAGGTCTCAATGTCAGACACAAGTCTCTTTCTGTTCTCCTCCACCTGTGTTTGAGGGATATTTGCACGACCTGCATAATGTGCATCACCCGTACTGTCGTCTGCATAGCAATGGATGCTACTAGTGTTAAGCATGTCGTTGATGTGCAAAAGAAACAGCGTAGGTGATAAAACAGATCCTTGGGGGACGCCAGCATTGATGGGCATGATATCGGAGCATAATCCGTCTACAACGACCTGAATGCTTCGCCCAGATAAGAAACTAGCGACCCACAAGCATAGTCCCTCAGGAAGCCCGAAAGATGGTAACTTCGCGAGAAGAGCCTTATGCCAGACCCGGTCAAAAGCCTTTGTGACATCTAGACTAAATGCCAGTGCTTCTCCCTTGCTCTCGATGGCGGCTGCCCATCGGTGCGTTAAGTACACAAGAAGATCACCAGCACTACGCCCGTGGCGGAACCCGTATTGACGGTCACTAATTAGCTGATGATCTTCAAGGTAACCAAGGAGCTGGATGTTTATCACACGCTCCATCACCTTAGAGAGCAGGGAGGTTATCGCAATAGGCCGATAGTTAGACGGGTCTGTGCGGTCACCCTTTTTAGGAATAGGGTGAACGTAGGCTTCTTTCCACGAAGACGGGACTTTTCTTGAGGTGTAAGACAGCGAGAATAGGCGTGCTAACACCGGAGCCAACTCAGGTGCACATGTTTTGAGCACAATTGCTGGAATGCCATCAGGCCCGCTGGACTTCCTGACGTCGAGGGAAAACAGATGCGTTCCTACATTAATAATATGCATTTCAAAACCAATTAGGTAGCAATCATTAATTAAGAAAATAAAATTCTTTAATTATAAATGAAACAGCCTCATTAGTTATAATTTCACGTACATGTATGGCATCCCGTACCGAAACGAGCATTTTCCGTCTATATTTTCGCATCCATCATACACGAACGACTTCGAGCCAAATATGTACATAGCTCTATGTTGGCACTAAGAGCAATCGCTTCGTTTACGGTCAATCCAATTAATTTGATCTGCTTTGTATGATTAGAAAGTTCTCAAAATCATTTGTTCTAGTCTGATTTATTGACTGCTGAGAGCAGCGGCGTTTTTTTTATTTAAAACCTTCATTACATACAAGTAATTTGCGGACTTAAAGCCGTAGGCTTTATCTACCAGTCAACCAACAGGTGATGCCTGAATCCATTCTTCAGCTTTTTTTTGCAATTACTTATACATTTTGTTCTCGGTATGAGTTTGTCATGATTTTATTTTTATTATTTAACTATAAACTAACATACAAAAATACATAAATACCAAATATTGATACATACATTGTATATAAATACTATTTACATAAATAATTTTTCAAATACTCTTCGTTATGTCATTAATTAAGATAATATGCGCGTACTGCGTTTTTAAATGTCAGACGACTGCGTGCCTTGTGTTAGGGTAGGGTGCGCTTGGGCAACCGCCCAGGGCGCTGGATACAGAAGGGGCGCCCCCACCAAGCAAGGAAGGCACGTTAAGCCGTTAGGCCGATGCGGCAGAAAGGTCCCGGCTGTCATTATTGATGGCAGTCAAGTCAGCAATGGCCAGAAGTTTTTGATAGATTTGAAATATATACTGTCATCAAGTAATCGATTAATATTATCCGATGACTAGTCGACAATCTTCCGGTCATTGATTACACGTTCATTAATAATTAACAAGTATTCGTAACTATGACATATAATTTAACCTTATCAACTAAATCCATAGGTAAGTATAATAAACTTAATGACACACAAATCTTACTTTTTTGTCAGAGACATATCACACAAATTGGGCTAGCCCCACAGTAAGTTGTGAACTTGTGTCTTAGGATACTAACTCGACGGTACTATATTTTATACATATATATATATATATATATATATAAACATCCAAGACCCAGGTCAATCTGAAAAAGATCGATTTCCATCTTGACCTGACTGGGGATCGAACACGGGAATCCTCGTGTCGCAGGCTGGCGTGTTAACCACTGCGCCACGCGCCACAGAGCTTGCCAAAATATATAGAATGCTTAAAACCCTAGATATCCGTATACCTATATAACTATTCTATTATTTAGGTAGGTACGTACTTTAAATTTTAAAGCACCTGTTTATTGTTAACATTAAGGATTTACGACGCAGTGGTACAGTCGCTAGAAAAAATACGTTATCATTGTGCCATTTGTCACGTCCGCCAAATGTCAATGTCAAATGGTAATGCAACAGTGAGATAGTAGCCACCTTGGAATTACCTAGGCTGTTAGGGAAACGATGTTGAAAAAATAAAACAGTTTGCAAACAACAAAAAGAATACTAGGAGTTTTCTGGCTCCGTTCTCCTGTGATACGATAGAGGATGATAGTTTAATTCCAATAGATAATATATATCAATTTACTATATTTAGCCGTGCTATTGCAAAAGACCTTAACATGGCAGACGTCAACAGACAGACAATATAAAATCGTATCTTGTGGCGAAACGTACGAGGAAAGCTGACCCCAAAGGGACTAAAACCAGGCATGAATGGGATACAGTCATGGGAGAAGAAGAATATAAATATTAAAATGACTAGCTATTTCCTGCGACTTCGTTCACATAGTTTTCGGTTTGATCACATAGTCCCCCGAGCCCCCGGGTAAGATCCCCGGAACTAGGAGTCTGAAGCATCTCAGGTGAGGTGAGGATGTAACCTGGAACACGCTTAGATGACACTGACATCAATTAGTCACACTAACAGTCTATCCGTACCCACGGTTAGACTCCGTTTTTCGTAAAGTTCATTATTCAGTTTATTATGACCTCTCTGGCCTTCCACCTATAAACGTCAAATGTCAAAAGTGCTAATATCTAGTAGACACTGACGTTTTACATTTTTAAAAGAGGGCCATTCACGTCGTATTTAATTTTATAATATTATACGTTACGTATGTTATTATTAAACAAGAGGATAAACAATAATAAGCGCAGTGATCTTACACGTTACTGATTGTACCCCAATCAAAGGCGACCCTATAATGCCAGCAGTCAAGTTTCAACTTAGGAAACAGCACGAACGCTACGCCAGGACGTGCCTTCCGCCAGCTCCGAGTCAAGGATTGTTTGGATTCCAAGCTCGGAGCCGATATGTCGGTCACTGCCCCTAATTATGTCAAATGTCAACAAATAATTATATACGTGACCAGCGCTGCGGCATGTGCAAACAGAACACTTACGGCATTCATTTGTTTTGATAGTCCAAAACTGGAGGTTTATTCGCCGGTGTTTTTTCATTTCTTATGAGAAGTTCCTTATCGTTAAAGTTGAGTTGATTGTTGGATTTGTTGGTTGTTTTTCAAAATTAAGTTCCAAACTTCTCAGATGCTCCTCTTGTTTTACTTGCTTGATGAGAGTCTTTCACCGTGCCTCTTCCCACATATCGTATTATTTTGGATGGGCCCTCTGAATCTCTCAATATGTTGCCGTTATTAGCTCATGTTATTCTGCAGGTATGATCGTCTTTGTTCTAAGCAGGTTTCCCATCGGGTTGCTTTTGGGCATCTTATTTGTTGTTAACGTTAATTTTAGGCATAGTTTTTCTTACTGAGTGATTGTCGTCTATGTCCCAACCTACGAAGTGGCGCCGAAAATACACACCACGAAATTGACGGTCCGATAAACAATAATAGAAATTACAATGTCTAATGGCCCTGTCAATAAGATGGTGTTTATTTTGTGGTTAAACTATATTTTTAGTGATTCTCATAACTACTAGGTCACGAACTTGATAATAAAATAAAATGTAAGGAAGTTTATTACGCTTAAATAGGTTTATGACATGTTTTAAAGTTTGTACTTGAGTTTTTATTTGGCAAGTTAAATGTCTTACGTCTCTATGTTGCGATCGCGTTGTTTCTTTTCTTATTAACCACAAATGGTTTATGGTATATAGGAGCCGTTTAAGTGTTACGTCAGCAGCATATAATCAAAAGCAAAACTAAGAAAAACTCTTCCCCGTTCCAAAGTTACAAAAACATTAGTATAATTTTCTATATTGGCGGAATTAAAAGACTTGGCGGAGATTACACGAGATTTATTTAGGAACAGTACATCACCGTAACAGATCAAGCCAAGAGAGAGTAGTCCAGTTTGACATTTTGACGTATTGCAGACTAAGCGACAGAAGACGTTTTAACGACTTTTGACGTTTTTAGCGTTCATATCTTTATACATATTAGTTTCAACAATCACCGCGCAAGCTACCCCGTCGCCATGTCATCATAAGACAAGAAAGACCCTCTTTCACTGCTTGCGTAGTATTTGAATGACCCCTAATCCTCTACACCGTGCTCATTTTAAGATATTTGTAATACGTTCAATTTATGTGTATACAAGAGCTCCCCTTTTGACCTACTACGTTCCTTTCATCACGTCTTGCCATCTCAAGTATTCAAACCCTTAAGGGATCGTCGACCGACCTCTCAAAGCCAGGTCGAGTGAGAAACTGTGTCATCGCATTTTAAGAGGTTAGGTACGTGCAATACGTCTGCTCCACAGAAACGTTGTTTGGTTATACCTAGATACTAGATAACGTTTACTATAAATAAACTGCATATTTCAGATAATGTAGACACATTATCTGAAATATGCAGTTTATTTATAATACTAAAATTTATATTACTATAACGGATAGAATTAGAAGACGTAAATTCTATTCGTTATAGTCTTCGATCAATGGTGATCGAAGGGTAATATAATTTTTAGTATCGACGTTATTAGATGATAGTATAAAAGCTTACTATTTAGAAAAATAATAAAAATCACATACTATTCCTACGCAAGATAACCAGCGTGACTCTGTAACGATATCACTCCAAGAAATATCAAGTAATCATGTCTCGGCAAAACCTTGCCCCTGGAGAATGAACGCAAAACATCGGCATTGTCCTCGCCTACTTATTATGTCTCTCAGCATCTGAAACGCGCCACAGTCGTGAACGCACCTCAGTGAAAGGTGATTTGAACTTTATTGTTCATCATTGCACAAGCTCACTGACCGCTCTAGCTTTGCTGTTTCTGCATGTCCAAACTCACTTTCGATTGTAAATTAGCTTTTGTTAGGTCACTTGTAATAGAGTGAAAGGTGCACAGCAGAACTGAACTAAGTATAGCAATCATACCATGATAGCTTCGAATGCACCACAAAACAGGAGGCGTGATTCACTTGTTTTAAATGGCTCGACCTCAGCAACTCGCTTTCTTTGACCTGTTAGAAATCGTGGTCAGTTCGACCGTCGCACTCCGTCTTTGCCTCTTATGGTGCCTTGTTACGTTACCTAACTTCCTAACTTTGCTTTTGCACCTTGACTAGAGCTTAAGGAATAATCCCCTTATGATTCGTAAGTTATCGAAGGTTTATAAAACAAATTGACCTTAGTTTTGGTAAGGCTACTCTTTGCTTTTTCAATCTGACTGTACTGTGATGACAAGACGGATGCAGTAAAATATTAATTATTCCAAAACATCGTTTCATAGTTTCCTCTAAAGTCCGGTCTATTATAGGTATTTATTCTACAACCTACGTTCATCAGGAAGAATGAGAAAATAATTTTTCAAATAGGTCCAGTAGTTTCGGAGTCTATTTAATGCAATCAAATCTTTCCTCTTTATAATATTAGTGTAGATAGTGTCGATTAGTGATATAGAAAAATGCGACATTCTTCATAGATCCATATTTACTTAAATTCATAGATTTTCTTTTAATTTATTCTGTGTTTATTATATAACATTTAGTCATGTTTTTTAAATTAAATTTGTGACAAATATGAGTGAATAATGTTACATTTTCAATATGTAAAGTAAACTGTAAATATCTAGAAAAATACTATACCCGCTTCTTCGGTGTCATGGTTACTTACTTTACTCCCCATGATCCATAGTTTCCGACATGATTTTATTCTTTTCTATCTTCTTGCAGTTTATCTGAAAAACCTATGAATGAATAGGAAATCCATAGCAACGTAATAGTTTTTCTAATTCAATGCGTAAATATAAAATATAGTAAACGATATAAAGTACCGGGTATTTTTCACCCATTGATGCTATGGTTAAGTTTGTGGTCCAACAAACCATGCAGTTCTTTTCAAGAAAAGAAACACTCACATACCTTTTTTCTACGTATCTTAGCGATTTTCATGCAAACATTTGCAAGTCGCTAAGATACGTAGAAAAAAGTTATGTGAGTGTTTATTACCCCTGTGGTATTTATTTTTTACCAGTAGCGTCGAACCTCCGGTTAAGACGTCTTACCTAATCGTGCGGAATTTATAGTTCACGAATAAAATAACAAAGAGCATTGAGCTGGCATTTCATTTCGATTGCCTTCCAGGCGATAAGAAATTCCTCAGTCGAAGTAAGTGAACGGATGAATAGGGTTTCTCATAATAGGAGTGGCCGAAGAAATTCGCGGCACGCATTCTTATCTCCGCCGGTGATAAGATACGGGATATCTAATAGACGTGCTTAAGAAATGTGTTTACAATGTCTTCTTTGCTCTGTGTCCATATGGTAAATACTCGAGATGAGCAAATAAAACAACGCTTAACAAGCGGTGTGCTTACTTAGTTTTCATTACCATTCGCGGGGTACATGTCGCGTAAATATTAAGTTTTATAAATATTTAGAAGCTTCTTTGTTGCTTATGGTAATATTGTCTTGTTTATTATTGCCTACTTAGTTACCTACTTCTCATAATATTGAAAAATGTTGACGACATGTTTTACTTCATGAAGTTGTCTTATTCCCAAAAAGAAATCATATTGTATTGCAAATATTCCTTTTCAAAATTTAGACTACCATGTATTTTAAAATATTAGTTAGTAAACATTTAAAATCTTTAAGTTAAATCGGAACATGTCCTAAATAGTTCTGAATAAACAAACAATGAATAGGTAAATTAAATAAAAAAGGAGACTTTAAAGAAAGAACAACATTTTGCTACGCCAATTTCAATGAAATAAAAATAAATCTCAAAGGTGTCATTGAAGAGCTCACTGTAATTTGCAAGGACTGAGGATCCAGTGAAAAGTAACAAGAATACTGGGAATATTGCGAATTTTAAAGGCTGCCCGAGGCGTAGGGCGGTGTACGAGAGCCGGGAAAACAAAAACAGTAGAGCCTGAATATTTGGTATCGGGAGCGCGAGGGTGGAGGCGCGGGCGTAGGACGCCGGTCGGCAGTTTACTCTCAGCTGGCGAACGAACCGCGCGCACGGAGTGTCCTCCCATACACACAGTACTGCGGCACGCACCAAAAACAATAAATCTCAATCACTTCACAGCATCAGCCCCAACGAAGCATTGAAGATTTTGAACAACTCTTGAAAATCGACGATGCCGGTCGAAACGAAAATCAGCTTCTCTGGTGAGTTCTGTTCGTGAATATTTCCCAAATTCAACAGTGATAACGATATAAAAAAATTGGACTTCCCTATATTTCTTATTATTATATTTATAATAATAAACTTCCCATTTTTATTATACTAAATAATTTTAAAAGTATATTCTGTTTTGTATACCGTGAAATGTACATACAATAGAATCACACAACAGGTGTTATCATTACTTATTTTCATTAACATAAGAACAGAGTGGTGCTAGAATATTCATCAGTATAATCAAGTGGTTTAAGCAATGTGATCCACCATGAAGCCTGGTTTCTACGTAACTGGCATTTTGCTAATGCTAATAACAGTAACAAACAATGTTAACTAGAGACCGCTGAATGATTAGGAAAAGCAACAATGCCTATGTTGAAATCAGTTATCAGGACACATAATACGGCAGAAACGGGCCTTGGCCATCCAGTGTATCAGTTACATACAATAACCGGCATTTAACAATGAATTAGCTAGTCGCTATACTTAGCCTCGATCTGGCTGAATTTATTACGAAAGAGACGTAACACAGTACTTTAGAATTATATTAAAATGCACTGTGAAATATCTTTATATAAATTAATAACTTATATTCAACCGAAAAGCTACATATTAGTATAAATCATATTAAATGTTATATTAATTGAATGTTTCCTTTTAATGTATCGAACGTCTGTTCAACTGAAAATAATTGTATATTCAATCAAATTTGCCTTTTGCATTCGACTGTGTTGCATTACATTACAATCAATTTCATAAATTCATGAGAGACAGAAGCCAACTCACATAAATCGATATTTTATACAAGTCACATTTTTAAATGACCGACTTGTTAGGTAAACAGTTGCTTTGAGAGAAATATGCCATAAAAATCTTTGTGTTTTGTGTGTAAATGCTAAAATATTCTAACCTCAATACGGCTGATTTAAATATTTAAATTGCTACTTACGTGGTCTAGATCGTGAGTTGACACTTGGCTAGCATGATCTCATAAATCATTATCAGAAATACCTATTTTGAGCACAAAGATTTCGTTTTGTCCAAATCGTACGTTATTTTTACATATTTATATTCAGAGGTATACGCTCCACTTAAGATTAATCAGATGTCGCATGGCTGGTTTTCTAAACATCTCCTTTATTTTAAGAAAATATCAATATCAAGCCGTTATTACCATTTTGATTTTAACTTTTAATAAAACTCTATCTTTTTAACATATTTTGCTGGTAAAGATGTTAGGCCATGTCTATAAATTTCTACTTAATATGATTTTTATGTTTAGGTAAATTTAAATTAATTTATGCCTTTCCCGGCCAAATACAGCTTGAAGATGAATATGAAAGTTATACTTATACTAATGACATAGATCTACTATTGCTAAACCTCTTGAAGATTTAATGCTTAGAAGGAGATAAATACTACGTACATTGTATGCTTATTGCTTAGATTTTTCTAAGCTACGTCACCTTAAGAACTGTTAAGGAAAAATTACATTCTTCGTTTGTTACTTAGCTTTGACCTCCTTCATCACATAAAGTAGTTAACATTAGTATTGCGTAACATTTCAGATATTTTTAAGGTTAAAAATAAATGAGGATGGGCGTCGATGCCTCCCTGACAGGCTACCACCCCAAACTTGCCCTTGCACCCTCGCAAGGCCGTGAAACACGACCTACCAAATAACTCATTCATGTTTAATTTATCTAATAATCACTTTTTGCCTAGTAATATATGGGCACTCGTAAATTCAAATAAATCGATTTATTAAATCAAATGACTTTATAAGTTCCTATTCAAGTTGGTTTTTCTAGCGGTCTGTCATCGCCATTATACCTTGGTGGTCGTCATTACTTTGCTGTCGTCTATTCTCAGACGTTCACCGTGACCCCTGAACCAGTGCTCTAACAATCCTCGGATCTCGCACTATTTCTACTACTGCAATGGTGGTCAGCATATGTATCCTTGTTTGGTTTGCAGAAACAAGCGACACGTAACTGCATCCTGACCTTGTTCGGGCCCCATACAAAGGAAATACGATAATTGTCATGTTAAATTGTAAATCATTGGTGACCGAGCACGTTCACAGGCTTGCAACGCGATTCTAGAATACCTATTTCCTTTTATTATCTTTTCGAGATATCCAGTCATATTGTATTTTAATTGAACAAGCTGTTTTTTCTTAAAAAATCATTTATAAACTTAAAAACCTGATGTTCATAACAAGGCCTTTGCATTTTCCGTAAACACCGATTGACGTAACCACTGAATTCTTGTCTATCCGGAAGCTTTCCTCCACCCCATTTTCTATTACACTAGCGAGCGTGTTACAGAAATGTTATCATAAATGAACACGCTACTGGAGCTATTGTTTTGCAAATTTCAGAATTAACGTGCAAATAAATTCCGTTCTATTTATCTATGTCTAGTCGCCACTTAATGGTACTAGTTGCGTAATTCTTTGTTTCTTGGTTATTTTCTATCGTCGTGGCGTGACACACGACATGTTTGTCACTTATGGCGAACTGTTCAGTCAATAATAGCAGCTATTGGCTGCTTAAACATTAAAATCATGTGATGCGATAACATTTTTACTTACGCGGCGTTGAAGGCCACTCATGACTAGTATTTTGTAATCCCACCGTAATGGTGAGTAATTAAAACCTTCCATTTGGACTAGAACCGAAACATTTATTTTGTTTGTAAAAAATCCAAAAGTAATGTCAACCTAGCAACTTCCTGCGACTTGGCCTTATCAGAGATGTGCGCTCCACGTTGAAATTGCTCAATTACCTGAGTTAGCATTGTTGTCAGTCAACCGCAGCAATATTGCATGGCAGGTGTGACCTGAAGACTTGCCATCAGCTTTATTGCGATTCCGTAAACGCTAGTGATGTTAAACTTTAAAAGTGATGTGTTCCAACTTTTAGAAATTCAGCTCGACCTAAAGTAAGTATCCAGTGTATGGTAGGCTTTCCGTAGAAGCCTTTACGTGACTGGACACATAATGATCAAGTAGCGTCTATCACGCACTTAGCCACTTACTTGTGTGAGGTCACAGACAGTGACCAAATCCATACGTTAAAAGAGGTAAATATTGTTTGTTTATGTCGCGATATTATATAATCTGGAGCATATACCTAGTTAGTGATGAATTAATTCTTATTCTAGAAACGTTATCCTCGGTTTCGAATTTATTGCTCGTATTGTTTTTGTCACCACAGTAAATCAATCATACGCGATGCCACCTTGAACTACGGTTTTGATTTCTTGATAGAGATTCTCCTCGAGCGTATCGAACCGAGCCGAACATGTCAGTAATCAATCGTCGATCGATATCTCATATTACATAAAAGTTTTATTACAAAATTAAGATGTTACCTAAAAACACGGATGGATGGATCCGGAGCTCGTTACACCCACTCAGGGGCCGTAATGACAAATGACTCAATGGTTCTCTGCGGCACTGGGGCACCGTGTATCAACGAGCATTTGACCGTATCCTCTTCCACCAGCTTCTATTTAATTCCATGTCCTGATGTTACGAGTACCTTCCTTTTGCGTAATATAAAGGATGCAGGACTATATTCTAGTTGTTTCCCAATATTGTCAGGATACTCAACATGCGCCTCACGTGGCACCCTTCAACCTGTGTGGTACACCTGTTTACATAATTTAATGTTCATTATTTTAAATTGCCTCAGTGGAAGCGTGCATCAATCACTTGACCAGTTTTTTGCGCTATTACGCGGCGCCACTTGATGTAGGAACGTGGTGACTTGTCTCCGATTCAGCGTTTAATGCATCATAACATAAATTCAATTTTTAGAAATTTTTATAGTCTTAAAAGAGATATGTAATTGAGTTGAGAGTTAGAGAGAGGGATAGCTTCTGCAGTGGAAAAGGTTCCAAAATTAGGTTAAATTCTGTCTTTGATCATTAATTCTGTACTTAGACAATTCATGTAAACCAAGTATTCTTTCGTATAATACTTGTTCTTTTTAGGTATAATCCTAGTATGACCAAACCACTGCAGCGCATCCGGCATGTTTGTGAAGGCACGTGTTGATGGTTTCCATTTCTTGATCTTCATGCCATCATGCACCAAAGAGGTGTCCATGATGTATCGCGTCAGTAGCAGCAACAACTGCATCCTGAAGGTGGTGCCAGTGGATTATAGTGTCCTATTGTTAAACACTGAATTTCTGTATTGTTGAAATTAACGAACATTTATAATAGGTGTGCTCGTTCACGTAGAACTACGGATATACAGTAAATCTAAATCTGCATTTTTTAATTTTAACCTTTCCACTAAGATAGAAATAAGCAATATTATTCACCACAATGGATCTTCTAGTCTGATAAATATATTAGATTAAAGTATTTAGTATAATTTTACCTAGTGGAATATTATTAAAGTTCCCTTTAAAGATACTTACTACAAAGAATTATAATAATGATGTGATTGTTGTCATTTAAAACTATATTTTCTTTGAGTTGCATGAAAAGGAAGGTTTATTTCCGTACTCATTATTATATTTATTACCTATTGTTTACATTTAAGTACGAGTTGAACAAAATTATTGATTGCAAGTACGGGTATAATGAAGGTAATAACATAGAAAATTACAGTAGTAACTTTGTACTTATATTATTGAACTAACAAATAATTCTGGAATATTGCCCAAACATAGTCGCGGTTCGAGCTGTATAATACTTACTTTTATAGAGATGTTCTTATTTATAGCTGTTAGCGCTGGCACCGGCCCGTCTAGACCAAGATCAACCCATTTATTGCAGGGTATTTCTCCCATCCACCCGTCCAAGTCAGCCATTTCTTTTAGTGCCCGCAGTGCGTTACGTCCAAAAAAGTCTTCATGTAACCACATTATTTGCCAGCTATTTCTCCATTCCATAATCTAATAAGCGCTTTCCTTCAATAATTTGCTCTGCTTTCTAATCTTGATTGTGAGTGTTATACAGCCGATAATAACGAGCGAATGGACTCGCTTATCTAGCCGGGATTTATAACCACAATCTGGGCGTCTCGGCTGATTATCAAAGCATCACGCACAAAATTGAGTAATAGCGTGACCCGTAATCGGATGAACTGGAGCACACTGATAAATTGTTAGAAGCAAACAATTTATGAGGACAGACTCTAATCCGGAGAGGCTTTAAGGGCTCTGATAAATTATCAATCGGCTTATGATGCCTGTTAAAAGGAAGGATGACTCAAGTACTAGCAATATCGTTACAAGTTTCGCACGCTATTGCAAATTGGAATGACTACAATCTGCGATGTAGCTATTGGTAACAAAGCCATAATCTGGTATTGTACATAGTAGCAGATTGCTATAAATATGCCCACCTGAATCTCGGCGCATTAGCACGCAGAGGCGTCGACTCTATATTCCGTCCACAATCACCATACGCACAAGTTCACCTTAGCATCAATTAACAACCATTTATAGTGTGACAAACCGCCCTCGCAAATTATTGTCGATATTAAATTAGTCAAAAGCTATAAAATAAGCATTCTATAGCTGACAGTTAAGTAGATCCACCATTCTAATATATGAAAAGATGTTTCTTTTGTTCGTCACGCTTTACATAGTCGTATGGCGTTTTAGTTACGAAATCGCTCAAAATCGTTTAAATCTGCGTTCGGTAGTTTTCTTTTGTATGTGTATGCATTTTCATATCAAATGATTTAATAAAGAAACATTAATTCTTTACTCAACTATCTTGTGATTTCAACTTTATTAAACGCTCGTGTAATACAACGCTTGACCGGATCTCCTATTGTAATATCTGTTACGGGAAAAATCAACCATTATCATTGGGTTTGTTAGTGATAAAGTTTCATAATTTTTTTTATCCCAGTATAGAAAATATCTAACTTTGACTACATATCACATTACTTTATGTTGTGTGTGAGTAAATAGTGAGCGATATAATTAATTTTTTTCTATATCTTATCTAGTACTTAGATATAAAATGATTCATAGAATTACGAATTTTGCAAAGTACTTAGTTATTTATAGCTAAAACACAGTGATAAACATTGTTAACATTTAGCGAATAATGAATTCGTCAATGTTATACACATTAAGTCTGTGAATGCGTATTCTTAAAACGAGAATTTAATATCGTTCTAATCGGATTTATGTGTAATCAAAATTTACCAGAACCAGCAATGGCGGCACTCAGGTGTTAATGGTTTTAAACAGTCGCACTTACGTCAGTCAAGTCGCCAAGTTCAAGGTGACATCCAGTTGGGGAACTCCATGTCACTGAAACAGTAATTTAATAACGTGAATTAAGATTTACTGCGCAGCAAATTTTCGGAGAGGTGACTTCGAATAAGAGTGATTTTTTTATCTCAAAAGTATCACAAATCGCTATGTTTTTCTCAATCGCTGTTTGCTGCCTTTTCACATTGTGTGAAATTCAAATTTCGTATACAGTTTGTACTGTCTTCTCCCTCGTAATCAAACGCTTTTGTTATTCAATAATATGCCATTTTATTTGCGTTGCTTCAGAATATTCTACAGTGTACTCATCAAATAAACGTTTTAGAATTGTGTGCACAGTTGGTTACAGCGGCTCGTCATCTCTACCTATTTATTGTTGTGTCGAGCGAAAAGCGTGCAACACTGCTGAATCACTGTGTTTACCTGCTAGTGCAAACTCGGCTTACATTTACATGTGGCTAGGTTCTCCACCATCCACAGTCCACAGATAATGAGGTCCTTACACGACGTTGATGTCACCTTTTCAAATACAAAGCGATAGGCATCTTTGTCTCGAAATTAGCTTTGTTTCTTTTAAACATTTCTGACTTATTTGTAGTGTAGCAAAGACGTACGTAATTGTTCGTAAATATCACAAATTATGTCAAATTTTATGATGCATTGGTGCGGATATAAACCAGAAGTCAGAAACGGGTAGTAAATATTTCACTAACGATATCCTTAAATCTTAGTGTATATAGATATTAAGTGTATTCCTCTTGAATCTTACAATTTTTTCACGCCGATCGACGGACGAGAAATTTCGCTACTAGTTTTATGGAAATTCCAAACAAAAGATTTTTACTTACCAATCTTTATTACAAATATTTCAAAATTGGGAGCTATCTCTCAGAAATCTTTACGGCCGCCAAGGTGGCACCAACCTGTAATCTGTGAAATCATCGTAAAAGATCATCATGGGTAAAAGTTTCCATTCCATTTAAAGTTTGTTCAGCAACTGCAGTTAAATTAGCCATCCATGCAATCTCCTCGTTATTGGATGCATTTATCATCCTGAGATAACAATCTGCGCGGCGTTACTGCAAGCGTGAGAAGCGAACATTTTATACCTCGCAACACAAATAATTCGTGACTCCGGACGGAATATTTACATGACTTTAGATATATTCCTACCAAAGATTTGTGTTCAACCCTAAACTAGATCCTTATGAAATTGCCAATTTCTACCTTAGAGATAATGTCACCAAAGATTATGTTCTCAGATTCCACTGAAATTACCTCCCACTAGACTTTGTGTACTGTAATTTGTTTCTTGCCTTTATGGTGTGCTCCGTAATCAGCTTTTATCTACATAATTCTCGTGGTATTCTAGATTACAGTTATTAGGTACTCGCTTTGTTTATTGATGTCAATGATAATATAAACACCGATATTCCATTCGAGCGAGCTAATAATATATAACATTGATCTATTTTCTGCTACAACTTGAGTAAATAAGTTTTCTCTTGAGTTAGCTATGTTATCACAGTTAATTTGCAAAGATTCATCATCATCTACTGATTTGATGTGATATCAGCATCCAATTACAATTCATGAATGTTATTAAACCGGTATAATATTAACGGCATATTTTCCTTGTTATCATCTCGAATATCATCAGATTCATCATAAACAAAATAATCATGATTGTCATATAAGAGGTTGTTATGAATTACAATTTATGAAAAAAATATTAACGTAGTTACATAAGTTCCACTAGAAACCTAACCCCACGAATAACATTTTTGCTAGTGAACTTCTTCTTTACATAATGTAGCCTAAAGAGACTAAATCTATTATTGTAGTAGGTAAATCTATTTCACATCGCTTCCGTTAACGATACCCCGCCAATATTACCTTTTTGGAAGCGATGGAATTCGATTATCGACAGTTGTTTGACTTTCATTAACCATATACGACATTTTAAATTAATTTCTTTGGGAAAGTTAAATGGTTGTTGTTTTTTCTCATCGATATTCTTAGCGTGCCTTTACTTTTGGATTAATTATGATCATTTAGCGGGTGTGACGACGTGCTGTTAGCATGCCCGATGCGGTGTTGCGCGACTCATTAAGGCCCATTATCGTATGGTGGCGAGACGTGGCCGGATTGTCGATTGAATTTCAGGCCATGATTGGCCCTAAAGGGCAGCAACGTCAATCATCGCTAGATCTTGAATTATTCAGTCGATCCCAGCGATTTATTGCAAATAATTTGACGCATTTATTATCACAAAGCAGTACGTATGGTAATATTGTGATAGGAATGCTTGATGTTTTTCTAATTAACAACGCACCCTTGGCTAAAACAATACTTTACTAAACATATCCTAGCACCATGTTAAAAGTTAATATTTTATAATATTAACTTGTAAAAAAAATAATAAAATGTAAAATATGTCGATGTGGGCACTGCTATAAAAGCAGAATTATTGATTTTGTATTTTAATTTTATGTTCTCCTTAAAAGACCTGGCGTTTACTCAATGCAGTTGAGTATTGCATCTGGACTGCATTGTGTTGTGCCCCATACAAATCTTATAATTTCATCGTATATTATTCACTGTTTTCTCAAGACTAAGATTAATATGACAATAGCGTATAAATTCAACTTACCAATGCATAATAAATTCCCCGAAGACTGACTGGCATCACTCGCAGTGACAATATGGAACCCGTATGATGAGGCACTTTAATTCGCGTTTCACCTTTTTTGAAAGGAAAGATCCGAATAAGGACCGATCGGTCTTTATTATCATTTGCCTGGAATACAAATTATCGTGTAGAGTTTTTTTGTCCTCAATGTACATGTTATTTTAAGGCCAGAAGAATATTGTCTCTATAATATTCGCATGAGTCATTACAATCGGTACCCGTATTGTATGAAATCATCAGTATCATATGACTTTAATGTGATTTCACCAAGAAAATTAAAACAATTTGCCTGATTTCTTTTTTAACCTGATACTATGTATATCAAATACTTTACGATCTTAGAGTAGACCTTTTGTCATTGAAGAGAAGTTGCGGTAGTGCTGTGGCCGCCAACTCGGTCAATGTGTGTGTATTTTTGTCCCCGACTTCAGGTCACAGTTCTTAAGACTTTACTTCCTCATATTCTATGTACAGATCTAAATCTTAATTAATTAAAATAAGGATGGAGATTTAAAGTTAAGACTGTAATTCTTTTTATGTCTTCTATATAAGGTTGCGTGACTCGAGCAATTCAATAAGGTTTCAATTCAACTTTGCGTCGTATTATTCACTTAGCTACGCCATCTCATCTTAATCGCTGGAAAATCTTAACAGTGCTAAATTCACTTGGCCGATTAGTTCAACTGTATAATTGCCATTGAGAAATGCATCTATCCTGCAAGTTCCACCATGTGCCCGTTGCATCACGCAGTGGTACACCTAATCGGTACCATGAGAACGAAATTGCCCTTAATTGACTAGTTAGTCTCTACAAGCCGTGAAAGCGCTACGCTAGGTTTAATTGGGACACATTGCGTCCAACACGCGCGTAAAACATGATCTAGGCTCATTAAAAAAATAAGATGCTGCCTTCCATGGTGTACGTAGGTACATAATTATTATCAACTTGAACTTGACCACAAAAACCAAAGTCATACATAAAGACGTTCTGACCACGGTTTGTTGTCAAGTATCACTCGTGGTGTGTTAATAAAATGGGCAAATAATGAACGTACGTTATAGCAGTTACATCATTTCTGCAAATAATCGAGCTTCATTGTGTAAACAAGATTGGATTTTGGGGAAAATTTTCTAAGCACGTGTTTCAATTTGACGTCGGCTGATCTACAGACTCATGCCCGTAATTTTAAAAGGGGATAGTCGGAACTGGTTCAGGCCGCCCCCACTTGTTGTGATGAGACGAGAGCACGAATGTTAGCGTGGGTTCACACGTTATTTCTTTGTATGGCACCTGCTGCGATATTGTGCGTGTTTGTTGTATGCGATGCTTATATCGCTATCAGAAAGGTTATCTCCAACTTATTCTTTAACAGTCTCGGCACTAAAATATTATTTTTATCTTTTCCAAATTTACAATACTCATGCCACAAGTAAGTATTAAAATTTATAGATGTCATTTGTATCCGATTCACGAAGTTGTTGTCCGAATTCAATTGAATAACTATGACAGATACCTTCTTAACATAACAATGGCATCTTGTCATTTAGTCGACAGACGTGAAAAAATGCCTTCTTGTTATGTTAATGTTGTCAATAACATTAATGGCGCCACTAAACTTTGCACGACTCATGAAAATAATATTTCCGCGTAGAGGTTGAACATTTCTACAACGATTGTTTATTGATCGTTAGCGGAGTCCTTAACTATTGATTACTACCAATGGGTGGTAGAAAATAAATTGCAACGTTGAATGGGAAAACTGACAACTGTGAATATAATGGAGGCAGCAGCCTGTGCTCTATTAAAGAGTTACATAATTTATTAGCGACTGCAGTGCACCATTCTATTAGTGCTTTAATTTAGCTTACGATGTTTGCTATTAATTAGATATCATGTGAAGGGCTTGTTTTCTTTATTTATCGTTTTCTTAGTAATTCGAATCGTTATTTTACTGAGACTAGAAACCTACGCGGAAAATCCATAAAGTTATATTTTGTGATCAATCATTGCTGAATTAATGGATACATTGTTATTTATGAAATAATTGCCTATCGTCATCACCTTGATCTAGCACTGCAATATATGGCGTACATGCAATATAAAGTTCCATAGGAAAATGACGCTTAGGTGTTGCATTATCGGCAAGAGGCAATTTTCTATGCCTTCAGTCAGTTCACTTCCGTCTAACTGTTGGTATGTATGTCTGATGTGTCTCATCTCTTGTACCTGAGTTATGATTCGTTGCCCACGCGCGTTTTAGCCCGAAGGCCGGGCCGCTACGCAGTTGTCTCTGATGATTAATCGAGCTTCGGGCGATCAGTGCTGGACACACGCTACCGTCAACCGGCCGGCTTTACACGTGCCACTCTCATAATAAATTACAAACTCTGTGAGTGTCATCATTATCACCAACCAACGCCAACACTTTATCATTAACTGTGTTTTCAATAGCCTACTAAAAACATGATTAATGTGACCAACTATTATTAGAAACTGTTCCCAGTATAAGATTAAATTCGTTTTATTCAATTACTTCATCCTGTCTTCGCAGTGTAATTGCCAGTTACCGTCGCGTTCAGTGACATTTCACTGAGCATACGTAATTGAAATAGTGTAATCGAGTCACTTCATAAATATTCTCAGTATTAAAACCTTATCAGTATCACCCACCGCAACATTGAGCCTACTCAAATCAAACGTGTCTATACCAGCTGTGCCGCATGTTGATATTCAGTGGGTGTCCACACTCTTAAATCTATGAATTTATCGAACTCTGCCTTATCTAAATTGCAAACAAACTTCTACATCTCGAAACAAACGTCGTACTTTGCCTCAATTTCATTGTATGTACATATTAGCGATTATGTTCAGCAAATCCATTTAAAAATTTTACTCCATACTGTATTCGAGATAAAACTGTATCATTTTGTTTTTGTCGGCATGCTTTGTTTTTTGCTTTACGTGTCTTTATTTTGTTGTCATAGACGGCAGTTCTTCGGAGCTGAGGAAGCTAAGCGACGACTCGTCTAGGAAACATTTGTCAGGTGAGTTCCGTTTTGTTTTATCTTATAGGTATGTTATGTTACAAAGAGACATCACTTAGCAATAAAGTTTCTGATTGCATGCCAGCACCGAAAGTGAGCATGATACGATGCTTGGTGTATATATGGTCTTAAAGCATGCAAATTTAAATGTTTTCATCTCATCATTTATATGTAAATAATTTTCATGACTGTTCACATATTCATAATTGATCACCTTTCTATCGGTTCCACACCAAGCAGACCTTATAGAAGCCGAAGAGGACGAAGTAAGCAGCAGTCTGCCGGATAGACCGCGCACACATCGCAAAGCTTCTAGTAAGTCTGTACCAGCTAACTAATTCTAGACAATAGTGCAACAACGGTGGAGGAGGTGAAAGAATCTGTCAATAATTTAGCGCTGCGGTGGTGGACTCTAAACATCCACAGAGTAGAAGCCAATACTGTGCACGAACTGTACCTTTTGAATCTAATAACATAATAGCTGTAATTATCGATGCGGGTGTTAAAGAAAATGCAAAATCAAAACATTCTTGCATGCCGAATGAGATAGACGGAGGAAATATTAATGAAGGTTTTATAAATAATATCCAAGAAAATGCAATTAACGATAATAACCTTATGTCGGTACGTGTAATGTGCAATTGAGCCATACGAGAATGGCTGGGCTGGAATAGTTCAATCGACTGTTAACATATTAAAGATGTTATCCGTGCTCGGAATGCCTTAATCCGAAACCACTGCAGCGATTGCGTGCCAAGTGCCAGCGAACCGAGGCGAGTCGCAAGTTCAACTCGATCGCCTACGGGCGCGAGGCTGTGTGACGCTGCGACCGACAATCAAAGCCTACAATTAGCCGCATTGTGGTCTCGCTAAATTGTAATTTGATCTATTGTTTATCTTTTTTTGCCAGTCAATCTTCAATAGTCCTAAGTTTCGATATTAATCAAATCAAGGCAATACGTTGTAATCTTTTGTCTGCTTGACACTTACTGCCTACATAGTTTGTTCGCGTCCGAAATGATTCCAAGATATAAAAGATTTACCTATCAATAATGTTTAACTCACTAATTTACAATTACCAACTTAGTTAACAAAACAATGGCGAAGATAATGCAATAAAAAAATGATCTGCTAATATAAGGCAATAACGGTTGCATGGAAGATAACATTATAACAAATGATGATGAAATAACGAAGCGTGTAATTTTAATTATTATTATAACCCCTCTTTAAATAAAATGAAACTGTCAAAATAGATGTCGTTCCACGCGGTATTTGCGTAATGCCGTGAGAAACAGTTACTAGCTACATCACAGTAATCACAGTAATGGCTATGTGTCAGTAGTGGCTAATGTGTGTGTGTGTCGCTTATGTGGTCACAGCTAGCAGCACGTACAGCATCACCTCGATGGACGCACTTTGGGAGAAGCACCCCCGCCGCCTTAGCGAAGCCGGCCTTAGGAGGTCGTCAGGTAAGCCGCGACTCCTCGACATAAGGTCAAATTGAATCTAAGATTATCAAGAACAATAAACAATGTTTCCTTATGAATAAGATAATTTATATGAGAATGAATATACTAATATCGATTTGCGAGATGCGTAATAAATAATGCATTTATTAATGTAAACCTCAGTATCAATCAGGTCGTAGATTCACTTTGATCTTCCACATTTTTTTAATACGTATGTTTATTTTATCCAAGTATCATCGTGCTACTATGCAAAAAATCATTACCCTCTATATGTAAAAGGTATTGCCGCAAATGAATGTTTTTCTCCAGCTTATGGTGTTTGCTTTGCACTCGAAGCATGTTGTTTTGTTACACATTTGCACACTTTGAAAGGTTACATCAAGTCTCTCCAAAGTCAAATGCAGTTTGTTAGTGTGTATTTGTTTGTACGCATGAAGTTACATGAATGAAGCGAAAGTTCATAATTCAGATGTAACGTAACGATATGCAAACCGGATTGAATATTGCACTTCGATGGCCGTTGCACATTCATGCAACGGTATTCAAGACGTGCACATTATGTGTTTACAGTAAAAGGAATACACTGGTCATACATATTTCAATAGATATGCTATCTTTAGCGATAAAACTTTCTTATTTGATTTATTCAGCAGTTGAAGAAAATGTAACATCAATCAACTTTCAAGTTAAACTTCTGACAATGAGAAACTGTGTGCATTGGCCGCAATAATCAGCAACTCGCTTGGGCATTTCAGATCACAGCGTCGTCCTAACAGAAGATACGGACAGCTTTATTATTGGAGAGCGCGTGTGGGTTGGTGGCACCAAGCCCGGACAGATCGCCTACATCGGCGAAACACAATTCGCTCCCGGTGACTGGGCAGGCATAGTGCTTGACGAGCCAATAGGTGAGGATGGATTACCAAAGATAACATCCAAAGATACTATCTGCGTCTACAATCATACTTATATCGTAATTGTCTTTCAGGTAAAAATGACGGCTCGGTAGCTGGAGTTCGTTACTTCCAGTGCGCAGAGAAGCGTGGAGTGTTCTCTCGCTTGACACGTCTTACACGAGTGCCCCTAATAACACACGCACCGCACGATGCGTCACCTTCCTCAGATGCGGGAAGTGTCTTTGAACGCCCGCCCTCTGGGGCAGCCAGGCCCAGGCGGACGTTGTCTCCCAATGGCAGTATTCGCAGCATGGTTAGCAGTAAAATGAGTAAGGATTATTGTTAAGCAGTGCCAGTAACTACAAAGGCTCATTTATATTGTTCGTTTGTTCTAATTGATAAAATGTTTCTTTTTTTTCATTAGATGCATCAATTTCGACAACGAATAATGGAGAATTACGACTGGGTGATCGAGTAATAGTATCGAGCAGCCGAGGCAGTAAAGCTGGCACACTTAGATATGTTGGTGTAACTGACTTCGCTACTGGTGTATGGGGAGGCGTAGAGCTCGATGATCCCCTTGGAAAGAATGACGGATCAGTCGATGGCAAGAGGTATTAGTAAAATTACGAAAGAAACTGTATGCGCTCAATTACATTTCGGGCCTTTAAGTTAATAGAAACGTTGATTACTTGCAGATACTTCGAGTGCGCTCCTCGTTTCGGGTTGTTCGCCCCGATAGCAAAGATTTCGCGATCGCCTTCCAATCGTAAGCCTGGTGCTTGTGCAATCCACAGCAACGGCAGAGCTACTCCCTTGCGGCGTTCAAACTCGCGAGAATCTCTCACGTCACTGGGGACTTCGATCGCTTCGTCCCGTGTGGGGGTGAGGCTCGGGGTTACGTCGCTGGGCGCTCAGGTAGGCTAGCCTCGCGCGCGTTCGGCCGAGCCTCGCTCACACCGCTCGCCGCCGCCGTCAGCCAGGGCGAGGCCGCACCGTAGCGCGCCAAGTTTGCTCGACAAGACTTTACTCGTAAAGCACGTCGAGTACGACCGCTGTGCCATAATCGCCTTGCCACAACCTCGCGTCTACTACGACATCGTTTTCCGATCGAATAATACTAAATCTAAAGAGTTGAATCCTCGTCGATGGGCTAGCGAGACGCTGCCAAAGTCGTGGCGATGCTCAGAGAGCGTTTTGAGTTTCGAAAGCCGGTGTGGCGAACGATCGCGGCGCAGCGAGTCTAGCGGCAGCAGCGGTTCGGTTTCACGCAGCGGGCGATCTGGCGGCGGCGGCGAGGTGGTGCGGTGGGCAGGCCGGCCGGCCGCCGTGACGAGGGCCAGCCACGGGGTCGCCACAGCTACCGAGACCGACTTGTTTGTGGCCATGCCGCCGCCGCGCACTCACTTTTCGGGTTTCGGGAAAAGCTACCATTTCTCTTGCGTGTCGCCCTTTCAGTTCACATACCCGTACGTCGTGTACATCTGAACTTGTTCCAACAAGCTTTACAATTCAATGGACCGAGTAACTAGTCTCGTCCCCGTCCTTGGATGAGATACGGTTGATTTTTCGATTTTCATTAGTTATTTTGACGTCCAAATTTAAGGCTGGCGCTGAAGGGCGAGGAAAGCGTGACACAGTAGAGAATGGTCTTCATGTAGATAGATGTACTCGTAGCTTATCGTTTGCATGAGCATCGGTTTGAGTTTTGTTTGGTCTGTAGCTGACACCCCTTGGTTTGGCCCTTGTGTTTATTTTTAACTTTTTATTTATTTATGATCCTTGTTTTCGATTCACTATTTATTTTTTTAATTTGATACTTTATTTATTTGATTTCTGTATAGTGAATCGATGACATTAAACCAGTAATCCTGTTCATTTAGCTTGTAGGACGCTTACCCATTTAGTTCAATATAGTTTTCAAAAGACTGCAATAGTCATATCTTATGATGCGTAACAATTATGATTTTAGACTGTGATATTATTTTATAAGGTCCCATTAGGTCTATGATATATATTGTGTGTTTGTGTAAATTAACAATCCTATGCCAAACCCACTAATATGTATCGGTGTTGTACGCAATCAACGCATGGTGTTGTGATTTGTGATACAAAGTAACCTTAAAAAAAGCTCCCCTTAGCGAAAAATAAAATATACACCGTTACATTTGGGTCCAAATTAATGTTGCCTGAGTTCCCAGAGGCTCTTATCCACGCCCTTAATGGGCATTGTTCACACATTCCCTTTAATTTAAATGACGTTCCGCTCCATCTCGTTTAACCCTTTTTGGCAACTGCCAGAATTTCTCGTAATATGTCCTCAGAATCTCTGTAAATTAATTTTAATGAAGGTTTGCTCATATTCTGTTCCTAGATTGGTTCCGCATATTTACTACATATGTATTTCGTTTTAATTTATAACCACATATACTCGTTTTATTTAAATATCAATTGGCTTTCAAATGGCATATCTATTGCATAGTTAGCACTACAAACTACACATCTTACTTTTAGAACCTCCTATATTAGATATTTAAAGAGCTTTTTTTAAATTTATTTGCCAAATCGACGCTAGATGTGTGTGACACATCCATCGTCGAGGTTTTACGCCGTATTTTCAATGCAATTGAAAATACGGTGTAATTGGATATTCAACTATATAGTGTTTCATAAGGCTCGTCCAACATGTTACTAGAGAGACAAGTAACAGTGATGGACGACATTTGAATTTGTTGTTCACTCGAGCTAGTGTCGTCATATTGCTGAAAGGTATACATTTGAATTCAAAACCTTAAAAGTTAATCAAATAAACTAAACATAATCAATCAGTCTTATTATAAAGCGAGGACTAACTTTAGTACCTAGTTTAAACCATTATCCGACCAAAATAAGTCGACACTTATCACTTTGACGTTTGGCTAACTTTCATTATATAATAACACTGAATCAGTCTTATTATAAAACGAGGACTAACTTTAGTACCTAGTTTAAACTATTATCCGTCCAAAACAAATTGATAATGACAATTCACCAAATGTCAAAGTGATAAGTGTCGTCTTATTTTGGTCGGATAATGGTTTAAACCAGGTATTAAAGTTAGTCCTCGTTTTATAATAAGATCATGTCTTCCCAGTCACCACAATGATAGTTTTCTAAAATAACTGGCGGCAGTATTGAGGCGTCGGGCTCGGTAAAAAGCTGTTATTGGGCAACAATGTGTCCATCTCCTTGTCAAATATTTACAAAAACAGCGACCCGATCCAGTTTTGTCATCTGGCGACAAGCATTTCAGAAAGCCCTTATTCCGTGGCTGTTAAAGCATGATAATGTTGCGTATTATTTAGTATTTGTAGCTAATTTTACCAACCAGCAGTATATGACCTAGCTCGGTATGCACTATACAGTTGAACGGAGTGCGCTAACGCGTGTTGTTTTCCCCATGTTTGTTGCGCATTCGCACTGTCACTAACGGCACGGCGGCAGCGAGTCGGTGGTCCACGCGCCTCCTCCACACCGGTGTCGGCGAAGAACGCCCTGCAGGTACAGTACCCCACCATCGCTGCGCGGTAAACGCCTCGGAACTCGTGTGCCATACTTCAAAACATGGTCAGTTGGAAACGGACGACCAAGTTAAGGCTGCGTTTCCACTGACGCGGAGTTGGAGAGGAGCTTAGCGGTGCATGAATTGACCAATCACAAGACTCGAAATCAGATTCCGAATCTTGTGATTAGTCAATTCATGCACCGCTAAGCTCCTCTCCTCTCCACTCCGCGTCAATGGAGACGCACCCTAAGAGGTTAAGTATTCATAAGAAAAATGTTTAATTATTAGACCAGCTCTGTAGGAACAGCAGATGAACGATGAAATAACAGAAAAACACATTTGCAATTTTGAAGTTGGTCTATAAATTAAATTTCAATTTATGTGCTTTTTCGGCTTGGCATCCTTTTAAAACAATCCTGTAAAGCAACAGTTGAGCCTATAAGTACGGAAATACGAATATACAGGGTAATTTGCAAAACACTAACAACCTCGCATCTAGTCCAGATGCGTAACATCATAAACAACAATGTTTATAACTTAATAAATTAAATAAATATAATTTTCAAGTTCTTTTATTTCCTTTCGTGAAATTTGTAAGTTTATATAAACGAAAGGGCGACGCGACGCTAGCGAATATTTCATTTCGATGCGCGTAGAGTTGTAAACATTCAACCGGAAAATTAAATCAGTATTAATTAATAAAATCTAACAAATTAACAAAAGTGCTAACATTATTAACAACAACATTTGTTATGTTGTTATTAATAATGTTAGCACTCTAGTCTTGCGAGTTTATTAGTGTTTTCCAAGTAACCTGTATAGTTAGTGTTTGAAACAGTTGTTCTTGAGTAGTTGTTCGTCTGAAGAGTCGGCAACGCATCAGCACCTACTCTGGTGTTGCAGATGTCCATGGGTGACGGTGACCACTTTCCATCAGGTGGTTTGCCGTTACGTTTGCCGTTAAATACACATAAAAAAGTAGAATGAGAGCAGGATATCCAACCCTATATTTCGTAATATTCTGCTTCCACTCTATTACTCCCGTCTTCTGTGTTTGACTTACAACGGGTATATGATAGCCAACATCATTCGTGTTACAATGATGGATGGATAAAGAGTGACGTAACAGAAAATAGTAAATACCCTCGTCCATCACGCTATCCATATTTACTTAGTGTCTATTCAAAGAAGGCTTTTACATTAATTGATCTCTAAATGATACTTGATTGTATTCCATTATTCGATATGATATTTATCGCTAACCTCGAGCAATAGAATCAATACATAGTGTTTAAATATACGTATTGGCGTTCAAGCGATAGTGCAGCCAAAATTTCTACTGAACTAATTGAAAGGGTATTTTAACAATTCACAATTTTCAATGTCTAAATGCAATAAATTGCAGTTTACCAAGTTTGTTGATAAATTCGATAACGGTCTATTGCAATTTACTAAAATATTGAGGCGAACCAATTTTATGGCACAAGTGTGCTTTCCCGTGCTCAAGTAGGCTCAACCGTTGGCTTGTTGAAATGTGGCACACGGCGCTACGTCACCGCCGGCGAGGGGCTCTATATTCCGACTGTTTCGTAGTTTAAGATCGATTTTCTACTAATAGAACGAACAACGAATGTTTTGTGACCTTTTGTTTTTCTTGACATTGAATTTTAATTACTGACAAACTAAAACTTTAGCAGAGTTTTTTAAGCTCACCTGATTTTCTCAACAGTTTTATGTTGCAGAGTCACGAAGGGTTTGAAGAAATGGCGCAATACGTCACTTCTCAAACTCTTTGCAGCACAATAGTTACTATAAGACAATATTTGTCGATATCGCGCACTATATAGTACAAACTACTGCTATTTTTGTAGACATGTTCCACAGTATGCCTCAACTCTGATATAAGTACATTGAAACGTTATAATGCATTAGCTTTTACAAAAACTGTGATATTGTTTGGTTTTCTAATATTATATTTTCTATTTATTTACAAAAATGAATTCACAGAATCATTGGAGGAATCGAACTGTTGTTACTATATGTTACTTATATTGTTTAGGTTAAATCATAACCAGTGCCTGTAAGTTACGATGATATTCATTAATGTAAGTTTTCACTCCTATATGATCATTCCCTTACTTTTATATAATTTTACAGTTTTAGTAATTTTTTTTTGGTAAATTATTTAAATGTACTACTAGAATAGTAACATAGGTTTAAGGTTAGCCTAGTTTCTAATGTTAATCGTATAACGTGTGTGAGAGCTAATTAATTTAATAAACATCGAATGCGTGTGAATTTTATTAATAAAATGTTATAGTATTTTTTGTGTATTATTGTCCTGTCCGTTTCCTATGGATAATAAAATTTTACTATTAACTTAATTGTTGTTTTATTGCACTAATTACGCTGTATATTATATATATAGCTTGGCTAGTCCAGCATGCTCTATGTAAATAAGCATATGAATAAACTGATATGATATTCCACGTTAGTTTAAGAGACTAAAACACAACTAAGCTCATTTTTTCAAAATATTAATACGTCGTAAAAAGCGGCATATTCATGTAAACTTGCTGTCATAATAGGTACCAACCAGATATTTCAAGCGTTTATATAAAGAAAAAGTGCTATGTTTGGTATTACCCTATCCTTATACCAGCATAAGTAACAAAGTACTTGTTCAATTTGAGAATTTGGGACCTACGTATATAACTATATAGATATATATTGAGGTGATCCATGACATGAGACTAGCGTTGAATATCATAATTCGGTCTGTCACGATCAGATACAAGTTACAAACACCAAACCGAAGAAAAAATTGATTCCATCAAAATTATTTTTATATTCAATACGAATAGTCAATGTATTTTCATTTACATTTTCTATTTGAGTATCACTTTTCTTCGCTTTGGTATTTGGCCTTGGCTGTCGACAGTGTTTTAATATGAAACGAGCTCTGTGCTAGTGCTCTCCCAACGGAACTTTCTTGAATAATGAATGGATGAATAATTTTCTGGCATTGTGGACCGCACTCAGTATGTGCCCTTTTGCTTCCTTTAAGCCTATTGTTGCTTGTTTCATATTAATGCGCATCTCGACCTAGGACTACCGGGAAGGCGTGGTGTGGATTGGTCTTGTTAATATGTAGGTTGAGAATAGTTTGGAAAATGGAACCTAGTGGGAAGAAGCACGACGTTTTTGAAATTTGCATGGAAAGCACACCTGGCAGATTTTAGTCAATAAAGATATCTAAAAATGTTTTCATAATTACAACAGCTGCAGTCAATGGTTGTGGAATATACAATTGATCAGTCTGGTGGCCTTCTTAAGTTATTCAGAAAGTTCAGTACTATTCGACAAGTCGCACGTGGAAATTCTTTACAAGCACCTTAAATTATGACAAAAAATAACTTTACAATCGAAGGCGTTTTATAAAGTCTTATGTAGGTAGTTGAAGATGATATATTTATTTGGTACAATTTTTGACTTTTAAATGCCTTGCCTTAAATAAAACAGCTTAAAATTCCATCTTCGCGCCTTAAACGCTGCTTCGTGTGATTTCACAGTCAACGCATATTGCAATTTATTTTGAACTGCGCAAAGTTACGAAATTGTATAAGTACTATATGCTGACGTTAACATGGCGTCCTCCGTTTTAAGCGTTTGAAGGACACGTAAGATAATATATGTCAATCTTTAAAATAAAATATTAAAATGAATTTACATTTTTGTGAAAAAACTCGCAGTATTTTTCTAAGTATTCGCTTCATCGTAAAATACTGTATTGGATAAGATGACAGTTTCTATAACCTCCTCCTTTTTTGTTTTGAAGTCGAATCAATCAATTAAAGTTAGCAAGTAGGTACCTAAATTAGATATTTTATATCAGTATTAATAAAAGTACTTAATCATGCTACCATAAAGCTCTGTCTAACAAGTGGTCGCTGTAGCCGAACACGGCTAGAAGGATGCTGCTATTTAATACATTTTATTGTAGGTCTTACCTACTTAAATCCTATGTATTTTATTTTCAAACGCGTGGTGTTTGTGAATAACACGGTGGTGGAGGAAAACACTTTACTCTGATGTTTTAATAGGTTAAAAATATAGTACTTACTGATCAGGCTGAATCAGTACTATATTTTTAACCTACTAAAACATAGATTAGAGTTATTCCGTGTGTGAAGTGAGCTAAGAAATAACATATTTGGGTATATATCCGATGATAAAGCTTTACTGCGTATATATAAAATTAACTATTAGAAGTTAACGGTCTGAACTGAAGCCATATATGGATATCTTTACAATTTAGGTAAAGTAGACTATATGTTCTTTAATTATTTACAACACATGCCTTTTCATTAATTTAATAGTAGACCATATATTCTTAAATTAGGTATTACAACCACATTACAACTTACAACACATGCCTTTGCATAAATTCATTAATCTAAAACTTCGACCGCTTATCTAAGTAAAACAAAAGAACTTAAAAATGAGCGTACCATGTATCTTCTTGGCAAGAACGCTGGCTACATCCACACGCTGGATATAACGTAAGAAACATGTCTAAAAAAGAAAGTATAGCTGTCAAAGCCCTATCGCTCCGTTAAATTTAACTAATTCAATTGGCTAGACACAGTAAGTACTCACCTATTAATTAATAGGTGAGTACTTACTGTGTCTAGCCACCCCCACGGGTGCAATGCGCTTCACCCCACTGTAACCAAAGCCCGCAGGAAATCCTGCGGAGAAGCGATCGATCCAGTAGGTACGATGCCACTTCTTAAGAGGCTTAGAGGCGCTTTACTTTTAAAACTCTTCGATTTTAATCTTCTTTCTATTTTGAGTATCTTTCAAAGAAAATGAAAGGTTTGTTTGCTAAATGGATTGCTATTTTCCTAGAACTGGTGTCTTTTATCAAGAGTAGATGAATTGATCTCTTTTGCTAACTATACATCTCCATTTATAGGCTAATCTTAGGATCTATGAAAACAATTTTGATGCGATTTTACACCATGTGTGTATTAAAGAGCTTTCTTTCGAAGGTTTATTGTAATAACCCGTGCGAAGTTATGGTCAATAATAATTATATTTTTTTTGTATGATATTTTGTTGTATTTTACTTTTTAAATAAGTTTTATTTTTTTATCTCTTTATTTGTTTATTTTGTTTTTTTAGAAATTAGGTATCTTATAGATATATTCTAAGAAAGAAAATAAATTAAGAGAATAATAATAATTAATTCTTTATTGCACCAACAATTTTAGAAAAGAAAAAATATTACCCCGAAAAGTATGAGTAGGTACAAAGGCAGGTATCACTATACCGATTTTTCCAGCCAACATTTGGGTAGACAGAGACTTGAAAAATGTTGGAAGGGTTGGCGCAGCGCAGTATATGTATATCAAAACAGAAACATAAAAATAAATAAATAGTAGTTGCTGTTGTGTTAGCTAGTTAGTTAGTTGTCACTCGGAAAATAAAAATGTGCGTTTTTCATACATTTCTAAATAAAGTACTAGACGGTTGTATTTACTAGCAAGTACACGTTCATATTTTGGGTGAAAACTAAATATCAACTGATATATTTTTTTACACTGACAATAAATATGGAGTAAACCATCCAAGCCGATGTAATAATATTATTTATTCATAACTACAATCACAGCACAGGCACTACGTCTCTGTTGCTCGCTATTCGTAGAGCAAACTTGGTCCTTGCCAAGTTGTTATGAATATTTTGTCATCCTCAACTAGAAAATTTATTGCCTGGGTCACGTACGCGATATTCGCAAGTACTGTAAATATATTTTATTTATTTATGTTCTTACATACTGATATCATCTAGTTAATGTATTCTCTCAATATACCTACAATGTTCCACTCTAGACGTATCATTATAATGTCTTTCAAAGTTCAACATCGTGCATTCTGATAAGCTAGGTGGGAGATACGGCATTTTATCTTTAAAATATCAAATGACACATCAGTCCAATATGTTGGCTACGATTGGACCAATGTGTCATTTGATATTTGAAATGCTTAGATAAAATGCCGAAAATATAACGCAAGTACATATCAACTGAGTATGCAGAAACGGAAATTAAAGTTTATTTTTATTAGTTATTTGTTACTTGCAGGCGAAGACTTTGTTACTTTACCTACTTGCATAAAAACAAAATGCTATCTCTTAGCCTGGCTTTATCGCGTACTAGATAACATGCAAATCGACAATTTACTGCACTTTAATCTGCCTACTTCGTAGTCTGCTAAAAGTGCCATATTCACAGTTCACAGGCAGCAGTCAAGCAGCCATGAACCACAACTTGTAACCGAAAGGTCCCGTGTTCAAACCCCCCGCGGCTTTACTTGTGTGAGGATATTGGTTAATTGTTCACTAGTAAGTGAAATGGAGTATAGACTGCTTGCCAAATGTAGTTGTGTGTACTTGGTAAGAAACGCACACAGTTTCTTACCAAGTTACCACACAATGTCATCGACTAAGAGCCTAGAGCCTCGTAATAAAACCACGGAGCAGATATATAGAATAAAACGCTAAAATATCAAAGTTACAGAAGATTTTTATTCAAAAGGGATGCATGTATCTCTTTTTTTAACCTCATGCAAGGTTTTTTGTAATAATTTTTATAAAAAATATATTTATAAAATTTACAAAAAGTTAAAAAACTAATGACATTTTTGATGAAAACGGACAAAAATCTGAAACGAATTCTTTTATAAAAATTTCAAACTGGTTTTCAGGTAATATTTCTGCAGGAGTTTTATTATAGAAGCGTATTCCGAGATCCAGAAATGTATCCAATTTTTTCTGTCTATCAGTTTTTAAGACAAGAGAGTAAAGAGATTTGTCTATCAATTTTGAAGAAAAGAGAGTAGAGAGACAAGAGAGTCAGCAGTCCCAATAGATATTGATAATACACAATATTATATACAACGCAGCCATTCTTAAAGTGTGCTTCGAGGATCACCAGGGTTCCGCGAAGACTAATATGGCGTGAAAATACTGGAAATTGTGAAAAAAAAATTGGGGCTGGGCCGGTCTGCCCCGGGGTGACAAATTGAATAATTTGTCACCCGGTTGTTTACAATTGTGTGAGGCATTACGGCAATATATAAGGTCAATTTTGCGCAAATTAAGCGCAAATATTTTAAAGGCTGACTCCCATAAGCTAGAAAAAATGGTTTAGAAGCAAAATAAAAAAAATCGGCACGCTAGTATTTGAGATATCTGGACCTGAACATTTAAAATATAAAATGAAAAAACATCCTGTGTACAAATAAACACTTTCTTGGCCAATAACTTTTTACCATTATCCATCCACTATGGATACCTACTAGGTCACTGACCTCGACGATCAAATCAGCTGATTTATCGATTTTAATAAAAATTTATTATATTATTTTGTATGAAAAAATAAAAAAAAATCCAGCGTGTCGATTTCTTAAAATTTGCTACTAAAGCATTTCCTTGACCTATGGGACCCAGCCCTTAAAATATTTGCGCTTAATTTAAATGGACCTTGTATAGCGTGTGGCGGGCCGGCTGTTAAGATCTGATCGTTTAGGCCACCGTTTCATCATTTGCTTTAAAAGCAGTCTGCCACGAAAGTAGGAACCACTGTGGTAATGAATAGGGGCTGCTTGCGAGTTGTACCTAGTCGTTGTGGTTGTAGCACATATTACTAAATAGTAAGTTGTAGTCGTTACAACTAACTATTTATTTACTTCACCGAGACTCTTAAAAAATATTTCCTCTTTAATTTCATGGAAATGACGTCTTAAATAGTCTATGATTTATATATATCACGCTAGATTTTTTTTTCTAAAATTAAATTTCTTTTCTCGGTTAATCACGAGGTTTATCACTGTTGGCTTGTCAGGCCATTCTCAAGACCCCACGGGACTTTCAGTAGAGATGTATTATAAGTAATTAGCTATGGATAATATAGTTATATTTAGTAGTTATTGAACTTCATTATAATCCAAAAATAATAATAACCCTAATTTAAAAGTCGAGTGGCTAAGGCAGGACTTTCGTTGAAGGTTGTATATAGAAATATATTATAATTTTATCATCTTTTTTTAATTGAGCGAGTAAAGAATTTAATATTCGCTTATACTAAAATAAAAATTCTAACTTTCTCTAAGGTTGGAGATTTCTCATCAATGACAGGATATTACTTGGAAGTAACCATTATTTATAGTACCTACCTACCTAATGTACACTCATTAGCGAAATGTCATTTTTTGAGATTAGGTATATAAAAAAGAGAAGCTAAAATTAACATAACCTTTAAATTTATGTTTCCTTGGTTGGATGTTCGTGTTATGTTATTTCGATTAGGTACATATCAAATTGGATATTGAGAATCAGGTACCTAGCTGTATGTACGTCACTTGATTTTGTGACAGTAAATGTTTGCACAAGTTAACATTTTCATTTTATGTTTTCACTAGCTTTCGCCCGCGGCTCCGCCCGCGTTAATGTCGATCCCTCGGGAACAGTACTTTTTCCCGGGATAAAATGTACCCTATGTCCTTCTCCGTACCCCAGATAACGTGTATACAAAATTTCATGATGATCGGTTCAGTAGTTACGACGTGAAAGCGTAACAAACAAACAAACTCACTTTCGCATTTATAATATTAGTTTAGGATTTCACCATGGAATAAATATTTTTTTATTATCCTGTATAATTTTTGAACGACGTCAGAAACTGTCTACCACGCAAGGGAAAAGACGTGATAGTATGTACAGGTTTTTTACCTAAGCACTACGACATTCCTAAGCATACTACAGTGTCAATTGACACTGTGTCAGTAATTCAGTTATATTATCAATGTAAAGTTCTTTTTGGTTCTTGTCGTTTGTGTGAAAGAAGAAGCGTGGGCTACGCATACTACTCAAACGAGGGAGGGAATGGTGTTTGTACAGGGTGAAATTAAATTCATTAGCAAACGTTTAAGGAGTGACTCAGACCACGAATCTGAACAACTTCCATTATGGGACCAACTCCGAAAATGCCCAAGAAAATTAGCTGTTCGATGGATTTTGGCCAAATTCACTTTTGTATGAAAGAGCAGATAATTTTTTCACGATTTCGAAGTTGGTCCCATAATGAAAGTTGTTCAGATCCGTGGTCTGAGTCATTCCTTAAACGTATGCTAATGAATTCAATTTCACCCTGTATACTAGCGGACACGCAGACTTCGTCCTGCCCGCCCGACAGCAGCTCCACCTACCGAGTCCAAATGTGTTTATAACCATCCCAAAAACCAACTAAAGTATACATACAAAATTTCATCCTAATCGATCCAAGGAGCAGTCAGCCTCGTCAAGTTCAAATATAACATATATCTTAAATTAATACTTTACGAAGAACACTCAAGACTCCAGGGCTTTCTACTCCAAAAATGTCGGTGGTAGGACTATAATTTCATTCTTTTCTTTTAACCATAGATTAAAAAAAGATTGCGTCTCTCGTTTTAACCATAAGAAAATCAATAGACTTCGTGTGTAGGCAATGCACACGTGGGCGAATCTACTCTTTTCATGGTAGCACGGAATATTATATCACACGTGTGATTATATGTTAGCTATCGACGACTAATACCGATCGTTAGTATATTTTTCCTTTGTGATATAGCTGTAGGTAGGTACGTTTATATTATAACGTAGGAGGTCTGTTTACGTTTTACAATTAGCACCTCGGATGCTAACTATTTTAAATTTACATGTATTGATACTCACATTTGTTGAATAATCGAATTTTTAGAACACTTAATACGGTACTGCACGAAATTAAAAAAAAAAAACACGTGTTTTTAAATCACTAGTTACTATGCGCTGAATTAATTAAATACATCAAAAGTATTTGTATAATTTAGATCAATCCTTGAACAAGATCGCCCCCTTGTTGGAATTTGAAACAGATATATATAATATGAAAATTAAAAATGATAATAATGAAAACCAATGTCATGATATCTAAAAACATTTATCTTCGAAAACTTTGTAATTTTTACGTTTAAAACAATAATTCTCACATTACAATATTCGTATAATGTACATCTCGGAGGTCGCCACATTTCTTATTTTTTTTATAAAAATATAAATATGAAAATATTAAGACTATCTTTTTTCATAATCGCCGATTTTTGTCGTTCGCGCGGCACCCGCTTAAGATACTGTACGAGATATCAACCAGTAGTGATTAAGGAAAATCACACACCTGCATGGTCGATTGAGACCTACTCGAAATGATGATGATGAACGAAAATCAAGCATCATGGACATATGAAGATCCCGAAGATATGCACAGCACTCGGTGACGGATGCAGGATGCAGCAACTAACATAATATGTTTTTAGTTATAAGTACGTACCTACCTATGAAAGTAGGTTAATAACTATACTGTGGAACATGATTCTAATTCTAAGAAGCAATTTATTTTTATCTTGTTTTATTGATTATATCTCAACGAGAGATTTACTTGTAAAAATATATTTAAAAATTGCGATTAGATTTTTTATAGATATATTGCTATTGTATACTTTACTATGAAACTTGAAATTATATTTACAAAATACAAAATGCTAACAGGAACTACTGCGGGAGAAGCAACAACATCTAGAGCGGCTGATGCGCGAGCGAGAGTTGGAGCGAGCTGAAGTCGCGAAAGTTTCGCTGCAAGCGGAAAGAGCGGAAAATGCACTCGCACAGTTGCGGAAAGAGGCTACACAGGTACTTATATGTGATGTTACTGTAATAATAAGTATAAAAATATAAATAGTAAAGAAGTGGAGCGGACTGAAGTGGAAGGTTTTGCTACTCGCAGAGCGCGCGGCGAGTGCGCTCGAGTAGTTATTGATAGAAGCATGACAGGCATACAGACCGTCGTCCCAACACGAATTTCCCTTAGCCCGAATGCACTACTCGTACATTGGGAATCGCATAGGTGTGTACACTTATTTACTTATAGATTTACTTGGATGGGAAGAATTTGACTGCGATAACGAATACTGCTTACAAAAAATATTCCTTTTTGTCTGATTTTGATATCAGACCATAATTTACTGAAACCTTTTATTCATTCTCTTCCATGCTAGTCTGGAAGATCGGTCATGATTTGATAAGTCTACAATTTTTTTATTAAATTTGACCTTTTAACGTGGGTCAAAATTGAGTTCAAGGCAAGTAACTAAAAAACAATCAAGAAAAAAAAATATCGAAAATAAAATAAAACGTCTAAGTACATGACTTAAAAATCGAATACAAATAAGCAAACATACAGATGAAGCTAATAAAAGCGTGTAATAAATATTTATGGTACCAAAATTTATTAAGACTATTCGTAAAAGGTTTTGAAATTTCCACAGAATGTGACGGAACAACGCAAAAGATATTGCTCACAATTGGGAAATCTTACGAGGGAAAACGGAATGTGATCGGAATATTGAACTCCAGAAAGGATAGCATTATGTTTTTCGCGTTTTATTACGGACATTGCGATATTTTAGAGTGCTTGGAAATGTTATGTGCTTGCGAATGGAGTATTTCGGCTGGTGTTATGTACCTACTTAATAAATGTATGTTTATTTGTGCATAATATTTATTTAATAATCGACTTATATAAGATTCGTTTTCTTATCGTACAATAATTAATTTATGTTTATCAACGGATTAACATCATCAGTTTCACGATGGAATTCTAAGATGAGCAACGTGAAAATTCAGGAGTGTTGTGGTTTTATTTACGCAATACCTTGACACTCGTATTTTTTTACGTTGTTCATCGTTGATTTCCACGATGCGACGTCGTATCGTGAAACGATGCTGCATCTTAGTACGACGCGACGTCGTATTGTGTTTCTGTGTATGAACCCTCATAGTCATGGAGTGTTTATCCATGACTATGAGGGTTGCTTTATCCTGTACATACTGCGCTTTAAAGACATAATTATTCATCCATCGTGGTCGCAGCGAGACTATATGATGTAACTCTATAGAAACGTTAACGGAAATAAATAAAAGGTTCGAGCTAAGTCTCGTTAAAATATTTATTAATTATGGAGTGGATGCGTTGCGGCGTGGTGGTCTCTTTATCAAATGGAGTGCTTCTCCGGCATCGGTATACGTAGTTGACAAAGGGGGCCATAAGTATAAGGTTGTTCCCAAGGCAATAGTTTAAAAACAGTCCATTATTACCTTTTATTAATATCTTTATATAGTACTACGTTTTATTTAAATTTTCAGGCGAGCACTGAAAATGGGAAGCTCAAGGTGGAAATGGACAAGCTCAACAAGATGCTGGAAGACGAGCGGCAGAAGGTCGAGGACCTCATGTTCAGGAATGAAGAAGAGAACATCAATAAAGAAGATTATAATGTAAGGAAATATACTCTCTCCCTCTCCAAGCGTTTTCCCGGTCGTATTCTTAGCCACACTGCTTTGGAGCCTGGTGTCAGCCATATATTCCAGCAGCCTATTAGCTTTTTTCATAACTTGGCATTTGTATTTACTAGTAATAACTGGGCCTTGAAGTGATGACTATGTAGGAAACAGTGTTTCCTCTACGAGACCGCATCAGAAATAAGGAGATTCGTAGAAGAACCAAAGTCACCGACATAGCTCAGCGGAATAGCTCTTTGAAATGGCAGTGGGCGGGGCATACAGAGCGTAGAACCGATGGCCGATGGGGCAGAAAGGTAGCAGCGACGGACACCCACCGAGGTGGTCAGACTATCTAACCAAGGCCGCAGGGTAGCGCTTGATGCAGGCCAATTCCAACAGGTCAGTCTGGAAGACCTTGGGGGAGGCCTATGTCCAGCAGTGGACTTCTTGCAGCTAATATGATGTTGATGAATGTATAAATAAATAAATAATAAATAAATAAATAATAAATAAATATGTACGGACAAATCACACAGATTGAGCTAGCCCCAAAGTAAGTTCGAGACTTGTGTTATGGGATACTAACTCAACGATACTATATTTTATAACAAATACATATATACATAAACATCCAAGATCCGGGCCAATCTGAAAAAGATAATTTTCCATCTTGACCTGGCCGGGGATCGAACCCGGTCACTCCGTGTCGCAGGCTGGCGTGTTGACCGCTGCGCCACGGAGCTAATCGAAATGTAGAAAACAATTTTACAACTTGAAAGGTAGTAAACTACAGCGACGAGTGGCTAGCGTGTCTAGTTAAGGCGAGGCCTCAAATGTTTGGTACCTTCGCTCGGCAAAGGACTGATCAAGTGCGCGCAAGGTATAGCGCTTGGCGGTTTAGCCCGTGAATGATGAGATAGGAGATAGTCTCGAGTCGCTCAAAGAAAAAAACGTAAGCGCCAAATTCGTTATTTCTATTTTATATAAAATCAGACCGGTTAATTGTATTTTCATATTTACATTTTAATGAATTACTAATAACCTATCTTTTAGTCTAAAAATCATTATTTCATTCGTCGCATTTGAGCTACAATAACAAAAACTCTGCGAACGAAGACCATTTTTCAAAAAATATTTCTATCGAGAAAATTTTATCAAAACGTGTTTTCATCTTCAATTTTTGGAGATGAAATAGTCAAAAATCATATTACTTAGATTTGAAACTCCTAATTTAAGTATTTTGCGAGATAAATAAGGTTCAGAACGACCTTATTTACAGTGGTATCACCTTAAGAGGGAGCCGCGTGAACGTAAAACGTCGCTACTGCGCAAGCCATTAGGCTGCGCAGAACCATTAGCGATGGCGATTAGGAAAAAAGATGAAAAGTCTTAATATTTTCATATTTATAATTTTATAAAAAAAAAAAGTAAGGGGGCGACCTCCGAGATGTTAATATAAATATTTTTATGTGAGAATTATTGTTTTAAACGTAATAATTACAAAGATCTCGAAGAAAAAGGTCTTTAGATATCATAACGTATAAAAATATTTTTTTAATTTCATTAGTGTCTATTGCAAATTCCAACACGGGGGCGATTTCAAGTATCGACCTAAATTATACAAATACTTTTGATGTATTTAATTAATTCAGCACATAGTAGGTCTTAAGTCTTAAGAAGACTATAAGATTGTATTTTCTATTACATACTTTATCTAAGTTGTAAAATTTTAATACGCTTACTTAATCGAACAAATCTTATTATTTCAGAAATACAAAGAGGCGATGGAGGTAAGTTGGCATCAACCTTTTAAATGGCTTAAATATTTGGTAATAAATCAAAATAGATATGCAGGTGAAATTGAATTCATTAGCAAATGTTAAAGGAGTGACTCAGACCACGAATCTGAATAACATTTATTATAGAATCACATCACATCGTGAAAACATTATCTGCTCTTTCATACAAAAGTGCATGGTATATTTACTTGGCCAAAATCTTAGAACAGCAGATTTTCTTTTATCAATTTCGGAGTCGGTCCCATAATGAAAGTTGTTGAGATTCGTGGTCTGAGTCACTCCCAAAGAATTCAATATCACCTGTATTTTAAGCTATAAAAAAATAAGGCAATTATAATAACAGAAGCTTCTATGATATTTTTATAACATACTTAAAACTTTAAATACTGGTACTTTGGTTACGTTTAGCAAGAAAAAGCGACGCATCTTCACCGCATCCGAGAGCTGGAAGCAGAAGCAGTTTTGCAGGCGGCCCGCGCGGAGGCCACCGCCGCAGCGCTTCAAGCGCTCGAGGACCAGCGCAGCGCCGAGGCCGCAGCAGTCGCCGAGCAGCATAAGGAGGAGCTCACTGCCGCACACAGTAATATGTTATTTTCATCTATTTAAAAACAAAGCGCTGTAGCCCGTATACACGGTCTAAATACGCTTTTATTAAGCGGGTGCCGCGCGAACGAAAAACGTAGCTACTGCGCAAGCCATTAGGCTGCACAGAACCATTCGGCGATTAGGAAAAAAGATGAAAAATCTTAATATTTTCATATTTATATCTTTATAAAAAAAATGAGAAAGGGGGTGACCTCTGAGACGTACATATAAATATTGTTATGTGAGAATTATTGTTTTAGACGTAAAAATTACAAAGTTTTCGAAGAAAAATGTGTTTAGATATCATAACATATATATATCATTTTTAAATTTCATATATATCTGTTTCAAATTCCAACAAGGGGGCGATCTTGTTCAAGGATCGACCTAAATTTTACAAATACTTTTGATGTATTTAATTAATTCAACGCATAGATTTGAAAACACGTAAATTTTCATATTTCGTGCAGTATCGTCTTAAGAGGGACTAAAAAGTTTATTTCATTTACAATGGAATGAAAACACAAATATTGTTTTTCTTATAGAGGGAGTTGAAAAGCAGTGTGTCTTCTCGGGACTAACATAATACTTATGCTCCGGGCAATATACTTTGAATCCCTCAATTCACTCAGAAGTCTACTTTAGAATCCCTCGCTACGCTAGGGATTCTATGCTAAACTCTTTCGCTCCGCTCTGTATTCAAAATATTGCCTTCACCGAAAAGTATTATGTTATGCCCTTGTGTCACAACCTTAATTATTTTTCAAAAATTATTAATCTCTGACTCTGAAGTATATATAAATACATTGCTGACACAGCACTAGTCACTGATGTGATTGATTTATTTTTACAGCCTTGTCATCCGAACTCCAGAAATTATTGGATGAAGCATACGCTCTACTGAAAGAAAAAGAAAATGAAAAGGATTCTCTCGGCAAAAGTATGTCTGAAGAATTGTCCAAGCTAAAGGCTGACTCCGAAAAAGCTCTAAATGAAGCCAAGTCCAAGGTGGCTGTAGCTCAAACAGAGTTTGAAACTCAAATCTCTGTATTGACTGCTAACTTGCAACTAGCAGAGTCTAAATTAGAATCTGAGAAACAAAATGTCGAAAGATTAAATAAAGAAAATAGCCAAACCGTTATAGACTTGAATAGTAAGCTGACCCAACTACAAGCAGCCGTTGATGATAAATCACTAGAATTAAATAAAGGTATGTATAGATCGCAAGTTTTTATTTTTCGTATTACTATAAACAACAGCTCATAATTACAATGTTATTTTGGATTAGTTCTAGGGGCCAGCAAGGAACACGAAGTAAATCTCAACAAAGAAATCACGAAACTAAAAATGGAACTTAGTGCAAAGGTCCTAGATTTAGAACAATTAGAAGATACGAAAAAGAAACAAGAAGCAGCATGTAAAAACTTACAAGAAGAAATTGCTAGGGTCAAGGAAGAATATTCAAATAAAATTAACGAATACGAAAGTTTGCTAAATGAAGTCTCTCAACAAAATGATAAAAACAAGGTGGAGATATTGGAACTCCAGCAAAGTTTGTCAGCTAAAACGAAAGACTACGAAAGATTGCTCACTGAAAACAGCGACTCAAATTCTTCCACAGAAAAACTTATTACAGAATATAAGCAGACCATCCATGAAAGAGATAAGGAAATAATAAAATTAAAAGACGATTTTGAACAAACAACTGCAAACTTTAATATTAAACATAGTAAAATTGCAGAGGAACATAGAAAAGAAATAGACAATCGGGATAGCAAAATTGAGCAGCTTACTAAAGAAATCGAAAATCACAAGCAAGCATTAGACCAAAGCAAGGTTGACCTTGACGCGCTTAATTCTAGGTTCATTATTAATGAAGATGAGTTAAAGGTACTAAGAGAAGAAAATGAAAAATTGAAACAATCTGTTGCTGAGCTAACCAATGCCAACAATGACCTTAAAGCTAAGTTATCAGCCATGGAACTTGAATTAGGAGAACAGAAACGTCAGCTGCAAAGTACACTTGATAAATGTGACGAATATCAAAAATCTAAAGAAAAAATAGAAACGGAATATATGAATCTTACTGGCCAAGCAACTAATTCTAATGAACAATTCCACAAATTATCACAACATCTCAAAGAAAGTGAAAAAGAAGTTCAAGACCTTAAAGAGAAATATCGGGAGGCGTCCAATAACCATGGCAGAATAGAACAAGAACTTAAACAAAATATATTTAAATTACAAGAAGATTTTTCTCTAGAACGAGGACAGTTGGTAGAGTCTGTTAATGATAATATGGAGAAGTTAAAATTAGCTGAAAATCAAATGAAAGAAATTGAAAACAGATTATTTGAATCAAACAATAAATTAAAGGAGCTAGAAACTAGTAATGACAAATTATTAGATGAAAATACTATACTCAAAAAAGAAATTGAGTCACTTAAAATTAAAGAACAAGAATTAAATACCGAATTTGAAGGTATCCGAAAGAAATTGGAAGTTAATATTGACAAATACAAGGAAGAAATATTAATTTTAAAGTCGGAGGGCGAAAGTTCAGAAGTGAAGTTAATTGAAAAAGTGGATCAATTGACAGAAGCCCAAAATGATCTTAATAACAAACTAGAAGAGGCCAGAAAACACGAAGACTCATTACAAAAAATATTAGATGATATGACATCACAACTTAATGCCCAAAAGAGCCAGTATGAAAAAGAAATTGTTCAACTCAAAATGCAACTTTCTACCGTTACTGAGAAATCCAATAACCATATAGCAGAAGAAGATAGATTGAAGCAATCGTTAGAGGAAAAACAAAATAGCCTTAAAGAACTTACTCTAAAATTAGAAATGCTAGAGGTAGATCTTAAGTCTAATATAGAAATAGTCGCTGAAAAAGATCGCCAAATTGCACAAACGAATGAAGAACTAAATAAAACTACCGAAAGCAAAAAAGCCTTAGAAGAAAAATTAAACAATGCCTTACTAGAATCTTCCAACTTAAAACAGAAATGTGAAAGCCTTGTCGCGAATTCTTCGGCTGAAGAATCCGTACTTAAGGAACAATTGAGCCAATTTGAATCCGTGAAAAAGGAAGTAGCTGTACTGAGTCAAGATAAAGCATCATTTGAATCAAAATATAATGAAGTATGTGACGAATTAAACAAATTAAAAGTTATACATGAAGAAACAAGTAAAAAACTCAAAGAAAATATAGATGCTGAAACTGAAATGAAAAATGCTCTTGAAGAAAAGGAGCGGTTATTGAAATCTCATATTGACCAAATTGGGACTGATGTTAGTAAAATAAAATCTTTAGAAGACGAAACCACACAACTAAAGCAGGAATTGGCAGCTAAGACGGCACTAATAGAAGATAAGGAATCACAGTTATCAACACTAAATAATATGTTACAATCAGGAACAGATGAAACTCAGAAAGTTATAAAGCAACTTCAAGATGAAAATTCTCAACTAAATGAAAAATATAAAAATGATGTCGACTCTTTGAATAAGACTACGAAATCTTTACAAAGCCAAATTATAGAACAAGAGAAGCAACTCGAGGAAATAAATCAAGCCAGAGAAAAGATTTCTGAACTTCAACAGCAAGTGGCAAAAGCGGAACAAGACATTAAGCAACTGACTAATATTAATGAAGGTCAGAAATCCAACTACGAAGATCTGAACAAACAGCTTCAAGCACAGTATGATGAATATAAAAAGGAAACCAAGCGCTCTAAACACGACCTTAAGCTTAAGTTGGTAGAATATGAAAAAGAGTTGCAAGAATCCAAAGAAAAAGTCAAAGTCGAAGTGGAGCATCAGGATAAACTTCAACAAAAACTAAATGAAGCTGAGAAGAGAATCACAGAACTGACCCAAAAACTAGAATTGATAACCGTGCAACAAAGCACGGATGCCGAAAAAGATGCCAAATTAGAAAAATTAACGTTAGAATTACAAGAAGCTAGGAAGTTTAATGCGGAGGCGCTAGAGATAAGTGAAACTGCTATCAAAAATTTGAAAACAGACATCGAACACAAAGCGAAAGATTTGAAACAAAATAATGATTTGATAACTAGATTACAGGAAGAAGTAAAGGTGTGTAGTTTTTGTTATATCATTTTTATTATTTAACTAGCTGTGCCCGCGACTCCGATCGCGTACATTACGATTTCTAATCTAAGAAAAACTGTAAGTAGCCTATCCCGAAGCATGTACGTCTAAAATGTTAATCTACCAAGTTTCATAAATTTCATTCAGTTAATTCATTTAAGAGTTCTTGAGATACATACATACAGAAAAAAATCTAAAATTGACAATTTAGTTTCAGTATCATGTATTGAGCTTTTAAACACGATATCTCCATAAACAAAGTAACTTACATGACTAACCCTTACAGATTTATTATTAGTACTGATGATATTCTTCTCACCAGTGGTCGTTGCGAAACGCTAGTAGTATTTCGATTTTGCATAAATTAAACAAAATATAACAAATACAAATATGACGTTCAAAAAGAGATACATGTATCCAATTTTAAATAAAAATCTTTTACTTTGACTCTGACTTTGATGATTGATTATGATGAATTACGGTAAAATATGAATGTAAAATATAACAATATATGTTTTCAGACTTACAAAGCCAAAGTAGAAATAGCGGAAAGAGAAAAGGTACTCCTCCAAAAGGAATTGGCGACTAAAGTCAACGTACGGGACAGCAATGATAATAATGCTATGGGTGTGTTGGGCCAAGGCGACAATGCCACACAGAAGTAAGTACCTATTAATATGAGACGCAATCGTTTAATCATTTTAGCGAGGAGTTAATCTTAAATGTGGAAACATTCTTCCCATCCTTAAAACTGTGGCAGATTCGACTTGATTCGCCTATAATGAGGCACCTCAAGAAGGGGACCATGCCGGTGGCCTTACATGGCCAGATATGATATTATTAAGTAGGTAGATTTAAGTACTAACACTATTTTTTAAGTTATTGTATTACTAACAAATTGGGTCAAATTATCTGATAAATAATTGAATTGAATTATAAGAAAATGTTACTTATTAATATTCAACACACCCGTGTCATAAAATGATTTCTGATGTACCGATTTTTTTACTTATAGAGCAGGGCATTAACCACGAGTGCTTAATAACCAAAATAGTAGTTATAGTAAAGTAAAAAGCACTAGTGCGACTAGTATGAATATAAAATCGGTATTGTTCATTTGAAACTAGTGTATTAAGCTATTCGACAGGTGTCTCATCAAACTGGGCAAATGAGAACAATTTTTAAACTATAGGAGAAACAGCAAAGTCAAGAACATTAAAACCAACTGTGACATTTGCATGTTTTTAAAATACACCTTAGGCCTGGGAATTGACACATGTCAACTTAAAAAATATATTGTATTATCAGAATCAAAAGTTCAGATATTGAACATTAAACCTAATTGTTTGAATGCCGTTTTTCATCATTTAAATACTGAGTTTAAATACCGTTCCGAACTTATACTATATTAACACCTACGAATAAGTAATAAGATTATTTGTTTTAAATTAGTTTGAATACCGCATTTTCTAAATAAAAACTTTAACCTGCTTTATTAATTTTTGTAACTAAATAAGTGTCCAAAGAACAATGGAATTTTCCGAAATTGACAAGTTCGAATCCCTGGTGTTTTGGAAAAATCTGGGAAAGCTGTTTTTGTTCCTTTCACCACTTTTCATTATCTCTAATATGAAAAGTGGTGGTTTATGGTTTCAAAAATCTCCCCACTGATCTAGTTCAATGAGACATACAGTAGTCATTGAACCCATTTATTATTTATTTAAAAAAAAAAGACGTGAAAAATACCTTGACTATCCAAAAATTCTAAGATGGCTACAAGTCACAATTTATCCTCTCTGCCTTAACGCCGCTTCCAAATAACAGGTTAGTGACGTCACTTTTTTAGCATCCATCCGTGATGTGAGAACTTGTTCGGCAGCTATGGCTTCATAACAAAAGTTGCTATAAATTTCAAACGCTCTTCTTCCAACAGACATATACATACATATTATCACGCCTTTTTTTCCATGGATTCCCATGATAGTTACAAACCTCTCTCACTTTATCACTCTCTGCATGAATGTTCGTCGGTTCCGGGTACTCAAGAACGTCCGTAATCTGGTCACGGTATGTGCGTCGAGGCCGGCCCTGGCCCTGACCAACTTCCAGTCATATCTAAAGTATAAAATTTCTTTATAAGTCTTCTTTCATCCATCCTTTCTACATGTACAAACCACCTTAACATTAATAGACAGACAACATTTTTTTTTTATTAAGGTCTGCTTGTTAACTTATATAATTTTAAAACAGGTTAGAAGACAAGGAAATGTTGGACGGACAAGTGAGTTTCCTGAACTCAGTGATCGTGGACATGCAGCGCAAGAACGAGCAGCTGATGGCGCGCGTCACCGCCCTCGAGGGCGGCACCGTCACTGCAGACCCACCTATATTGTAAGTACTTAGCCAATGTTTTGTTTTCATTTCATCTGTTAAAAAAACAAAGCGCAGCGTCTAAACAGTTTTTTGGGTTCCGTAGCCAATGGCAAAAAACGGAACCCTTATAAATAATTTTATTATCCGATCCAATTATACCTACTTTTATTTTGTGAGTAAGTAAGCGTGCCAAAGAATAGACATACATACGTACCTATGTATGTTGGCACTCTTTACAGTTTAAACAAGTTTTTTTGCAAAAGCTTTTATTGTCATCCGATTTACACATGTAAAATTTCAGCTCGATCCCTTGCAAATTTGATTACAGACAAACATCGGGCAGGTGAAACTAAATTCTTCTTTTTGAGTCGAAATGGTTCCATTTGATCAAATTTCTTTTGACTAGGTTTTGGCTACGATGATCGCGTTATCATAAGCCTCATTGAGGTCCTGTACAGTGCTAGTAGTAGAAACTAAACTAACTCCCCGACCAAGTCTCGATGATATCTTCTATCAGTGAAAACTTGTAAATGGCTCATAGATAAGCTTAAGTTTTCCGAAGAAATAAATAAAAGCTTGTAAAAAATAGGTCCCGTAGTATGGGTACGCCCCCTAATTGGCCATTTTGAATGTGGACAGCAACGGGCGCAAGTCGCGGCCCGCGCCGCGCCTGTTCTGCGACATCTGCGACGTGTTCGACGCGCACGACACCGAGGACTGCCCGCGCCAGGCCGCCGACCCCGCGCCGCCCGCCGCCAGGAAGCCGGCGCCGCCGCCAAGGCCCTACTGCGACATTTGTGAAGGTAGGAAGCCTCAGGGGTTGGAATACCGGTAAAATTCATTACCGGTACCTCTATGAAACGACAGTACCGGTACATTTGGTAACGGTAAAGTCTACGAATATTATTCTGTAGTAACTCTCTTGACAGCTCCGTGGCGCAATGGTTAACACGCCAGGCTGCGACACGAGGGTGCCTGGGTTCGATCCCCGGTCGGGTCAAGATGGAAAATGAATTTTTATTTTTTAAATATATACGGACGAATCACACAGATTGAGCTAGCCCCAAAGTAAGTTCGAGACTTGTGTTATGGGATACTAACTCAACAATACTATATTTTATAACAAATACATATATAGATACACATCCAAGACCCAGACCAATCTAAAAAAGATCATTTTCCATCTTGACCTGGCCGGGGATCGAACCCGGTCACTCCGTGTTGCAGGCTGGCGTGTTGACCGCTGCGCCACGGAGCTAGTCAACTGTTTGTACTAATAGTGTCGCAGTTAAACCACGGACAGACAAAGAGACAGACAGTTTTATACTACAGAATCCTAAAATTGACAGGGGTGATGGGCAACCCATGAGCAACCTGTCCTTTTTATTACCTTTTCTACTCACTCTCTGCCTTGCCTGAAGCAAAAAGGTTATGACGCATAAATATATTTATTTTTCTTTATTTTCAGTGTTCGGGCACGCTACTGAGGACTGTGATGAAGAGGAGACATTTTAATATTATTTATTGAACATTAGAAATAATGTTACCGTTGTTATTGTTACTCGTTTTATTTGGGTATTATTTATTAATGTTTACCATCTCATGGTAATCTGTTTACTAGTAAATAACTTAGGAAATTGTCCTTGTAAATAAGATATTTGATCTTTTTAGATATTAATAAGTTGATAATTGCATGATATTTTACTACATTCGGTGAATGGCATGTTGTTATTTTTCATTTGCGTTATCTGGATATAATGCATAATTGAGAATAAGATTTTAAGCACAAATCATTCAATCGTGTTTTAACATCTTAAATAACTAATCTATATTGCAATTAAATTATGGCGATAAAAATTAAAACACCAAAATATATCCTTTTTATAAGCAATAAAATTTAAATAAATATAATTTTGTTTTTATTTTTCCCCATTCATAAAATGCTTTTTCCTAAACAATGTCTGCCAGGAGAACAGTGGCAGCTTTACCAGCAGGCTGAATAGACTGGAACTTAGGGCGTTTAGGGCAGACGTGGGCGTCGTAATATGACCCGATTAGAGGTTGGTAGGGGTGGCAAAATTGAAACAGAAAATAGCTTGCTGACAGCAATGTACATTCACCAAGGAAGGAAATATCGCTTGCCTTTAAGTGCTCCACTAGTTGAGGGAGTTGAGGATGTGAAGTAAATTTTGAAAAAGCAATCCTCACAATATGGTTTCTGATGTTTTCGCGTAGTAGGTAGTAGTTTTGTATAGTTCTTATAACACAAAGACAAATGTCAACTTAGTCTACCTGCGACCATGAAAACTAAAGTTTTCGAAACGTAAGGTGTAAAAATAATGTAATATACGCGATAATACCGTATTAAAGTGATTTTATTTAAATCCTTACAAGGTTAAACTGGGTTACTTCAAAATTAAAGTCAAAGGTTTACTTACATATAAAATGTATTTACCTTATTTCATTATAGTTAATCACGACCTTAATAACAAAATATTTGTTAACCTAATTAAAATTATTTTAGTCTAATCCATCCTTCTTCTCCTTGATCGCTTCCTAGAACAAACAATTATACATTTACATGTCTGTAGGTATAGCATGGGTACCTTTACTAATGATGTTCCTTTTTTATAATGAGTTATGGTTATAACTTAGATTTGACCACAAATATCAATATAATATGGAGTTCCTCCTGCTTTGGAAAGCATTATCCTATCATCATATTATGGCAGTTCTTAAGTACAGATGCTTTCAGCAGCATGAAGAAATGTTACCTACATGAAAAGCAAACAAACAGTACCTGATCACCTGTTTCACATGGGTTTGTATTATAATCTTCCTTAGGGTATGCTCCACACTACTTAAATTTGCTTCTAATAACAGTCAAACTAGAAGTTTAAAAGATTTTAGAAAGCAACTTTAGTTTTTTGTGACTAGGTCTATGGATGAAGATGAAAATTACCTTTGTATGGTATTTGCAATACATTGATATTAAAAATCATAGCTAACTGTCCCTCACTACTATTTCACGAATAGTAGTTGCAACAGAAAGTGACATACACATATTAAGAGGGAAATGTAGCATTTGTACATACCTTGAATCTTTCTTCGAATAGTGACAGCTCAGAAGTAAGATCAGTGATGGCATTCATAAAGGCTTCCTGAGGTGTGTAGTCAGATGTTGTCTGGATGCGAAGTACAAACTTGTGCTCCAAAGGGTGCGGAACTTTGTAACCGGCAAACAATACTTTAGGGTCCTTCAATAGTTGGCTGAAAATCAAAATAAACTGTATTTTTTTTAAATTACTCACACTCTTTCTTCTCTCAACTATGAACCATCCAACTTATGAAATCTTTGATGAGGGACAAAATACGAAATAAAGTTTTAAAACTTTGGCTCCTCCATAGCCGGGTAAAAATTGGTCTTGTTATGAACAAAAACCAATAATGTGGTAAAACTGAGAGCTCATCTACTTCCTCCTGTGTGCATACTTGTCAGCAAGTATGCAAATATGTTGTAAACATGTACTTATCCTATAAGACCTTAATTTACTGTATATTTGCAAATAAATGATTATTATTCCTAGGTCTTTTCTGCATAGCTCGTATGCGCCTAGGCTATAGTTACGGTATATCAAAGACCACTACAAAACTTCTAGCAGAGCACTGTCATACGCCTTCTCTAAATCAACATATACCATAAGGAGGTTTATAAGCGTCACCTGGTTCTTTTCATAAACTTGGCGAGATGCAAATATGGCATCCATTTTAAAATGCCCAGGTTTAAATCTTAACTGATTTAGGGTTTATTTCTCAATAATTGGTATAGTTCTGTATCATGACATTTATATTTCAAAATCGGTACCAGTAGATTGGCACACCATTCATAAGGGACCTCCTCTTCCTGCAGCAACTTATTTAAGAATAAAGCCTGCCATTTCTATCCATCTAATTAATTTCTTCCGTCTAATTAGAGTACTTACTGTCTAATCATATTTCCTAGAGTGTGATCTTCCTTATTTACAGTAAATATTGCGGCATTAGTAACTTTCGTGTCCTCTTCTTTTTGAACCCTGTGAACACGAAAAATCTATTGGTATTCTTTCCTGAAATGTGCCGAACTATGCCAACATTTCATCTACATCAATAGGTACTTACTTTTTCTCTCCGTCGTATAAAAGAAATGATTCAAAGGTAGGCGGTGCATTCATTTTAGTGTTTAGAAAAAAAGAAGTCGAAGCAGAAAATTAATACAAAATTATTTTATTGCGATTTTGCGATGCGTCGTGTTATCGCTGGCCGACAAACAAATGGTCGTTATTTTCACTTTTGACGTTGACATCTCAGTTTGACAATACCTTTGTACTAGCAAAGGCATACATAATGCCACACAAATCTGCCGGTTCCGAAAAGCGCCTATTAGACTACGCGTTATTCAGCACACGGTATTCAGTCTGTCTTCGAGTCTAATTAGACCGCTCGCTATTACACTAGACTGAAAAACGCGGGCTTGCTCATTCACACGCTAGACGTTGATGTTGGCGGTTGTAATGGGACCTGCACTTACCACGCCTCAAAAAAAATTCCGTAGCAAAAGAACATGTTTCTTTTGTAATTCTTTATTCAAATAATCTTGATGATTTTTTTTGTCATAAACATGGCATCTCATGGTACAACTCTAGCATGCAGTCATGCTTAATAATAATTTTCTACCGACTTAAAAAAAAGGAGAGGTTATTATCAATTTGGTTGTATTTATTTAAATTTTTGTTACCTCAAAACTCTGTCATTTATGAACCAATTTTTAAAACTGTTATTTGTTCTTTTTTTTTAAAGAGTACCTATGCTTTCAATTTGGTCCCATTAAATTTCATCATAATCGTTTCATATGAAAGATTATTTTTCTTTACTGCGCGCCATTATTGTAAAGGTAACGCAAACAAGACAAGACACACATAATGTGAATAAAATACACGTGGCGCACGCGCACGTCTGCTCCCTTGGGATGCGAGCGCAGACCTTTGCGGTCTAACGCTTATTACACTACTCGATATTCAGACTCTAAGCCAGTTAGCCTCGCCGAGCCTCGACTGAATTCAGAGTGACAGTCTAACTCTTATTACACTACGCTAGTTAGACTTAGTCTGACTGAATATCCGACGAACAATAGACCGACTTTCGTCGGTCTATTGTTCGTCGGACTTGTGTGGTGTAATAGACGCTAAAGCGTCTAAAGACGTAGACGCTTTAGCGTCTATTACACCACACGGTATTCAGTCAGACTAAGTCTAACTAGCGTAGTGTAATAAGAGTTAGACATCTCAGTTTGACAATACCTTTGTACTAGCAAAGGCATAATGCCACACAAATCTGCCGGTTCCGAAAAGACTAAGTCTAACTAGCGTAGTGTAATAAGAGTTAGACCGTCTTACTCTGAATTCAGTCAGCAAGATCGGGCTCGGCGAGGCTAACTGGCTTAGAGTCTGAATATCGAGTAGTGTAATAAGCGTTAGTTAGACCGGTTAGTCTGCGCTCGCGTCCACAGGGAGCAGACGTGCGCGTGCGCCAAAGTGCTTTGGAAAAGCACGTTAATGGTCAACAGACCATGATTACAGCTGATATGTCATCATGGCAGTCGTTAAGCAATGTCAGATGCTTTTAGGCAGCTTGAGTTCTCTGACACAAGCGATGGCCACAAGAAAAACAAGTAGCGTTTTTCATGCAGTTTCATCTTAGGGTATGTGAGAAGCGCATGTGTTCTGCCATGTTTGCTCGTTGCGCTTTTTATTATCGTATTGTAAATGCAGGGCGAGAAAACTATACGAAATAACACAGTTACAGCAGAAAACACCGTTTATTTTATAATTATGAGAGAATTTCAGATTGATAACCTACGTACAGAATATGACTATAAAACCAATCTAACTTGAATTTTACAATGTGTCCAGAATCTCACTGTTAATTTGTAATACAATATTATAGTATCGTAGTATTGGTAGTTTAGTTGTCAGTGTTCCTTTACAAGAAGATTACAAGACAATTTATTATAAAGAGGGATACAATTTTAATATAAATTCTGAAATACTTATTTAGGTACAAGAAACATTCGTAGAATCATACTAAACTATTTTAACATTTCTGTCTAAACTAAATAATTATACAAAATCAACATGATTTAAAATAAATAATAAACTCTAATAGGTACATTTCAATGTTTCACATCATTCAACGCCAAGCAACATCAATAAGTCGGAAAGAACAAAGCAAGAATCGAGGAAATTCGATAATTTTACGAACATTTAACTACAATCGAAGTCTAGCGACTCTACCGATAAACGAGTGGACGCGGACACACGACGCTACGATGGTCCATACAACACGCGTTAAACACGAAGGCGACGATGGAATCCAATGCTGGAGTACTATTTTTGAAAGTGTGATACTCGTCCTCGAGCGATTTTTGTGTGGAAAAATCGCGCGTACGAACAGAGTCATTTCAAAAATAGCTCTCCTGGCGCCGTATACCGGTGTGTCCACGTAAGAGATAGCGAAGTTTTGTGGGGCTTACTCAATAGAGTGCCTAAACACTTAGGCGTTGACTTCAATAGTGATAGCAAGCTTGTTTCAAGTCAAAAGCTGCTATAAAACTGCATTTTTTTAAATAAAACGACATTTTAGAAACATGCCTTTAAATAAACAGACAAGACTTTCCAACTGTTTTCGTTGCCTCATGTTGCCTTTTGACTATCTGTAGCTTTTCGTACTTCTTACAACTATAACCGATGAATAAGCCTTCAACATTATCAACGAACATTACCTATTATGTTAGTAAACGCAATGTTATGAAGTTATCTTATTATTGGGACTTGTTAAATATACATTTTATTGTAAAAATTGAGCATGTTAGGCTGTCGTATCGGGTGGGAATCGTATGTAAAACAATGATTTATATTGACCGATACTTAACAAGGCTATTTTATACTTTGCTCTATTGTCTCCGACTGTACACTCAGAGGCGGATTATCCTTCAGGCAGAGTAGGCCTTAAGGAACCGAAAGGCCCCACGTCAGATAAGAGGCCTAACACAGTGCGTTATCACTTATCAGCGGCGGATAACTGCCTAAGGCCCTGTCCACACTTGCGCAAGTGGAACTGTGAGCTTGAAGTGCCTAGGGCCCTAAGGCGACATGGTTTGAATCCAGCAATGTGTACGCTTACAACAAAGATGCGTCATTTATACATTTTACGCTGTCTTTTCAATTTGTCCTTTACTTGCCTATTTGTACGTTAAATGCAAAAGGGAGTTCTGATAAAAAAAAACTGTTACTCTACTTACAGCATGCGCACACGTATACTTTTACTACTATGCGTTCAACCTAGAACAAGATAGTCTATCCATTTTCTATCCTCCTCTCCTGACCGGAAAGTTGTTATAAGAATTATTTGATAGTAGGTTGATAGTCCCATCTTGTAGATGTTACGCATAATAACATTTGTTAATAGAAAAGGCTGAGAATAAGAAATGCATTCCCTTAATATTTATAGTTGAATGTTCGTTGTTCCATAAATTCACCAAACACGAAAGTATTAACGAGAGTTTGATTACTGATTTAACGTTAACTTTAACAGAGCTACCTTGATGATGAACTGATTATCCATATTTGATATAATTTTAGTGAAATTACATAGATACTTAGTCAACATTTTACGATTGAGATTACGACTTTGGTTCATTCATCCAATAATGAACACAAAATTGTTGAATAAGCTTAATAAACAGCACTGTAATTACTTTGGATTACGTTTAACACTTACTAGCTATCGTCTGTTAATGTAATCAAACGCTATAAGAATTGACACATAAGTATATAAACTATACTAATTGTGTACTTATACAAAATTAGCAATCCAATCAACAATATGCATTACTATTGATTATGAAAATATCTATGCTTTACGATAATATTGAGAGTTAGAACTGTGTCGTGCCGAGCGGTCTCCGCCGCCGGCACCCGACACGGAATCCTCGCTTATATGTACACTATAACAGAGGAATACAACTGCGATTACGATTATCAGAATAATAGAGATCATTGAAAGCTGACTAGAAGTTGGTTATGACTACTCTAACATGTTATATTACAAATAGTTTGCGACTCGGGAGAGGTGTCCACGACGCGTGCGCATGGCGACCCCTCCGGAGCGGGGGCGGGAGATCACTCCGCGCTTCTTGTGCGAATGTGTTCCCGTGGGCGGTGGGATCTCTACCATTAACGTTAGATTGGTGTCAGGTACGCGGCCTCTCTTGAGGCCATACTTATCACTAGAGATGACGGGATGCAACTAGCAGAGACAGGTCGCGCCGGGCAGGGACTGGCCGCTCGGAAGACAGGCGAAATTGACTGGCGACTGGAAACTGCGACTGACCTCATTACGATGAAGCTATCGAGAGAAAAGGTATCACCTAATTTCTCTACTGTTACGAAGGCAACTAGATGAAATCCTACTCTTAAGGATAAAAACTCTAATTATGCTATAAATGTTAAAATTAACATTGCTTCGTGTCCTTAATGCGAAACCGCATACTAGGATGAATAAAGGAGGCGGCCGCGGCGCAGCCCGGGACTTAGTGCCGTTAGCTCGCCACCTATCAACAATATGCCATTTACGATGACTACAATATATTAAATCTTCGCAAATATCATTTAATTATTTATAACTTTTTCTTATAGGAAAATGCTAATATATAATGTTTGGTGCTTGAATTTTCAAGTGATATTTTCTCTACGACAATGTTAGTAATATTACAAACATAAATACTGTTCAATATCTATTCTTATATTGCTGACTTTGGTACTTCAAATTTATTAAAAATTTTACCCTAGCTAAAACAGCTACTTTATGTTTAACTGTACAACGAAGAGTGTCTTAAAATGTACGAAATTAAAATTTGATACTTTATCCAACTATAATAAATATGATCGAAAAGCGCCAAAAGTGTTGTATGAATGTATTACTATTTTATTTGAAAAGTTAAAGTACTCTTACTGTTTATTAAAAGTTACACTCACAATAACAATTCATTATTATTATAAAGTTAACTAAACAACAACTGCATCTACTATCACACATTCGAAAGTTTAAAACAATTTTACAATTGTAATCGAATTTATTATTGCTACGGCGACGGCACGCCGGCGCGATATGCTGTCGCGGCGAGGTGGCGGCAGCTAGTGTCGCTACTCAGCTCAGTATACCGAGCGCCCGATAGTGTGTCATTGGCGTACATGACTTGTTCGCCTGTTTCTGTCACGTGCGTTGCTGTTGCAGCTGATCTCACAACTAAATTGTATTCAATGGCGTGTGACAGCCTACAGACCGGTAAAAACAAAACGCATGTACGCGATTGAACCCCTAAATTGCGCTTAGTATAATATTTAGAAGAATAAGGAAACTTCCAGGATTATATTTATTGAACTACCTTTTTGAAACCGGTCTCGTTTGACAACCTGCAGTACAGTACAATAAGGATTTTAGTAAAATCCGAAGGTGCAATTGACCAACTGTTAGTGCAGAGTTATTCCGCGCCGCCACCTCAGGGCCGCTCTCTCCTCAGGTCGTCCCATGACCGTACTCATTCAACCCAAGTTCACTTGCACCTCGAACGTAACGTTATACTAAGTTGAGGTAGTACCTAATCTGACTTGCATTCTTCAATACTGATTTGATACTTGAAACGTTCGGTATTGCGTTTATTTGTGACAGCTTCACTTTACGGGTAAAACTAGTAGTACGCGTATCGCATACTATGCCGATACGAAGACAGGCATAGGCATACCTAACCGAAGCTTTTGCTTTGTCAACATTTGTATCCTACTTAAAAACTAACTTCATCGGCAAATCTCACTTTCAAATATTAGAAGGTAGTGAACTGGGATTTCGAAGATAAACAGTTATTTCACGAGAACAGCCTAATTGTTATGCATGTACTACATTGTTGTACGTACTAATTATATCATGGATTATTGCGTCCTAAAATTATTTGATTAAATGAACAATATAAGCCAGCGTGGGCGACTTTGAACAATTTGCTGGTACTCTTTAACGGGATGTTGGGGTCGCGCCCTTACGATATAATATGACTTGAGTATTCGACTGTTAGCAGTGACGACAAACAGAACGCATGATTTGCGATGATTTGCTCCGCAGCAGAATGTTGTAGCCAGGCGGGTTGCAGGCACCAGAATGTATGCGACGTTTTCTTTGCTTGTACGGTCCTGTGGGCGGAGATCGTGTTAGTATTCAGCGATAACAAACATTAGCACATGGAACAGAGTGCTTAAAAACCATTTTTGCGAGGTTATATAGATGGATGCTTTAGCTTCGTGACAAAGATTAATAGATTACCGGCGGCACCATCCTGGCAGGTTTTTAAACATACTGGTATGGTTATACTGGGTGGCGCAAAAGTACTGGCACTAAAGAAAATACTTTTATTTTTTTTATATGACATTTTCTGTCATTCTGTTTTTGAAAATTGTGTAGTGAACAAATGTAAAATACACTGAAAATAAACATGGACCGTTTTACTCCCCAAGAACGTGGAATAATTGTGTCAATGTTCTTACGGAATAATTCATCAGTGATAAGAACACAACGTGAATTTCGTCGACGATTTCACCACCGTCCGGCACCGATTGGTCGCACAATTCGACGCTTTGCCACACGCCTTGAAGCAACTGGCTCAACATTGGATAGACCTAAGTCTGGGAGACCAAGAACAGGCCGTTCAGCTGAAAATATCGATGCTGTGCGCGAAGATGTGGAAGAGTGTCCAGAAACATCAACGAGGCGACGTGCCACGCAATTGGGCATTTCCAGACGGACCCTGCAGCGTATTTTGGTGAAAGACTTAAAGATGTTCCCGTATAAAACTCAAATGACTCATCAGCTGCTGCCTGCTGACCACCGAGCTCGTCTAGATTACTGCCAGCGCGTCATAAACCTCAACCTTGAAGAGGATGATTTTCCTTCAAAATTGGTTATGAGTGACGAAGCGCATTTCCATCTCTCAGGGCATGTCAATAAGCAGAATACTCGGTTCTGGGGCACTGATAATCCGCGCATTATTCAAGAAACACCTCTACACCCACTAAAAGTTACTGTATGGTGTGGCATCTGTGTTGACAGAGTGATCGGACCCTATTTTTTCGAAGACGCTGGAGGCAATGCGATAACTGTCACTGGAGAACGCTACAGAACCATGTTACGAGAGTTTTTGATACCCAGTTTGGACGAATTGGGGCTGGAGCACATCTGGTTTCAACAAGACGGCGCTACGGCACACACAGCGCGCGACACTATGGACTTAGTGAGGGACGCTTTTCCAGGCCGAGTTATCTCTCGTTTTGGCGATTTGCCTTGGCCTGCAAGATCACCCGATCTGACCAGTCCAGACTTCTTTCTTTGGGGTTTTTTGAAATCTCGGGTGTATGTGAACAAGCCACAGACTCTCGCAGCTCTAAAAGAAAACATTCGTCAAGAAATAACGAACATATCGCAGGAAGTGTTACGGCAAGTTATGCAAAATGTCATAAATAGGGCTCAAATGTGTATCAACTCTGGAGGTCACCATTTAAAAGACATCATCTTTAAATCCTAATGGTACGAAATTTAATGGCACAAATATACATTTAAAAAAACCTAAATCTAGTTTTCTAATTTAGAAAAAATGTTATAGCTGAACCAAATAGGGTCTTTACTTTTGCGCCACCCAGTATATGCGTTAAAAAGCAATTTCATTCCAATCATAACTAAATTACCGTCTGCTCATATAATAATAATTATTACCGGTACTATTTTCTCTGTTACTAGATATAAATTTTGTCCTCCAATATGGAGGCAAAGCGATAAAACTCGGCCATAATTACAAACTATAATAAGAGTTTATTATTTCATGCGCTTGGAATGGTAAGATGGCTGACGATCTATGTGTTATGTACACACACGACATACCTACTGTGTTTGTTTTTGTGTTGAGTGGTGGTTTCTTAAATGGGATTAAAATAACTAAAACGCAGAAATCTGTGCGTTACATAAAATGGGCCGTGAAGTGAAAGAGACAAACTGAATGCAGGGGTGCGAGAAGTATAAAAGTGGGGATAAAATCGGAACGGGCCAATTTCATCGCTTAGTATTGCGAAACCCGAATATTGCGAAGTTATTAAAATTGGTCGATTCCTTACTTAAACTAGGGAAGTTACAAAATATGTTGGTATAAATAAACAAATAAATATCAATAAAATTCTATCAATAAGGCATGCAAAAAGGGTGGCAATAAAAATATTGTGTAGTTATAAGTGTACTTATGTCTTGCTATGAGGCGGCAGCTATAGTTACTCGATAATTTAATGATTATTACATAAATCACCCTGTATGATATTCGGCATCTACAACAAACGATACTGAAAAAGTCTAACTATATGCGGTTTCGACAGCCTGGATATTTTGCGCGTCAAACCTGCCCCTTTCAAGTTAGAAGAAAGTGTTATACACGTAGCCGGTCGCGATCAGGCCGAGAACGAGCAGACACACCATAATCATTATCTTCTTCTGCACAATGGACAAATACAACACATATTAGTAGCTAGTAGTGGTGAGCGAGCGTGCGCAGACTCTACTGCAGTCGGAGAACAGATCTCATTATATGGTCATTATTTCAAACTAGTCTATGGTCGCCCTGTTCTCCAACGCGGGGAGGCTCGTCCGCTCGCTGACGTCACACAAATTACCTTTTTACAGAAACATGCTCGATACGTAGCTCACGACGGCCAGGCTCAATAGGATCAGGCACACTAGGATCATGATCTTCTTCTGTAGACGCCAGTGGCAAGCATGTAACAGTTCTAGTTTATATGGGTCCTTGTCCAAATTTGTTTGGACGGTATACCTTCATCAACTTATTACCAATTACAAATATGATTTAAAAACTTTTAATAGCTCCTTTAAACGAATGTGAGTGCGTTATTTGCCTTTCAATACGGAAGAAAAAAAGGTCAAATAAAAAGAAACCAAAATAGACATAATATAAATAAATGTAATTTTCAAATATAAACAAATTTACAATCTGAGTAAGAATTTTAAATTAATAAAATCAACTACGTGACACCCCTAGTTCGTTGTTAGGGTTAACTAAACTCTAAATAATAGTAATAGTAGATCTTACAGGGATATGTTCACTGTAAAAATTAATACAAACAATAATAATGAATGGCATTAAAATATAAGTCACAGTCTTTTAAATAAAATAAATAAGTGCAAAGCTATGAGAAAATATTAACAAACGTACCATGATTGGGCTAAAGGTATAATTTACGCTATAAACATCAAAATAGCAATCACAGTTAGTGACACGAAATATTCTTAAGAGTTAATACAGTAATAATTATACATGATAAATTAAGGGTTTTCTGAAATTCTTAGGCAACAAACACACCAGCAGCACTTTGCTGTTAACCAGTCAACTGCGAGCAATCGATAGATACAACCGCAGCTGTCGAAAAAGCCAACGGCAGCTGTCGACGGCTTGCAGTTGACTGGTCGAACATTTGCAGTCATTGGTGAATTGCATCGGTCGAATTGTGCTGCCGAACAGTGTCGACAGCTGCAGGTGGCTTTTTCGACAGCTTGCAGTAGACTAGTCGACAGCAAAGTGCTGCTCGTCTGTTTGGCACCTTAGCAACAGGTAGCAGAACTGAAACGTCGATCGCGTCCAAGGAGATGTCGCCATTAATTGATAATAGCAGCAACTGTGAAATCTTCCATCTTACCTTGTTGGACCTGATCATGGCCCTGATGTGTTAGTGCTGCTACCACGAATTTCATTAACCTCTCATTTAGGCTTAACGCAGACGAAGGGCAGTGGGGAACAAAAAGTCCGCAGCACGCTCTTATTAGTATTAAAATAAGGTTGCACTTTGTACGCGTATATCCGCTATGCGACATGAAATATTGCGCGGACAAAGAGCAACCTTATTCTCATACTAATAAGAGCGCGGCGCGAACTTTTTGTCCGCCATTGTCCGTCGTCTACGTTAGGCCATAGTGGAACAGAAATGCTCGTTTTAAATGCAACTGGGCTGATATACCCGATATTAAAGATTATGAAAACATTTATGTAGAAATAGTGCTAGTAAATAAAAGAATCCCAAAAAAACGACGTGGATCTAAAATACAATTTAGTGACATTGAAGCATCATAAATCACAAAATGACGTTACATTAAAATTTTGTTTGTGACTTTAGATTCATTTGTCAGTGTAATATTATGCCTTTGTAGCCTGTGTAGATTGGCATTTTGATTCTCGCGCTTCGGCATAAGTACTAGAATTATACATTCCGTATCTGCGCACGCGCAGTTCTTATGGCGCGTCTACATGAGTACCTAAGGAAGTCGCCTCACTTGATCGCGGTCTTATTTACTGACATAGTACATACATTTATATTTTAATAGAAGTTTAAAGTACCTAGGTCCAGGTATAAATAATTAACTATACTATGCATGGCCCCAACTCTTATAGCGTACGATTTGTTTTTATAATGGTACATAGATGGCGCATTATGGTTACGTCACAACTAGATATGTATCCACCATATCATAAGAAAATAAAAGCAATGTTCTAGAAATATAAGTTTTAAAATTGGAACCAATATTATCGGCTAATTTCCTTAGGTTGATACCAAGATATTATATTTCTACCAAGATTAGGTTAATACTATCTAGTTACGTGGAAAGTGCACTGCAGCGCCATCGCTGCCTTCTACAGTGGCAGCCGTGGCAATTAGTGGAACTAACAAATTGTTACCTCGTACGTGCTTATAGCAGGCATTAAGTTGGGCCAATTTTTTTGTCTAGGATTGCTAGTCTATAAGTTAGTATTGTATTGCCTTCGACTATGCATCTGTTAAGGCGATACATCATATTGCAAATTATTCAAAAAACAGATCAGCTGCTGACCGCACCTTCTAATAATGTTATTGTAATAAATTAAGATTAATAACTATAATGACGTTAGAACTTTAGCATTATTTATTAAATGAGTACACTTGGCTACACCGAATAAAAAAGCTCTGTAACAAAAGCCTGTTCAAAATGGCAATATAAATAAAGATTTTTCTCATCTATCATAATAAGACAAGGACAGCAACAACTAAGGATCTTATAGCTAATTGTGTTGAATGACTCCTAAAGATAAATGACCAGTTCGAACAGGATATTCTACTCTGTGATGTAACAATTTGTCTTCTCAGTTTTATTCTGATGTAGCCAAATATTTTAAAACTTAAACCTATTAAATACTGAACCCAGTAAAACGTAAATAAGAACAATAAATTGTACTGTCGTTGGATCCAGTTGCTCTTATCGGTAACATTATTAAGAATACTAGTTTACTAGTATCATTTATAAAATTTTGAAGAAAATATCATCCAGTGTCTTACACCAACTACTTATACTTACATTATTTTTGATAGTTATCATATTTAAATATTTACAGATACAGGTTAATAAGGATTATTAGAAACTGAAACAAGTAATTATAATATTCATAAATTAAACTAAATAATGTTTTATCACACATTTGCCGATTAATAATTAATTGTCGAGCAACTGTTGGGGTTGGCAACCTAAGCAAGTTTTCTTTGCGTAGGTTGAAGCTAAATTATTGACCAACCCTGTATACAATTTTTGTGGCATAATAATTATATAAATCTGTAACTATACATAGATAGCAATAAAGGTAACATCTTAATTTATAGCCATAATTCGAATACTATGTATAAATATTATTATTCCAAGATGGACAACAGGAAATATATTATATAAAAACTATCTTAATTGGTATTCAGTGGAAAGCATAGAAAACTGTTATTAACTATTGTGCCAGATTTTGCGTCACTCATATTTATAAGTACATAAAGCATTTATAAAAAAAAGGATAGCAGTAACGCACGATTGTCAAACATACTGTGACAGCAAGTGGCAACTCCCAGATAATGAGAACGACAGGTCCAATCAACAGGTCTGGCCTACAATTTGACGAAAACGCATACAAAGTGTAGAATTTCCATACTTTGCACGCGTTTTGTATAGGCAAACCGTCGATCGCAGTCGATCAGTGTGACCGGCCCCTAATTCCGCCACACTGTGAAGAACTTCCGCATCCTCATTGTCAAAAAAAAATCCAGTGAATACCGAAAAAGAATTTTATTCTACCAGCTGCTGATAGAATGCCTGTTAGGCATATATGCTTTGTTAAAATATCTAAAAGGCATTTTCCAGTTTCAGATCCCTTGGGAAGTTGGCCAGATAGTTATACATTATCAGCTACTAGTGAAACTCTTAATAAGCCGTAGGTGTAGTAAATTGTGATGTTATCTACTAATCTAACTTTAACAGTCACGCCAGTGAAGAATAAAACTTATTCAGAATAATATATAAAAATAAAAAAACTGTATTTATTTGAATTTTCAGAGCTGTTAAATGTAATTTTTTTTTAACTCTATTTGACATTATCACTGACTTGGCTGTATGCGCAAGTTATCATTCAACTACCGCATCTATAATTTAACTATCGATTTAAACATTACCACGATGAAACTAAACATGTGTAATTAAATTCTATTTTGACGACAATTTGTAAGACATACAGATTTGCTCTTAACAACAAGCAAGCATCCGGCCATTAACTTCTCAGGCAATATTTTATAAGATAAACAACATGGTAGTATCAATAAAGCTATATAATTTAGAATAAACCTAGAGCACAATCTATTTATTGCACTGTACACATATTGTCTCGATTACTACCGCTATGGCATTCGCCACTTTTGCTAGCAAACATTCTGATCTATGTAGATACTCTATTAATCAAGCCAATACTTCCTTAGTTTTTAATGGTGGTCTAAACCACAGCTGATCGTACTAGTTTGAGAATGAAAAGGGCAGTGATATTTGAAGTAAGTACACTATTAAGCATGGATGGAACATTCCGACCTAGAATTTCTGAGAAACGAGTGTGTATTTATGATTGAGTACATGTCTAAGAGTTTACCACTACTACAGATTATAGATATGTAATACAAATGTCTTTTTTTGGACTTAATAAGTGAGCATATTTCATGTTTTCAGTATTTCGTAACTTGATAAGAAAACCCGTAGTGTATTTACGTATTTACTTCAATGTCACTGCCTTTGTTTGCGCTTGAGTTATCTACCATCATCGCGAGCCGTTATCTCGACAACACAGCCTTATCATACACAATGCAACGTCATCGGTCATGCGAACAGACGCCAGCTCTCTCGGGCGATTGCCGAAACTTTCAAATTTAATGGAAATTAATGAAAATATACGAGGTGAATAAATAATCTTACAAGATTCTAGCACAAACGCCAACGAAAGCTAAGCGTACTGTGTACCATAACTTTGTGCTAATTAAGGTCTTCGGAAGCAATGTAACATTCACACTTAAAATAATAACGCATAGAATATCGTAGAGGATAGATGTGTATTCTCTACGTACATGCACACTAGACATTTTAATAATGTGCGCATAATTTTGCTATTAGTTATTATTCTAAGCATTCATACGAATAGGTATGTAATAGGCGAGACACACAGATGACGGTACGAAAGCTAATACTCCGCGCCAGTTCTTTCTATTTTATTTAGTGACTAACGTTTTGTGCTGTAACAAAACCACTTCACGGATCCGCAACACATTCCGCATCTGTGTTTCTGGCTTCAAACTCTCGTGCCATCGCACAAAAATTAAACATATTGCGTAGAACTGCATCGCCGGCGTGAGCGGTTAATATACAGACGAATATCAATGTTGTAAGTCGTGTTCATACAACTGAATTCATACATAGTCCTTGTCGGCGACTGTCTTCACTACCCGACGCACCTGACGCTGCTTATGTCAGCGACGTCACGAGCACTATTATTAATATTACCAGCGTAACACTCAGGCATATTATGATGAAGATTTTTTTCTGTAATGACAAAGGAGAAACGAAAACAAAATAAAATCGCTGTTGTGAATTCATGTATTTAGCGACTGGCAATATATCAATTTATCTTGTTATAAATGAACTATTTTCATTCTAAATGATACGTATCGTCTTGCCTAACACTTCACTACAAAGTATAACACAAAGTTGCTTCCTGCTGTGTGTCCCTGCATGCTTAGATTTTTAAACTACGCAACGGATTTTAATTCGGTTTTTTAAATAGATAGAGGGATTCAAGAGGAAGTTTTATATGTATAATTTGTCGCATCCGTGCGAAGCCGGGTCGGGTCGCTAATCATGTGTAATTCAACGTACAGGCGAAAAAGCTTCAAACCTTTCATTAAGAATTAGTTAATATTTGATATATTGCCAGTCGAAATTATTGTGGTGGGTGATAAATTTTGACTATGATAATTTAGTATCTTGCAATACTTGACTAAACATAAACTAGACTTCAGAATTATCCTCATATACTTCACCTACTCATTAGTTGGATTTATTATGTAAAAAAATTGTATTTACAAGTTAGTGTTAAGTTTTTTATTCTAACGTCTAGTTTAGGGTACATGCAAGTCTCAATGACATAAATGATATCTTTATGTAATCAATATTGCTTTAATGTTTATGGCATTAATAGATCCAACACCACATTTAAAGCTTATATTTAGCATACATATATATATATATATATACACAAACTACATACATACTCCTATTAATATTATACGTTTTTTGCAACGTGAATCATGGCACTGTCTGGTTTTCTGATATATGTGAACGAATAACAAATGCTTATTGCCGTAACATAAATAGAAAATACAGCATGTCAGAAGCATCAAATATGATTTCACATGCAATGAGAAACAGTTACTTTTGCGGGTATAATAATGCATAAAATCAAGAAACGAATACACACAGTAACGCACAAATAATTTAAAAAACACATTACAATGACGTTTCTTTCATTACTAATAGTGAAAAATCGATGCTGTATATGTAATTTCTTTTGTGTTATTTCTTGCAAACATGCTTAAAATGCGATCTATAAGAGATATTTATGGAAAATACATGCAATAGTTTCAGAGATTAATATTTAGTAGAAAGAAAATTTATATTTTCAGCTGTAATCCATGGTTTTAAAGTGTCTTCATGTATTGTGACTGTACTGAGCGTTGTGAACAATACATATTAGAATTAAAAGCCCTCTGATTAAATAGGAAAAATAGGAGATATTACATATTGTATGTTTGTATCTATCAAATAGATTAAGTTACTATTTCACTGCAAAAGTAACACTGAATTAATAATGTCAGCCTAGTAAAGGAATGGACAATAACATCGCTTTATTGTTGACGTCTGTGTATGTGAGATACTTCATTCAATTTGATACATACAACACTAAATGAAGTTATAACAGCCTAGTAATAAAGAGTTGAGCAACGCGTGTTAGGCTCAGGGAGGTCCAGTCGCCTGACAGTTCGGTTAGAGTGCCCCTCGAGGTGTTTACCTTCCGCGCCTTAATGAAATACTCCTTCGCCTTCTTGATATCGACGCGGCCGGTCTCCACGTAGTCCGTCGTCTGCGACACGTGGTGCTCGATGCGATCTATCAGTTCGCCCTGCTCGCGCTAAGGTCATTGGCGCTGGGAGGGAACAGGACGCCAAACCCGTACATGCGGCCGATTGGTTCATTCGTTTTACACAGAACCCGGTTATTTGTGTTACAGGAACCCCAAGTGGAACTGATCGGATGTTAATAGTAAGATATAGTAAACAAAAAACAGAAATAATTAAGACGAGTGTTACACAATACGAAAAAGTGTTACCCTAATTAAGTTTAGGTTTGACAATTATACAGTTGTTACACCGATTTTACACGTTACAATAACCCAATGTTACAGACGAACGAATTATAAAAGCGTTAGTTACAAGAATACACGACAGTTATCACCATATGCAAGGCAAATTACGCACACACCAATGAAGTGTTATACATAGAGACGAGTTAGGTTGGGAGTTAGAAGCCCATCACCATTGAGTGTTAGTTCGGAGCGACATGAACAGTTAGGACACAACAGTAAAAGCCAATTTGTGATGCACAAAAAATAGGAGTGAAAACAAACAACATAAATAAATAAAACAGGGCGTGAACCAATCACCGTAATGTAGAAGTAATCAAAGGTATAAAAAGAAAATAATAAAAAAATCATTCCCATCACATGATAAAGGTAGGAATGTAGGAGTTGGAGCGGGTTTGAGGAGAACGGAAAAGGACGAACAAAACAGAAAACAAATAATTAGAAACGAATGATCTGCACTGAATGAAACTCACCCGTCGAGCTTTGCTCTGATATTTTAGGGCCTTCTTTGTGTCTTGTGTGGCAGTTTGGACATAGTCCACAGCGTGTTCTACATGATACTCAATGCGGTCGATCATCTCACCCTGTATCCATACGAACTTGTTTATTTATAATTAAATACTAATTCTACTTGGAGATCAATGGGGATTTCTAGAGTTCAATTAAATATATTGAAATAATTCGACGAGCTTCATTTTTGAGATTTTGATAATGATGCACTGTTCAAGATTGCAATCGCCTCAAATAAATTAACATGACTTCTTTGTTTTATGAAAAGACATTAAAGGCTTTTAATTGTCTTGATCCCAGGAACAAGAGAGATATAAAACAAATCTATCTACTCCATAGGTAGATTAAAAGCAGCATCATACATAACGCTTTCTCTCATTAGAGCATAGGCCTCTCTTCAGCACGCTACCTGTATATTTTCTACAACTAAATTTTTGGGGGTTTTGGCATTAAAAGTTATTGAGCTCTAGCAACTCAATAAGTATTTAGAACAGCATTTTGATAGTTCGATGGATTTTGAGTCAGTGCTGCGAATTAATCTGATCTTTTTGGAATACACTCAGTGTAGCTCAATTGACCCAATACAATGCCTTGATTTCTATCATTCGTGCGAGCAAAGATAAATTTGTAAGGGTTTCTCTTTTACGTATATAGGTCTAACTTGCTGGAACGGAGGGCGGTACCGAAATGGTCGAAACCAAGGCATAAGACCAGCATAATAATCAAATAACATTTATTACCTTCGATTTCTGTAACAAAGTTCACTTTAACATCTTAAAAAAGCTGGCGACGACTGCAAACTATCTAGCTACGAAAATAATGGTAATGTATGTGACCTGGCTTTCGACGAGCATCGCCATGTCCATGAACATGTCGTGGAGCTCGCGGATGGAGGTCTCCAGCTTGATGATGTCGGCGTGTCGGGCTTCGATGTCGGCCAGCGTCTGCTTCGCCTGCTGTGTCTCCATTATTATCTGTAATTTGTATTGGAATGTTTTAAAAAATTGTCTGTAAATTTATTTAAGTCTTGTTTTTAAAAAAAAAGAAACATGTAAGAACTCAGATACAAACGTCGTAGAACAAAATTTGATAATGGTAGTGTAACTCGGGCGCAGGAACCTCGGAGATTAGCGTAAAAATTATGTATAGTCCGGTGCTATAAGTGTAAATCTACACTTCATATCTTCATCTTTCGAGGAGCCTGATGACCCAGTGAGCATTATTAGTGCTTACGCATGTTAAGAAACCCGAGCGCAGTATCCACTGGGATAGGTGACAGGAAACACATAAAAATATCTCGAGTTCCTCCTTGTTTCAGAAGGCATGTTAAGCCGTTGGCTCCTGCTGTCATTATTGATGGCAGTCGGTAAGCTGTATCAGATGCCTTTGAACAGCTTGAACAATCTGACTTCAGTGCTGGTCACTTCCACAAACAAAAAAACAATAAACAAAAATCTGGTTGCCGGTAAAGTCGGTAGACGGACAATTATTGTACCTACGTGATAGATAACGGTGTAAGACGATGATGACGGAACGTGACATTTTTTCGTGCATGCAGCCGGTGTTCATCGATTTATAGGGGGTTATTACGTGCAAAAAATTGTTTTAGGAAAAAAAGAAGCCCTGTCAAAGTTAAAAAAAACACTTAATGATGTCAATCAACTGTTAGTTCATTGATAAAACCATTCAACGAATCCTCAGTTTGTCAAACTCAATTCTTTTTATACAAGCATTTATGACAATAAAACTGTTGCAGATTAGTAAAAGCTTATTCAAGTCCTGTTTGTTATGTTTTAACAATAAGTTACCGCCATCGTATTTACTCGTAGTGCATTAAGTATATTACTACAAGAACTCAAGTATACATATGTTTATAAATTGCGTGACACACCATTGTTAGCACGCTACGAGCTTTGACTTCAAAATAGAATTTAATAATCACAAAAAAGGTTAAAAATAATCTCTACAACGGTCGTTACTACCACAACGTGAAATAAAAATGCTTTAGCCGATTACTTATTCATATTTCTAAGTCACAAAGCTTACACTTTCGACGAACTTTAACTTGATATTGATTTTATAATAATGTCAAGATTGCAGTGATGCTCGTATTCTTTAATACAAATACCACGAACAGCGTTGAATGGTGTTGCTACTCATTGCAGTACACTTTGTTGCCGCTTCTTCTGCACTCCGCCTTGGAAGCAGCGTAAACTTAGCTCCAAGGTAGTTATTGACGTCAACAATAATTATGTTGTTAATAATAATGTGTAATTTAACGTTCACCAAATGGTATTTAAAATATCTTACGATGAATAAAATATTTGACTTTGATAGTCATTTTATACATATCGCAATTCATTGCGATAAAATATAATAGCTATTTCATTACTATTTGTAGGCGATAATATAACAAAACAAATGTTAAAATGACGATACGATGATAAAATTATGACGTCATCAATATGAAGAGTTCTGTAGTCTAGTGGTCATCATGCCAGGCTGTCACATCTCGGGTTCGATCTCCGGTCAGGTCATGATGGAAAATTATCTTATTCAGATTAGCTTCGATCTCATATGTTTATTTATTTGTAGTTGTTTTATATCACAAACCTTGAACTTACTTTGGGGCTAGCCCAATCTGAGCTATTTGTGCAAATATATTTATTTATTATCTCGCATTTTTTAAGTAATTTATTCAACAAATTAGGGTTACAAGTTACAACACTTATAACTAAAGACTTATAAATAAAAACCTTTTCCCAGTTATTTTCAGCGAGCCCTTGAATTTGATACCCATATTGTCGGAGTGCATTTAAGATAGCTAGTCCGCCATCTTTGGTGTTCCGTCATGTTGGATTTGGAATGACGTTACACAGCTAAGCATATATTGTCATCCAAACTAAACGAATATACTAATTTTCATTAAATTTCAGGTCAGTGGAAGATATCTACTCCAAAAGTTGAGTTACAACATTCCACCCGAACATAGTTACATAAATACATTACAAGTTAAATAAAAGCTTGTATAAAAAATATACAGTCGAACACCTTTTTTGAAGTCTGACGAAAATAAAGAAAACATTTCAATTATAATCACCTGTCTATTTCGAATATGCATGCTTTCCCAACCATCTTTATTTAACGGCTTATTATACACGCACACGTCCCGTTTCAAACATAGTAAATTCCAGCGTAAACAAAGAGCTGCATATGCGTCATAGCCGAGGGGGCGACTGATTTAACCCATGCGTCATCCTTTTCGGAGAGACGGTTAGTGACCAGTCTAGACGAAGTTATTAATGATTTAAAGCAAGATTTCCCAACGATTTTGATTAAATGTAGCGCGTAAGAGTTGAAGAAATTTAATGCCTTTATTAGAGTGAACTGACTGTTATTTTTATTTTTTATAAACTCTATAATATTGTTTTAGTTGATGCAGACACACACAGTAATCTTTTATATATGTATATATGTTACGGTAAATTTGATTAAATGACAATTATCAATAATTTTATAACATTATTAATAGTAGATAAACTCATGTTTTGTTAAATGTGAATAAACATTTGAAATTAATTACTTTTAGTAGTTATTATTAATTGACCGAGCGAGCGAAGCGAGCGAGGTCTTCAATTCAAGTTGGGGTGAAAAGACATTTTTTGTATGTATGTATGTTTGTTCCACGATAACTTTAGAACCAATGCTCCAATTAAGATGAAATTTACAATGTATATAGGTCTTATAAATACAATTTTCAAGTTCGTTGGGCATCAAAATCGGTTCAGCCGTTTACGAGATATTTAAATAAATGTTAAAGAATTTCGAGAAATGAAAATTGAAAATGACGTTTAGGCTGAATATGTTACAAGATGGCGCTGAAATAAATTTTAATTTTGACGGTAACCACAGCCGCCGCTAGGTGGCAGTATTTCGTTGAAGCCTGCTTTATCCATGCTCTGTGTATTAAATTTAAATATACGGTACTTTCTCCTCTATACTTATTGAATGGTTGGCTCAGTCGCAGTACATTAGTTACCCGATCGAAAAGATTAGACTTCGAGCCGCGCAAGAAAATTTGATTTTTCAATGATTGGAAATATTTCTTTCGCTGTCTGTTCCAAGTTAAATTCCAAGTAACTTTCTTATTTTTAATTTACAATATTTTGTTCCTTAAGAACAGAAAAATACCAGTCCATGAAAATTTCCATAATAAATTCTTGTTAGTTCCAAATTTCTCCAACAGATGGAGACAGAGGTCCAAAAATGCGCAGGGATATTTTAATAAGTTTTTATTTATCTTTAATTTTAAGTGTGTATATGTTTGTTCGAGTTTAATCCTGCAACCAAAAATTAAAGCAGTTATTTACAACCAATTTAACTGCAATTTCGCATTGTACTTAACTTTATGGTAGAGGAAGATAATTATAAAAAATCACTGATCTGATTTGAAGATGACGAGCATCCCGTTTTCAACATTTTACAGTTTCAATTCTTTCACAATAAAAGCTGGTAAAAAAACCGGCTAAGTGCAAGTTGGCTCGCGCACGAAGGTTTCCGTACCGTTATCTATAAAAACGGCAAAAAAATCATGTCTGATGCATGGGAGCCCCACTTTAATTATATTATTTTTTTATTTAATTATTTATTTTTAGGGGATATATATATATATATATATATAACTACATATTCTATGGATATTTCAATCGTCTACCTGTTGCCGTTATCAATATATAATATAATGCAAAAACAAGCAAAAACATCACGTTTTTTGTATAGGAGCCTCCTTAAATATTTATGTTATTCTATTTTTTAGTATTTCCTGTTATAGCGGTAACAGAAATACATCATCTGTGAAAATTTTAGCTGTCTAACTATCACGGTTCATGAAATACATATACTGGTGAGATACGGACGGAGAGACAGACAAATAGACAGATGGACAGTGGAGCGATTAATAGGGTCCCGTTTTTACCCTATACGAAACAATAAAAATGAATGAAAAAAGTAGTGTAAGAAGAAACAAATAATTCCGTAAAACAGACACAATAAAGACAAAGAAATGGGGTTCGGTAGGCGAAATATAAGTACAGATGTAGAATCCAAACGTACGAAAACCATATTTGGAAGGTAAAGCCGAAGCATAGAAAGAGGAGTATGGGAGTGCAGCACTCTGCGAGAGAAATAAAAACAAAAGCCAAATGAAAAATGAGCTGGGGTCTTGTCCGGACAAAACAAACCAGAAAATTGATACATATGAAAACCAAAAATTTATAAGTATAAAGCTCAAGCGAAGAAATGGGGGTAATATGTCTATCGGGGCTAAAAACAATTAAACATTGACGGGTACACATCAAAACCATATAGGTTTAGAAAGCAAAACACATATGTCTTCATTATCATGCCGACCGAAGCTCAGTCACCCGGATATCTGGCGTTTTATATTTCTATTCCTTGAAGTCGCAGGCCTATTGACATTTTCAAACACTCAAAAACGCCTGTGGAATATTTGGTACGAAAATTATTTTTATAGATTCAAAGATTCAAAGATTTATTCAGAAAATAGGCCTTTTCAGGCACTTTTTCACGTCAATTCACATTTAAAATTAAATAATACTTATTATATTATATTCAAATTATTAATTATTGTTTAAAAGCTACAAACTACTAGCGTTTCGGAACCGACCACTGCAGAGAAGAAGACGCCGAAAGAAACTCTTCAACAGTATTGGTCGCCTACTTGCCTGAAGGGCTTTGTATGATATTTAATATTTTTCTTTTCTTTTTTTTTGATGTCATGTTATATACAATTTTAATTTACATATTTTTGTGGAACATGTTATGTTAGCGATCGAGCGTGCAACATCAACAGATATGATAAAAGTCTCAAAGAGGCCGAGCAGACCTGTCCCCCCTGGCAGCACCCGTTCACGAGTTGACGCATGGATCAGCCATCGCTGAGCTCAACCATATTAGAGGGAACTCGACGACCCGACACACAACGCCGCCACCAGTTTGAACATTTTAGTGAGCATGACTTACTCGATCTCAAGCACAGAACTCGAAAACTAATGGTAAGGAAAGAAACTGACAACAAAAACCGGCCAAGTGCGAGTCGGACTCGCGCTTGGATTGTTGTATTAGCCCCTTAAATATTAATTTTATTTTATTTTAATTATTTATTTTTAAATTGAATATACATATAACTAAAAATTTTGTGAACATTTCAAGCATCTACTACCTGTTGCCGTTATCAATATCGAGAAAAAACAAGTTTGTTGTATGGGAGCCCCCTTATATATTTATATTATTCTATTTTTAGTATTTGTCTAACTAACACGGTTCGTGAGATACAGCCTGGTGACAGACGGACGGATAGATAGACCCTTTACCCTTTGGGTACGGAACCCAAAAAATCACCTATTAATCCGAACTAGAATAATAAATACACAAAATTAAAATGGCAGAAATATAGGCTCATCCTCACAATCAAAAGGGCCTCTAGTGATCAAAGTGTCAAAAAAGCCTCGGCATGATTCTAGTAAAAAATATGTAAGCATGTATTTGGGGTTTAGATGTTGAAAATGATGTCAGATTTGGAATCCAAGATGGTGGATGCGACTTTTGATGAAAAATCATCAATGGGTCGTTTCCTGGGGTTAGATCTCGAAAATGACGTCAGTTATGTAATCCAAGATGGCGGACGCGATTTTTCATGATGGGAGTCATTTTTAAAGTTTTTAGGGGTGTGGATCTCGAAAATTATGTCAGTTTCGGAATCCAAGATGGCGGACGCGACTTTTCATGATAAATCGACATGGCTGTCGCTTTCTAGTTTTTTTTCGTTGTTGATCTGGAAATAGCCATCAGTTTTAGAATCCAAGAAGGCAAATAAATCATTACGTGGCCTCTCGCACATCCCGCACGCCGCCCCGCCATCCCTACCCACACTTCGACGACTTTTTTCAGCAACCTCCGTTGCTCAATCGGGAAAAAAGTCGACGAAGTGCGTTTGTTTTGAAAAATATATTACATTTATCGGTACTATGCTTATATTATTAATAATTACCGACTAATGTGACTAATTTCTCACTTTTACCACGACTTTCGGTTATTATTAATAACGATAGACAATTATTAATAATTTTCAATTATTCACTCTTGCCGTAACAATATATAAAAACAACTTTAATCTAAGTACTGAACCGATTTTGATATAATTTCAATGGGAGCAATTTGAAAGCATACCATTTCAAACAAAAAAATATTTTTTAATTCGGTTCGTATATGAATATGCGGTAACAAACAAAAAACGAATTTATGATCTCCTTTCCTTTGATTAAAAATGTACAGGGAGAGTCACAAGGAGGTTGTAAATAATTTCTTTGAAAACCTCCTTCTTTTATTGAAGTCGGTTAAAAAATAGTTGCAGGTGCGTCATAGATGAAGGGCCGAAGGATTAAGTCATGCGTCATCCATCTTTGTAGACGATAAGAATCAAGTCTCGATGAACCTTGAAACTTTTATAGTAATTTGAAACAAGATTTTCGTCCTCATGGTGTTCCACGAGGAGAAAAATCTACCCATTGTTTGAATTTAGCACGTGGGAGTTTGTGGAAATTGTCGGCACTTAATATGAATATTGTTGTACTGTTTTAATTTGCGTAGAACGGCCTCCGAAACAGACTAGTTGGTACCTACGCCATCCTGCGACATGAAGTGCACAGAGTTCGATTTCCGGCTCGGAAAAATACTAACTTAATTTTTATAGGTATCTGTCTGAAAGTGGAGAGCCCAAGGAGGGTTGGCATCAGGCAAGTAGCAAATCTAGATCTAGATTATGACATAAATCTCTCTAGAGACCCGGAGAGGATCATAAGATGCAATCCTGTTTTGAGGGGTTAAACATCTCGACTTGAAGGCTATGGACCCAGAACACAATAGACTAAACATTACACCCGGATAAACGGCTTACTATGACAATAACCGTAACGGATTATCGAGTAAATACTCGATGCACCAGAAGTACACACTAAGTATGCAGATATAATGGGATATTAATGACTTGGTTGTCACTCGCGGCAAGATAACAGCTTATGCAACAGTGCCAGGTGCATTAATTGTAATGCTCTAGAGTAGATTCTTGCATTAGGTGAACATGTTAAGAGGAAATAGTAGGGCCGTTTTTCCATACAAGCGTAGTCCCCTGATTCCTCGCCGGCTGGTACTAGAGTTATACCATTTTACAAATACCTATTTTTCAATTCTCTCGAGCGCAGTGTTTCCTCTTAAGAATTAATGTTGGAAAGACCATCAAGTTGTATTTTATATACTTTATTTTTTCTGCCTAGTATTCCAACAAAAATCTTGTTAGCTAGCGAAATTTGTTGTCTTCAGGATGTAATGTCAATCAATGTTGATTTAATTCATACTACCAGTAGATTTTTTTCTCTGGAAAATATACGCATCTTTCCTATATGTTGCTACATATACACAGTTGCTACATATATACACAGGCTGTCATTGGTGAAATAATGCTTAATTATGTTCCAAAAACCAGTCTTGATAAATCCCAAAAGATGTCCATTAGGATTAGTACACATAGGTTTAGTCAGATATGAGTAGGATTCATAAGGCTACTCTACCTACGTTCTGTTCAAACCGAAATAAACCTCAATAACTTTCTTCGTAAGTTTACGGGTAAACGTCCGAAAATCAATTAAAAGCCACGAAAATAAATTAAATGCATCTTGCTAAAGCATAAGAGAGTTTTAAGATAAATTATGATTGGCAAATTATTGCAAAAAATTGGGTCGATAAGTTTTGAATGTGATTTTCGTATATTGGAACAAAGATTATATCCTCGTGGTCATATCAGAATGTACTAGTATAACCACCAGGAAACAGCGTAATTTATATAAAAAGTGACTTGTGACTGACCCCTTGAGTGAAAACGGCGGAGTTCCCTTGCTCCAACATCTCTTCGAGCTCGTCATCGGTGGTGGCCCTGCCGGTGATCTCAAGTTGCCGCTGTATCCTGTAACAAAAAGAATATTTCTTTAATAAGAACATATAGGGAGATTAGAACTTAATGCCTATAAAAGAAAAGGTGGACATATTCAACGGAGGGCGGCTTAGTTGGTAAAGCACTAGTCGTACTTATGTCTAAACTGTGCTTTACCAACTTAGCTATCGCATGAACAGGACTTGACATGCGAGTTGATATATATACCTACTAAGTCGCATGTTCAAGTCCTGCTAACATGGAACTCTTACATATTTCTTAAATTCAATGAGATTCGAAACATTTGCATGTCAAGCAGAGCGCGTATCACAAAGTAAACAGAAAAGATACATATATAAAGTGCAATAGGTATGGAATGTTGTATTTGTAAGATACAACCTTCCTTACATATTGCACTTTAGCAACGCATCATAGAACGCATATTGTTTGTATGCGTACAAAAATAGCGGACGTTTTGGCGAGGTGTTTACTCAAACAACTTGTTAAATCTGACACTACATGAAACTATATCAAATAATGTAATGAGAGATACTTAAAATAAGGTTTTTAATATGCATGCTCCAATGCCGTCAGAAATTAATGATGTCTAACTACAAGTTAGTTTCTCAAGATCAACTATCGATTATGATTATTACAGTCTGTAGCGCTGAGATCGAAGATAGCCAGTTCCGAACAATCGCTTGAACCAAACTTCAGTTCGAAATTTTCTGAGTTTCGATAAGAGCAGAAATTAGTTCCAACAATTTCATCACTGATTCATTTCAAATTGAGTTTTAGTTACGTATACAACTTTTGGCGAATACTATCGACATCTAATATTCATAATACCTTATTTAGTCTAAGAAATCAATAGCATACTACGTTTTCTTACAAAATACTAAAATAATATTTTAGAATTAGCACTTTCCTAGCGGATATTTCTCGGTTTGCAACAAAAGATATTTTAAAGTGAACGAACAGGACAAAACGCTACGAGTGCTACGACTTGAAGAATATTGCTGCGGGGCGTTGTAGCCTACGAGGCTACGACTGCGTGCAAATCGTAACTTCGTAGGTAGCTCGTAGCCATATCGTAGCCTCGTAGCGCGTCGTAACTTCGTAGCGCTGAATTAGAGACCTCTATAAAAATACAGTATCAGATAATTTTATTCAAGATTTACCTTAAAAATAAAAGTGAGAACGATTACTCTGATTTGGTCATACCTGTACTTGCACCGATCCCGGTAGTCGGTCTGCGTCCGGTTGTACTCCGTCATCACCTCGACGAACTTACGCGACAGCGTCGAGTGCTGCGTCTTTCTTATCCTGAGATCCGCCGACGATTTGTTCGAGTGTTCTTCTTGTTCGATGTTCTGCTCTATGTCTGTGGATATCATTAAAAAATATCATATTATCAAATAGATACTGAATTCTGTTCTAGCAGTGGCGACCGACTTATTTTGTTTAGAAAAGGACGGAGTCCTATTTTTGAACAAGTAACTTTATCAAGACGTATGTTTTTTGTATGTAAAAAAAAAACCCGTTTCGTGCAGACGCCAGGTACAAAAATGTTACCCCTGGTCTGGCCTATAGCTGAACCCTGTCAGCTGTGTTGCTGTCAGAGAAGCTTTGAGCAGATACTGTTATAGATACTTCCTTAATTGGCCATTTTTCTTACATTACATCATTTCTCTACTTAACATAATTAACGATGTGTAGTATCTGGATTATTTTTGGGAAAACATATGGAATACATTGCAATAAACGATCATAATATATTAAAATAAGGAATCATGAGTTTATTAAACCTTGTAACTAAATACATGAAACAGCCCGATCATCTTGGGAAATGTCACGGGGTGCTCGCGCCCTAATATAGATTGCGTGTGATATAAGCGACTAACATTAGGCGTAATGAAAAGACTCCAAATGCGTAATTCTTTACAGTTATACTCAGTTTCGCTATAAATGGGGCTTTTATTTTCAATCTGCTAAGATTCAATTATCTCGGAAAATGTAACAACTGGTTTATAGTGTCGTTTAATAAGAAATATACGTTTGCTAAAATTGCATTGCATTGATTCTATGGTCGAGACAAGTATAACTAATATTATACAATTAGAGATGGGCAATCCACCCACTCGGGTTTAAACCCAGTTGGGTAAAAACCGGGTGTTTTGGGTGTTTTGGGTTTAAACCCAATAAGCACCCCAATTTTTGGGTTTTTACGATTTTTTACTTAAATTATGCTACTTCTTGACCTGACTAAGCTGGTACAGTGGGCTACAGTTCCAATCTTCAGGTCTAATTGGTCAACTTCTTTCAACTTTCTGTTTTATGTCCTCATCAAATAATATTTTCTTGCGATAGAGCGAGGTGACATGACCAGAGGATAAAATAAACGGGTATTTTGGACTGTTAGTGGCTCAATAATTTAAATATTGTCGCGAAGCTCCCAGAATGGAATAGTCTAGAACTTAGCCGAACACCGTCTGTCGCGCTCATAAATCTTATATCGTGCTCACACATATGTATTCTAGGTTAGCGGGAATACACACTATCGAATATTCTGGCAGTCGGAACCGAAACTATATGGAATTTTCTAGAGACAAGACTATTATAAGGGTACGGAAGGGGTCATCGTCATTCAGTTGACCGCGAGTATTCGAAGCGAACGAATCCAATACGAGTGCGAGTAATAACAGTGACTGCAAGGCCACGAGTACGCGCGTCGCGTGGCTGCGACAGGCTTCAGAGGCAGGCGCACGCGGCAGAGGCAAACGCCAGCGCCAAGGTGTTCACGAGAACGGACGGCAAGGAAAGTGGACGTATTCAGATCAAAGAATAATACATACATTTTTTGGATAATACAGTTACTTATTGTTTTGACCGTATTTTGAAGGATTCATTTATGATACTTGCTTTTTAACCGACTTCAAAAATGAAAAACGATGTTTGACAGTATGAATGTTCTCTGTTCATGTTTTCTTACCGACTGGTTGGTAGCTTTTGGGTAAGGAATTTGGGGTTTTCGAAAATGACGTCAGTCTTGAAATCCAAGATGGCGGCCGCGACTGTCATAAAAAAACGACATGGGTGTCGTTGTCTAGGTATTTTGAGGTGTAGATCTCAAAAATGACGTCAGTTTTGGAATCCAAGATGGCGGACCCGAATTGTTATAAAAAATTGACATGGGTGTCGTTTTATAGGTTTTTTGGGGTGAAGATCTCAAAAATGATGTCAGTTTAGGAATCCAAGATGGCGTACGTGACTTGACATAAAAAATCGACATAGGCTACAATTTCTATGTTTCTTGTGAAGAAGATCTTGAAAATAATGTCAGTTTTGTAATACAAGATGGCAGAAACGGCTTTGCATGGTAATTCATCATGGGTTTTGATCCCTTGGTTTTTTGGGGTGTAAATAACGTAATTTTCGAGGAAGAATAGGAAACAACACCCATGATGATTTATCATAAAATGTCGTCATCTTGAATTCCAAAACTGATTTTATAATCTAGATCTACACCACTAAAAACCTAAAAAACAACACGCGTCGATTTTTCATGACAAGCCGCGTCCGCCATCCTAGATTCCAAAACTGGCATCATTTTCGACATCTACACCCTAAAAAACGTAGAAAACGACACCGATATCGATTCTTCATGAAAACATGCCTCCGTCATCTTAGATTCCAAAATCGACGTCATTTTCAAGATCTGCACCCCAAAAAGCCTAAGAAATAACATCCATGTAAATTTTTCATGACAAGTCACGTCCGCCATCTTGGATTCCAAAACTGACATCATTTTCGAGATCTACACCCCAAAAAAAGTAAAAAAGAACATGCATGTCGATTTTTCATCAAAACTCGCGTCCGCCATCTTGGATTCTATAAATGACGACATTTTCGAGATTTTCACCCCAAAAACCTAGGAAACGACACCAGTGTTGATTTTTCAAGACAAGTCGCGTACGCCATCTTGGATTCCAAAATTGACGTCATTTTCGACATCTACACCCCATAAAACCTGGAAAACGACATTCATGTCTCATTTTTTATGACATGTTTTTTCTGTAACTACCAAATTCATCGCTCGGGTGGAGCGACAACAAAGGGTATATTTTTTTTAGGTTAAATGGTATAAGAATTATAACGATAGATAATGCCTCGAGACATTCTGAAGTAATTATGGAATAAGATGCTCCTATACATTTTAATACAAACATAATCTTTAAAAACAACAATACACTCCTTTTTTTGAAGTCGTGTAAAAAGAAAAGTATCAAAAACTCAAATTTCAATAGAATTATTTATTCTCCTGATTACGTCCACCGACTCACTACTAAGTCATTACCGCACTCGTTCTAACATAAGGTCTGACACAGCATGCTGTCTCTTTCTACTTTGCCGCAAAGCCTTTAAAATATTTACGGCAAGCAAAAGACCAACATGTTGGTCAACTGCAACATGAAAACACAGAACTAGTTATTTTCATCTCGGTTTTTATTATTAGTAAACATTTTAAAATTTCCTATAATTTAATTAAGTACATACCTAACATTTCTTTAAATTATTTTAACGTACAGCAACGTAGAATTGATCATTACAATTTTATAAAAATATATTTTTCATATATTACTAACGTTTTTGACAAATAAAGTAAACACCCGAATTTTTGGGTGTTTATGGGTGTTTAAGGGTGTTTATTGGGTTTTTCCCATCTCTATATACAATACATGCGAAAGGGAATTTTGTTTTATGCTTTCATTCTCTAACTACTGAACCGATCATCATGAAATTTGCTACCGCGATGACTGGGATTCGGAAAATAGAAAAAGATACCGTCGCCTCCTTTTCTTTTAGAGATTCCGAATTGGTACCGCAAATGCTTTAGAATCGCGGGGTTCAAAACCCCGTTCAGTTCGAAACTATCTTTTTCTGATTGACCTGGGTCTTGGGTGCTTATCTATAAATCTATATAATATAAAATATAGCTAGTATCCCGCGACACAAGTTCACAACTTTGTGAGGCTAGCTTAATCTATAATTAAATATATAGGGGCACCCTATATATTAAATATATTTATTTATACATTTTGCGACGATTACAAGTTTAAAGTATTGATATTACTTACGTTTTAATTTCCCTCTGACTTTGTTGGCAGTCTTCTTGACATCCGCCATGAGATCTTCTAATTCGTGCTTTGTTTCTGAAAAAGAAAAAATAAGTTGTTGAAAAATCTAATTTATAATATAAGTGGTTGCATTTTTTCATTCCATTCAAGACCACTGCAGTGACGGTGGTATCGTTGCTATACAGCATAATGACACATTTTACGAAGTATCGTTCTGCGTCTCGAACGCCTAATCTAATGTTATAATATCAATAAAGAACCTAACAAAGTAGTCTAATTAATTTGCGTTTGAACAATTCAATATACAACATAGCATGTTGTACAATTTAATGCTAAGTAAGCAATAATTAACATTCAAAAATATAACGGTAGAAGAGTAACTACATTTTTAATGACAATACGTATTATCCCAACATTGCATGATAGTTGAGTTGTCCGAATTACGACAGTGTTAAATGTATTCCTGTACAGTAAATGCCATCACAGCGTTCGGTTATGATATTCCTCGTGCATAATAAAACACCCACGCAGTACAACATTCGTGGCGGCTAATTGTCTGCCGTAATTCAATAATTCAACATAAATATCAACATTGTGCTACGAGCGAGCTTATTTTGCGTATTAATTATAAATTCAGCGTAAGAGTAATTTCTTTAGGTTAAAGTTCCAATTATCTATGTTAAAGCCATTTCCGTCCATCGCACAGTGAATGATATCACAGCGATCCGTTATGACATTTCTCGTGTATAATAAAACGGTGTGGCAGCTAATTGTCTGCCGTAATTCAATCATTCAGTATAGAGATCAATATTTTGCTCCGAGCGAGGCTATTTTACCCTATTTTCATCGATATCAATTTAAATTTCATCATAATGGTCATAAGCGTATATTTATCTAGGTTATAGTTTCAATTATCTGTGTTAAATCTATTTCTGAACATCGTACAGTGAATGTCATCACAGCGTTCAGTTATGAATTTATGATACTCCTCGTGCATATCAAAACACCCACGCAGTGCAGCATGTCGTGTTTGCGGTTAATTGTTTGCCAATTAAGCACACCGATCAATATTGTATTCTGAATGATATGTGCGCTATTTTTCATCTGTATCAATTTAAATTTCATCATAATAATCATAAGAGTACCTCTTCAACCCGTCTGGCCAGCGTGGAGAGTGTAGGCCAAGTCCTCTGGCTGCTCTGGCCAAGTATGGCTCTAGTAGTACAGAGAGGGTCGTGCTTCTGTAGTGGAGACTAAAAAGACTTGATGATGATGATGATGAATAAGCGTATATTTCTCTAGGTTATAGTTCCAATTATCTGTGTCAAAGCTATTTCTGAATATCGCACAGTGAATGTCATCACGCAACTGCTCTACTGCAATATTGTGAAAATTTGACGGACCAATGGAGCAACAAAAGTGACGATGAGGAGTATTACCTGGATGAATAATATTTCAAGACTATTGTTTTTATTTATTTAATGTTTGGATTATTGTGTTGACATTTTGAATATTATTATTATGTTCAATTTAGACTGTATACGGACGCTTTCAAAGAAAATTAGAAGATAAGTATAATTAATGACTTATTTGTATTAATAATTTTGTTCGGCTAACATGTATTTAATAATGTCAATGTGTGATGATTGTAATTGATTTATATCGTTTTCGTCACAACAAATAAATAAATTTACTAAATAAATTTATCACAGAGCTTCAGTTATGATATTCCTTGTGCATAACAAAACACCCACGCAGTGCAGCATGTCGTGTGGCGGCTAATTGTCTGCCAATTAAGCACACCGATCAATATTGTGTTCTGTATGATATATTTTGCGCTATTTTACATCTGTATCAATTTAAATTTCATAATAATAATCACTAGAGTATATTTCTCTAGGTTATAGTTCCAATTATCTGTGTCAAAGCTATTTCTAAACATTGTGTTTCACAGATTCATTCTTCGCGATTTATGGTTTACATATTGTATGTTGCATTGCCACGCATTAGCCTTGCACAGTTTTTTAGAGAGGGTAAATATAAAAAACAAAAACAATGTGCCTTTTTCACGATTCCCCCACTCGTGTTATCCCCACTACCCCACCACTTAGCCTCGGTGGTTCGGTCGGCCGATTTTTCTCATTGTGCATTTCTGTGCGCTAGCCTTCGCACGAGTAATTTGTTCCGCGTTACATTTATTTCATAGTGTTTCTGTAAACATGGGAGGAAAACGGAAATCAATAGATACAGAGGAGAAGATAAGAAGAAAAATTAGAAGATTAGAGGAAAAGCTCAATAAGAAGAAAAAGTACAAAAGGATGATAATCGAATCGTCTGATGATAATTCTGATGGTAAGCACTGACGCGGTACTCACTTTAATTATCGAGTGGCGTCATTTTTTATCTGCTTACAAAAGTTACAATTATTCTGAGTGGCGCGGTACTCACTATAACTATCGAGTGGCGCTATACTCATAATTATATTAACAGCTATTCCTTGTGGAGTACATACATCAATTCAAAATGGCTGTTCTGTTACTCAACAGATCCTGACATCATGGAGTATGAGCAGAGGCCTCATACGCCCTATTCAAGAACTCCATCGCCGCCGTCTTATTCTCCGCTGACGGAGCCCCTGATGAGCCTCAATGCCCCGGTCTCCACAGCCCGGCACGTCGACAGCACTACCAGCAGACTCGCAGGTGGCACTAGGGGAGCATATTGCGACGGATTCCAACAATATTGAGAAAATTAACCTTGATCCTGAATTGCAGGATAAAATCTTGTTACTATTAGGCGTGGCTCCTAAAAATGATGTCACCTTTGGGAAGCCCATCCACAAGGATATCGCCAGTCGATGGCAAGAAATTCTTGCAAAAGGCCTGTCTAAAGAAAATAAAAGCAAAATTCTAGAGGAATACTCGATTCCCAGCAATTGTGAATTGCTACTAGCTCCGCTTTTAAACCCTGAAGCTAAAGCGGCTTTGTCAGAGCCTAGAGTTAGGCGTGATTCAACGCTTATGATAAAACAAAAGCAACTTGGTACAGCTTTGTCTGCCCTTGCTCAGGCCATAGACATGGTTATTAATAAAGAAACATCTGCTCAGAGAATCCTTAAACCGATAAGTGATGCATGTCGGCTGCTATGCGACATACACTTCCACGATACTAGGACTCGACGTAATCTCATTACCACAACTACAAACTCTAACCTTAAAGAAATTATAGTTGAATCTATTAGGGATAAGTACCTTTTTGGAGAAAACTTGTCCGAAAAATTAAAAGCCGCAAAAACCATTCAACAGTCAGGAGAAAGTCTAAAAAATAAGAAACCAACTAGCCTTTTTAACAAAAATAACTTTATTTCTCAAAATAATAGTAATTTAAACTCCCAAACTTTTTATCGGAAGACCAGGAACAGACCGGCAGAGCAGGAGCGCGCGAGCGCAGCGAGAAGTTACTCAGGCCAACAGCGTCGGACGACAAGAGGTCGAGAATCTCCACGTTGAACATCGGGAACATCTCATTCGAGGACAACGCGCCGCAAATAGATGAGGTACAGTAAGCCGGCCGTCTTCAATATTTTACTCGAGCCTGGTTACGTGTGACCAATGACCCACAGATATTAGACTGGGTCAAAGGCTACAAGATTCCTTTTCCAAGCACGCCCTATCGCAGTGATAATCCTGAAGAATATCCTAAATCTGCTCAAGAATCATTAGATTTCGAATGTGCCATTCAAAAACTTTTAGATATAAACGCAATTTCAAAATGCAGTCATGAAGACGGAGAATTTCTGTCGAGTATATTTTTAGTACCTAAACCGAACGGAGAAAAAAGATTTATATTAAATTTTTTTTTTTTTTTTTTTTTTTTTTTTACTAAATATTGAATTAGGCATTTGTCTCCCATCTCACCTGATGGTAAGTGACGATGAAGACAGGGATGTTACATGCCTATCCAAGAGATACCCATTTATTCTACTTTTGAATGTCCCGGGACTGTACTAAATCTTAAATGTCTAAACAAATTTGTCAAAACTTGTCATTTTAAAATGGAAGACTATCGTACTGCTTCGAAACTCATAACACCTGATTGTTTTATGGCTTCAGTAGACCTGAAAGACGCATACTTTTTAATTCCAGTACACAAAACGCATAGAAAGTTTCTAAGATTTCAATATTGTGGAAATGTGTTTCAATTTAATTGCCTTCCGTTCGGTCTATGTATAGCACCCTATGTATTTACTAAAATATTAAAACCTGTCGTACAATACTTACGATCTCGCAATATGACGTCGATTATCTATCTGGACGATATTTTATTAATAGAACCTTCCTTCAAAGAATGTAATGAAAACATTAAATTTACGATTAATTTATTAGAAAGTCTTGGATTTATTATTAACACCGAAAAGAGCTGTCTAAAGCCTAAAAACAGATGCAAATTCTTAGGATTTATTTTTGATTCCAATAATATGATTTTAACCCTTCGAGACAAAAAGAAATCAGTAATTAAAGAAAAATTAAACGTTCTGTTAAAAACACAAAGATTAAAGCTAAGAGAATTTGCAAGAATTTTAGGTCTTTTAATTTCAGCATGCCCAGCTATAGAATATGGTTGGTTATATACTAAAACTTTTGAAAGGTTTAAATATAAATGTCTCGTTAGAAATCCCTCATATAACCAAACAGTTAAAATTCCACATACACTAAAAGCAGACACAAATTGGTGGATTAAACACATAGATGATGGGTATTGTAGATTCAAGTTTAATGAATATCGTTTAGAAATATTTTCAGACGCTTCAAGTACTGGCTGGGGTGCTTTCTGCAAACTTAACCAAATATATGGGTATTGGAAGAAGGAAGAGAGATGTCTACACATTAATGAACTTGAGCTTAAAGCCGCCTTTTTCGCTCTAAAGTTTTTGCAAAAAACGAACATGACTGTGAAATCTTAATGCGTATTGATAACGTCACCGCTATAACTTGTATAAATCGAATGGGCAGTGTGCAGTATGTTCACTTGAATAATGTGTCTAGAGATATCTGGACCTGGTGTGAAAAACGTAGAATCACTATTTTTGCGTCTTATATTAACACGAAAGAAAATGTGGAAGCTGACACTCTATCCCGAAAAAAGTATCAAGATACGGAATGGGAATTGGCAGATTAAGCTTACGAGGACATTGTCAACAGTTTTGGTCTTCCACATATTGATTTATTTGCTAGCAGGCATAATGCTAAGTGTAAAAAGTATATCTCTTGGAAACAAGACCCACAGGCTTGGGCAGTCGATGCTTTTACCAAAAATTGGAATAATTTAGGCTATTTTTATGCATTTCCACCATTTTCTCTTATATTAAAATCTTTACAAAAAATTATCAGGGATAAAGCAGAAGGCACAATGGTAGTACCCTTTTGGCCAACACAACCTTGGTTTCCAATATTTCAAAAGTTATTAGTTTGTAACCCCATTTGCTTTGAACCTAATTTGAAATTACTGAAATCTCCTTTCAGGTCGTCACACAACCTACACAGAAGTCTCAGATTAGTTGCTGCGAGATTATCAGGGAAGTGCTTCTAAGAAGGTTTTTATCACCTAAATCCGTTGATATTATGTTAGCCTCAATATCAAATAGTACATATAAACAATATGACAGCTGCATACGAGCTTGGCTTAAATACTGTGAGAAACATCATTATAACTATATGATAGCTTCTGGGCCGATTGTGATTCATTTTTTAACTGAGCTTTTTGAAGCTGGTTCAAGTTATGGTACTATAAACTGTCACAAATCCACCCTATCATTACTATTTAGTAATACGTACATGAACGACAACAGAATTAAAAGATTAATGAAGGGAGTCTTCAAATTAAGGCCAACGAAACCCAAATACAATTGGACTTGGAACCCAGGCATAGTGTTAAACTATCTAGCCCAAAAATGGCCAAATGAATCACTTGATCTGAAGACTCTCTCCACAAAGACTGTATCCTTGTTAGCACTAGTCTCGGCACATAGAGTACAAACTCTATCCTTAATTAAACTGTCTAACATTAAAATATTTAAGTCAGTTGAAATAATAATTACTATTCCCGATAATATAAAGACCTCAAACCCAAACTCTTATCAACCTGTGTTAAAACTTCCATATTTCAATGAAAAACCGGAGATTTGTCCGGCAAGATGTTTAGAAACATATATAAATAAAACAGCAGCACTACGTAGTAAAGATAATTAATTTTTATTCATTAGTTACAAAAAACCTTTTTCAAAATTATCTACACAAAGGTTAAGTCATTGGATCAAAGACACTCTTAAAGAAAGTGGTATAGATACAACCATATTTTCAGCCCACAGTACCAGACATGCTGCCACTTCTACTGCTAACAGGACTAATTAGTATAAACTATACCTACTACTAAATAATATAAACATTATAAAGAATTAATATTGATGTAATCCGCAAAACTGCTGGCTGGACAGACTCTTCCAGTGTATTTGCAAAATTCTACAACAAGGAGATTATAAATAATGATTTTGCTAGATCTATCCTCAATACCGCTGATGAGCTGTAACGATATGAAAAAATGATTATTATTATAATTTTTTTGTACTAATTATATATTAAAATATGCATTTAATTTTCGTTACCAAGATATGGTATGATTGATTAATTTTCTGATTATTATTCTTCTCCACATCTATTATTTAATTTATTTCACCAAAACTCTAAACATCATACAATATGTAAACCATAAATCGCGAAGAATGAATCTGTGAAACACAATTACAAATCAAACGAACTTACCAAGTGAAGTTCGATGTTAATTGTGTGAACAGATTCATTCGAAGCGATTTATGGTAACCCTCCCCAATAATAACATGGAATAAATAAACATGTAACACTTACCATAGACTGTTTTATTAACCATCCATTATAACACTTGAACAATTCAACTTAATTCAGAAACTCATCACTAGTCATCACACTATGACACCTACTATTAACTATTCCCATCCCCTAAATTATGTGAAATAAATTACAATAATATTCAAACTCTGAACTAAATGAGAAAAATCGGCCGACCGAACCACCGAGGCTAAGTGGTGGGGTAGTGGGGATGACACGAGTGGGGGAATCGTGAAAAAGGCACATTGTTTTTGTTTTTTATATTTACCCTCTCTAAAAAACTGTGCAAGGCTAATGCGTGGCAATGCAACATACAATATGTAAACCATAAATCGCTTCGAATGAATCTGTTCACACAATTAACATCGAACTTCACTTGGTAAGTTCGTTTGATTTGTAATTGTACAGTGAATGTCATCACAGAGCTTCAGTTATGATATTCCTCGTGCATAACAAAACACCCACGCAGTGCAGCATGTCGTGTGGCGGCTAATTGTCTGCCAATTAAGCACACCGATCAATATTGTGTTCTGAATGATATATTTTGCGCTATTTTACATCTGTATCAATTTAAATTTCATAATAATAATCACTAGAGTATATTTCTCTAGGTTATAGTTCCAATTATCTGTGTCAAAGCTATTTCTAAACATTGTACAGTGAATGTCATCACAGAGCTTCAGTTATGATATTCCTCGTGCATAACAAAACACCCACGCAGTGCAGCATGTCGTGTGGCGGCTAATTGTCTGCCAATTAAGCACACCGATCAATATTGTGTTCTGAATGATATTTTTTGCGCTATTTTACATCTGTATCAATTTAAATTTCATAATAATAATCACTTAAGTATATTTCTCTAGGTTATAGATCCAATTATCTGTGTCAAAGCTATTTCTGAACATCGTACAGTGAATGTCATCACAGAGCTTCAGTTATGATACTCCTCGTGCATAACAAAACACCCACGCATTGCAGCATGTCGTGCGGCGGCTAATTGTCTGCCAATTCAGCACACCGATCAATATTGTGTTCTGAATGAGCTTATTTTGCGATGTTTTATATTTTTACCTCTTAGTTTTATTAACATGAACTTATTTTGTCGTCAAAATATGTACAAGAAATAGTCTTTGAAGTTATTGTTATAGTTTTTCTTGTACAAACTGTAAATTGTATTGGTATATTTAATATTAAAAACAGAATAAAAATATAAAATTATATAAGTATGATTGCAACCTAACTCTGCAATGGAAGAGCAGGTTCTCCAAACACTATTAATATATTTAAATAGAGATCCCAATCCTATACCGCAATTGTAAAAAAACATGAAAACAACATTTATGTATTACTAGCTGTTGCCCACAGCTCCGCCCGCGTTAGTATCAATCCCTCGGGAATAGTAGAATTTACCTGAATTAAAGGTACGGGAAAGGACATATCCTTTCCCGAGCCTCAAACTACTTCCATACCAAATGTCATTCAAATTGGTTCAATGTTTGAAGCGTGAAAAGAAGATAGACAGACAGACAGCTACTTTCGCATTTATAATATTACTAGCTTTCGCCCGCGGCTCCGCCCGCGTCTATGTCGATCCCTCGGGAATAGTACTTTTTCCCGGGATAAAAGGTAGCCTATGTCCTTCGCCGTACTCCAGAGAACTTGTATGCAAAATTTCATGATGATCGGTTCAGTAGTTACGGCGTGAAAGCGTAACACACAAACAAACAAATAAACAAACAAACAAACAAACTCACTTTCGCATTTATAATATTAGTAAGGATTATGGATAGTATGGATTAGTCTAAAGGCTTTAATTCTTACCGTTAGTGTTAAAGCTACATATAAACAGCGTGCATAACAACGTTTATTTTAATACAATCTTCATTCAAGTCTATGCACTGCCGTCTAATTCTAGATTTCGGGGTAAATAGAATGTAACTAGTCTCGCTTAATTTCACTCCCAATTTATACGGGGAAATCTGGGGGAGCGGTGCCATTCGCAGATGTTTCAACACTTTGATTAAATATTTAAATGCAAGGTTTACATTCAATATTAAAACCGGACAAATACGTTTTAAATCCTCCTTTCAGTGGAAATATACATTAATCAGGGGAGTGATGAATGATGACATTTTAATGATATTCATTCGTACTCTGCACTCAGATGCTATTTTATTGAAATACGAGTACTTGACAAGACTCACGAATGTCTTTATAGGTACTCAAAAAGCCAGTAATTACCATTAAATTTCATGCAATTTCGACTGTTCGCGCGCATATATATTCGTAAAAATAAATTTTGCGCTACATCGTTATAACATTAGCATGTAAGGTACGTACGGCTATCAAGCCTATTGAAGGCTTATTTCCTAAAAAGTTAACATTTCAAATAATTAGTCCGTCTTATATTACTGGAAAATATTGGATACGTACTCTTTCTTTTTTAAAACAAACAAAAATTGATAAAGATATTAGCCCGTTAAAGTTCCGCGTTACGTCACTGTCCGGTATACTTTTTACCGGCCTGTTGCGTCATGAGCCCCTACTTTTGAACTTTGATGAGCTTTATCGTTATCATCTCTTCTTTGATTGAAAAAGAAGAAATACGTATCTAATATTTTTCGATATTCTATAAGACGGACTGATTATTTTAAATGGATTTTTTAAAGTCTTTCCTTAAAAAAATCCATTTAAAATAGTTATCAGCCTATTACGTAAAATATATGTCAACATTCGACTGTGCGCGCGCATATATATTCGAAAAAGGTTTTTGTTGCGCCGCTACATCGTTATAACATTAGTATGTAAGTTACGTACGGCTATCAATCAATTACGTAAAATATATATCAATCATCAACATATCTCATTGAAGATACATAGGTTTTGTCCTTCATGAGCCATACCAATTTACCTTTATCGTCCAACACCGTACTCTATAGCTAAGAAATTTCATCAAACTAACCGGCAACTACAACAAGACAACAAGACCATCAAACTGTTAATCAAAATGTACGTCGGTAGTTGACCAGGAAACTAACAATTTGAACATGGGCAAAGTTGTCGATATAATCACTTTGAACGCGGCGGTTCATTAAACAACGTATCGAAGTTATACAAACTACCATCAATGATTTGCGTGCGGATATTGTTGAATTAAAAAGCAACAAGTCCGTAAGTAGGTCACCCGATGCCTCAAACGTTAACCCGTGCCGCGGTGCAGTCGATACATCGCAGTCAAGTTTTGTGTCAGCGATTTAGACACATCGCCGGTCATCGCCGTCGAACGACACGCGTCACCTCGCCCCGCACCTCGTACATCCCCTGCGGTGATGAATATGAGCACGCCAACACCTCGTGCTTATGCGACTGCTGCAAGCCAACCTCCCAGGATTGAGCTGTCATCACTAAACAGGAAAAAGGCTCCAGCAAAGGAAGCAGTTTCCGAACCAGTTCCTGAGAAGGGACATGTTGATAATAAGGGCTTCACAAAAGTGGAAAGAAAGCGGAAGAAGCCCCTTTGTAGAAACAAGTGCGGAACAGGACTCAGCGGTCCCAACATGCTGCTGCGTGCTGCCGTACCGTCAACTTTGCTCTATATCTCCCGCCTTCAGTACTCTACAAAGAGTGAAGATGTGGTGGAGTATATTAGAGTGAAGAAAAAATACACCTTAAGGGTCGTAAAGTTGGAATCGCGTTACAACATCAATTTCAACTCGTATGTAGTGCGAGTTCCAACAGCACAGCTGGAGACCTTTACTCGTGAAGATTTCTGGCCGAAGGGTGTCGTCTTTCGGCGTTATCGCGGGAGGCTACCCGACACCCCGTTACAGTGTTCGGCGTCACAGACTAAACGCACCAATTAGTGATTATTATTAGAGTTATATTTTATATCTATGTTAGTTTTTAAGGTATATATTGATATTGGCCATGTTTTGTAATCTTCATTCCATGTTTTGCCTGAAATAAATGATTTGATTTGATTGATTGATTGATTATACAATTAGTGCTTTATGTTGCGATCTTTAACTAGTGTGAAATAGTTAATTTCTAAGTGTAATTTAAAAAGTTATCAATCAAGTCTTGATTAGATAAGATAAAACTACTGAAGAGTTGATGCGTTTGGTATACTCATTTACCTTTACATTTTTGTTTACGTACTGTCATAGATTTAAAAAAAAATGCTGTACTCTAGTTAGTCAATTCCATCAGAATATCCTTTAAGTTGGTATACGGGAAAGTTGTCGATATTAATCACTTTAACGCTGCAGGTTTATTATTGAACATGTCAAAGCTTAAAATTTAACAACGTACGTAAAGAGTTCTGGATCGGCCCCAGGTAGATGGGAACCAAGGGTCCACAACTGGGAAATAATATTTAAGTGTCTACGGGATGCGCCCATAATGGATCCACGGGACGAAATTACCCGTCATTATGGCACTTAGCAAGCGAACTGTTACAGGCTGGGGGTTATGGGTCGAGTAAGTTTAGGTGGCTATTGATCAGTAATAAGCCCGACCACGTTAGTGTCCTTTATTTTTTAAATCCATACTATCCATACTAATATTATAAATGTGAAAGTAACTCCGTCTGGTACCTTTTTACGCTTCAACCATTGAACCAATTTGAATGAAATTTGATATGGAAGTAGTTTGAGGCCTGGAGAAGGCCATGGGGTACCTTTGAATCCGGGAAATTCTACTGTTCCCGAAGAATCGACATTAATGCGGACGGAGCCGCGCGCATAAACTAGTGTTCATATATGTAGATTACATAGCGGAGCACGTCTAGTCAAGAGACTAGTCTACGTTTAAGTAATCAAAAAACAAATTACTACGAGACAAAATTCGAAGTGTTATAAGTTATAACAAGTGGTCGTTTTATTAGCCCGCGACTCAAAAAGAGGGGTGTTATTAGTGTGTCTGTCGGTCTTTGGCAGGCACCGTAGCTTTTAAACGGGTGAACCGATTTGGATGCAGTATTTTTAGGTTTTCTAGCGATGGTTCTTAGACAAGTGTGACAAAAGTCGTTCCAGCCGTTTACAAGGTATTATCGTATAGGGCGTTGCTTTATTATTTTTTATTCATTTTATACCCATAACTTGATTTAGTTTATTAATTGCGCGAACGCTCTTTGAATGAGAGATCGTCTCTCAACCGCTGCGCTAATTATATGTAGGGCACTGGGGCGAAATTAACGTTTAAGTGTAACTAATGTTATTTTGTATTAAGAGTTGTTGTGGTCGGTATGATGACTAATTTTTCGAAACACTATCTATCCAAGCACAATCACTATGTCCGATTCCACTAAATGTTTTGCACTTTTCACAGAAAATATCGCAGTTTATCAACTCACTTATCATCATCATCAGGCCCTTATTAGTCTCCACTGAAGGAGCATGAGCCTCTCTGTACTACTAGAGCCATACTTGGCCAGAGCAGACAGAGGACTTGGCCTACACTCTCCACGGTGGCCAGACGGGTTGGAGAGGTCTCACAGATGTTTATTGCTTTTTTTAGATTGTATTTCCTAAGTCGCCTTCTACGTCATTCCGACATTCACGGGAAGACTTGGAGTGGTCCTATTCTACTCTGCCGGATACCACACGGCTAACTTATACTATTCAATAAATCTTGTAGATCCAAGTAATGTAACTTTTATGTACCAGTTCGTCAAGAATACAGTGTAAATAAATTTAACAATGTAGGAGCTCTTTATCACATACGGCACACACGAAAGCGCACCGCGCGCTCTTTTTATTTTCAGCGCACAATTGCACAGTTAACTTACTTAAAAATTTTCCTGCTTATTTCAATACTTATGTATAGAAAATAAAAGAAGGGTTCCGTACCGTTATCTATAAAAACGGCAAAAAAATCACGTTTGTTGTATGGGAGCCCCCTTAAATATTAATTCTGTTCTATTTTTTTGTTTTTTTTGTTATAGCGGCAACAGAAATACATCATCTGTGAAAATTTCAGCTATCTAACTATCACGGATCATGAGATACAGCCTGGTGACGGACGGACAGACAGACAGACAGCGGAGCGACATTAATAGGGTCCCGTTTTTACCCTTTGGGTACGGAACCCTAAAAGCTACAGTTCCTTGTAAGGCAATTCGAACGAGTATAAACACGTTACATTTGAAATTTGAATATCGCATGGTTAGCAAAAAGTCACGTTCGGAAGTTCCTAGAATAATAATAAAATTATTCCGATCTTGGTCTACGGGTATATAACATGCTCGCGGAAACATAGGAACAAAATATCAACCGTAATTTTTTTATTTATATATTAAACAATATTTTTTTAAACTAACAAGTGGAAAAAAATACTCACTTTTGGACTTAAGAGCCCGCCATATGCCAGGCGGCGTGGCGATACAAACGCGGATGGTCTAAACGCGTTGGCTACTTTGGATATTTTTGGTTTTTTAGAAATATTCAAGGGTTATTCGAAAAAGAAAAACATATGATGGCTGCCTTATCTGTAATGCAATAATAATCAAAAGTTTCAAGGTTAATTTTAATGTATTTGATGAATAATACTATATACCGAGTAAATTAGACGTGATTTGGAGGCAACTTTGCAATTTTTTTTTATCGAGAAAATTTAACGCAATCGTGTTTTTGAGTCATATAGTTACCAGAGTTAGTCCTGAACTTTGCTGCATTTTTATTTCAACTTGAGTATTTATTTATTATTGATATAACAGTCAATCATGCAAAGCAGTGTGAGGTAGTACGGACCCTTATTTAGCAGTATGAAAATTGGTAATAGGAAGGGTCCTGATTAGCAACTACCTTACGTCGCGGATTTTTTTTTCCTGCTGGATTTAATATAAAAGCTCTATTATATCAATTACTATTTCATAACTAACTAAGTATACCAGAACTTGTTATAAAAGGGTATTAAAAGTAGCCAAATACTTTTATAATTTAATTTAAAAAAAATAGTAGAGTAAATATTTGAATTAATGTTCTAAGTATTTTAGTAGTTTTAAATACAATTTATTGGCAAGAACACTGAAGCTCTCTTTCAAACACGCAAAGCTTACTTGGCGCCCATTTATATCCCCAACGCTTTATCAGTGAAGCCGACAGCCCAGATTTTTTCAAAACTTTGTGTTTTGTACCATTTCTTACATCACATTTAAATTAAATAGGGAATTATAAGAGATTGAATACACACGTATATTTCTTTACCGGGAGAGAATGCTACTTACAATAATTCGGTTGTTTCTTACCTTATCTAGCCTAAATCCGTTGAAGGATAATCACATGTAAGCACACCTTGTCTTTTCTTCATATATGATATTTTTATCCCGAAATGGAAGAGCCCGATTGCCCAGCGGGCGTAAACATTATAAGCGCTTGCGCATGTTAAGCAACCCCGGGCCGGTCCCCACTTGGATGGGTGACCGCAAGTGGCAAATAATATCTCGAGCTCCTCCGTGCTTTGAACGGCACGTCAAGCCGTTGGTCCTGACTGTCATCATTGATGGCAATCGTTAAACTATGTCAGATGCCTTTAGGCAGCTCGACTGTGAAAATCTGACACCAGTGTCGGCCACTAGCACACACGAAAAACAACAACAAACATCCCAAAATTAAGTACATAAGTTCCCAAGGGATAAACAGGAGCAAAATTAAAGTAGCTTTTGAAGGATTTTAATAAAAGTGCGAGCACACTGACGTTTAATTTGGGGTAAGTAATATAACATATAAACACAAAATATATATAATTTAAGATAAATATCAACGAAACATATAATTTTGGTTAGTATAATTATCAGGTAAGATAAAAATCGAAAGAAATAACTTTAAAAAAACTAAAATCTTTAATTATAACAATCATTCAACATATGAAACTATTATTATACCGTTTTATTATTATAAATTTTAAAACATCGATTAGTTGTTATGTATAATAAACTTAATATATACATATTAGTACGGATAATAATCATTGGTTATACGAATTAATTGGTAGAAGATTCTCAATATATACCTAATAATTAAATTTTAAAAAAATCCTAGCATGTCAATCTCATTATATCTTCACCAAATTAAAATGGGATCAACTTGGTAATAAAGGCTTTTAAATAAAAAAGAAATATCAAAATCGGTTCACAATTGGCGAAGATATCGTGTAACAAACACACATAAATAAGACATACCGTCGAATTGATAACCTCCTCTTTTTTTGAATCCGTTTAATAAATTATCTTAATTATTTTTATAGAACGCCTAGCCGAAAATAGCAACCTGACGATCTCGTAAACGCAAAAAAATATTGATAAGACAAAAAAAAGATAACAATATATTAAAACGGAAATCTGAATATTACGAGTGTGAATTTCTTAGAGCTATAGTCTCTATTATAAGTTAAAAAAAATAAGAAAAATAGGTATACTAAAAAAACACTTAGAAAAATTGTATGTATCACAATTTTTTAAATTTATTTCTAACTTTGTCCTAATATTAACGTATAATAAAATATTGTAAAAGTTATATTTGTACTTTAAAAAAAATTGTGATACATATATATCACAATTTTTTTATTTATTTTATACTTTGTCCTAATATTTACATACAAGAAAATATTGTAAAAAATATCTTTCTACTTAAAAAAAATTGTGATACATACAAAATGCGCGCGCATTTTGTATGTATCACATTTTTTTTATTTATTTCATACTTTGTCCTAATATTTACATGCAATAAAATATTGTAATAAGTTCTTTTGTTTGTTATAGTTTTTTGTAATCCTATGAAGTTAGTGACTTCTTGTGTTACTTTCCGTCTGCTTTACTGATGAAATCGATTACCTATTATTAGTTATTCGATAGTCTGTTTGAATGATGCACCTTTTGCTGGCTACTCCGATTCTTTTACAAGAAAATGAAGTTTATGAGTTTGCGCGAATTTGACTTATTTCGTAGGTGTTACTGAAATAATTCAAATTCGCAAAATAGACATGGGTCTATACTAATTAGCTGGTATATTTTCTCTGTTATATATTTTTAATACGTATACATTTTATAGATTTTGATTCATATTTATTTTAAATACTATACTTTTTGAATGGTATACATTTTGGAAGGTATACTGCATGATTTGTATAACAGGTGATATTTAGTATTCATAAACGTTATAAAAAATGAGTTTATGCTTTTCGAATTGAAAATTTTATGAGTGTTATAGCTTTTAAGAATATAATCAGTAATGATTATGTCAAGTTAACATTATATCTTATGAACTTTATTGAAATGAAAATATATAATTTGCTATTATATCAATCAATACGCACCCTTTAATTTGAAGTGCGTCTGCGTCAGCGATGCGCCCTCAATTGAAAAACTATGATCTGTTTCAGTGGCGGAAAATGCAATTTTCGGCATTGTGACACGGATATTGCATTTCCTGGAGCCGGCGGCTATCGAATGACCTGAACTTGATTACATCGAACGCTTTGATAACTCTGGCGATCTGTTTTCCTTTTAGTTCACGGGCGACCCTGGTTTATGACTGGTAAAATTTTCGGCAAAATTCAGGAGCTTACGTAATATTTTGGAAGCGGTTTCCACTACTCCAGTATCCTCATTTAACTTTATTAACTTCTGTACAAAACATAACATGTAATAAACTATATAGCCAATAAGATAGATATAAATTTTCATCACAATTTTTAGGGTTCCGTACCCAAAAGGTGAAAATGGGACCCTATTAATATCGCTCCACTGTCCGTCTGTCACCAGGCTGTATCTTATGAACCGTGATAGTTAGACAGTTGGAATTTTCACAGATGATGTATTTCTGTTGCCGCTATAACAACAAATACTAAAAAGTAGAATAAAATTCCCATACAGCAAACGTTTCTTGCTTGTTTTTGCTCGATATGATAACGGCAACAGGTAGACGCTTGAAATATTCATAGAATATTAAGTTATATATACACTTCGAAAATAAAAAAAATTATAAAAATTAAATTAATATTAAAGGGAGCCCCCTTTTAATATTAATTTAATTTTTATAAGTTTATTTATTTTACCATACAGCAGACATGATTTTTTTGCCGCTTTTATAGATAACGATATGGAACCCTTCTTGCGCGAGTCCGACTCGCACTTGGCCGGTTTTTAATAAAACTCACGGTATACGTTAAAAAATGGAGGCTATAAAAATATTTTATTCGTTTCAGGGGACGAAACAAAAAATATTCTCCCATTACGGAGAGCGCTCCACAGCCGAAGACACCCTCTTTTCATGGAATGTTTTATAGCTAAGACGTGATAGCTTGGATGCCCAGCCGATTCTTATCCAATAAAAAATATGGCTCAATATATTTCATGAAAAATAAAAAAAATGTTCCGAAAAAAATTGGTTGTCTGTAAAGTCGAATTACGGACGATAATATATACGGACAAATCACACAGATTGAGTTAGCCCCAAAGTAAGTTCGAGACTTGTGTTATGTTATGCGATACTAACTCAACGATACTATATTATATAACAAATACATATATAGATAAACATCCAAGACCCAGGCCAATCTGAAAAAGACCATTTTCCATCTTGACCTGGCCGGGGATCGAACCCGGGCACCCTCGTGTCGCAGGCTGGCGTGTTAACCACTGCGCCACGGAGCTGTCAAAAAAGATGAAAATGAGAGATAGATGCGTGATAGATACTACTAGTAATGCTGCTGCTGCTGCTCCGGAACGAGACATTTTGCGTGCAGCCGGTGCTCATCGATTTATAAGACATCACGTTACCACGTCAAAAAAAAATGTCTGCGTCACTCGGGTTAATGGATTGAATAAATTCATATTAAAATCTCCTTTTTGGGTAGTCGCGTAATAGTGTGCTCTCGTACTCTCGGTGCTTTTGCAAGAGTTGAACAAAGAGAAAGGAAGTCAATCTTTATAACAAAGATCCAGAGATCTATTTCGTATTCTGCACAGACCCAATACGTTTCGTATTGTGGCTGCATCGCCCATAAATCAATGGCATGTTGGTTTATTTTTACATCTGCATCCGTATGACGGTAACGAGGGCATGGACCTAAGAATAATATGGACCGGGCGTGAGGAACGTCAAAGTGAAGCAAACTTTGGTTACATGTGTGCAGTATAGGGTGACCATTGTCATCAAAAATTACCCAATAATTAAGAGTAAATAAATTGTGAGTGGTACTGATGCCTAGTAGCACTAATATTATTTATATTTTTTTTAACAAAACGTAACATCTATATCAGAGAAGTATTATGAATTTAGACATAATGATCCAGAAGGGAAACTGTGAATCAATCTCATCTTTGAGCGACCTTAGACGTTTTGGGGAACTTGATAAAAGGAATAAAAGAACGAAATCATAGATAACATTTTTATTTTACTGTGTTTTAAGTTAATAAATAACAATACATATAATTTTACTTACAGAAAAACAAACCCTCGAGGCCTTATATTGGTGGTAAATTTTAAAATTACTTTTTTATAATTTTGCAGATTTATAGATTCATCCGTTTATAGATTATTAGTGTCATCAATAAATCAACAATATTAAATTCAGAAATTGTTCAAAGTTAAAATCTTTTATTCTGACGTCGGCAAATGATAATAAAATACTTTCAAATTTACATATAAGTATAAAATATAAACATTGAATATCTCTATCTATAAAAAAACCGCATCATCCAGTCCTTTGCGTAGTTTTAAAAATCTAAGCATACATAGGGACAGACGGACACAGCGGGAAGCGACTTTGTTTTATACTATGATCCCGAAATTGACGCCACTTGTGTGATCTACACGCCAAAATACCTCGAAAATATCACCCCTGTTTTGCATCCCATAGGTGTTGTTTGTGATGCACCCAAAAATAACTCAAAAGCGACACATTAAGTCATATTTTCAAAAAAAATAAAGACTGTCATCTTGAATCCCAACACAAAATTGACGTCAGTTTTACCCCGAAATACTCCGAAAACGTCACCCAAGTCGAATTTGCATAAATAATGGTGATGGCCATCTTGAAAACTGAAAATGACTTCATTTTTGTTGATATCCCAAAAAATTCCAAAACGCCAATAAAGTTGACTTTAAATGAAAAGTAATGTCAGCCATCTTGGATTCCAAAATCATCTCACTTCATACATTTATCATCAACACATACATCGATTTTCCAAATTTAGTTCATAAATGATGGAGTTATGACGTAAAAATATGCAAAATGAAATACAACTGGAACTGCTCCTTTTTTTGAAGTCGAGTAAAAGTATTAATAAGAAACATACCTTTTCTGGGCACGCGAACTTAATCAACCGGCGATATGCTCCTTTTGTCATATAAAAATTGCTATTTTTAAAATGTTCGGAACAAAAAAATGAATAATTTGATGGTACCCATGATGCATCCTTTCTATTTCTTCTAATAATATCGATCCATTATTTTTTTACAAAAGCATCACGAATGGGGAACCTTAAAAAAATAAACAAAATAAAATTTTATATTAAAAATAAAGAACAGGAATCTTGAAATCATATTCTGGCAACACCGACAGTCCGACTTAGCGCTGCGCTGTCACCGGGTCATTGACTTTTGCGGCGCAAAGAAAATTACAAAATCATATTAGTTTAATTTAAAATTGTAGTTGAAACGTGTGTTTAGGTTACCAACCAATTCGTACATACGAGTAACTGTGGTGTTGTGTGTGTAAATAGTATAATTAAACCAAGAAAATATGCGATTGAGTGAAATACTTACATAGTCTCGAAAACAACAAGAAGTTTGTACTTACCTATGATACGTGATACCGTCGGACTTTTTGTGTAGTTTACTATAATTTTTACACTCTTTTACCATACAGCTCGGCATTATTTTATGTTTTTATGCTTATTTTCAACGAGTTTCAAAAGGCACACCAACTTCGCGGTAAGTACAAGTTTGACATTTCGTGAGTTTGACATTTCGACCGGGGAAAACCTGCATTCATTTGAGTGCCGATGTGTGCGTGAATTTCGTGTCACGACACGTCTGCATACATTGTGATTTGCTTCACTGCCACATTCTCAAGGTCCTATCCTGATTATTCTTTAAATGCCAGTAACTGCGCAGCGGCAGCGGAGCTTTATTTTCCTTTGAACAGTCCGATAACCACGGCCCATCGGATTTACCCCGGACCCCGACCCTCCCACCTACAATTTCCATAAACTGTTTTGTGTGTACATACGCAAACGAGCGAATAAATTGCACATAGACCGAACATAGTTTGTGCACAGTTTACGCTTGTGCTAGCGTATATTTATAACCGACTTAAAAGGAGGTTATTAATTCGACTCGATATCGATATAATTGTGTGGTTTATAAGTGTTAGTATCATCATCATCATCATCATCATCATCATCATCATCATCATCATCATCAGGTCTTTTTAGTCTCCACTACAGGAGCACGACCCTCTCTGCACCACTAGGGCCATACTTGGCCAGAACAGCCAGAGGACCCGGCCTACACTCTCCACGCTGGCCAGACGGGTTGGAGAGGTCTCTTAGATGTTTATTAGCTTTGTTTAGCTTGTATTTCCTAAGTCGCCTTCTACGACATCCACGACATCCATAGACTATTACGTAAATATAAATATTTTTTTAAACTAAGTACACATCATGCATGTTCATTTCTGGTGTACAAATATATACATACATACATAGTATCACGTCTTTTTCCCTTGCGAGGTACAGAGTAGGTAGGTAGGTCTATAAGCCCTGAAAGCCACGTTTAGCATGTTGGTGGGCATTAGGTGGAAAACGGATTCATAATAGTGATGGGTTGCTATCCGCATCCTATCGGCTATTAACATGATTCCACAGATTTTACCCATTCCCTCGATCGGCTTTTACGATCTGCGCGAGAAGAGTACTTATATATCGTACTTTTATATCGATATATATAACATACCGACCAAACCGTTCTGATAGATAACATAACTTTAAAATCAATATTTCTCTTGGTAATTCTTATCAAAGACACTTGGCTTGACATTTATGGCTTAAAGAAAGTTGAAGGAATAAATAACGATCGCTTTAATATTGTAGCAGGATTGTAAGTAAGGCAAACTTGTTGAATTTTCGGTGATAATAAATTATGGCAGCGCAGCGTGGCGAAGAAGAGCGTGTTGGAGATATTTAATCGGCCAGTATTTTGATGTTCGATGTGCGAATCCTATAAGAGAAATTAACTATCCTAGAACCCCACTTACATATCTCTGTCATCCTAAATACCTAATAAAGCATGCACTTTTTTACGGTTTACTATCCATTCGCATACAATTTTAAGGCATAATAAAACATGGCATACTTTTGTTTATCCTAACGATATTTACTCATACATAACAGTCTACGAATATTTCTTTAACCGTAATTTCTCTACGCATAATAATTTTAAGCATAACATTATTTTATTCTTTATTGCATAAATGTATTAACGCAAAATTCTATAAGCTCGTTTTTTGGTTACAAGTATTCTAACGAACCTAACCTTCCGTCTGTGGCCAATTTATTTGCAAAGGGTTTTTGTAATGTCGGAGGTTCGTCGTAAGTTGTGGACGCTCGTTCGCTCCTGTTTTGGTTACTTAACGAAATAAATATAAACTGTGGTAAGTAAAAAATGTACGCCCTTGGTAGAACTACGCCCCCACACCCGCTTTCGTGTTTGTCTTCATAACTTTCCTCTACTGATTACACAAGATGTTTTCTATGAAATTTAGAAAAAATAGAGCTGCCAACCGTTATAACGTTGTATAAAAATTAATTAATTTTATACTCGAATAAATATTGATATTTTTCCATTAAGCAAATTAAAATTATGCCAAATCAAATTAGTCTTAAAGATCAAAGAAACTAAATGCCAAAAAGCAATTATGGCAAAGTGTTATCAATCATGCTAAAAACGTATGCAAAATACTTATGCCAAAGTATATTATCGAATAATATCCGAAAAGAAGGGATCACATTTTTCCTTTAGTATTTACATGTGACAGTAGCACGTCGTGACATTTGTGACTTAGTAACCACCATATCAGTCTTATTTTGGAATAAGATTATACCTATTGCTCAGATACTGGCTAACATTTAGGTATTAGCGCTGATAAACGATGTCAGCAGAACAGCGTGGCGAAGTATTGTATTGCGTGTTACAGTCACTCGGCCTGTGTTGTTTTAGAGCGAGTCTTGACTTGAGTCCTGTGGGAGCATTAACGGCGCCCGCTCTAAAAGCTAACGCACACTTTACCTCCAGGGCAGTTTGTCAAGTGCTACACTACAGTCCGGTCCTGAATCACAATCATTTTTTAAGTTTCTGGCTATCATTTACCTACTCTAACGCTGATAAATGATAGTAACACAGCGTAGCGAAACTATTGCGTGTTGCAGTCACTCGGCCACTATTGTTTTAGAGCAAGTCCCATGGGAGCATTAACGGCGAATAACACGGCGCCCTCTCTAAAAGCTAATGCGCACTTTACCTCCACGGCAGTTTGTCAAGTGCTACACTACAGTCCCATCCTGAATCACAAACATTTTGCTACGTTTCTGGCTAACATTTACTCTAGCGCTGATAAATGATAGTAACACAGCGTAGCGAAACTATTGCGTGTTGCAGTCACTCGGCCACTATTGTTTTAGAGCAAGTCCCGTGGGAGCAGTAACATGGCGCCCTCTCTAAAAGCTAACGCGCACTTTACCTCCACGGCAGTTTGTCAAGTGCTACACTACAGTCTCGTCCTGAATCACAACATTTTGCAAGCTAACATTTAGTATAGCGCTGATAAATGATAGTAACACAGCGTGGCGAAAGTATTGCGTGTTGCAGTTATTCGTCTATTATTGTTTTAGAGCAAGTCCCGTGGGAGCATTAACGGCGAATAACACGGCGCCCGCTCTAAAAGCTAACGCGCACTTTACCTCCAAGGCAGCTTGTCAAGTGCTACACTACAGTTCCGTCTTAAATCATAAAAAATTCTTTACGTAGAGCACTTGCGTAATATCAGTCATTAAGTTATGCAGTGCTTTGGTATTAGGTACTGTAATGCTGTTCTATTTCTTTTTGTTAATAAATAAATCAGAGAATCTATAATTTTACGACCGCACGTCCTCAGAATTTCAAGTAGAACGTTGAAACGTTCTTCTGTTTTAGCTAAATGTGTTCTGAATATCGTACGCACAATTTGATAATACAGAAACAGGAATATAATCCCGGAGGATATTTCGCTGAAAACGGTACTGGCAGTTAGTTCCAGAATTCAATGGTCGTACCTAAACGGTGAAAAGAGAATTTTACTTCGTTTTGTTATGTGGATGGAGGAACTTGGAGTTATTCCAAGAATATCTTAAATTATTAAGAGTTTTATAGTTTTGTAAAACATTTTTATTTTATTCATAATTTGTACTTAGTTATTTTTTAAATGCTTGGGTTTTATATACTTTCGCTTTTGCTTTTTATATTAACGATTCTATAAAAACGTCATCGGAATTAAACAGAAATAAATTTATTTTTGTAATAAGCTTTTATTTTGAGCGATACATACCTACAGTAAAGTGCTTCCTAATACAAATAAAACGAGCCCACTCTATGAGCTTATCTTCTTTAGATTAGAAATGCCAATAGCCGACTTGATCATCAGATGAGGTCTATGGTACTTTAGACATAAGACACAAAATTTCAGCTCAATTAGTTTATGATACGGTTGAATTGCGAAGTTTGACCCAAACAAACAAGATAAATACATTGCAAGTTATTTTAAAGCTTGTAAAAAAACGTTCGTGTAAGTCCCGTCAACACTAATGAATAAATAGTAGGGTTGTTTATTTTATTACATCCGCCCACCCCTTCTCATCCGAGCATTTTTGCGTTGCGTCCTCAGCTGTGGTTCGTCGAAGCCGGGGTATTAAGTGAAAGGATTTTACAGCAAAGCCTTGGCTCCTTGGATATTTCCAAACCACACCTGTGAAAATGAAGTACAAGTATTTGCTCGCGCCAGGAATAGAACCCTGTGATGCTTGTGCCGCATGCTGGCGTGTTAACCACAGCGCCATCAAACCTTAGTGATATTCATTAATATTAATTTCATCATCAGGTCAATATTACGATCAAAAATACCCTTAAACAAACGTAGCAACAAGCGCTGAGTATTCTATTATAAAGAAGCTGATAGACAACTGTAAACAAACACGACACGTAGTTCGAATTTTTTTTAGGAACACGATAGGAAACCTTTGAGAATTTCAAATAAGTTTAACTATCTAACCGAACAGAATCTTAAATGTACTCGTATGGAAAATAAGTTCATGATCATCCGGTCGTGTACGGAGTATAAATAAATTAAGCTTAAAATGGCGTCTACTTCTATGGGTGTCATAGTAATTAGCAAAAGGCTAAATAAAATCCGGACGAAAACTCCGGCCTCTTTTTAGCTGAAATGTAAATGTTAATCAACCGACAGTCCATCCCACTGTAAACGTTAATTACATTTGCCTAATTATAATGAACAGAGACAATAAACAGACAGTTGGCGAAGGAAGCGAGATCAATTGAGATTGTTTAGTATATTCTATTGAGTAATCGCAATTGTAAGAAAAATAAGTTCACGAACATAAGAATGCATACGGAGTATGAGTAAATTAAGCTTGATAGGCCGTCAAAGTAATAAATAGCTCAATAAAATGCGGACGAAAAACTGGCCTCTTTTAGTCCAAATGTAAATGTTAATCAACCGACAGTCCATCCCACTGTAAACGTTAATTACATTTGCCTAATTATAATGAACAGAGACAATAACAAACAGACAGTTGGCGAAGGAAGCGAGATCAATTGAGATTGTTTAGTATATTCTATTGAGTAATCGCAATTGTAAGAAAAATAAGTTCACGAACATAAGAATGCATACGGAGTATGAGTAAATTAAGCTTGATAGGCCGTCAAACTAATAAATAGCTAAATAAAATGCGGACGAAAAACTGGCCTCTTTTAGTCCAAATGTAAATGTTAATCAACCGACAGTCCATCCCAATGTAAACGTTAATTACATTTGCCTAATTGTAATGAACAGAGACAATAAACAGGCAGTCGGCGAAGGAAGCGAGATCATCTGAGATTGTTTAGTATTTTCTATTGAGGAATCGGAATGTAAGAAAAATAAGTTCACGAACATAAGAATGCATACGGAGTATGAGTAAATTAAGCTTGATAGGCCGTCAAACTAACAAATAGCTAAATAAAATGCGGACGAAAAACTGGCCTCTTTTAGCCGAAATGTAAATGTTAATCAACCGACAGTCCATCCCACTATAAACGTTAATTACATTTGCCTAATTGTAATGAACAGAGACAATAAACAGGCAGTCGGCGAAGGAAGCGAGATCATTTGAGATTGTTTAGTATTTTCTATTGAGGAATCGGAATGTAAGAAAAATAAGTTCACGAACATCCGAATGCATACGAAGTATGAGTAAATTAAGCTTGTTAGGATGTCAAACTAATAAGCCAAAGGCTAAAATAAAATGCGGACAAAAACTCCGGCCTCTTTTAGCTGAAATGTAAATGTTAATCAACCGACAGTCCATCCCACTGTAAACGTTAATTACATTTGCCTAATTGTAATGAACAGAGACAATAAACAGACAGTCAGCAAAGGAAACGAGATCATTTGAGATTGTTTAGTATGTTCTATTGAGGAATCGCAATTGTAAGAAAAATAAGTTCACGAATATCCGAATGTATAAGGAGTATGAGTAAATTAAGCTTCTTAGCCGTCGAGCCAAACTAATAAGCCAAAGGCTAAATAAAATGCGGACGAAAACTCCGGCCTCTTTTAGCTGAAATGTAAATGTTAATCAACCGACAGTCCATCCCACTGTAAACGTTAATTACATTTGCCTTATTGTGATGAACAGAGACAATAAACAGACAGTCGGCGAAGGAAGCGAGATCATTTGAGATTGTTTAGTATGTTCTATTGAGGAATCGCAATTGTAAGAAAAATAAGTTCACGAATATCCGAATGTATAAGGAGTATGAGTAAATTAAGCTTCTTAGCCGTCGAGCCAAATTAATAAGCCAAAGGCTAAATAAAATGCGGACGAAAACTCCGGCCTCTTTTAGCTGAAATGTAAATGTTAATCAACCGACAGTCCATCCCACTGTAAACGTTAATTACATTTGCCTAATTGTAATGAACAGAGACAATAAACAGACAGTCAGCAAAGGAAACGAGATCATTTAAGATTGTTTAGTATGTTCTATTGAGGAATCGCAATTGTAAGAAAAATAAGTTCACGAATATCCGAATGTATAAGGAGTATGAGTAAATTAAGCTTCTTAGCCGTCGAGCCAAACTAATAAGCCAAAGGCTAAATAAAATGCGGACGAAAACTCCGGCCTCTTTTAGCTGAAATGTAAATGTTAATCAACCGACAGTCCATCCCACTGTAAACGTTAATTACATTTGCCTAATTGTGATGAACAGAGACAATAAACAGACAGTCGGCGAAGGAAGCGAGATCATTTGAGATTGTTTAGTATGTTCTAATGAATGTCGTTTGTATGCTGAGGGCCAACGTCACACCCGCCGCCTTCGGGAGTTTCCTTATCACTTCCACCAGTACGCGAATAAATAATAGTAAATCGACAGTGACCCTGGCCGTCAAAACTTGCTGGCTCGTTTGGATAGCAAACACAATTGTCCCGGAACGGAATTCGATAAGAGCTTCCAAGAATAATAAAGATATACTTGGTTGTTTCGTATAACATAATTGGATTGGGTAGGCTTACTTTTTGAAGGAATGAAAACATTATTTAAGGAACGTTATTTAAGGAACGAATTTTGCTGTTTCTAAACTCTGTCATTTGAGCGTAGGTATATCTCGAAATGGATTCAGTCAGTCAAGTATTAGTAAGCAAACCGAATCATGGTGGATGGTGAACCCAATAATATGGAATTCATATCCATAGAGGTACTCTTTATTTAAAACGGCGTAATTTAACAAAAAAAAACTGGCCAAGTGTGAGAGTTGTTCTAAGGGTTCCATACCATCGTACAATATTTAACTACAAAAACAACCTTTCTTGTACGGGGACTTTATAAGTACGCTTAGAACCTCTTCCAAGCGACCTAACTCTTGGTTAACCTAACTCTTTCGAACACAAGCACTATTGTTCTTAAATAACTGTGGTATGACGTCTCAGTAATAACTAAGCAGCAAATTTAACAGAATCGCGAAAAAGCACCAAAAGAACACGTTTCTTGTATGGCAACCCATTTTACTTATTAATTTTATTTTTATTATTCTTGTTTTAGCGGCAAGACATATACATATTCTATGAAAAATTCGAGTCTCTACCTATTAATTACGGTTTAATAGATTGTTTTGCTTTTCGTGAGTGCAAGTGGCCAACACTGTCCGACAGCTTCACGACTGCCATCAATGTCCACCGGTACCAACGGCATAACGTACCTTCCTAAGCACGAGATAAAAGGTTCGCTAGATACAGCCCTGTGACAGACGGACGGACGGACATCGCAGGCGTAGTATTAGGGTTTCTTATAGAAATCTTGGGTAAGTAACCCTAAAAACTAAATAATGAAGTAGGCGATTATGATTGCCCCTATCTGCCCCGTACGTATTGTGTCATTATGATTTGAACCAATATTCATTAGTGCCTGGAGAGAAAGCTGTTAAATAAAACTATACTGTAGAATTCTGTAGAACACAGATCTTACTCGTACTACACCATCCCAAGCGAATAGAAGACAATGCCACGAATGATTTTCTACAAATGAAATCCAATTTCTTCAAACTCGATTCATGTTAAAGTTGATCCCTTCAATTCCCTCCGAGGAAAATTTAATGGCTTCTCATTGATTTCTAAAACGAATTTATCAATTACGTAGAAAATATCTTTACTGGAAATACGAAGATTGAAATTGGAAACGGCGGCTTTAAATATTTATACCAAGAAGTGATGAAGTATTGAATCTGTGATGATCTAATCAAATGTTCAAAGACAATTGCTTTTTATACAATGTTCCATTTCATAAAACAAGACGGAATAAAACTTTCATTAATTATAAATATACAAATGGCAGATTCCGCTAAGGACAAGATCATTTTATAACAGATTAATATATTGTTATCTTTCCAACCCGTCTGGCCAGCGAGGAGAGTGTAGGTCAAATCCTCTGTCTGCTCTGGCAAAGTATGGCTCCGGTAGTACAGAGAGGGTCATGCTCCCGCAGTGGAGACTAAAAAGATCTGATGACAATTATCGCTACTTAGGTACGTAAAATAAAAAAATATATATTTTGAAGAATCGAAACAAAACAAGCGCATAATCTGTGCTAATACATAGGCATTATACACAAATGGGAGATTCATCTATAAAACACGACAGTTTTGGTAAAGAAAAGGAAAATCTCAATGTACTAACCGGTACGTGACAGCCTTGAACATGAAGTAAATTGAGCAACATCTTCACCCGGGGGAAATCGCGAAAAATTCCGACAGCCTTCCTCTTAAGTATATCTTATAGCGATTCGAGAAAATTCTTGAATTTATTTAGTGGGAAACGGTTAAATAGAATCAATTCCGAACATTTAGGTGTCGTAGTAAGAGGTACCTGAAGCGTAAGAGGTTTCTTGCATTTATGTCAAGGTAGGAATTTGTCACACTTATGATTTGTTTAATGGTAATTTAACAAATCATAAGTTAAACAAATTCCAGATCAAATACGATTCCAACGATTATTTAGTCAGCCAAACATTTTAGTGCGTTAATTGCCAGCTAGCAATGTTTAACAACAAATATGAACATAACGTCGTTTGCTATCCGCGCTATCATTCCGCCGCGCTGGCTGAATTCTGTTTCAAAGCTTTGTTTAACATGAAAGGTGAGTAAATAATCTCATTAGCGCGCTCAAAAGGTACAAATTGGGCCCACTCCGTCATAATAGTCATATAAAATGTTATCGTGAACTTGGTCGATATAACGACAGCGTTGATGGCTTATTTGGCGCTATTTAGGTCGGGTCAATAGCTAATCGTGACTGTTCGTGACGCTCCTGCTGAGGGTCTACTGTTATTGACTGTTTAGTAAGAACGTGATCACTCTCAATAATGATTTGTGTCGTCTTTTCTGTTAGTTCAACTATGTAGTTGAAATTCCAATTTGATTCCGGCCTGGTAAAGCTTCAAATTCGATAAATTATTACTGCAACGGACGAGCGTTTGCTAAATCCTAATTATATTGTAAATCGAAAGTTTGCGTGTTTGTTTTTAATCACTTAGCACAGATATACGAGTATATATCATGACTGCTGGTGTAAGTCGTTTATATGATTCATATTATGCATATTCACGTCATAATACTTGTCCTGATTGACGGATAAACACTAAAGAAGTCAAAAGATCAAAAACTAGTAAATTTTAATATATAACATAAGGATGATTAGCTAATTGCATTTGTTACATGAACAGTAATGACGCTTCGTCTATCACAGAAAATATGATGCTGCTGGTGTAAGTCGTTTATATGATTCATATTATGCATATTCACGTCATAATACTTGTCCTGATTGACGGATAAACACTAAAGAAGTCAAAAGAGCAAAAACTAGTAAATTTTAATATATAACATAAGGATGATTAGCTAATTGCATTTGTTACATGAACAGTAATGACGCTTCGTCTATCACAGAAAATATGATGTACCTCATGTTACGTTACAATAAAGGTGTTCATTATTAAATCTGTATTTCTTTACAAATGAAAGGGTATGGAGAAAGTTATGATAACTTCGAAAGGTAGGGGCTGTCGCCTCGGGTTCTCATTAATTCTGGTTATTTCTGAGTAATCTCACGTCAAAATCGAGCTTCAACAAAGCCCTAGCCCATTACTCACATAACAGTCACAAATAAAGGCGAGTTTATCGCAAACAGTAAAATATGAGCGAGTTAAATTTTCATCTAAACATAAAAAGCTCGAAATGTTTTACCGGCATTTATTTTTATAGAGACCGCCGGGGATGATATTGGATGAAGCGATGAAATAGCAGGCAGGTCCGTTGTTAGCCTGAAAATAGGAGCAGACCGCGTGTTGACGGGAAGTGCCAATAAACTCAATCTTATATTTACTGAATAATTAAAAACACTAATAAGATTTGTGTCGTTACACTATTATTTGTCGTAACGTGTATCTATACTTCTATAATCTATAATCTCTTATATCTTTAATAATATTATAAAAAGGAAAGATTGTATTGTTTGTTTGTTTGCATCGAATAGGCTGTGTAACTACTGGATCGATTTGCAAAATTCTTTCTCCATTAGAATCTTACCTACATTATTATCCCTGATGAACATAGGCTATTTAAATACCTATATCGTCCCGTGCGAAGCCGGGACGGGCCGCTAGTTGTACATAAGTTTATTTTTATACGAGACAAGGTAGGTGTTGGTGTTCGTGGGGATCGAATGAGGAAAGTGTCAAAATTCCACTAAAACACGAACAAGACGTTGCCGCTAATGCGCCCTTACGTACTCGAACTAATAGTTGGGATTGGGAGCCCAAGAGTGAAGAGGGATTTTGAGATTTACTCAAGCGCGTCAGATTAAGATATGAGGATATGAGGGATACCTTGGATACTGTATAAGTACCTCCACCACTATGAAACTTGTATAAACGGGGGTTGTGTTCGTTGTTTTTGCACAATAGGACATCAGATTATATGTCCCCCGTTAGAGATTGCAATCCGGATAAGTATCCGGATTGCAATTTCGAAGTCGAAAACATCTATAAAATCTGAATTTTCGAGCAATTTATAAATTCGGATTTTTTAATGGCAATCCGGTTTATTCGAATTTTTAGTTTTTTTTTTCAAATTTATTTATTTTTTATTTTGGCTATGCAAATTTATTACAAATAATACTCAGTTATTGTTCACGCCTTGCAATGTTGATTCTGTAGGTATCGGGCCCGCGCGCGTTACACCCGCCAGCGGCACTTTGTAATTTTCGGCGAAAATGGATTTAACAGCCTCCGTGGCCGTGGTCCAATGGTTAAGGCGTTTGCCTGTTGACCCGGGTCGTGGGTTCGATTCCCACCGGAAGCATACTTGGATTAGTTGTTTCCAGTTTGGTTAGGACATTGCAGGCTTGAATCACCTGATTGTCTGATAATAAAAATGATTCCGTGCTTCGGAAGGCACGTTAAGCCGGTAGTCCCGGCTGCCGTCTGGTAGTCGTTAAAGGAACCACGTCAGCGGGCGAGAGGCGGTTCCGAAGAACTCTGACACCAGGGTGTGCATGGTCTATTGACCGTGACACCTACTCGAAATGATGATGAGCGAAAATAGAGAATAAAAAATACATTTTTAAGAAACCTTCCGAACACACCAAACTCGACAAAAATCTGGTAATGGAAGTATGTGACAAAGTAAAATCCAATCTCATTGCCGTAATTAAAGCTCTAAAGGCTAAAGGCATTATATTTGCAATGACATTTGATGAATCCAATCGATTTTTGAATTTAATTATTCATTACCTAAAAGGATGATCAAAATGTATTCAAAAGCCTGGGGCTAGTAGGAATTATAGGGTAATGAATTTGCATTACCCTAATTGAGTGAAAATTGAAATCCTTTGATTTTATTTGCACAAAGATATCATTGGATCATTTACTGATGGAGCTGCTGTTATGGTGGAAGTTGCGATGTACTATGCCTGTCCCAATTAATCAGTTATGTTTCGCACATGGCGTTCAGCTGGCTGTACTGGATGTTTTATTTATCGACCTTTTATCGACCCAATCCTCTGAACCTTCCAACCCCCTGACGTCATGGTCAAATCGTTGGATTATTGCTATACACAATTTTGCAAGTTATAAACCCAGCTTATATTAATTGGACGCGCTCGAATATTTTTTTTAATGACACAACGGCTATCGAGCAAAAGGCTCACCTGATGGTTGAAGTGATCACCGCTGCCCATGGACAACTGGGCAACACCAGGGACTATTATTTTTGTTTTAAAATTTGGTAACCCTGCAGCCCAAGCTGCTTTCCTCACCGGTGAAACGCAAAATATCATATAACATTTTTTTTCTTTCTATCACCTTATCTTTAATCCACCCCACGACAATCAAGTAAATCCACATTTAGCATCAATGCCTCCTCTTCTGTAAGGCAAAATAAGTGCTTGCTGGTCAATACCATAAATAAAATAAGAACGATATGATAACAAAGCATCTCTTAAATTTTTAAAAGCCCGTTCGTTTAATAACTTAACTGAAAGTAACATAAAAGAAGTTTGCAATCGAAAAATATCATCTATCGCTATCGGCAAATTGATCTGCTCAATATTGTATAAAAGCAACATCATAAAGTTAGCAGGAGGATATGGCATTGCGGAGTGAAAACATGTGATTGTGCTCGAATATGATAAATTGCTCCGAGAGGATGATATGGCAGTCGCTTTTTGATTGCTGCGATTTGGTATCAAGTGCCTTCAAGTACTTTTAGACGTATTTTTAGGTTGGAGACACGTTTTACGACGACATTATTGTAAGTATCACTTTCAACCTACACAAGTAAAATTTTGGGGCCAATATACGTACAGCCTTAGCCAAAGTATTAGGCACCCCATAGAATATACGCAATCTACGTTTACTAATTGTACAATTAATAAAAGCTTGTCATAAATCTATACATATAATAAAACAGTAAAATTATTTTGTCTGTACATTTCGAATTTTTGACTGAAATGGATAGAGGGACACTTAAAAAGAATAATAGAAAGCAAAAAAATTTTTTTGGAATTTCTTGTCTGTCTGTCTGTCTGTCTGTCTGTCTGTATGTATGATCACGATTATCTCCGAATATACTGAACCGATTTACGTCAAACTTTCACCAATTGCTTTGTTTTAACTCAGTTTAACATTTAAAGTTTGTTTCATCAAAATCGGTTCATTAAAAAAAAAGTTATCGTCATTTGAATGAACTCAAGGCATGAGTTTGCCTGCAAACATATAGGAAAAATAAAATAAAATAATAAGTGACATAAGAAAATTAAAATCCAAAGTCAATTCATCATCATTATACGACAGCATTATACCTATCCATACTATCCATAGTAATCCATACTAAAAAAAAAGGAGAAGCTGACTGACTGACTGACATATCAACGCAGGGCCTAAACTATAAGGGTTAGGAACTTGAAATTTTGCACAGGGGTTCCTTTTATAACGTAGGGGAGCACTAAGAAAGGATTTTTGGAAATTCATCTCCTTAGGGTGAAAAACGGGTTGCAAAGTTAGTATGAAACTTTGTTGTTTTTGAAGTTATTCGAATGAAATTCAGCATGAAGGTTCTTTACTGAAAGGTATGAAACACGAGTAAAATATTTTACTCAAAAATCATCCCTTAAGGGGGTAAAATAGGGGTGCAAAGTAAGCATGAAACTTTGCCATTTTTGAAGTTAGTCGAATGAAATTCAGCATGAAGGTTCTTTACTGAAAGGCATGAAACACGAGTAAAATATTTTTCTCAAAAATCTTCCCTTAATATAACGGGGATGCAAAGTTAGTATGAAACTTTCTGTTTTTTAAGTTATTCAATTGAAATTCAATATTAAGTTGTTTCATTGAAAGTCATAAACTAATGTATTCCGGGTAATTCTACTGTTCCTGAGAAATCGACACGTACGCGGGCGGAGCCGCGGGCCAAAGGCAAACCTGACTTATATATCAACGCACAGCCGAAACTACTGTGCGCAGAAACTTAAAATTTGGCACAGGGATTATTTTTATGATGTAAATGAGCACTAATAAAGGATTTTTAGAAAATCAAAGGGGTTGAAGTTTTATGGAATTTTCTCATTTCTGGACTTAGAAGTTTGAAAGTAGGTACGCAAGTTCTCAATTAAAATTAAAAAAGATCTGTTAAGGTGAACCAGACAACATTCTCCCTTTAAGGGGTAAATATTGAAGGGATTGAAGGGATATTTATTTAGGGGGTAAAGTTTGTATGGAATTTTTCCAGTTTTAGACTTAGAGGTATGAAAATAAGTATATACGTTCTAGGTTACAATTAAAAAGATCTGTGTAGGTGAAATGTACAAAATTTCCCCCTTAAGGGATAAAGGGGGGGGGGGGGGGGGGGATTGTATGGAAATTTTCTAATTTCTGGACATAGAAGTATAAAAATAAGTATATATGTTTACATTACAATTAAAAAGATCTGTGTAGTTAAAATGTCGAAATTTCCCCTTGAAGGGGTAGAATAGGTGGGGTAAAGATTGTATGGATTTTTTTTATTTACTTAGAAATATGACAATAAGAAGTTCTCCATTACAATAAAAAAAAAATCTGTGTAGGTGAAATGGGCAAAATCACCTCCTTAAGGGCTAAAGATCTATGCAGGTGAAACGTATGAAATTCCTCCTTAAGGGTAAAAAGCAAAGGGGCAGGGGTTTGTATGAAATTTTTATCATTTCTACTGTTCCCAAGGGAACGACATTAACGCGGGCGGAGCCGCGGGCAACAGCTAGTACCTTATATAATAATAACGACATATTTTTGAAGAATCATAAGACTTCTCTGTCACCAAAAACAAAAGATTTGATTTCCTTGAGATTTTACCGGAGTGTTAGGTCATTCGTTTTCGGGACTTTAAAGAGTAAAACAGTTTTTTTTTTTAGTTCAGTTAGTACTATTACTTATTCTGTGGTTCAGGGACACAACTGATAGTTTTATTTTTAACAGAATTTATTTTATGATACGTAATAACGTGGATTGCGCAAGTTTCTAGTTCGTTTCCATTCTATGTCAAAAATCGTGACCGACGCCCCGAGTCATAGAACTACGCGCTCATTTTTGTATACTCCCTGAAATATACAAGGCGCTAAGTTATGGTATGTAGTGAATTTAGTCTGCTCGTTGCCTCAGGCACATAAATTACACAAGTCTTAGAGAGCATTATCCTGAACAATCTGAATAATTCCTATGAAGACGAGACACACCCACGCGTAGATAAATGCCACCAACTTCGCCCTTCAATTACTGTGTGGGCATCAGACGAAGGCGTCAATCTGCCCACATCCACGCGGTTGCATCAATAAACTCTTGCGAAAACATCATTACTTTTAGAAAAACCAATTAAAGCATTTACGCCCACTTATAAACCCCTACGCATAACATTTTGAATTAGAACGTCGAAAGCTTTGTGGAAAATGTGCTCTTCATAACAAAAATGAATAAATGAATAAATTCTTGGAATCAATGAAGACAGACGGGTCGCTGATTCAATACATTTTATTAATAAATCTGTTTATTATCATCCCATTCATCCGTGAAAGTGAATGAGTTTGATGTGTTGTTTTAACAATGTTGATTTGTTCTATTAATATCAGTCGACTAATTAATCTCAGTCAGACTTTAGTTTATTTCGTGCGACATAATGTTATAACTCAAAACTCACAAATATAACGTGTTGAATTTAAAAAGCGTTTTACTTACTTTCATCTGACTGCGGTGCTGATAAGATGGCACTGTGCTTCTTCTTCACTTCCTCAACGTTGGCCTGAATCTTGTCTATCATTTCTCGTATCTCTTCCACCTGTGGGGACAAAATGTAAGTTTAGTATTGAGACTTAAAGGTTCACAATTTTCAGTATATTTAAGACGTTTTTAACTTTTTCCAAAAATATTGTAAATGTTTAAATTAAAAACATTGCTTGTTTATTGAGAAATTTCATACATAATTATGTGGGACCGGGTGTTGATACATGTCCGTGACATCGTACAATTGAACGCTGAAGTGGAACTAGGTAAATTACTCGTAGTTCATTATCTACATATTAAACTAATGGCGAATTAAATAAAAGCTCGTACATAGGTTTAATCATTTATTCATGTAAATACCACACGTTTATTGGTGATTAAGTTTTATTTCAAATGTTAACCCTTTTAAGACCTTATTTATCTAAAAAAGATTTTTTTTTAAACCATTGCGTACATTTTGCATTCCTATTCCTTATTCACATAGGCACTGCACAAATGAGTTACACGCCTGACCTGACCGTCTTCAAGTGCCGAAGGACGATCCCATAACCCCAAACTCAATTACAAAAGCCAAAGAGAGCTTTTATAGCGATGCAGTCGCCGTTTATCTTCCCATCGTGCTTAGTGGCGTCAGACGTCTCAGGCTACACGTCGGCCTAGGGTTTCCATATATTGTACTGAAAGAAGTTATAGATTACAGAAAAAAAGGTCTAAACGTCGTGTTCTATGGTATCAGCGTGTCAAAGGTTGTCCGTCCACGTTGCGACTAGGATTACCATTAGTTTCTAGATGTTAAGCTGACATTAAGCAAGTCTATCTAAATTTTGAATTTATTTATTTGTGTATCTTGCTAAACGTCATTTGGCTTCTATAAGGTAAGCCGGCATCATCTGGATAGAAATGAAATTTCTTAAAAATCATTTTCTATTTAGATGTCACCACTTTTTCAATAGGTACATGTGAACGCTACAGGTCGGGAAGAACACGTGGAACATTGCTATGTTAAACAGTATATTTTGTATCTACTATCTACCGCACTAAAGTCATCAATCTTAAGATTTAAGTCTCTTTAGACTACAGATTGACGACAAAGACCAGAAAAGCTGACATGTCCTGGGAAATCCTGACGTCTGGTAACCCAAGTCGCGTTCTAAGAAAATAATAAACGCGACACGACGTCTGCTGGCACCGAGCCATTGCAACCTCCGCGATATTTTTCAACTTCAACCAGTACCGGCGAACTCGTAAGTAGTATAACTTCAACGGACGGAACCGTAGTTTCTGGAGCTTAAATTATTAATATTAAAATTAGTTTCCTTCGGGCTATCGATAAATTTTTAATAACTTAAATTAATAATATTATAATTAGTTTCTCAATGTATTTATGCAAGGAATAGAATAGAATAGCTTTATCTATACATATAATAAAACAGTAAAAATATTTTGTCTGTACATTTAGAATTTTTGACTGAAATGGATAGAGGGACACTTAAAAAGAATGACAGAAAGCAAAAAAATTTTTTTCGAATGTTTTGTCTGTCTGTCTGTATGTATGATCACGATTATCTCCGAAAATACTGAACCGATTTACTTCAAACTTTCACCAATTGCTTTGTTTTAACTCAGTAAAACATCTAAAGTTTGTTTCATCAAAATCGGTTCATTAAAAAAAAAGTTATCGTCATTTGAATGAACTCAAGGCATGAGTTTGCCTGCAAATATACACGGTGAATTTTTTATCGTTTTGGACCCTTAAAGGGGTGACTCAGACCATCAAAATGAACAACTTTTCCTATGGGAACAATGCTGGGAACTCAAAAAAAAAATTCGACATTCCCATACAAACTAGCCGGGCAGGGCTCTTTTTTATGGAATGGACGAATTTTTTTTGAGTTCCCAGCATTGGTCCCATAGGAAAAGTTGTTCATATTGATGACCTGAGTCACCCCTTTAAGGGTCCAAACTGTTCCTGAGGGATGGACACTAACGGCGGCGGCGTAGCCGCGGGCAAACGGGAAACCAACCGAAACTTGAAATTTGGTACAGGAGTTCTTTTAATGATGTGAGTGAGCGCTAAGAAAGGATTTTTAAGAAATTTAACTTCTAGGGGGGTAAAATTTATATGGAATTTTCTCATTTCTGGACTTAGAAGTATGAAAGTAGGTATCTCGATTAAAATTAAAAAAGATGTATGTAGGTAGATAAAATTTGCAAAATTCCCCCCTTAAGGGGTAAAATGGGGGTGGGTGGGTGGTATAAACTTTGTATGGAAATTTTCTCATTTTTGGACTTAGACGTATGAAAATAAGTATATAAGTTCTAGGTTACAATTAAAAATATCTGTGTAGGTAAAATGGACGATATTTTCCCCTGAAGGGGTAAAATAGCGGGGTAGAGATTGTATAGGAATTTACTTATTTCTAGACTTAGAAGTATGAAAATAGGTAAATAAATTCACGATTACAATTGAAAAAGATCTGTGTAGGTCAACTGGAAAAAAATCCCCCAGAAGGGAGTTTGTTTGGAAATTTTCTCATTTCTGGACTATGAAGTATATAAATAAATAGGTATGTAAGTTCTCGATTACAATTAAAAAACATATATGTGGGTGAAATGGACAAAATTCACTCCTAAAGGGGTAAAATGGGAGGGTAAAGGTTTATGGAAATTTTCTCATTTCTGGACTTAGAAGTATAAATAATATCCATACTTCCATACTAATACTAATATTATAAATGCGAAAGTAACTCTGTCTGTCGTTTTTTTACGCTTCAACCATTGAACTGATTTGGATGAAATTTGGTATGGAGGTGTAAGGCCCGAGGAAGGACATAGGGTATGTTTGATTCCGGGAAATTCTACTGTTCCCGAAGGATCGACACTAACGCAGGCGGAGCCGCGGGCAACAGCTAGTTTACGAATATGGTTATTACAAAAGGTCTTAAGTACTAAGTGGTCACACATATTCTACCGCAATTAAGTCAGCGTGTAAATATAAAGGTTATATGGTCATTGAAGTTAATAAATTAATTACATTTCAAAAGCTGATTTAAATTACAATTACCAATAAACTTATAAAATAGTCAAAAACAATGTTGCCAAATTAAAAATTATTAATAAAAAATTATAACGTCATACTTATATTACTATGTCAATTTGTCTTGTAGGAACGCATTCACTGTGTAATAGCATTTGTCTGATAAAATATCAAATAATTCTTTTTTAAATTTACGCAAATTATATGTATGAAATCTATTAGGTAAATTATGATATATACGGATAGCCATTACATGAGCGTTTTTTTGAAATACACAGAGCTTTTGCAAGGGAACTTGTAATTTGTTTATATGTCTTGTTCGGGTACCAGGGATATCACTTTTTTGGGGAATAAATACGGGTATTTTACAACAAACAAGCACATTTCATAGATATATAAACTTGGAAGTGTGAGTATATTTAACTTTTTAAACAGCGGTTTACATGTATCGGTAAAATAGGCACCACAAATTGCTCTTATGCATCGTTTTTGTTATTTGAAAACTCTTTCTACATCGACAGAGTTACCCCACATGACTAGACAATATCGTAAAACCGACGACACATATCCATGGTAGGCAGTTAGTGCCGCTTTGGTTCCAATGGTGTCCTTTATTCTTTTTAGTGCGTAAATAAATCTGTCAAGCTTTTTTATTGTTTGCTCTACAGCGTGATTTTGAACTCCTTAGCTATATTGAAATCTGGGAATCAGAATCCCTAATGGAATACAGAATTGCAAGAAAAAAAGGTAAAAACCGAAAAAAAAAATTTACTTTCCATAGAAACTCGTCCAGCTGATCGGCGACTTTTGTATGGGAAACCCTAATTTTTTTTTCGATTTTCAGCTGTTTTTCTTGCAGTTCTATATTTCATTGGGATTCTGATTCTGAGATTTCAATAAAGCTAGGAGGTTCAAAATCACGTTGTATATGCATGTCCCATTTTAGATGCTTGTCGAGATGTACGCCTAAAAATATTGAGTTGTCAACTTGTTCTATTGTCGTATTATTATAAGAAATATTTAATTTAGGTGGATTACTATTATATGTCCGAAATTGGATTAATTTTGTCTTATTAGGGTTTATTTTTAAATTATTTCTGTCGAGCCAGTATGCAACATTGCTTAAAGCAGTATTAATTGTATTTGTAGTTGTTTCGTCATTGGATCCTCTACATAATATAGAGGTATCGTCTGCGAATAGGATGCACTTTTGGTCCGTGGCTTTGGGCAAGTCATTAACATATAGTAAAAACAAAAAAGGTGCCAAAATACTGCCTTGTGGAACAGAACAGTTATTTTGCTGCCTGAATTCTGATCTAGTTTTGGCCTTATGGTTATTTGATATGGTAGTAATCTCGACACATTGATTGCGGTTTTCTAAAAAGCTTGCAATCCAATCTAATGCTCGTCCCCTAATTCCAAAATTCGATAGTTTTTCTAGCAATATTTTATGGCAGACGAAATCGAAAGCTTTTGTTAGGTCCAGTTGTAGAGCAGTGACTGAAACACCTTCGTTAAGACATTCAGTTACATATTTAATAAAGTTAAAACATGCTAGAGCCGTTGAACTTTGTTTCATAAACCCATATTGTTCAGCTGTCAACAATTTCGATTTTGTGATAAAATCATAAAGCTTTTCTAGAATAACTTTTTCGAAAATTTTCGATATAACTGAAACCAGTGCTATGGGTCTATAATTGTCTATCTCACAATGTCGGCCTTTTTTATACAGGGGTTTAAGAATGGAATATTTCAATCTTTTAGGGAATATTCCTTCAGAAAATGATAAATTAATTATATAAGCCAAAGGACGTGCGATATACATAGCGCATTTTTTTAGCATTTTTACGTTTATGTCGTCATATCCAGTTGTATTGGTGTTTTTTAGCGATTAAATAACTTTTAAAATGTCATATTCATTTACTGGTGTCAAAAATATACTACTAGGTATAGTGGAATTAGAACAATAATTAGATTTAGTCGATTTTTTAGTTAAATTAATAAAATATTTATTGAAATTGTTACATATTGATTTTGGGTCAGTGTAATTTTTATTATTGTAATTAATTGATTTTATTTCGTTGACAGGCCTTATATTTTTTGTTTTTTTTCTTTTATTAATTGCCAGGCTGTTTTGCATGTATTTTTTGAATAAGTTAACAACCTGTTATTTGTCAATTTTTGTGAGTAATGTAGACATCTTTTTAGAATTTTAGCGTATTCATTATATAATTTTTTTTTTTACTTTGTTTATTTGCAGTTGAAAGGTGGTAGCTTAGATATAGACGCCTTTTTTGTACGCAACATCTTTTCAAACTCTTGGTCAGATGTGTTTTTTTGTAATAACAATTTTCAATTCTGACTTTAATTTCAGGGAAACATAAATTGTATAGTAATAGAAATAGGTCATAAAATTTGTCGAATGCCTTATTTGTTGATTTTTCTGTAAGAACTTCGTTAAAAGAGAGACTAGATATGCATTCTACAAATCTCCTTACATTATCTTCATTGAAATCTCTTTTTATTTCAAACCAATAAGTGGGCTGTGTATTTAAATTATTCTCTACATTTATTTTTAAACTTTGGGCTGTTTAGTGATCTGATAGAGCAAGGCAATGAAGTTTTCCCAGTGAATCAGGCATGTTGCTTACGAAAAGATCTATGCATGACTTCTTTCTGGTTGCTGAAGAGATGTGATTAATAAAGTTATTATTCGCTAATATTGTATTCAAGTCTTTGGAATCATTATCGTTTACCAGCATATTGATGTTCCAATCGCCGCAGAGAACAACTTTTTTATTCTTTTTTTTTGATAAATTATTAGCCAATAATCAAACTCTTTAAGGAACCTGCCAGTCTTTGTTAATGGGCTTCGATAGATGCATATAATAATAAGATTTAGATCTATAATTTCGATTCCACAGCATTCAAAGTCTGCATTAACTGGATTCAGAATATTTTCTAGTATTTTAAATTGTAGATTATTTTTGACTAGTATGCAGCTACCTCCACGAGATTGATCCGGCCGTGAATAAAATGAGGCCATTTTATAACCTGGGATTGTTACGTTAGCTTCTCTACCATGTTTTATGAATGTTTCTGTTTAGCAGATCACATCTATTTTCCCTATGTCCGTAGAAAGCTCTTCTATAGCTATATATAAATCGTCTTGTTTACATACAGCTCCAGCGATATTCTGATGTAGCAAGTTAAATGTATTTGATTTTCTATTCGGTACGAAAATAATCATTATTTTTTTTCTTTTTATCATTAATTAATTTAGAAAATAAATAGGGTATGGTGCCCTTAAAATCCGTAGTTTTATTGACTGTATTAGATTTTATTTGTGTGTTAGTAGTATGTAAAGATGATGTTAGGAATGTTAGGATTATGAGGAAGGAAGGATTTATGCTAGATCAATGTGATTTATGCAAGGTACTTGTTTCTCTTTATTGTCATCAACTTCTACTATACACTACTAGTATACAATCGTCTAAAGCCTCATCTACACGGGTAGAGTTAGACGGTAGTCTGCTCACATAAGTCAATTTTGAGTTGATTTAGTTTGAAAGTGGCAGTTACTATATTGTAATAATTTATTGTTATAATAGCAAATTGCATATTGAAATCTGGCAAAAAACAAAAGCTTTTATTTGTATCGTTTATAGAATTCATTCAAGACAAGGCATGTGTCAGTTTGTCATCGGGTACCAGTACGTGTTTTAAAAAGTTTAATCAACGGGAAAATAACGTATAGTTGCGGATATTATAATCCACTCCAAGTTATAATTTATTACTTATTAAAAAACGTATTTTATGTTACAAATTATTTTTTATTTTTGCCACTGCTGGGCAAAGGTCAATTAAATTAACAATTATTTATCTTATAATTATTTTCAAAAACAAATTATTTATATTACAAAATTACAATTCATAAAAAAAATCGTTAACAAAGAAAACCTTATGTTATGTGGGTAAAAATTTCAATTGCAATTTTAGTCCGACTTCTTTAATGTTTTTTGGGCAACCTATTCTATCTTACTATTCCCACGCTTATTCAGTAAAGTATGACTGCGAGAACGTCCAGTCTAAAACGTTCTAACTCTGCAATGAAAATACAAACGTGTAAATTAAAAAATTACCAACTACCTGTCTATCGCCGAAACTTGCTGACAGGGAAGCCAAACTACTCTAACTCCGTGTACCGGAGGCTTAAGGTTGTACTCGTTACCATTAGAAGAGATTGTTCCAATCGATATATCGGAAAATGACGCTTATCGCGTACAAAATCATGCACCATGTCATATACAATTTCATTCTTATAATTAAATGTTTGGTACCATTAAGTAATTTAATTCCTCCTTTTGTACAGAAAAAAAAAACACTTAGAATCAATTCGAATTTCGTGTTTTAATCAGTTTTATCAACAAAATTGTTGTAAGTTATTAAAGGAACGTGTTCCGTACGCTTGGAGGTCTGCCAGTGAATTACCACGGTAAAGATATCTAACAGTATTCCGTCTTCATACAAACGGTCGAAACTCACGCTTCGAGGTCATTACACACTCTAGTACATTATTGGTACGCAACCAGCGATTCGCAGTCAAGGATGCGCTGATGTCGGTGACGGACGAACGAGTATGTGATTGTTTCAAAGTTTATTAGTAGATATTGTTATATAAAAGCACATCCATTTTGGTGTAAGAATAAAATGGTTAAATATAGATTATATTGTACTGTTTTTGGTTTCGTAAATTCATCATTAAGCCACCCATTATAAAAAATCCTCAAATTACCTGCAATCACCGAAAAGTAAGATTATAAAATGTTTTTTTTTTAACCTACTCTTATCAATTTATTTCTTTTTAGTACCTAGGTAAGTATTTTAAGAATTCCACATACAAAGTAGGTACATATAATCTCCTTCTTGTATCAACAAAATTATCAATTTCTATTCGTGTGTCCAACTGAAACTCGGGAACGGCTTGACCGATTTAGCTAAATTTGGTTTTTATATAACTATTTGGGGAAGTCTAGGGTAGGTTTATATGGTAAGAAAACATGGAAAATTTAACGGTTATACGAAGTACACCGAGTCGGCTAGTCATAAATAAATAAGTGGAGGAGATAAAAACAAGTGACACGATAAAAAAAAACTGGAAGTTTCCTAGGCTATATAGATACCAACTAACTGCCTCCTCGTGTAGTGGTTAGAGCGTTTGGCTTACACTACGGAGGTCACGGGTTCGATTCCCGGCGGGGGCAACGACTTTGCGCGTTGTTGTTGTTTCAGTTTTGTTAAATCATTGCAGGCTGATCACCTGTTTGTCTGATAAGAAAGAGGAGTGTTTCGGAGGGCACGTTAAGCCGTCGGTCCCGGTCGCTGCCTTTGACAGCCGTTGTTACACAAAACCAAGTCAGAGGTCTATAATGCGGTTCAAAAACTCTGACACCAGTGTTAGTCATTAACACACACGATAAGAAAGATAGATACTTAATAATTTACTGCTACTTACATATAATATTGAAATACGCGAAATATCATTATGAAATGGTTATACTAGTAATTATTGCTAGTTAACTACCTAAAAGATATTTACATTAAATGTGATGACTTCCATGCTAGTCTGGATAAAAGGAAAAACACTGTAGACGTGGGTAGCCCTAGCGCGTGTTTATGTACCGCGCGGCGGTAGGCATTTAATTCAAGAACAGGCCCGAGTTACAAATACTGTTAGATATCTTTACCGTGGAATTACTATCTCATGAACAACTTTAATTGTGCAGAGCCTCGCCTCACCGCTACAGCCTGTGGCTGGCCGCAGCTTAGTGCCGTCTTCAGCGGTTTACCAGTTTAGTTTCGTACTACTCCTACGCTATTTTAATGAGCTATATTTAGTTCGGACTAAGAAATTTACCTCACGATATTAAATGTACGTAAGTTACCGGTGACCGGAACGCGCAAAATTTATTTGTTAAAATAATGTTTCGGTCTGAATATATCCCTTTGGTTTTTGGTATTCCGATATTCGACTATTGTTTAAATAGAGAAACATCGAAAAACATATTTTAAACACCGTTTCTGCCTGTAAAAGTTCCTTCACGATGCTGTAGTTAAAACTATAACCATTACACATTAACATATGGTAAGTAAAAAGAAGATGAAGGCGAGAGACAGGCCTGATTATGATTCAAACCAAGTAAATTGTAAATAATAAATCTGTGAAGACTACTATATGATTCAAATACGTCTACAAGTTCTTTTGGACCAATTGAAAATAGTATTTTGCTACAGATCAATAGAATTCAATTCTAATACCACGCAAATAAAATAGTATTGGATTCCCCGTCTGAACCCGTTTCTATCATCCAATATTTACAGAACAATAGAGGAATAGAGCATTCGATTTGCTTAATTTATCGTGAAAGACGGATCCTATTGATACATAACTTATGTATCGTTATCATAATGGAATTTTCATTAGAGTTCGTAATTAACCATTCACCGAGAAATACCCAAAAAATACGAGTCAAGTAGTAGATCTCGTCGATAATAATATCAACGTCGAGTTCGACAGCTCCGTGGCGCAGTGGTTAACACGCCAGCCTGCGACACGGGAGTGCCCGGGTTCGATCCCCGGCCAGGTCAAGATGGAAAATGATCTTTTTCAGATTGGCCTGGGTCTTGGATGTTTATCTATATATGTATTTGTTATAAAATATAGTATCGTTGAGTTAGTATCCCATAACACAAGTCTCGAACTTACCTTGGGGCTAGCTCAATCTGTGTGATTTGTCCGTATATATTTATTTATTTAGTTAAATAGTCTCCTTCAATAAACTTCTTTCAAACAACGTCCAAGTAGATGTTTATGTGTCAATTTACATCAGTCATTTGTATTTCATTCAGGGGCTTATGAGAGCAAATAAAACATTTTAAATCAAGACACGGGGTGATGATCTTGCCCACCCAAGTTACTAGCGAAGCATTTAACAGATATATTTTATCACAATAATAAATATAATTATATAGACAAATCACAAAGATAGCCCCAAGGTAAGTTCTAGACTCGTCTCTATATCTTATAACAAATACATAAATAGATAAACAATCAAATTGGGTCTTGATTGTTTATCTATTTATGTATTTGCAAATCTGGAAAAGTTCATTTTGCATCTTGACCTGACCGGATTCGAACCCGGGACCTCCGGAGTGCAGCCTGGCATGATGACCACTAGGCCACAGAGCTCGTAAGTGTTCATTTCATAGTCAGAATATTAAGTGTTTAGAGATATGCGACAGTAATTCAGTTTATCTAAAAAAACGAAACTCGAAGTACGTAGTGTATTAAACAATTACAAATTAAATTTGCTGCCTAGAAGCTCTTTGTAGCCTATCTGTGCTCAGGTTACCAGGTAACTTTACTGGTAAATTTGCAGGAACGTGATTAACCTAAGCTAAAATTTAATTAAACTTAATTAAGGTCAACTGTTACAAACCAACAGGTAAGAAACAAATAATTAATGAATACAAGCTTATTCAATTAATAAATAAAAACACGACTACTCGGCCAAGAAAATTATAACCAGTGTCACATGGGACGATGTAAAGATTAATACGATAGCGATTACCGACACATTCAAAGCTATTAGAGCATTTAGAAAAGTTAAAAACATACGCATTAGGAAGGCGTGTAAAATAGAGTCAGCAAAACAAGAATGTAATCGTAAGAATAGACAATAATGAAGACCAATATAATGCAAGGGGTGTTAAAAAAGACATGTGGAACAACGAAGAACATTCTACACCAACATGAATTTGGTAAGTTCAACTGAATCGCTGATAAAGTTCAAATACAATGTAACTTTAATCAGACAGTTGGCAAGTTCAGGGCCGATCGGATCTAACGAGACACAAGTATGTAATGAGTCACGAATTAATCAGATTATTGATAAGGACTATCGCGTCGCTCGATACCAAACAATCGCTTTGATTATGACTATTACCAGTAAAAGAACCGACGTGCCGTCATATTTATTGTAAAATTAAATAACGGATACAGTTTCATAGACAAAATACCAATTACGTAAAAACAAAATCGATACCACCCCCACCGGTAGTACTATCTATATGGGTAAGAAGGGAAACTATCTTTTTGATTTGAGATGAGATTTTCCTTACTTATTCTTTTGATTCGATTAGCGGTGATTTGAGGTGCTCAATGGCTTAGGTTTTAGCTCTATCAGCGCTTATACATGTAAAGCAACCCCGGGCCCAGTCTCTACTGGAATGGGTGGAATTAAAAATTCTCGAGCTTCGGAAGGCACGTTAAAGCCGTTGGTTCTGGCTGTCATCATTGATGGCAGTCGTTACGCCATGTCAAATTCCTTTAGGTAGCTTGAAGAATCTGACACTAGTGTTGGCCGCTTACACTCACGAAAAACAAACATTAGCCGTGGATGGCGCCGAAATTGTATCTAAAGCAAAATAGGCGTTTCCTATATCGTTTATCTACTAGTCTACTAGTAGTAATTTAAGAAACCGCTGTCGCTTACCTGATAACATAATATTTTGACTATGAAATGAACACTTAACCACACCCAGTCATAAAAAAAACTATAAAGAAGAGACGAGATTATTTTATAGTAACGAACACATCAAGCTTATTGGTCTAACTTTAAAATAACGAAAAGCTTCTGTTTTTATCGTTACTTCTACAGCTCTACACTCGGTAATGGTTCCGAACACGTATCGCCCCTTTGTGTGTAGTAATTAATAATATAATCGTTTGGTTATTGCTTAGTAAACGATTGGAAATAATAAAGCAATTACGGTAAATCCGCGCTTGATATCGAATTTTCGGGTTCAAAGGATTTATTAATTAAAAGGTAGCCATTTTTATATCAGTAATAGTATATAGATGAATCCCTATTTCCCTTGGTCACGGCATCACGTGTAATCGGCTGGATCTATTTGGCAAATTCTTTTTACGTCGTGTTGTTTTTCTTAGGAGAAGGTTCTTATTAAAGAAAATATTAAAAAAGTTGCACGGAAAATTAAAAAAAAAGACCAAATGACCTTATTAACATTTTAAATGTTACCTTAGCATCGTATTGCAAGTCGTTTGTCAATTGACGTCTATATTAAGATAAAACGACGTCTGTCGGGTCAGCTAGTGAAATATATTATTGATAAAATAATAAAATAGCATTGCCTAGCATTTATAACATGAAAATTACTTTGTTAAAAGAGTAAATAAGTGTAAACACACAGCATTTCATGGAACAGTTCATAAATATCGTAAAGAAATACAAAGGTTCTAAAACAGGCCACCAAAAACATTTTCTTTTATCAATGAGTTGGACGCATGAATAAGTAAAATGCTTGGATTGGACTGAAAGCATTTGAAACGTATAAGCTTTCGTGTGAAACTCAATGACCGGCCGCTGTGTGTGTGCATTCACATGATGCGTTCCCATTTGTTATGTATATCAAAGGAATAAAGCAGAAAGAAAATATTCGTTTCATTAATCTCGACGTGGGTATTGTGTAGCTGTGTTCCTAAGCTGGAATGGAGTGCTGCAAATGGGGCAGATCTGAGTGGAGTAGAGAATTCACATAATGGGCGAGCGCCATCGTTGCGCCGAACAGTGTACACATAAGCACGCCTCTCCCACATACACATAATAACATGTAAATGAATTGCACGATTATGATGAATACCAAGCACAGCCTGAATATTTATGGCGCCGAGTTTCGTTGTGTTAGATTTAATGAAAACGCATGAAACATTCACGTCACGAAAGGAAACTGGGGACGCATTATTGTCGCGGCACGGGCGGCGCCGGGAAGAGGCGAATCTTAAACAAAAACAACCGTTAATAGCTTCGTTGTTGGAAAACATTAAATGTCTCTTAGCTGTTAAATATTTTTTAAAACGTTTATATTTTACATCTAAATATACACATGTATAATTAGATATACACATATTGATACTATATCTAACTTACTCGAAATGATGATCTAAATAGGAAGTGAACGTCTTTATATGTAGATTGATTTTATTATTTTTTTAAACTTTAATTTACATAGTTTTTGTACCAACAATATTCAGAACTTTTTTTTTGTAATAAAAAATCTATCACGTCGGATTTTGAAGCTAAGATTAAATATCTTGATTCCTAGTCTAAATTCCGTGATTTTCACGACTTTATAGGTCATGGGTAATCCTCAACCGCTTGGCCTCCCGAGCTGCTCAGAGGTATTGGGATACTACTCACTCAGATGAAAGGGATCATCTGGGAAGAGAATGAAGGAGACCAGATTCAACAAATTCTTATCCATCCTCAGATTTAAATTAGGCAGCAGCACAGTTTCTTCGGATTCTTATGCTTCCGAAGCATAAGAATCCAAAGAAACTGCGCTAGTACCCGCCTTAAGTATGACAATATGGAACGAAGAATCCATGGTAGAGGCCTTTATCCAGCAGTGGACTTCTTACGGCTGAAATGATGATGATGATGATGATAATGATTAATAAATATTATGACATGACTCCTTTTCTTAGCATAACATCACTTGAATTCTACAAACTCGAATCTATGATAAATTATTATATTTTTTGCGTACGCCAAATATTCCATTCAATTCGCTAAGATAATTTTTCGTACCATTTCGAGATACGCAACAAAATTTTCGATATTACAGATTTTAATAACGAAGGATTACCGTCATTTGTGGACTTATTTTTAATAGCACCGATTTAAGCCTATTTATTAAGATATATCATCCGAAAAGTAATTTGTTTTTTAACTATATATAAACATCATGCATGACACTGACCTACTTAGAACTATTGATTTTCTGCCTAATTCTAATATAAAAAGGTATCAAAGAGCAGCCGTGAATGCAAATTCTTTTGAATTTTTAAGAAAAAGGATTGTCCATAATTAACCGTAATAACTTTGTCGTTAAAATATTTGATTTCGGTTTTATTGATATTGTTGATACTATTTTGTTTTAAAATGACCGCAACGTGAAACTGACGTTATAGAATAAAAAAACCTGTAAAGAGAATATAAAAAGCCTATAAGAATATCCTGTTTGGTTTAGGAGACAAAAATAAAACAATTTTGTATTTTGTACATCTTCAGCCACAACCATATTAAATCTTGCCTTCGAACTTCTTCTAAATGAACGATCACATTATCAATCAAACTTAAATGTTATAAGTAGAGATTTTTAATTGACTTTGTTTTTAAATTTATGTTATATACTGTGATTGTAGTCGATAATCTATCCTAACAAATCCTCTTGGGAACTACTGAAGCTATTTTGAAGTTTTTCACAAACATAGCACAACTTTGGGAAGGTTTACGCACAGAATACTTATGTGCAAAGTCGTCGCGAGTCACTAGTAAAATAAAACTGTATTTGTTTTACCGAAGAGTTTATAATTTCAACATAGTTACATAGATTTGCAAGTCCGATCGATTTTACCATGACAATAGCGGCAAGGCCTATCCCGCACCCTCATTATTGAGGTCTGTCTGCTCTTGGCGTTCTCGCCCCCGTCATTAAAACATGATGTTTTGATAATAAAAGAAAATTGTACTGTTGTTACACATCATTGTCATCATCATCATCATCATCAGGTCTTTATAGTCTCCACTACAGGAGCACGACCCTCTCTGTACTACTAGAGCCATACTTGGCCAGAGCAGGCAGACTTGGCATACACTCTCCACGCTGGCCAAACGGGTTGGAGAGGTCTCACAGATGTTATAAGCTTTGTTTAGCTTGTATTTCCTAAGTCGCCTTCTACGACATCACATACACGGGAAGACTTGGCGCCGTATGGTATCCGGCAGAGTAGAATAGTATACTTGCAATGTGCTTTAAATATTTTTTCTACCATATGGTATGGGGTTGGCTGGAAGAGTTTGCATATTGCGATAAGTCCGCCTTTGTACTAATTATTTGTGTTTGTATGTCCTTTGTGTATGCAATTTCGTGTAATGGTGCAAAATTTATTCATTTAAAATATTAGTTACTTAAATATTATTAACCCAATTACTTTAATTTAGTTTTTAATGATAGAGTTGATTACAATCTCATATTTCGTTTAGCCGCCTTAATTTTATATTTCCTACAAAATTGGATTTGTGTTGCTGTGTGTGGTTAATTTAGCTTAAACTTAAATTTATTGCATTCATATTTCTTTCATAACCTGTTCGTATAAAATTTGGATAATTTTTACTCAAATCATGCCATTTAAGCCGTTGAAGTAAAATGAGATTATGAACACAAATAATTAATTACACGAAGGTACCTGGATAAACATATGATATGTATTATCAGTAATATAATATTAATAAAGAGGAACGTAACTATGTCTGTATGTTACTTCTCCAAGCTTCAATCACTGCGTCGATCTAGATGAATTTTGGTATGGTGATAACTTCAGGCCTGTATAAGAACATAGATGGGATACCTTTAATACCGGAAAAAAGTACTGTTCCCGTGGGACCAATATTCACGCGGATGAAAGCGCGAGCAAAAGCTAGTCGATTAATAAAAGAAAATTGTGAAATTATACGTGGTCGTTTAAAATATAAATGCACAATAGCCGGTCTTCCCACGATTAGCACAGAAGCCTCTAAGTACCATACGGCGGATATGAGTAAGTGCAGTGGTTATTAATTTACAAGGTAATGAGCAGCTTTGAGAATAAGATTTAATTGAGATTATATTGAATACTGCAATTTATATGAATTATCACTACAAGTTGTTTATTTCCATCATTTTGTTCTTTATTAAGTACTAGCTTTTGCTTGCAGCTCCGCTCGAATGTCGTGCCCACAGGAACAGTATACTTTTTGCCGGCAAAAGGGTATCCTACCTATGTCCTTCTCCAGGCCTCAAGTTACAACCATACCAAAATTCACCTAAATCAGCGCAGTGGTTGGAACGTGAAGAAGCAACAAACATTCATAGTTTCGTCTTTTTAATAAACCAACAGGAACTTCGCTTTTTTCAGGATATATTGTACATAAGATAAAAAAAAAAATACTTTTTGCGTGATACGCATACAGGCGAAGACTTTCTTTTTTCAAAATAGGAAATTTGTTCCGTTACGGTTTTATAATAGGTATTTATAGATTTATGGATGGATTGTGTCAAGAAGAGTATATACAAGAAAGGAGCGACTGTGGTAGATGACAGATGAAAATTGAGGGAACTGACATACTGTGCCGATCCCACATAAAATGTGGGATAAGGTAAAGAAAGAAGACTTCTAGTCTGATGGATAGGTTTATATATAAGTAATTATTAGTAATTATTATAACATATAATATAATATAAAATTATTTATTATTTATATTTATTTAAAATAATAAGGTAAACTTGGTACAGGAAACTAATAAAAAAGATCTAAAAAATGATTTAAAAAATTACTATTTGGATAGTATTTAAATATTTATATCATTCACTTTATTGTTTGTTAACTTAGACTTTTTCTATTAAATTCAAAATTCAGATTGTTTGTATAACTTAACCATCCACATCAGATAGATTCTATGTTAAAATTTAAACTTTGTCCCTTTTTTTATTTAACTGTAGTATGTATTTACTTTCTTAAGTTAAGAAGTATTATTACCACTCCATTGTAAATGATTGTACATCTTTAGATTCTACAGAAAAACTATAAAATAGTTTCGTAGAACAATTGTACACCTTAATTATGTATATGTTATTGAATAATAAATAATAATAAGTTACTAGTAAAAAAATCAATTGTAAAAAGAATCCCTTCACGTAGTAAAACAATATATCTCTCTTCCAATAGCGGTACGAAAGTGAAAGAATGTGGCGTCAATTTTAGTTTATTGCAAAAAATGTATCCTTCGGCACATAAGCGTACTTTTTGTTACTCTAAGTTGTCACATTTCTTTCGCGAACAAGTTCCAAGTGCTTTTTTATATTCATAGAAAAAGTTGGAGGAAATCTGAAGAGCATTGGAGTTCAGATTAATATAAATTCCTAAGGCTAATTGTGATTTCGTAAAACAATTCAAAGTGAGACGTGAATCGTTGTGTTAACAAAAACTGGTCTTGCGCACGAAGGGTTCCGTACCATTATCTATGAAAACAGCAAAAAACATCATGTCAGTTGTATGGGGCTCCCATACAACCCTTCAATATTAATTTTATTGTATATTTTTAATTATTTTTAAAGTGAATATGTAATTAAATATTTAAAGCGTCTACCTGTTGCCGTATCAATATCGAGCAAAAATCACGTTTGTTGTATTGAACCCCCTTAAATATTTATTTTATTCTGTTTTAAGGTTTGTTGTTATAGCGGCAATCGAAATACATCATCTGTGAAAATTTCAACTGTCTGACTATCACGATTCATGAGAGGTGACACGGTCAATGGACCATGCACACCCTGGTGTCAGAGTCCTTCGGAACAGCCTCTGACGTAGTTCCTTTAACGACTACCAGATGGCAGCCGGGACCAACGGTTTAAAGTGCCTTACGAAGGACGGAATCATCTTTATTATCAGACAATCAGGAGATTCAAGCCTGCAATGTGCTAACCAAACTGGAAACAACTAAACAAAGTCTGCTTCCCGTGGGAATCGAACTCACGACCCCCGGGTCTACAGGCAAACGCCTTAACCACTGGGCCAAGGAGGCAGTTACAGCCTGGTGACAGACGGACCATTTTTAACCCAACTATGGAGGTAAGTAAATAAATTATGCTACAAAACAAATTTATTATAACGCTATGAATTTATTTATCACAAATTTGTAGCGTTATATATAACACGTAATAAGTAAACATTCAAGGATACTGAACCAGGCATAATAGACAAAACAACAGAAATTTACGTCTAAAAACCGGATGTCCCGAAAGAGTTAATAAATTTAGGTTCTAGACGTAATGGCTGACCCCAGGCTCAAACGCACGGAAGACGCAACCGGAAAAACGCTCAGTTGACGATGATGAATTTCTTTAGGTTCCGATTATAGATACATTTTGTACAACATGGTGATTTTACAAGATAGCACTGCTTGCATTAGATTTGCTCTTTTATTTGATAAGAACAAATCAATTTGGGAGGCGCGTATGTGCGCAACAGCCCTCACACCAAACTCCCTGTTCAACCCAATTACCTCCCTGACTCACGATACCACCATCTCTCTGATTTATGAACGCGCACAAGAAATCCGGGAAGCAAAAAATTACGAAACCAATTTATTTATTCCGTTCATGGCTAATGGCGCTGATACGGCTTATTGAAACTATCTTTCAGAGAAATTGCCATCTCATTTGCAATTATTATTCATAATTAAAACCGTAAATCAAAACTTAACAGTCCCTTTACGCTGAGATAACTGAAGGCAGTACAATATTACAACGAGGCCACGTAGGAAAAGGAAGTCATTGAAACTATGAAAAATCTCATTACTGCTTATTTTAAATTTGAGAAAATAAATTTAATTTATATAACCATTCATACCAGCAAGATACTCATAATTATTAACACACGTTATTCCCTAGGATGAACCGTGTAATATTTTTAAATAAAATGGGGAAAGGCTTCTTGGTTGGAAATGATTTCCGTGAATAGTTTTTTATGTTTTGTTGAAATTGCTCTATTTTAAGTACGTTAGCTCGAAGGCAGCTGATTAAATACTGTTATAAGAATATAAAAACAATTAGAAATTAAGAAAAGAATATCAGAATAAAACCAATGATAAATAAAAAAATGTAATATACATAACATAATGCATAAAATAAACACGAGTATGCCTTTTAATTCATAATGTTATGAATTAAAAGGCATACTCGTGTTTATCTGAACTTTCGCCAACAAAATGCTCAGTAAATTGTTCAGGTTTACACGTAAACATCGTGCAACAGTTTTATAGTAGACAGAACACAATAGGAACGGCGAAAACAATGCGGCACCGACTGAAACTTTCATGAATGTAAGCTATTCGATAGATAGGCATGTCGGCCGTTGCTCTTTGTTTAATAACTGCACGGTTTTGAACAAAAGTGATGAACTACGCTAACTTCTAAGTTATGGCAATGGAGCTGTATAATAAAGTTGTCGCGATGAGAAATGGGGTTTTGCACAGATTTATAGCTTCTCAACCGTGACCACTTCACAAAGAACGAATCAATCAATATCTTGCTGAATGTAAGCTATTCGATAGAAAGGCATGTCGGCCGTTGCTCTTTGTTTAATAACTGCACGCTTTTGAACAAAAGTGATGAGTCACGCTAATTTCTAAGTTATGGCAATGGAGCTGTATAATAAAGTTGTCGCGATGAGAAATGGGGTTTTGCACTGATTTATAGCTTCTCAACCGTGACCACTTCACAAAGAACGAATCAATCAATATCTTGCTGAATGTAAGCTATTCGATAGAAAGGCATGTCGGCCGTTGCTCTTCGTTTAATAACTGCACGCTTTTGAACAAAAGTGATGAGCCACGCTAATTTCTAAGTTATGGCAATGGAGCTGTATAATAAAGTTGTCGCGATGAGAAATGGGGTTTTGCACTGATTTATAGCTTCTCAACCGTGACCACTTCACAAAGAACGAATCAATCAATATCTTGCTAAATGTAAGCTATTCGATAGAAAGACATGTCGGCCGTTGCTCTTCGTTTAATAACTGCACGCTTTTGAACAAAAGTGATGAGCCACGCTAATTTCTAAGTCATGGCAATGAAGCTGTATAATAAAGGTGTCGCGATGAGAAATGGGGGTTTGCACTAATTTATAGCTTCTTAACCGTACCAACTTCACAAAGAACGAATCAATCAATATCTTGCTGAATGTAAACTATTCGATAGAAAGGTATGTCGGCCGTTGCTCTTCGTTTAATAACTGCACCCTTTTGAAGAAAAGTGATGAGCGACGCTAACTTCTAAGTTATGGTAATGGAGCTGTATAATAAAGTTGTCGCGATGAGAAATGGGGTTTTGCACTGATTTATAGCTTCTTAACCGTGACAACTTCACAAAGAACTAATCAATCAATATCTTGCTGAATGTAAACTATTCGATAGAAAGGTATGTCGGCCGTTGCTCTTCGTTTAATAACTGCACGCTTTTGAACAAAAGTGATGAGCCACGCTAACTTCTAAGTTATGGTAATGGAGTTGTATAATAAAGTTGTCGCGATGAGAAATGAGGGTTTGCACTGATTTACAGCTTCTTAACCGTGACAACTTCACAAAGAACGAATCAATCAATATCTTGCTGAATGTAAGCTATTCGATAGAAAGGTATGTCGGCCGTTGCTCTTTGTTTAATAAACTGCACGCTTTTCGACAACAGTGATGAGCTACGCAAACTTCTAAATTATGGCAATGGAACATTATTACAAAGATGTCGAGATTAGAAATGGGGTTTTGCACTGATGTATAGCTTCTTAAGAGCCCGCCATATGCCAGGCGGCGTGGCGATACAAACGCGGATGGTCTAAACGCGTTGGCTACTTTGGATATTTTCGTTTTTTAGGAATATTCAAGGGTTATTCGAAAAAGAAATACATATGATGGCTGCCTTATCTGTAATGCAATAGTAATCAAAAGTTTCAAGGTAAATTTTAATGTATTTGGTGAATAATGCTATATACCGAGTAAATTAGACGTGATTTGGAGGCAACTTTGCAATTTTTTTCTATCGAGAAAATTTTACGCAATCGTGTTTTTGAATCATATAGTTACCAGAGTTAGTTCTGAACTTTGCTGCATTTTTATTTCAACTTGAGTATTTAATTATTATTGATATAACAGTCAATCATGCAAAGCAGTGTGAGGTAGTACGGGCCCTTAACCGTGAAAACTTCACAAAGAAATAATCAATAAATATCTTGTTAAATGTAAGCTTTTCGATAGTCAGACAAAGCAATTAAACTTAATAAAGCCTTCGATTCGAAGAGAATCTACTGTTTCAGCTTCATCGCCATTCATTTGAGGCACGGAGGAAACAATATTCGAGCCATTCCATTGACAGGCTTGAGAGCCGCTATTTGTATTCCACGTTAAAACAAAGCTTGAAATCATTATAAACGTGTATCTGAGAATAAATAAAAAGAGCGCGAACAGAACAACTCATTTTGCTTATACTAATGTTACTTCACCACCATAGACATTTTACGCACACAGTGAAATATCGGCGTAGCTTGAGTCTTGAAATTTGTTGAACACTTTCAATGAATAAGAAAAGGTAGAGCAAATACTTTGAAAGTCTCGCGAGTCGTGAAACTTAAGACTTAAGAATGTTAACTGTTGTTACTTAAATAAAGGTAGAAACATATGCGGTGACTAGCTGTTACCCGCGGCTTCGCTCGCGTGAATCGGTTTTACTAAATCCTATTTTTAATAACCGAGCAAAATGAAACCGATGACCTTCCTTCTATTTATAGTTTTTAATGCTCTCAATTCAACTGGTAACTTTTATGTAAAGTTATTGTGGAAAAAACCGGCTAAGTGCGTGTCGGGCCACATGCATTGTAGGGTTCCGTAGTTGCTAATGCCAGCTTTGAGTTCAAGCCAAGGTTTAATGACTAAAAACTTACTAAAAACGTATAAGAACGAGCGCAGTAGGCAAAGCGGCCTCATATCGTTCCGCCAAGCGCTGCGTGCCGTCGATGGTATAAAGGACATTGCTATTCATTTACAACAAAGTATCACGTCTTTTTCCCTCGCGGGGTAGACAAAGCCTAGGTCTATAAGACTTGAAGGCCACGTTTAGCATGTTGGTGGGCATTAGATGGAAAACGGAATCAAAATAGTGATGGATTGCTAGTCGCATCGACTATAAACATGATTCCTCAATCTGAGGATGGTGTAAGATTTTTTAATCGGTCAAGTATTTTCGAAGCCTATTCAATGCAAAAAAACATTAATATCTTTCCTCTTCATAATATTAGTGTAGAATGTGTAGATGTAGATGACATAAACTTTGGGCTTCGATGCTTAATTACAGATAATATTAGGTCGGCGAAAGTTTTCCCTTATTTTTACCAAGCTTTTTCTTTATGTCAGTCGACTCCAAACCGTCTTGTACTTTAGCACCCATAAATCATACAAATGTCGGTTTTCGCTAGTAGGTCAGTCAGTCCCTATCCTTACATGAAATACGGTAAAATTAGTTCTACTGCCAATGAGATTACTGGAGATAACATGTTTGGCTTGTGGTTGGATTAAGTACACGGCAGTCATACATAAATAATTACGTCCTCACGATCTTGCCCATTTCCTACAAGACTTGTGTCGTAAGTATTATCTGTTTTTGGATTTGGACTGGTACAAATTTGATATATCTGGCTGGGAATCCTAGTGTAACAATTTTATTCCCATGTTTTTTTGATTGGCTTCCTCTATACAGGCTTGTCTTCAGAGAAACCAAAGAATAAATGTCTGTAAAAATATCTGCAAAATATGTACCAAAATACTGATTATATTATACATGATATAATAGGCAATATAATATGATATAACAGGCAATTCTACGATGAAAATATACATCAATGTGCTGTTAGCTTATCATTAAACATTTTGTAAAACCGATTTAACCAACACTTTATTTTAAAATATGTTTGATTTTTGTAAGAAATCATAAATAAAATAATTATACGTTTACGTTTGACCATGTAATTGAAAACGCACGGGATTGGCTGAAGCAAAAGTGGCGTCACCTGCTTGTAAAGGTAGTTTGACAGTTCCAACAGGTATTTACAAGCAGGTGACGTCATGACAACACGTGACGCTCTGTAGGGTTTTGTCGACTTTATTATTAATTTAAACTTTAATGTTAAATTGCAAAGAAAGAAAAAAAATCACCAGAGAGTTCAGATTGCAAATGTATTAATTATGCTTTTATAAACAATTTGACATATTTTTCAAAAACTTCAAAAATACCCTATTATGATAAAATTCTTGAAATATGTTGAACACTTCCAATGAATAACAAAAGGTAGAGCAAATACTTTAAAAGTCTCGCGAGTCGTGAAGCTTATGAAATGTTACTTTAATTAAGGTAGAAACGTGTGCGATGATTGATGGTATTAAGCAATAAAGACGGTAAAACAATTGGCTGCGTTGTAATAAATATTTTCATTTTAATTTCAAAATTTTTTATGTTATTTATTAATGACCTTAGCTTCGATTCTTATATACATATAATATTATGTTGGCAAAAGTTCCCTTTATTTTTACCACTATAATACAAGAATTGTGAAGTTTGGCTTCTGTAAAAATTGCAGCATTTTTTTTTACTGACACGTCTAACCAACCCGTGTGTGTAAATCCGACGCGTACTTGACCATTTTTACTTTATTCAGTTTGTCTGGCTGAATATTTGACTGTATAATTTTGCCGTTTCTTGTCAACAAAAACTGAAATAACATTTATTTATACACCGAAGTTTGGTTTACAAAGCGACAAAGATAAATTTCTCTAAGCACGGGACATTAATTAACGCGCAAACTTTATATATATAGTGAGTAGAGCAGAGTCTATTAAGCAAAACAGTAGACTATTGTACAGACTGTTAAGAAAATAGTGAATTTTGACGAAGGAAATTGAAAGCCTGCTCGATCTCTAGGTATTGTTTACTTGGAACTTGAGACACGAGAGATATCTTATCCTTTATATTATATTTTTATAACTCAGAAGTTACAACTATATTAACTTTGTGTTGACTAGAAATAAAAACATTTTAGTGAAATTAAATTATAGACATAAGTTTTAGTGTGTAATGTTGTATTGTGTAACATTAAGATAAGTATTTTGTTTTTACTAATACTCAATGGATCATGGTCTGAAATAAAGAACTTATTATTATTGTAATGACTATGGTGGCACAACAATCAGATCCTAAATAATCTATCACCAACCTTGATAAAATTTTAATCGTACAGTTAACTCTTTCAAATAAATAAAAAGATTTTCAAACTGGTTCATAAGAAGATGGATTAAAACTAGCTATAAACTCAATGACTAAATTGGACAGTTAACTCTTCCAAATAAAAGAAAAGATCAAACTGGTTCATAAGAAGATGGATTAAAACTAGCTATAAACTCAATGACTAAATTGGAGAGTTAACTCTTCCAAATAAAAAAAAAAGATTTTCAAACTGGTTCATAAGACGATGGATTAAAACTAGCTAATAAACTCAATGACTAAATTGGACAGTTAACTCTTCCATGTAAAAAATATATTTTTAAACTGGTTCATAAGACGATGGATTAAAACTAGCTAATAAACTCAATTACTCAATTGGACAGTTAACTCTTCCAAATAAAAAAAAAAGATTTTTAAACTGGTTCATAAGACGATGGATAAAAACTAGCTAATAAACTCAATGACTAAAGGATGGGGAAAGTGAAATAATTTTCATCATCTTGAAACTTTGAACGCGTTACGCAGCATGATGCTGCTACTTTTCATTGATTTTCCTTGGTAGTATGTCGAGGAAATAGGTTATTTATGTGTCAGCTCGGCTCCTCTTTAGATCATAAAATTAATTTTATTAAACCAAAACGAGCAATGCGGTCTCGTTGTTTAGTTTAGATTAGACTACTTAAGACGGTCAAAACGGTCAATTTTCAAAGATGAGCAACTGGAAAGTGACTCATCGCTGCGCCATCTATGTTTAAAATGACTGACTCCACATTTCTAGTACACTGCATTAGCATTAACTTTTAAAACATAGACATATGTTACTTAATATTTTTTTATAAGTTTAAAACACCGTTCTTATGTGTGAGAAAAGGGCTCACCTCACTGAAGAATTCATCCATGTAGCCGCCTTCAACGGCGACGTTGACATCGTCTGGTCCGACATCGTCATCGTCGCTTTGCGCCTGCAAACAAAAGAAAATATCATAAATACATATACGCATAAATATACAATCTGCATTGGAACAAATCCTGAAATTCTATTTCAAGTAAGCGCAAGTTACACAGAGAAATAAATGTCTATAATATATTCGTTACAGAAAATGGAGCACGAAGGGGAAGCGAGTAAGGAGGTTGATGTCGTGACCGGGTACCTAAAAACGTTAACAGCTACTTTCGTAATTCGTACGTTACCAGAGGTCTACATAGGATGGCGCACGTACAACAAAATAGAATCCACTTAGTTGAGGCGAGTCTGCCATTATTCAATTTATACAGGTCCGTTTTCCCACAAAGGCCTGCCCTACGGTTCGGATACACTGAGATAAAGCGGGAAGCGATGCCGTACATCCTTTTGCTAACAGCCGACAGGAAAATTACTTTCGAGAAACATTTAATGAGAATACGATTTCTCCGAGCGAACACTTAAACTTCGCAAGCTTCGCTAATAGGTGCAACATATTTCAGATCGATAGCATTGCAGTGTTGAAACGTGATATAAAACCACATCGCTGCATTCTTGCATGTACAACATCCATGTTAATGCAAAAAGGGTGACGTGGGAGACCCAATTCGTAGGTCAGTGCATAGTTCGCGGTCAGTCTCTTCGGGCTAGCGATCGAATTTGGGTCATGGCGACACAGTACAGTCGGCGATAACGCGTCGTGCCATAAATTCCGGTGCTGGAGAATCCATTAGCGATCCCAATTAAGAAACAATTTTCATTTTAATTAACAATACGACAGAACACCACTGTTCCTTCTCTCTCTCTCCTGCCCTCTTCCCAGTTCATCTGGGGTCGGGCCTCCTCGTAAAGCGGCGCCAGGATGCTCTATCCTGGGTTGTCACGGTCAGGTTCTTCACGTCTCTATTTGCGTTGGCTAATGGCTTAGAAGTTTGATTTTTTCACAGCTCCAATGGACAGTTATGGACCTGATATGAATTTCAGCTTGATACTTCTACGCGTTCCTGAGAAAAAGGCCTTGACAGACAGACAACAAAGTGATCCTATAAGGGTTCCATTTTTGTCCTTTTGAGGTACGGAACCCTAAAAACAGTATTAAACAGTAAAAACTTGGTTTTGACTATGAAAGCACAAAGGGCCATGGAATGGGCTATGCGGTCGATGGGCGCAGTTCCAACGAACGCGAGGCAACCGCCCCGTTTATTAGCTTAAATTGAGTTTAGTCATCAGCGTCATTGCTAGTGATTCACGCGGGGCAAATTAAACGAGTTTGTTCGGTGCTTCCTTCACTGATTTTATGACATCATTAAAATTTTATGTAATGTATTTAATATATTATCTGCTGAGTAACTTGTTCGACTTTGATACTTAAATTTTTTTATTAGATCATCATATTCATGATTTTATAATTGGCTTTTAATTTTCTTCAGAAAAGCAGCATTTTATTACAAACAGAAAAGATGGATCATAAATCGTAGTGATTTTATTTGCAAGAGGAGAGAAAAGTTGCACGTGCGCTATTACGAAAAAAGGCGCCTTTTTTCTTTTTCACAACAAAATGCAGGGGTAAAGTTATGACCCAAGCGCGAGTAGATGAGCAGTGAACGTAAAAACTGTGTGAGAAAAACGAGCAATATCATATAAAACGTGAAAGTACCTATCTCGACTTATAGCTAGATAGAAGCTACTTATTACGTACTGATCTCAATCTCTTATTGGATTTCACATGTATTGGAAATCAACATCCTAACTGCGAAAGTGACTTTGTTTATTTATTTTTTGTTTGTAACTGTCACGCCGTAGCTACAGAACGGATTACCATGAGATGTTGTTTGAGTACACTGTCGGACATAGGCTGCCTTTCATCCCAAAATAAGCCCTAAGCACTGTTCCTACGGGATCTATCTACATCGTCGGTCGCGAGGGAAGCCGCAGGCGAAAGGTAGTTATTAAGTAAATACTTTCAATTTGTATTTCTACACTAATGTATTCAAGAATAACTAATAAACAAATACTAAACTTATGTGTTTTAAAAACAAAAACATCAATTGGAAATCAACATGTGACTTTGTTTTTTTTTGTTTGTAACTCTTACACGCCGTAGGTACAGAACGGATTACCATGAGATGTTGTTTGAGTACACTGTCGGACATAGGCTGCCTTTCATCCCAAAATAAGCCCTAAGCACTGTTCCTAAGGGATCTATCTACATCGTAGGTCGCGCGCGAGGGGAGCCGCAGGCGAAAGGTAGTTATTAAGTGAATACTTTCAGTCTAGTAGAACTCTTGAATACATTAGTGTAGAAATTTTCCACACTAATGTATTCAAGAGTAACTTATAAATAACTACTAAAATTATGTGTTACAAAAACATCACATATTGTCATAAAACTTGGGTCGACCGACATCGATTATACTGCAGTAAATAATATATTAAAAGACTCAAGAAATCCAATAACTAGTTTGAAAAGCTCGTTAAAAGATCAAACAGCTTACTCGTAGAAGCATATTTATCGCAAAGCATCCATAAACCGTATCCACACAAGCCTTCTGTCTGATGTAGATAGCGGTTTTATTAGACTAATTTGCGTGGGAACCATCGAGTACAGAATTACAATTGATCCTCGAAACGATAAGAGCTTACGTTGAACTCTTTCGCTTAACTTTTTTATTGCTTACTAGTGGCCGCCCCGGCTTCGCTCAGGTAGATATAGGTATTTTAGTCTATAGCCTATGTTCATCAAAGATAATGTAGGATTCTAATGGTGAAATATTTATTTTAAATAGGTCTATTAGTTTCGGAGTATATTCAATGCAAACAAACAATCAAACCCTTCCTCTTTAATATTAGTGTAGATTATCAAGCAACATGAAGCACTTTCAGAAAGGTTTACCTTTTACTTCATAAAAGGCGATGTGTTGGTCCTACTCCGGTTATAATGTGTATAACATTTTATTTTTGCGTTTCTTCTTATAAATGGTCCCTTGGTTACGGTACCCATTGAGAATTTTCCATTCCATTCATATCAAGATTTTCTTACCTTTTCCTTTTACGTTCGGATTGATGTTCAGTGTGATTTTAGAAGGAAAATCAACTATTTTTTGTGAGCCTTACGCCTTTCTTCAGGTCATATTATATTGTAATCATCACTGCGAGATTAAATCAAATTTCTCCATGCATGAAGCATTCTTCGACGTGACGAGTACTGAATATAGTGCCTTTACGTCAAATTACTTCTGACCAATAATCTGCAACAACCATCGCATTGGGGGTACCCGCAATGAGGTTCTCTATTGTACAAGATGTAGGACAGGATGGGCATTCAAGTAGGTCCGACATTGCTTGCGAATCGTAGCCAAACGGGCACTGGGTATTATTAGCGAGACCCCAACTCATCATATTGCTTTTGCAGCGACCAACCTGGGTCCTCAGCCTATTGAATTGATAGACCTCCAAACCGGCCAAGACGATTCATAGCCAGAAGGCAGTTTCTCAGATGGGCTATATTGAAGCATTTTCAACGTATAGTTGAACTGAAAACAATATGTTAAGAAAACCCGGTCCGACCCTTGAGGAAAAGTTGTTCATATCGACGGGCTGAATCTTTTCATTTGCAACAAATGCAGGGAACTCAAAAAAAAATCGACATCTCCATACAAGTGTTCGTTCGCCCAGTCATTTGTATAGGAACCTCAAAAAAATTGAGTTCCACATATTGGTTAAGGATTAAACAATATGAAGTTTGTAAAAACCGAAGGTAATTTACAAAATCCCAGCTCACATTATTTAGGTTATCCGCGAACTTTTCCTATAAAGCATCTATCTCGCGCGCCTAGAAACAGCTCAAGTATTCGGAGCGCTGGGCGGACTATTAATTTGGGGCCAGGGCGGCAGTGCGGTCAAGGCCGAGACGCACGCCCAGACAAAAGGCCGTCACCGATCCCTTACGTCACTACGACGACCTAACTCTTTAATAAGGCATCGTAGCTTCTCACGCAATATTGACGAAGCAGACAACTTAACGCTCGAGAATATGTTGGCAGAAGGTAGGTAAATGTATTTGAAAATAATACAAGGTCACAACAAATAATACAGGGTCTTGGATGTGTATCTATATATGTATTTGTTATAAAATATAGTATCGTTGAGTTAGTATCCCATAACACAAGTCTCGAACTTACTTTGGGGCTAGCTCAATCTGTGTGATTTGTCCGTATATATTTATTTATATTTATTTAAGGGAGAAGACTGAATGACATAATTACCGAGTATGCCGTTATAAACCCACATTTCACATGTAATACTCTCGGTTACGATCTTTATCAAGCAGAATAGATTTTAAGATGATCTTCAAATTATTACTCACTAGCTTTCGCCCGCGGCTCCGCCTGCGTCAATGTCGATCCCTCGGGAACTTTTCCCCGGGATAAAATGTACCCTATGTCCTTCTCCGTACCCCAGATAACGTGTATGCAAAATTTCAAGATGATCGGTTCAGTAGTTACAACGTGAAAGCGTAACAAATAAACAAACTCACTTTCGCATTTATAATATTAGTTAGGATTCATGCTGGTCTGGGAGAAAAGAAAAAACTTAGAATGTAGTTACTAGAGCTGCTTCTCTTTCCACGCAGATCATAAAAGCTAAGGAATCAAATTACTAGTCGATGCAGCTAGCAACCCATTCATATTTTGATTCCATTGTCCACCTTATACCCAACATGCTAAATGTGGCTTTTAGATCTTAAAGACCTGGGCTCTGTCACCCCCAAGAGAAAAAGACGAGATAGTATATGGTAAAATAAAGTTATACGCTTTCAGCTTTCTTGCAAAATACGAAAATAAAGTGTTTACAACGAGCCCCATTCAAAGTTCCGAAAAGGGCGACAGTAACATCAAAACAGCCATCACAACTTGGCCGATATAGGCACTTTCTATTCATCACGTGTACCAAAACAGCGATGTCACCATGACCGAGCATAACACGACACGAAATAAGATAAACCCGCTGAATTTTTAAATAGCTCGGGCTGGGAAACCATTCGCTATCGGAGTAATTACATAAATCCCGTCCACGGGGAATAAAAAACCAGCCAAGTGCGAGTCTGACTCGCGTACGAACGGTTCCGTACCTATAAAAATGGCGAAAAAAACATGTCTGTTGTATGGGAGTAAAGTTAATACTAGTATTTTAGGTGGGGGCGCGGGCTGCGAGCAGCCCGCGAGGTGGTCGTGCGGCTGTATGGGTGGGGTCATTTAACCCTTGCAGTCGTAGATGCGTCAGGTGACTTGTGGTGGTTGAAAAATCCGTATTTAAGATTGACATTCACTTGAAATTCCACTAAAACTGAGGGGGGAGAGGGGTTGTGACACTTTAAAACGGCTCGGGCTTCGCCCTCGCCTTGGAGCTCGGCCTTCGGCCTCGCGGACCCAAGTAGTAAGTATAAAACCAACAAAATACTTATTAATTACAAAGAAAAATTTAATCAAATTAGTCCGCAAAGTCTCGGAATGTTTGGAAACCGCGCGCTTGCTACGCGCATCCAGCTAGACGGTCAGCGGCCGATACGAAAACAGGTAAGCGTGCAATAAGCACGAGTGGTCACACATCTTGTTTTTATAGGATAATTTGGTCAACTTTTAAACCCCTATTTTTTTATTTATTTCGAACGAGAATCAAGTACTGAGTGTCCCCTTTCAATAAGTAACGTGATTTACCAGTCATCCCGTATACAGGTCCCGTTTTTACCCTTTGTGTACGGAACCCTAAACAGAGGAATAGTTAATTAGAGTTTGGTGGGCACTATTTTGGTGAGCACGCATGTTTCAGCAGGCTCCTCACGTATTTCAATCGACCAGGGATGTGATTATAACGGCAGCTGTATCGGCGCTAGGCGCCCGACCTCGTCTTTACCAATTTTGTGGAATCGGGTAAACCACATTTATTGGACTTTCGTGGTACTAAATCACTTATTCATGATCTCGCAGGTGTCGTACGTGTGTGCGCACATTTCGGAGGATTATGACTTCGAAGATACTGTTTTATGCATCCTGTCTTGGAAATCTCGAATAATTTGTCTTCAAACAGATAAAATGCTCAAAAAAAAACGGGTTACACTCCGGGATGCCGGCAGAAGTGAAAACTCTGCGCGGTAGAATGCGATGGGGATATTATTTCCTCACCTACGCGGCGCCGGAGGTCTCAGGTCACGTGTCCGTGAATTTTTGATCAGGTCACGTGTATTGTGTATGCATGACACGAGTTTAATTTTTTTTACCCATCCTGAAAAGATCACAACGCCGCTAAAGAAGTTTTCACTTCAAAAATAAACCTTTCCTACACCCGTAGCATGAAAGGCGCGACCTACGAGACACATATTCGTAGGGCGCGACATCGTTTATCGACTATCGCCATCTTGTGCGATATAAACAGTGTCGCGGGCGCTATGCCTAAAATGAAATATTGAATGAATACTCAAATGATGTGCGAGTATAGTAGGCTCGGTCAAATCTGCGGAGTAAAGGCAGGCTAACAAGACAACTAATCTAAAATACACATAATACACTAAACACAACCTCATAACAACAGAAAATTATATTTGTGCTGTTTTCGTTACTTCCTAAACACAGCATAATTATGCTAAAACATTAAAGTTTGACTTATTTTACTAAAGTTAACATTCTGCCCCTTTGTGTCGAGACTCGAAATATTTTTTTGTGGTAGATAAAAGTTCCCGGTTTCTTGCTCATGCGTGTTGCCCCGTCGCTCGTCAGTTAGTGATTTTTTTGCGCGTAGAAACATGGAACGCTGGGCTTGAGCCGTACCGTACCCAATTAACGAAATCCGTAATACTTGACGCTGAAAACATTAAAATTTTAATGAGTTTACATATTTCAATTTGTTACTCTTTATCTGTGCTGTTAAATCCTTAAATGTAATTTACGAGTGCCGTTTTTATTCAAATTAATTTAAATATTCTTTGCATTACAACTCTGCATTTAACTTTACACAAACCATACCCAAAGGGTAAAAATGAGACCCTATTAATATGGCTCCGCTGTCCTTCCGTCTATCACCAGGCTGTATCTCATCAGCCGTGATAGTTAGACAGTTGAAATTCTCACAAATGATGCGTTTCTTTTGCCGCAATAACAACAAATATAAAAAAAAAAATGTTTACGGGGCTCCCATACAGATTTTTTGCTCGATATTGTCAAGGGAAATAGGAAGAGGCTTGATATATTCACAGAATATTGAGATATATTATTGCACACTATAAAAATCGTTAATTAAAATAAAATATGTGTATACCTATGCTATATACAATGTCATACTAATATTTATGAATTACTTAACAGATTGTATGTTGAGATGTTTGTACTTAATCACGCTTCAATCGCTGAACGGATTTGTAAGAAGCTCGGCACTTAGCCAGACCAGTTGCAAACCTAACACATCAGATACTTTTTCATGAAATTAGGTTCCAACAGAATAAACGCATACGACTTCCATATTAAGCGGGTGCCGCGCAAATGAAAAACGCCGCTACTGCGCAAGGCTGCGCAGAACCATTCGGCGATTAGGAAAAAAGATAAAGTCTTAATATTTATATATTTATATCTTTATAAAAAAAAATAAAAAAGGGGGCGACCTCCGTGACGTACATATAAATATTGTCATGTGAGAATTATTGTTTTAGACGTAAAAATTACTAAGTTTTCAAAGAAAATGCTTTTAGATATCATACAGTATTATATCATTTTTAAATTTCATATGTATCTATTTCAAATTCAACAAGGGGGCGATCTTGTTCAAGGATTGATCTAAATGATATAAATACCTTTGATGTATTTAATTAATTCAGCGCATAGTACTAGTGATTTAAAAACACGTAAATTTTCACAATTTCGTGCAGTACCGTCTTAAAAAAGTATTTGCACGAAACGTAATTTTATACTTAGGTGTAGTTTAATAACTTAATATGAGAATGACTTATTCAAGAAAATCGCAGGCTTACCGAAATCAAGGGTTTATCCAAAAAGCGGTTCGCGACCGGCGTCACGAAAATCCGGGTTCAGTTTAATCCGGAGCCGTATTTCAATTAACCGAATGTAATGCTGTGCGATTTCCCGCAATCCGTATGTTGCGTGCCCGCGCCAGTTTCCTAATTAGTTATGGCCGCGTTATATCACATTATGTAACAAACGCCAAATCATGCCCAGAAAACTGAAGCATTCCCAAAACAACCTGTTGTACCTAATTCAGTCCATGTCATTCATTAAATATAAATAAATATATACGGACAAATCAGAATCACACAGATGTAGCTAACCCCAAAGTAAGTTCGAGACTTGTGTTATGGAATACTAACTCAACGATACTATATTTTATAACAAATACATATATAGATACACTAGCGCTACTACCGTAAACATCTGGGATAACTTGCTGCCAGTCTGTACCGATTTTAAGTACCTTGGCTCACTCATTCAAAACGACGGAAATGTCGATCGTGACGTCACCAAACGAATAACCACCGGATGGCTTAAGTGGAGACAGGTAACAGGGATGACGTGCGACAAACGGCTTCCACTTAAACTAAAAGGCAAAATATATAAAACCGTCATAAGACCTGCCTCACTTTACGGAGCGGAGTGCTGGGCGACGAAGAAGAAAGAGGAACATCGTATTCATGTGGCGGAAATGCGTATGCTTAGGTGGATGTGTGGAATTACAAGGATGGATAAGATTCGGAACCAGTACATAAGAGGGAGCCTAAAAGTCGCACCGGTAGTTGACAAATTAAAAAGCCAACGTCTGACATGGTATGGGCATGTAGAAAGGAGAGATGCCGAACATCTGGCAAAAAGAATGTCCCATTTAGAAGTAGACGGACGTAGTCCCCTACGTCCGTCTACTTCTAAATGGGACATTCTTCGGAAGCCAAGAAAGACGTGGATTGAATGTGTCAGTCAGAGGGGATATGAGGGAATAGGGGGTAAATATTGATATGGTTAAGGATAGAAAATTATGGAGAGAGTCGACATACAGAGCCGACCCCAAATAGGGAAAAGGCAAGGAAGAAGAAGAAGACATATATAGATACACATCCATGACCCAGGGCAAATATGAAAAAGATCATTTTTCTTCATCTTGACCTGGCTGGGGATCGAACCCGGGCACTCTTCGTGTCGCAGGCTGGCGTGTTGACCGCTGCGCCATGGAGCTAGCCAAAACTAATTCATTAACTAAACTTTAATTGAACAGGATATTGTGTTTTGCCACTGGCCATTGATCGACATACAGAGCCGACCCCAAATAGGGAAAAGGCGAGGAAGAAGAAGAAGACATATATAGATACACATCCAAGACCCAGGGCAATCTGAAAAAGATCATTTTTCTTCATCTTGACCCGGCCGGGGATCGAACCCGGGCACTCTTCGTGTCGCAGGCTGGCGTGTTGACCGCTGCGCCATGGAGCTAGCCAAAACTAATTCATTAACTAAACTTTAATTGAACAGGATATTGTGTTTTGCCACTGGCCATTGATGACTGACTTGTCCTTCGAACGAGGTCCGAAATTCGCAGAATGGAGAGGTAGGAGTATAGAAGTAGTCTCTTTAGATCATATTAATTCGGTAGTCTAATAAGTAAACAACTCAAATTTCAACCCCGTAATCACTAAACAAGTCAATTCAAAAGAAAATTGTAACGATGCCCTAGAAGAAACAATGAGTAATCACATCGAAGCACTTGGAGATGTGTGGCGGGGCAATCACCCCGATTTTAGAATGAAATGTGACTAGATTCGTCACTTTGAACCCGAATCTAAAGAAGAGTCTATGCTGTGGCACAAAAAGGGCTCACCTCCCCTAAGACGGTAATTTAACATGTAGGAATCCGTCTTTGATGGGTACATGTCTTTGGAATAGTGAGATGATTTTATCCTTATCCTTACTTATATTATAAATGCGAAAGTGAGTTTGTTTGTTTGTTTATTTGTTTGTTTGTTACGCTTTCACGCCGTAACTACTGAACCGATCATCATGAAATTTTGCATACAAGTTCTCTGGAGTACGGAGAAGGACATAGGCTACCTTTTATCCCGGGAAAAAGTACTATTCCCGAGGGATCGACATTGACGCGGGCGGAGCCGCGGGCGAAAGCTAGTAGATTATAAAGAAAAAGATCCCACAATAATGCTTCAATACTAAATCGGTTAAAGAAGCTATCAAAGAAAAATAGGCAGGGAACATGATCAAGGGTGTGTTGCTTCTGTAAGTCAACGTGCCACTTCAAAAGAGTAACATGCAATGGCTGCTATACGGAAATATGGGTTCGAGCGAATCACTTGTCCATTCAACAGGCCAGATTTGACCCCTAGTGATTTTATTTGTTTCCCAACTTTAAGAAGGACAAAAGGGGCCCCTCCCCTTCTCCGTTGTCTTGTCTTCCGATGACAATGAATAAACGCTTTTTTAAACAGTTTTGAGGCCGAAGATAAAAAATCGAAGATCTACTAAACTTTTTTCTAGAATTAATAAATTAGATTTAAAAAATCTATTGACCTAAAGGAAAATTTAGCACACTTTCATTGAGCATGCTAATATTGCTAATATGAATATGTCAACAAAGGACCTGAATCTTTTACAAAAACAGAAAGTATTGCCCTTTAGACTAAGCTAGACTAGCAAAGTGATTTGACATTGGAACCTCGAGTGTTTCATAACGTCATAACCGACGTAACACAAGTGAGAAACGAGACTTGTTACGCAACAATGCGGCCTTCACCTTCGCGATTCCCTCACGGCGGCAGGAACCCGAGGAATAAGCCGTAAATACACAAATTTATCTCCGGCCATTCTAAATTCGGATCAAAGAAATATCAATAAGTTACGTACAACGAATTATTCTGATTTGACTAATGGATATGGGTACGGGAAATAGAATTTCGAGATATCAATAATAAGAGACCTTTTTGAATCAATGTTAGGATACGGTAAAGCAGCGTAATAGTATATAATAAAATAATAAACAAAAGCATCAACAACAGAAACGTATAAAAAAGAAACGGGATATAAAGACATGCGAAAGGAAGAAACATTTGAGATACAAGGATAACCACTACTTATTGTTCAACTCTGCAAGCTAGAGGACGTTACAGCGAACCAAAGGAAAACAACTATTTTCTTCAGAATATCACCTTCGTCACGGTCGTTAAATCAAGGATTGTCGAGATGAGATAAAACAATGGTCGATACAGGTCCAGAGTTTAGGGGAGGGATTACTCGGATGTAGGTCAATGTGCATCCTTAAATCTCGGAAGACAATTACGAAGTCTGCCGACGCGTGGCGAGCCATCTAGATCGCTCGTCGCCACTTACAACTTTTTGACCCGCCCTATTTATAGGTTCTAGAGGAGCGCGAAGAGATTAATTAAAGCAATTCTTTTTGTTGCTGCCACGCTACTTAATTTTAAAAGAATGATCACTCATTTAGTCAGCGGTTTAGCATTCTTAAATATCAGCCCTAAAGTTTTGGACTCATGTTGAGAATAATTTATCTTGGATCGGCACATTTTGCGGAGTTCTGAACGCGACGCGTGGTACGCGACTCTACGTCGCTCGCCCGCCACCACTTTCAACTTTTTAACTGCCCTTTTTAAAGTCTCTTGAGGAAATAATTTAGGTCATATCGTTGCTCACTTCACTTTAAGTTCAAAAGCAGCAAATCGTAGCGGAAGCCGTCGCGTCACTTGCAACTTTCAGCTCTGCCTTATTTATAGCCTCTCCGGGAGATTAGGTTGTGTCGTTGTGGCCGCCATACTTCACTTTAAGTTCAAAGAAATCGGTTCTTGGATCAACACTTTGTTACGGAGGAGGCACGTGACGAGGAGGCTCATCGAGATCAACTTTTTAGCCCGCCTTATTTGAAGCCTCTTATGAAGATTACCTTAAATATTAGAATATTATTAGGTTAGATCGATTCCCGGCCGTAAGTTCGAGTACCGATGTATCCAGCTGAATATCTTTCAGGTTTTTGCTCCAAAATGCCTTATAAACACAATATAATGATACTTATGGTAGGTGATGAAATGATGTTTTAGACTCATACATAACGGAGCTTCAATTTTGCACATAATCGCAGCACAACATGGCATTTAAGAAAAAAAATACAAACGTCTTACGCGTATGCACATAAACTCCCTACTCTTACACGCGGTCACGTTACACAGAAATATAATCAGTTTGCGCATAATTTCACATAAAGCGTTCACACCCGCCACACCCGCAGGCCCACTCTATATATCTCTGTGAATATTACGTAATGTCTTTATTGCCGCAAAACTTTACTTTTAATTACTATCTACACTTCGGGGAACGTCTTTTGTTTCAGAATAATTTGGAGTAAAAGGTTGCCACAGACATTATAATTTTGCGAAGAGAAGAGAGCCATATGAAAGTAATTGGGAATCAAGAGTAGAGGTAGGCCAAAGAAAAGATGGATTGAATGTGTGAAGGAGGATATGGGTAAAACGATGGTAACGAAAGAAATTGTTCAAGATAGAGCGAAATGGAAAATACTCACATGCTGTCCCGACCCCACTTAAAGTGGGATAAGGTGAGGAAGAAGAAGAAGACAATATAATTGGGACGCATCATGAATAGGATTTGTTGTGGATTTGTTAAATTAAATCTTACATACACAAACTTCCTTTCCATTAAAACCTCAATATACAAAAGTGAGCGAGTAATATAAATATTTATTACTATAAATATTTATATTACTATATAGTTAGCTTTCACGTTAACCTAAGCAACTAAGGTACATACTACTATTTCACTGCTTTCTCCGTACCCTTGACTACATAAACGCCAAATTTTATGATAATCTGTTTATTAGTTACGGCTTGACAGCAACAGCTAAATCTCTCCAGCGTTTATTTATTAGGATAAATTAATATTACAATACTCGCAATTTAGTTCTTTTTTGTAGTTTAGTTTCTTCAGTTAATTGATATTTTCCTGGAAAAATTGAATATATTCCAGTGTTCACCTAAAATACACTTGTTTTTCTGAAACACAAAAACACTAAATGGATTCCGCTTACTTTGGTTTACATTGATTGGAAATTGGAAAAACCTAAGTAAACAAAATCTTTTTCCTCACAGGAGCCCGTGCGATTCGATAAGCCCACATTGCATGTTTTGCATGTATATATGTTGAATTAACAGCACGCTGCCAACTCACAATGTTTTTACGTAACATGGTAGGTAACACTATGTAGAAACTTAGTCACGGCAGGAATCACCGATACAAACATGCAAATACAGCGTGTAACATAACCAATGACGTTCCAGTGAAGGGGTGACTCAGCCTGTCAAAATGAACAACTTTTTCTATGGGACCAATGCCGGGAACTAAAAAAAGAATTGTTATTTTCATACAAGTTTTCGGCCGGCCCGGCTATTAAATAAATAAATAAATATATACGGACAAATTACACAGATTGAGCTAGCCCCAAAGTAAGTTCGAAACTTGTGTTATGGGATACTAACTCAACGATACTATATTTTATAACAAATACATATATAGATAAACATCCAAGACCCAGGCCAATCTGAAAAAGATCATTTTCCAGCTTTACCTGACCGGGGATCGAACCCGGGGCCCTCGTGTCGCAGGCTGGCGTGTTAACCACTGCGTCACGGAGCTCGCCAAATTAGTATGAAAATGTCAAAAAATATTGAGTTCCCAGCATTGGTCCCATAAGAAAAGCGGTTTATTGTAACGGGTTGAGTCAGCCCTTCATGGGAACATCGTTGGTTATGTTACACACTGTATCTATACATCGAGAGCGAGAGTAACTAATAACTTTGGCACGCTCAACCTAAACGGCTTGACATATGAGGTAGATTCGTCTTGTCTTGGCTTGGGTGTGAAAAGGCTTTATTTTTAGCCGACCTCAAAAAAAAGAAGGAGGTAATCAATTCCATTGTATGTTTTTTTTTAATGTTAGTGACCTAAGAACTCCGTCATTTATAACTCGATTTTAAAAATTCCTTTTTTGTTTGAAAGAGTGCTTTCAAGTCGGTCTCATTTAAATTTCATTACAATCGATCCAGTTGTTTGGTTGAAGTCGGTTTTATATATGAAAGATTATTATGCACGCTTTGTTTTTATAAATTCACTCTTTTATCTTATCGTTATTTACATAATTAAATAAGATTTTAATATCTGAATTTAGAATAGTAATAATAAAATAGATATCGAAGAAAACTGGCCAAGTGCAAGTCGGACTCGCGCACGAAGGGTTCCTCCGTACTGTACGGGTCATTGGCCGCACATCGCGCCGCGACAGCACTTTTACACATTCCTATAATTGTATTAATTTCGTATCAGTTCGCAACATACGGCCATCAAGCGCGCCACGCGTTCTCACCTATCATTTATCAAATATCAAGTTTGTGTATCGAACAATATACTTTCTCTTCTCTATCAAGACTATCATTTCGTACACCAGCAAGTAATTCCCCGTACATAAGCTGGTCCTTCGAGCCATTGGAAAGGCGGGACCGTAACGCGAGTTCAGTGAAGTGGTAACACGTGACACGGATCTTGCCAGCTAAGGCTCCTACTGGAGATCATTTGCTTCTCTCCTACGTGCGTGTGGAATCAGGTTCACACGTAAGCAACACCGGTCAATCAAGGTACTGGTATCTGCTTCAGCATATCAAGAAAACACCAGGTATTTATACCTTTTTCTCTCTCTCTCTCTCTCTTTTTACCAATCTTTATATCAGGCACTATTTCTACCATGGAGAATTTACTTGCTAACCAAAAACTTATTTGGATAATGTAAACCAGAAATGGGAGTTCGAAGATCTTCTTAGCTCATTGAAATCTAGGTGGGCAGCTATAGACAGCCTTCACTGGGAGATAGACAGTGAGATTCTAGGATCTGATCAAGAGTATGAACAATCATATTCATTTCATGAAAAATCCTACAATGATATCAAGAGGGCCATCAACAGCAAGCTATGGTCCGAGTCCCATCGCGAGAAGACCACGCCTAGAATGGAGGTGCCTGCATTCCATGGCAGTTATTATCAGTGGGTTTCCTTCAAGGATTTATTTACAGAGACTATCCATCGAAACACATCGCTATCAAGTGCACAAAAGATGCAATTCTTAAAAGGAAAACTTCGCGGTGAGGCTGAGAGACTCATTCAACATCTATCTATTTCCTCAGAAAATTATAATACATGCTGGGAGATATTGAATCACAGATACAACAATAAGAAATTAATTTTTACATCCTACCTCAACAACCTGATGAATATACCTACCATGCAGCAACCAAACATCAATAACATCAAGCGCCTCCATGACACTACCCTGGAGACGCTAAACGCTATCAAAAATCTTGGATTGGACGTTAGTACTTGGGACCCGCTATTAATCTATCTACTATCCCAAAAATTAGACACTGAGACTCACACGGACTACAATGAATCGTTGAAGGAGCCACGAGAATAACCAACTATCCAAGAGTTTCTGAACTTCCTCGAGGCCAAATTCACGTCTTTGGAGTCATCACGTAGGAAACAAGAACAGCCTTTGAGTAAAGCTGGATCAAGTCAGCCCATAGGAAGATATCAAAGGCCGAATCATCAATCATTTTCTAATAATAAAGTCACAGATAAATCAAGTAATCGTGCAACATACAACCACCAACCTAGGATCAAGTGCCCGCTTTGTAAAACATGCGACCATGGACTTTATTATTGTCAAAAATTTTTAGCTATGTCACCCCAGCATAAAAAGAATACGGTATCAAGACTACATTTTTGTCCTAATTGTTTAGCTAATCATCATGGTAAATTATGCCTGTCTGAAAAGCGTTGTCGTGAGTGCCAAGCCCCACACAACACCATACTTCACGAGGCATATACACAGCACAACAACCCTGAACCTCAACCAACTACATCGCGCGCCACCAACCACGCCAGCAAGTCTAATCTCGAAACGCAACAAGGCGACTCATCAAAGATACTGCTAGCAACCGCCATTGTCCAAGTCGAGGCCGCAGATGGTAATTATCATAAACTCCGTGCTCTCCTCGATCAAGGATCCCAAACAAGCATCATCAGCATTTCTAGCAGCACTCAAGCGAATGGTAGCTCGTAGAGGAACACCGCAAGAAATATTTAGCGATAACGGCACTAACTTTGTCGGAGCCAGTAGGGTTATACAACAAGAGTATGAAGCGTTACAATCGGTGATCTGCGCTGAAAATCAAGAATTAGTTCAAGAAATCACTGAAATGAACACTGGCACTTTAATGCCCCAAATTTTCCCTCAGGGGGTGGGATTTGGGAGGCCGCCGTGAAGAGCTTGAAGTACCACCTCAAAAGAGTAGTCGGCGAGCAACGTCTAACCTTCGAGGAGTTCACCACTGTATTGTACCAACTGGAGGCATGCCTTAATTCTAGGCCACTTTGCCCTCTCTCGGAGGATCCAGATGACCTGGATTATCTCACACCATCTCACTTCTTGGCTAGCGGCCCCGTTTTGACACTTATGGACACCGAACAAGATATGCGAACAAGATGGTATCTTACTCAAAAAATATATCACGACATATGGAAGAGGTGGCGCACCGAATACTTAGCAGAACTAACAGCAAGGTCGAAATGGACACGCCCTCAAAACAATCTAAACATCGACGACATTGTGCTAGTTCAAGATGATAATTTACCCCCAGGCAAGTGGATTATGGGTAGGGTGGTAGAATTGCACCCTGGCAAGGATAGCTACGTTCGTGTAGTTACTTTGAAGACTTAAGCAACTATTATACCATCCTGAATCTAGGATCCGGAATTTAGCATCCGATAAGGACAAGAAATTCAGTCGTCAGAGCTCCTGATTACACCGTCCAGAACGTGTCCTGAACGGAGACTGCGCGTCCTGACAGAGCCATCCGTTGGCCATCCTGAATGCGTGACAGGGACGCCGCTATACGTGCGACGCGATTGGAGATATTATCGTTTCGTTTCTAACGTATAGCGGCGTCCCTCTCATGCGGCGATCCTGAATTCCGGATGGTTTCACTTTACGCTTCCGTTATGCTTCCGATAAGGACGTCGGAAGCCATTCTGTCCTGACAACGGATCGGCGATTAAACTGTCCGTTGACTATCCGTTGACTGAATTCCGGATCCTGAATTCTGGATGGTCTAATTGGCGCTTAAAAATGGCTTTATCAAGCGCCCTATTATCAAGTTAACGTTTTTACCTGTTCACCAAAATTATTCAGATAACAAGGAGGTGGAGAAACAAGAATTAAAGGATCAAGAGAAGCCAAAACTTAAGAACGTCAACCTTTCATCATTTATTATTTTATTGATAACATTTTTAAGTATTTTTACCACATCGCAAGCAGCGTTCAATATTACCGCATTGAAAACTAACCAAGGCTTATATTTTGATAAGATTTCAAGCATGCAGTTAATCAGAGACGAATGGAAAGTAGTAACATATTATGATTTGGCACCATTTTGGCAAGCAAACATAGCTTGTGACAAATACTTAAAGTACCTAGATCAATTATGCCGTAATATAAAAGATTCCCACTGCGATGTCGTCACAATGCAATTGAAACATGAGTACTCCGAGCTAGACTACTATCACCACCTGTTACAGAGTCAGCAATCCAGCGCGCGCCGCATCAAGCGCGGCCTTATCAACGGGATCGGATATCTCGCTCACAGCCTATTCGGCGTACTGGATGAGCGTTTCGCGGAACAATATACTACTGATATCATGTCAGTAAGAAATAATCAAGATCATTTACTTGTACTCATACAAAATCAGACAAGATACTTTAGCAAGCACTGTCAAGTCTGAATCGGAAAGGAACTCTCTTTTGAACGACTTCAGTTTAATATCAATCGCCGCAAGCAACTTATTACATAACTTAAAAACAGTGCAAACTACTATCTTGGACACTGTTACCGATATTTATCACGGGAGAATGAACTTTCAACTTATTACACCGGATCAACTCAAAGCTGTATTGAACACCTTTTCTTCTCACATATCAAAGGATTTATTGCTACCAATTAGTAATTTGGAATCCGAGCTTAGCAAGATGTATCACTTTATCAAGATCAAAGCAAGAATGTGTGAAGAATTTTTGATATTTGAGCTACGTATTCCACTTGTACACCGTGATTCATTCGAAATTACGAAGATAGTTCCTGTTCCCCGAGCGGTAGATAACGAGAGGATGGTAACTGTGTCACCAATCGCAGAATTTGTTGCCATCAATTTGAAAAAGGACTCATATCTTACTATGACCGCGTATGACATCAGAGCCTGTTTACACGATAAAACCGACACTTATTTGTGCTACATACAAAGACCAATCTATCGTTTAAAAAACAACGACAAATTATGCGTACTCGATTCCCCTTCAGAGGAATGTAAGATTACCGTTACCCCATGCGCCAGTCAATGGACCGAAACAAGTCAGCCAAATAAGTATTTATATTTTTGTTGTGATGAATGTCCCCTTAGAATCTTATGTGACAATCAAGTAGTCGCCGAGAAACTGACATCGGCAGGTATTATAAGCGCCGATCGTACATGTATTATGAAAACAGATCAAATTACAATGTACTCACATAATCAAGGAATGAGTCAGATAAATATAAGTTCTAACCTGCCAGTAGAGGATATAGAGCCCATTAATCACATCATAAACGTCGACATTTTGCCATCATCCCTGCAAAAGAGCTTAGAGGTGCCGAAGGATAGAGAGATGGAATATATCAGAGAGAGAATCGATGCTTTGAAGAGTAACCAGCATTTAGAGTCGGTATCGAGCCATGACATCCACCATTATGCTGTGATATATAGTTGCCTAGGCATCGCTTCGATCATCGGCTTGATCGTTCTGTTGCGACGAATCCGCAGCAAGCGGTTGGCTGCCCAGGCGTCCACCTACGCAGGGGCCACCCCTGACCATCTGGACATCGAGATGAATCCCACATCAAGAGAGACCAACCCGTCAAGTGAACGGTTCACCACAGCATGCGAGGCGTGCTCGTTATCAAGGCGAGCAGAGGACGAGCCCGGAACGACCGGCGTACAACAGCCCGAGCTGTGGCAGCCACACTCGCGTCGAAAAGTGTATAATATTAGTGAGTGCGTTGATCAGGGAAAAAAGGGCAATTGTAGATCCGCGAGTGCCAGTGTTGTAAAAATTAAAGTGGACAAATGCACATCGCCTCATTTAGGATGAACTATGATCAGGGACTTTATTTATTTTATTTTATTTATTTATTTAGGTACACCAACAGTGATTACATAAGACATTATTAATGACAGTGTATTCCTAGTTCTAATGTAAGCACCAATTACAGGTATACACAACATTCATATTAACAAAGAAGATTCTATCAGTCCAACTATCCCTTAACAAATTTCAGCACTTTAGTTTTAAAAGAGTGGAAACTATCTGAAAATATGTCCAAGTCTGGAATATTTCGGTTCAAAAGATTATATAAGTTACACATTCTGTTTATGGGGGCATGACATCCCAGGTTAGTTTTAAACCTTGGACCGCTTAATACTTTAGTTATGGGATAACGGGGCGGTCTACGAGGCACTACAAGATTTAGTAATGACAAGATATTGTTTAAGTCTGACAAGTTATTTAAAACTTTATAAAGAAACAAAACATCATGCACCTTTCTACGATCAAATAAAGACATCATGTTAAAGTGGTCAAGTCTCTGCTTATATGGACAACGATGGGAAATTTTGCGTGAAAAGAACGCGAGGTGTCTGGTAAAGGCCTTTTGAATTCTTTCTATCCGTTGAGAGTGAACAGCATAAGTTGGGTTCCAGACAGCACTGGCGTATTCAAGAGAACTCCTTATCAGCATATTAAAAAGTAAGATCTTAGTGTCAGGAGATCGAAACTGCTTAGATATTCTTTTGATAAAACCTAGCATTTGTGCAGATTTCGATACAATATTATTGACGTGTATGATAAAATCTAATTTGGAATCCAACCACACACCGAGATCCTTTATAACTTTTACCTGTTGCAGTTCGACTAGGCCGATCTTATATCTTGAGATAATAGGTTGTCTTTTTCTGGTAAATGTGATGTGGTAACATTTGTTGGTATTGATTGCCATATCGTTCAATTCACACCAAGTAACTAATCGGTCCAGGTCCTCTTGAAGCAACATAGCATCATGCTGCGAATCTATAACTTTGTAAATTTTAGTATCATCAGCAAACATTGAACAATTTGAATTAAAAATAATGTCAGGCATGTCACTGATGAACAGAGAGAACAACACTGGACCCAGATGCGATCCCTGAGGTACGCCTGAATCAGCATAATATACAAAGGATTCATAGCCGAGAACTGCAACAAATTGTGACCTTCTCTCCAAATATGACTTGACCCAATTCAATAAGGATCCATGGATACCATTTGCTTCAAGTTTAGCCAATAGTCTAGAATGATTTACTCTATCGAAAGCACTGCTGAAATCGGTGTAAATTGCATCCACTTGACGACCTGCATCAACTTCATGTGCTAGACATGAAATTAAAGATACTAGGTTTGTTTCAGTGGAACGCTTAGTTCTAAAACCATGTTGGAATTGGCTTATCAAATTGGAAAGATGACGACTTATAGTTGGTTCCACCATAGACTCCATTAATTTAGCAAAAATTGAAAGTATAGACACCGGTCTGTAATTGAGTATATCACTTTCATCGCCTTTCTTGTGTATAGGTACTATTCTTGCCCTCTTCCATTCATCAGGAAATTGACCACTCCTTAAAGAAAAATTAAACAACAAACAGAGAGGCAAATTCAGCACTCCACCACACCTTTTAATGAAAATTGGTGGTATGCCGTCCGGACCAGCACTTTTGTTGATGTCTAAATTGCGTATTTTTTCTAACACATCCTTTGTAGAAATTGCAACTTCAGATAGAGCTTCAGTCGTCCTGTAAGGCAGTTGATCAGAAGCAGTTGAGCTCTTAGTAAAGTTAGAACAGAAAGATTTAGCAAATAAATCTGCAATCACTGAACCCTCATCAGTAGTTATGTCATCGAGATGCATTTGTGCAGGAAGATTCGATTCTGACCTTCTCTTATCATTAATTAATCGCCAAAACGCTTTAGAATTGTGACAAATTTCTCTCTCAATGTCTGAAGAATGTTTATTCATGTTAAGCTGTTGAAGTTTGTGACACCTATTTCTTAAAATATCATATTCAATTTTATCTCGCGGGTTATTGAATTTAATGTATTTTTTGCGTAGCTTTTCCTTTTCAGCTAATAGTGTTTTTAGACATTTATTTAACCACGGAGGTGACTTTTTGTTTTTAATTTTACGCTTGGGAACATATTTTTCGATATATAATTTCAAGATATTGTAAAATGCTGAAACTTGCTGATTTATATCATCATATTTACCCAATTCTGAATGCCAATCTATCTTATTAAGTTCCCTAATTATACTTACATAATCCGCCTTTGAGTAATTATAATCTACCTTATTTTTATGAGGTGCATATTGAATAGGGTTTGCCGATATATGCAAAAGTAGCGGAGGATGCCTAGGAACTGTGTTGCTTAGAGAATCTATTGGTATTGATACATTTACATTAGTTAAGGAACTCAAAATCAGATCAAGCATTTTACCCTCCTCATTGCAGATATCATTAACCTGGGTAAGATTGTTAACAGAGATAAAGTCTATTAATGCTTGACCCTCTTTTGGAAGGTTACTGGTAAATGCAGAAAAATCGTTTTTTATATAAGACCAGTCAATGAATCTCATATTAAAATCTCCCAAGACAATGAGATCTTTACAGCTTTCAGAAACGAGGCTAGCCTGATCAAAAAAATTTGTTATATGGTCCAGCTTAATTGGTGGAGGTAAATAAACTGAACAAATAGCTATCTTTCTAACTTCTTTTTTGATTTCAAGCTCAACCGTAACCCAGAGGTCCTCACATTGACTCTCCCAGCTATGCATTCTAACCGACTTAATACTTTTTAACACAGCTATCATAACTCCACCCCCTTCCTTTTTAGTACTAGTGGAAAAGTTGCGATCTCTTCGGTATATCACGTATCTGTCATCTATGATCTCTCTGCTACTTATAGTTTTATTAAACCACGTTTCTGTAAATATAATTATATGGTAGTTATACAATGCTATATTATTATAGAGCTCGGTTAACTTGGTCTTTAGACCTCCAGTATTTTGATAATAAATATCAATATCCATAAACAAAACTATAGTAGGCGCAACATCTTTGACAAAGCGGTATAAAAAGAGAAAGAATAGACTATACAATTTTAGCTAAGCTAGTTGGGCTGCGTATAAGAATTGGCTGAGAATATTCATCTTTTCGCACAAAAATACGTCCGCCACGAACCCACACAAACTTGTAATCCTTGTCTTTGGCAGTTCTTCGTGCTTGAGCATGTAAAGACTTGTTACGTGGAGTAAGTTGCTCTGCGACGTATACGGGATTGCTAGCGCCTTCAAAGCCCAGATGACGGGTGGATAACTTATTTTTGGGGTTTTTCTTATTAAATTTTGCTACCGATGCTAACAATTCATCGCGATGGCGAGTAGTTGAGAATTTGACCACTACAGTACGTGGCCGGGCACTATCTATGTCAAATTTAGCGACCCTCGTGACGTGTAGAATATCAGTACTCGCCATGGGACACTCAACAGCATCAGAAAGTTTGGAGATAATATTTGTAAGAATTTCCGATTTGTTTTCAGGGACACCATTTATTTCCACATTACATTCTCTTTGATGCTGTTCCACCAGTTCCAATCGCGTGGTTAAGTCCTGAACCGAAGCTTTCAATTCGGTATTCTCCTCCCTGAGGTTGTCAATTATAGCTGCCTTTTCATCAACAGAAGCCTTGAGATCCTCGTACTGCTTATTAAAAAATTCAACGGTGTCTTGAAAAGTGTCAATTTTTGTGTGTACACCTCTTAATTCAGCCCTCATAATTGCTAAAATGTCTTGTTTTAAAATATCCCGAAGACTATCCTCTGTTAATGCAGGAGGGCTTGATAGTTCAGTTGTCTTCCCGCGCTTTGATACATTTACATAGCCACTGTCACTATTAGCTGACCTCGCAGAAAGTGCACTCGTACTCGTAGACGGTTTAGAGATACTGTCGGATACCACAGTTCGCACGGGAGTATTCGAGTTGTTCGTTTTTGGTTGCCTACTGTAGCATTCCGGACACTTCCACTGGTTCTTATGTTCTGGGGTCATTATCGTATACCGCTTTTCAGAAACATTCGCACATTCCAGATCATATGTAAGTGAACAAGAGGAGCAAACCAAGTATTGTCTTGATAAAATAGTACTACGACATCCAGAACAAATTTTTTTATTGTTAAAATTAGCCATCCTTAAGCTTACGTTGATAAGCGATCAAAGCGGCAGCAAAGGTAACACAGGTGAACAAGCAGGTGTATAAATATTTCAAAATTTTTATTTTAATTTTATTCACTTTTGTCTCCCAGAGGCTATTTCATCACTTACTGTCATTAAGCGCTTCTATACCTTTAATTTATGGCAAGTGATTAGTCGATGTCAAGATGCGTCATCAATGTTACGCTGCAGGCCAATTTCGTACTTACGGCGCACGCGTTACCGTGAATTTCGCTTGCATAAGCACCAATACTGCTGTATCACTCACCGGTCAGCTGATTTTAGCTCCACAAGTCTGTCAATGTTTTTGCGGTAATAATGGTCTTCTTTCACTTTAGTTTAATTGATCAGTTAACATCTTTACTTGAATAGACTAGCTCCGTGGCGCAGCGGTCAACACGCCTGCCTGCGACACGGAGTGACCGGGTTCGATCCCCGGCCAGGTCAAGATGGAAAATGATCTTTTTCAGATTGGCCTGGGTCTTGGATGTGTATCTATATATGTATTTGTTATAAAATATAGTATCGTTGAGTTAGTATCCCATAACACAAGTCTCGAACTTACTTTGGGGCTAGCTCAATCTGTGTGATTTGTCCGTATATATTTATTTATTTATTTGATCGTACTATACGGCACTTTTCCCCGTTATTTCTTTATAATTTAAGATATTAACTAAGAGCTTATACGTGAACAATGTGGACCGTTTAGATGATCGTCAAAGACTTTAAGAAACTTTATTACCTTTCACATATGTTTCCTGATTCTTCATCTTTAACAAAAACATTATTTTTTAATTTATTGTTTTATCATCTTGTAATCATCTCATTTACACAGCATCTTTTAACCCTCATCTTTCCGCCCGGGAGCATGTACGGGTCATTGGCCGCACATCGCGCCGCGACAGCACTTTTACACATTCCTATAATTGTATTAATTTCGTATCAGTTCGCAACATACGGCCATCAAGCGCGCCACGCGTTCTCACCTATCATTTATCAAATATCAAGTTTGTGTATCGAACAATATACTTTCTCTTCTCTATCAAGACTATTATTTCGTACACCAGCAAGTTATTCCCCGTTTTCTGTAAAAACGGCAAGAAAACTCATGTCTGTTGTATTAGAGCCCCCCCTTTAATATTAATCATATTTTTTTATAATATATTAATTATTAATTAATTTTATTTAATTATTTATTTTTAAATTGAATATATGTATAACTAAATATTCTGTGAATATTTCGAGCGTCTACCTGTTGCTGTTAATAATATCGAGCAAAAACGAGCCAAATAATCACGTTTATTGTATTGGATTCCCCTTAAATATTTTGTTGTTATACCTAGCGGCAAAAGAAATACATAATCTGTGAAAATTTCAACTGTCTAACTATCACGGTTCATGAGATACAGCCTGGTGACAGACGGACAGACAGATAAACAGCGGAGCGATATTAAATGTACGGAACCCTGAAAATTAAGGTTCTTCTCTTTTACAAACTGTGATACAAGTAAGCCTTCCTTTGTGTAGATAACTTCCATGCAAAACAATCCCCAGACCACGAAAAAGAACAAACTTTGGAACTCGACAGCCGGTACGTGTTACTTTGTCTCTTCTAAGAACAACTTATGTAATAATAAAGGATGCTACAGCTCAACACATCCATTAAGGTCTGTATATATAGATTTGTGACTAGCAAGTTTTGGGGATTTTATTATACATATAAAAGATTTGTTTTAATTTTTTGATTGATGTCCTGACCATATAGACCACTTTTTAAATGTGACCAATTTCACTTTATATTTCCGTTTTCCATCTACACTGCTTATTCATCGTGCTTCGGAAGGCACGTTAAGCCGTTGGTCCCGGCTGTCATCTCATCATTGATGGCAGTCGTTAGGCTACGTCAGATGCCAGTGTTGGCCACTTACATACACGAAAAACAAACATCTACACGCCCTCCAACGAATGTTGCCATAAGTCTTTATAGACGTGATATGACATATGACTATGTATGTATGTACTTTTTTTATTTGGTCTGTTCTATTTCACTGATCTATTAGTTTTCTGTCATCCTGTTCCTGCCATTACTCCCTTTAACACTTACTATCCTTCTAAGAGTATTCTTTTACTCTCATCTGCCAACTCGTATCCTTTCTAGTGGCATAACTCTCTTTCTGCTCACATTGGAATAAATCCTCAGTGACCATGAACGTGCCAAACATTCCGCCAGCTTCATAAGGAAAAACAACGGGAGTTGCACTCCAGGAGTGCCGGCAGAAGTGAAAACTCCGCGCGGTAGAAAGATAGGGGGACTCTTCTACGCCGCGCCGGCGGTCTCAGGTCATTTTCGATCAGGACACCTGTCCTGACGCGAAAATTTTTTTTTACACATCCCAAAAAGTGCACAACGCCGCTAAAGCAGTTTTAACTGTCAGTCGTTATAAAAGGAGTTCACTTCGTTTGTGACTGTGACTGGATTACGCGGTAAGCTTGTGAAGCCACATTACCCCAGATTATTTCATCAAAGAAAAGTATGTACATACATTATTCAACTTTGCTAGCATGTTAATTACACACAGAAGGGTCATGGCTAGGTCGTTATTCCACGTTACTACGAAGCTCTTTACTGTACGAATTTTATGTAAAGAATATTACCTGAGAACTAACTTTTAAGAATGACATTAACTCTGACACGACGTTTTTGTTTGTTCATTGACCAAGGGATTTAAACATCACTATCATCACTTTCACTATCACTACATTAGATCTTTCAAACTACGCAATGCATTTTGATGCGGTTTTTCTATAATAGGGTCCATTTCTTTTCCATACCATCCGTTTTAATTATCTATGTATCTATGTACGTCAGATGATGACAGGTCAATCACCAAGCTATGTCCAAGCCACCCCCCCCCCCTTCTCCCCTCAAGAGCACTTGGGCCGAAGGGCGACCAAGGCGAGGCCTGTGCCGTTCCGGAGTCGACACAACCTACCACTCCCCCTCAGATTAGGGTAATTTCGAAAAATAACGGACTCTGAAACACAGTTGCAGCCATTCGGATGTTGACCCTTTTTCAAGCACCACAAGTTACCTGACCCCTCTAGGACTGCAGCCCGCGCCTCAACCCTAATACTAGTTTACAATTTACAGACAGAATGGCCATATTTACCCAGGTCATATTTACTATTCAGTAAAACCGAAGTAATCTAATCCAAATACACTGTAGAACTTATCGTGTACACTGCAAGAACATGCACACTTGTATAACCCGCAGTCAGGGTGGCCAATATTGAAATTCATTTAGGTAGTCTGGCGTTGGACAAAAGCCAAGTATATTTGTACCAACATATCTGTCAACACTGATATTCTTTCAATTTATCGATATCAAAGTGTTAACATTGTTCTTTAAACTGGGAATTAAATATCGCTCTAATAGTAAGGAAAGAAGGAATGGAAGTTGCCTAATCCTAAGTAATATTATAAATGCGAAAGTGAGTTTGTTTGTTACACTTTCATGTCGTAACTACTGAACCGATCATCATGAAATTAATTGCATACACGTTATTTGGGGTACGGAGAAGGACATAGGGTACAAATCGAGAACTAGTTTATATAATATTTCTGTTTGTAAATTAGATGAAAGGAGTTTTACGTAGATTCCAAAAATATATAATTTATATATACTATACATAGACCTAGGCTCTTTCTACCCCGCATTTAGAAGTTATGGTGGAATAAAGAAACTAGCAAACACGAACCTTTTTAATATTTGTTTCCGTTGACGTTTAATAAAAAGGTTCGTGCCAAGTCACGTCAATTAGACGCGTTGAAAGCGTAAAATTTCAAAAATAATATATATATATTTTTTTGTAGTCGTGTAAAATTTACAAAACCAGATTACAATAACCACCGCCATTAATTTTATTATATTGTATACTCTGATTTAGTACGCCAGGTCTTCGGAGGCCCCTTTTAGTCTGTCTGATGTATTTATAGCCTCCAGGGACGGGACCCAAGTCCTGCTTGCTACTGTAAGATTGGAAAGTCAACAAAAATACCTTTAACCATTGGTCTCTTTTTCTTTATGAAATAAGCTTGAAATACTGGCATTTACCAGAAATTACGTCCGCGTAAATTATAGTCTATGTAACACGCTGATAACATTTGAAATCGGTAATATAGTTTTATAAAAGTACAAGCAAATATAGGAAATATTTGCTTTTATAATATTAGTGTAGATGTTTGTTAATTTCTACCACTAGTGTATGATTTTGACTTTGACTCAAAACATCTGAGAAGCGATACTTACTGCTGAGTGATCCTTGTGACCACTCCACTCGTTCGAAGGATGCCAACAAATGCCATGGCTTGCTTTATAAGCATAAGCGCTAATAATCGGCGAACCTGGGTTAACAAAGTAACTAAGAACACATTCATATGAGCGAGAGGACTAACAAAGTAAACGCATCATTCAAATTCCCCATAACCACTGTCGAAAGGAGAAGATAAAATTCTTTATTAGTCGTTCCGTTAGGGTTAAGTAATTAAGTTTACTGCCGACAGTGAAACGAAAACTTTGGAGAACGAGTTACGTGAGTACGTACGTGCCAAGACAAACATTCAGGAACCTCATTTACAGTAATACAAGTCGCATCATTCGCTGCCAACATTGTGAAAGGCCTTTTTGCAAACATATTTTTGGTGATATGTTTACTAATTCATCTTGCGAATACGAATTTAAAACGGTAGAACTGATTAAACTTATACTATTATAAGTTAAGGGGACACAAAGTATTCCGTTTTCTTTCAAATCATTTATTTCAAATGGTGGCAACACTGGACCCATCCTTACTAATATTATAAATGCGAAAGTGAGTTTGTTTGTTTGTTTGTTACGCTTTCACGCCGTAACTGCTGAACCGATCATCATGAAATTTTGCATACAAGTTCTCTGGAGTACGGAGAAGGACATAGGCTACCTTTTATCCCCGGGAAAAGTACTATTCCCGAGGGATCGACATTGACGCGGGCGGAGCCGCGGACGAAAGCTAGTTTGAAATAAATCGGATACATTTTTTGAATTTTCACTAAAAGCGGCCGATTTCCGGGTAAAATAAAAAAAGCTTTACATTCACACTTAAAGACTGTAAACAGTAGTTCATTAATTAGTCCGAAGTGTTATCGATGGCCTCGCAATACAACATTCTAAATTATATATCAGTTTTCTTTCAAATTATTTATTTCAAATAAGGTCAGCACCGGACCCTCGAATTGGGGGATAGGCAAGGCATCTACGAGTATTTAATATACCAGTTAAAAAAGTGTAATAAATCTTCTGACCGTCATATAACTTTTCGGACCAAAAGGCCTGAAAGTTGCTAAAGTGAAGGGTACTTTTTACCTGAACTGATATATTCGACCAATCTGAGGAAAGAACCTAAGCGTGAGGAATCTTCTAAATATGCGATATATGGGCTAGATGTATCCCCATTTCAAACTACTGAAACGCGTAAATTGGTGAGCGACTTGAATGAATGATATTTACATATCTATCCCTTTGGAGGAAAATTTAATATTGTAATTGGAAATTCATTCATGTCACGACCTGGTTTTCCCCCAAGGTGTTACGAATATTACCAGGTAACACAAAGTAACATCTGATTCAGATGCAAGCAGGCACGACCGCACGATTTATTACATCCAAACTTGGCCCATTACACCCTCTATGATTTCTTGATTAATGGCACTGTAAAATTGTTAGAGAAAATCCACAATTCCTTGGGGACATTAACGAGAATTTATACATGTTACTGTTGCAATTAACGAAGCTCAGCTGTTTATAATTATGGTGGAAACTATACTGAGTGACCGCAAAACCACTATATTATAAATTCATTTCATGACGTAGGCTAAAACGAAACGAGTGACAGAAACAAAGCCAATTTCGGGTCGGCTGCGTGTTTGGACAACGTAAGTCATAAAGCGGAAAGGGCAGCTGCTGGCGCTTTGATTCATTTTACGAGCCTTAAACGAGATATTTCGAAAGATCGTTTTAATACAACAACAGAGCACTAATAAAACCGTGATACTAGTATGCAGTTATTCAACATTGTTGTCCTGCCGCACAAGTAATAAAAACTTCATAGCTCAGGGAACAGTAGAACGTGGGGTAATATAAAAAGCTAAGCCGTAATGCAAGCAAGCGTGTGAGCGACGACAATAGACCACCGCGTGCATTGCCGTGGCCGGAGCCGGCTGTGTTGCGACAGGCAGCGGTTACGTAATCGCTCCCTACCGACCTGCCGCCCGCCTTGACACTTCCGAAGTTCCCCGAACGCGCGCCCGCCCTATATGTACCTATAAATTTGCAACTTAAACTAAAATTCATCGTTTTTGCACTGTAGGTATCACATCCATACATGTAGCATTATCTCTTCACTCTTATTTGAAATGTCCTTATCAATATATTGTAGTTTAATGTAAGTTTATAGTTATATATTTAGTAAGGGATATTTGTAAATTACTTTTGTATCGTTTAGTATATTTAAGTAAATAGTGAGTTTAGTATATTTGTTATGTTTTAGTTACGCAATAATTTTGTTTGCTGCACCATGCCAATGACGTTTCTCTTTTCCGTCTACCATAAGGTTGACTGGAAGAGATCGCTTATCGATAAATCCGCCTTTGTATCATGTTACCAATTGTTTTCTCCAAATGTATTTTTTTTTTGTTTTGTGGTGCAATAAAGCATTCATTCATTCATTAGGTATTATAAATCTATATTATTAATTTTGTGTGCGACGCTCACCATATTATTAATTGTAATGTTACTAATAATAGATACACAATCACACAGCACGTTATTAACCGAACTGCGAACGGAATCCAATTAGGAACAACAATAGCCGGGCTATAATTTAGATTAACATGAAGAGCCCCTGATTTAGGATTCGTAATTGATGACATGGAGTAAATAGAAATGTAAATAACGGTTTGGGCAGAGGTCGCAACGCAATCAAATCTGTAATACGTTCTATCTGAAAACGGATCGGGGTCGGTTTATCACCTGCGACAAATGAGGCGGGCAGAACCCTCGCCGACCACACGCACGTCTGTAGATTCGATACTCGACCCTAGTACGAGTATGTTCCATTTTTTATCCAAAAAAGCTGAATCACTAAACGATATCGAACTGGGCGGTTTAGCTCTTTAAAGAATAAAGAATTCAATGGGTTTACATATTTATTTCAAACTTTTTAATTTACGTACTATAAACGCCACGCCGGTCACTGCGATTTCGGCAGTCAATAGTTCATCATCATCATTTCGTGTATCGACCATGCACACCCTTATGTCAGTTATATAGAACCGCCTCTCGGCCTCTGACGTGATTCCTTTAACGACTACCAAATGGCAGCTGGGCCCAACGGCTTAACGTGCCTGTGAAGCACGGAATAATCTTTGTTATCAGACAATCAGGTGACTCAAGCTGCAATGTCCTAACCAAACTGGAAACAAAGTATGCTTCCCGTGGGAATCGAACAACACGACCAAAATTTGATAATATACTACGTGTCGACATATTTGTTGTAAGTAGTAAGTAGTTTGCACACCTGAAAATCCTAGCTCCGCGATTGCCACATGACGTCACTTCACAACACTGGCACCGCCTTTACGCGTACTCTGTCGGTGTTAGTGGATAGCGTTACCACAGGAAGGGGCGCTCACCAATTTTAAATTTCCATATTTCGGAAACTAACATTTTTTAAACATTTATTTCTATTTTAAAGAGAATACTTAGAACTAAAAATTAAATTTGGTAAATTTCTCCATTAAATATTGTAGTTATCGTGATAAAAATATATTTTTAAGCAACATGCAGATGACATTATTTTCATTAATACATCCCAAATAGAAACAGTTCGCAGAAGGAAAAAGCGACTGTATTATTAAACCGCAAATGAAACTACAATAGTACATTAAACATCGTATACTATCACGATAACATTTGATGAAAGTAAAATTCAACCGAGCTGATGTATTAGCACGAGCAAATGGCGAGGACGAAGAGCGAGGTAATTTGAATGATAACAATATAGCAACCGTGTCGGTTTTCCTATTCAACCCGTGTCACGACTCCACCAAAATCCCCCGAGGCGGTGCACCCTTGTTTACTCTAAATTACCGAGGAAGTACCTATCACATTGTCTTACTATAGCGACAATTAAGGCTTATGTTCCCGGCGTGACATTTATGAGTAAACAACTACACACGAATTGCTGTTTTGATGCTATATGTTCAGGATATATTGGATTGCCAATATTCTTAGGTATAAATTCGAGCCGCAGATACTATTATTAACATTTCAGCTGAAATTGATCTATTTTGTACCAGTAACACATCATTTGAAATATTATTTGCCAACGAATTCTTCCAACCAACGTAACCCATTATAATATACCTATTTTTATTATATTATACCTTCTTCTGTTTGTAAATTCATCTCAACTTTATGTTTGCGCGTATTATTTTTTATATTACATTTGTTGTTCTTCAATCTTAAAATTAATAGGCGGAGACTTGTTAATAGCACATAGATATTATATAAGAACTATTATATGTTCATTGATGCTGTAAGACTCCCTAAGATTAAATAAATAAATATATATATACTTTGTAATAGGATTAGAGATTTGTGAAATGATTGCAATAATGCAGACCATTTTTTCAAACTGAAGGATTGCGTGCACCAAGACAAAGTTCTAAAACTCGGGAGAAAACCACTTATAAGTTTCAGAAACAAAGTGTCGCTATTTTCTTCAGCACGCCGCACACAATTCTTGGCTAGACGACTGAATATAAGTTAAAACTAGATAAGTATTAAATTGACATTGTTTAACATCCGCAGGATTGCAAATTTCTAGTGACATTTTAAGCATTTACAATCTTACAATTACATTTCTTATGCATAGAATATAGAAAAACTAAGCATTTTGCAGAGGAAAAGAAAAAAAAATTAAAAAACAAGGCAAGCAACTTTAATTATGAATTAATTTTTGAACACTAATGAAGTCCTGTATAACTATTAAGTTATTGCATGTTAAAGCACAGGACCTAACCCGACGATACGATTTAAGAATTTTTATAACAAAATCGGCTTTGAAAGCCTTGTCGAGCTATTTAATCTCTATCGTTAACACACCTAGCGATTTCTTTGTCTACAACATGCTTATAGGGAAACACATTAACCTTAGTTATTGTGTTACCGCAAGCATTTTCCTGCATTTTTATTTCGCAGAGAATTGTAAAGGTGATTAAGACGACGCAGAATTAACGAGCACAAAGTTTTTCCCACTTTTGTGTATATGTCGCAACCTACCGGTTAAAATAGTCATTCAATCAAACAGCTGAACAACGCCATTCAACCAAACGTCTAGCTTTTTAATTGAATAATTAAGCGCTCAAAACGTTTAACATTACAGCTGATTCAAAAGCCGCCGTATAATTGAATTAGTTCAGCGCCCGCCACTGCGGCGCTAGTTGCGATTTGTTTTCATTACAGTGTCAACTAGCAGGTGGCAGCAATGTGTTGGCTTAGGTTATTAGTCAGACTTGAAGTCGACTGTTAAAATCTAATATGAGTAATTGTAATTTTATATATCTTTGGTTATACACCATAACCTTTTGAGTCATCTTCAAAGCATGTATTTCTTTCATTATAAAATCACGGTTTCACTCACGTTTATTCAGTTGGATCGCCAACCAGTTCGGTCTGTTACAAAGACCATCATCAGGACGAGTGTTCCACCGCACTTAAGGGCTAACAGGCCGAAACTAGTTGGCGATTCCAACTGAATAAACGTGAGTGAAACAGTGTTTTCATATCTTTTATCTCGCGTAAGTTGTTATTAGATATTTCTTTGTCAGTGTCCAAGTCTTGAGCTCGTATACCATGACAATCACGCCATAAGTACAACATTTCGCATTATGTTGAGAGTATACACCGACTACTACCTTACAATATATACCTTCCACTGGTTTTATAGAAGGTACTCTGTTTTACTGCCAGCACGGTTGACCTGAACTGTTATTTCGAAGGCAGTAAAACGGTTACTACGTTTGATTGTTCCCGAGTTGTAACTTGCCAACACGAATCTACGAATCGATGGCATTATATGTTATACCGTCACGATTGTGTTCGACAGGCCCGTAAGGGTTTGGTATTAGTTCGACCAGCCGGCTTATTTGCTAACTTGGTGTACAACGTTTTCATAGTCACTTCAAAATACATTGCGGCTTTCTTATGATAACTATTTTTATTTAAGATATGTAAAACGTGATGTATTTTTGAAGTGACTATCAAAACGTTGTATACTAAGTAAGCAAATAGGCCGACAGAACTTGGATTAGTTACGAAATTTCTGAAACTTTTACAATTTCTTAAACTTGAAGTTGTGCAACTGTTTTAAAAAATACAGGTGAAATTTAATTCATTAGCATACTTTTAAGGAGTGACTCAGACCACGAATCTGAACAACTTTCATTATGGGACCAACTTCGACATCGTGAAAAAATGATCTGCTTTTTCATACAAAAGTGGAATAACTACTTGGCCAAAATCTATGGAACAGGTGTCTTTATTTGCAATTTCGGTGTTTGTACCATAGTGAAAGTTGTTCAGATTCGTGGTCTGAGTCAGTCCTTAAAAGTTTGCTAATGAATTCAAATTCACCCTGTATTTAATCTAAATTAATAATACTTACAATATTTACTATCAGGGGAAAGCTATAGTATAGGATTGCCATGCGTCCGGACCCGTGGTCCGGACAAAGTTAGACACAGGCTAAATAAAAATATGCGTGTCTTTTAATTTTACTCAAATGCCATTAATGGCTGCTCCTGACCGGCTACTCACTTTAATAGATTATAATTTACGCGGATAAAGTCGCGGGCAAATGCTATTGGTATAACAAGTAGAATTTTGAGTCAATCATAATAAACATCCACCTAACTTAAAATATGAACAGCGATACGTTTGATACGGAAATTAACACAAGTTACAACCATGAGCAGGTCTTTTGAGAAACAATGAGAAATAGTGCATCGTTATTAGTAAATATTTTTCGGTATTTTTCACCATCGCGCCGCTAGCGTGTCAGGTCTATATAGTTATCGCATGTCAACTCCCATATCAACCCGTTATCACCTCACTACGAGCATGTTTGTTGACGTTGAATCATATTTTTCAGATAAACAGTACATTGAAATGTCTTTATCCATAGTTTTGAAATTATAACGTAATATTATTATATGATTCGTTATCCAACTGGCTTTATTGATTACTCGTTATCATATCATACTTCATTAGAATAGTAAGTATATTATTAATTGATTCAGATAGTGATCGTGCTTATAAAATTATCAATAGACCAATCTCAGTATATATAAAATATGTGACCCTCATCAATTGAGTGACCCTAGAAAAAATCCACACCTTGGCCGTTCTGGACGCAGGGACTAACACAGAGCTCTTTCAACGATAAATACTATTTTTTACAATAGTAGTACCCTACTACCTACTGTATTCTCCTTGCGCTGAGAAGACCTCTCAGACCAATAGACTTCAGGATTGTGATGCAAATTAGGTTTGTTTACTAGATTTAAGTTAGCTACCACTTTCGTTTTCTGTCTACCAGGCTGAAGATACTTGCTTTTCCTTATAAGTGGACAACACTGTTTTCAACATTTTTCAAGCTGCCTATAGGTATCTGACAGCTTAATGACCGCCATCTAGTGATGACAGCCAGGACCGCTGAAAAATTAAATTGGAGTAAAAACTAGTAAGCTAGCTAAGATATAGTACAAAATTTCTTATCGACGTTTCCTTTCCGTTACTAAACCTTCGACATTAAAGCAAAACGGCCATTTACCCAATTCATGACATTTCAACACCTACTTTGGCAGACACGGCCGTCAGATTTTATGTTATCATTCCATTAACGAAGACATTAATTAGCCGAGAGTGTAACATGACCTAACATATGTTCGTAGTGGGTGTAGAAGGTATGATTAAATTAATAAAGGGGTATTAATTACAATGAAAGACATTGTCGGCTTGTTTATGGAAGCAACGTGTGAGTCATGTTTGTGAGTAAAAAACAAATGTTTAGATTGGATTTCGATTCGTAAAATAGATATGATATTACATATCATACAAAAATCATCAAACAAAATCATCGATTGAAAAAAAAATAGGCCAAGTGAAAGTCAGACTCGCGCACGTAGGATAGAGCAACCTGCTCTATCAATTTATGTAATAGCTTGAATCTCAAGTTTATAGAAAATGTGGTATTCAAACTAATTTCAAACACAAATATGTTTGTTTAGTACCAAACGGTATAAAAATTATCAGAGCGTCTAACGTTTTAGAGCTATTTCTTTAATACTTCCATACATTGTGTCAAACAATCGTTTAATGCTCATGGTTTTAACTTTCAATTCTGGTAAAATAACATTATTTTTACACAAAAACCAAAAACCGACTTCAGCCCTTTACATAGGTGTACATCTTGGAACTAAAAAGTAAAAAAAAAATGTGAGGAGCAAATAGCATTAAAGGACAATAACGAAATGATTGATTTTGAATTGACACTTTATAAATAAACGCCTGATAGAGTCGCCTACAGGTTGCGCCCGCGACGCAGTTTACATCGCGCGATAAAATTGCTTTTTTGCTCGCACATCAACTAGCTCCATGTGTAATCCCACAATAATTTAGTACACGGCAACCCTGACAAGAGGCCTCAAGCAGGGCGCACAAATTTCAATAGCCAAGACAATCGCACTGATCATCTCTCTCGGTGAATTAGATTCTCAATTAGGCGAGATCGCCCGATAATTACTGGTGGTTAATGGACTGATGTAATGGAACGCCTTGTCTTAGTGCGGACTTGACGAAGTTAGGACGCTTTTAGGAATTAAATTGATGTAAGTAACTCGATCTACCTACATATTTGTGAGAGAGGACTTTTATTTTTTTATTTATTTTACTGTAAAAGGCACACTTAAAGCCAGAGACTTGAACCTGCGACTAGGTCTATTACAACCTGTGCGTTATTAATTAAGAGTCCACCATATGCCAGGCGGCGTGGCGGTACAAACGCGGATGGTCTAAACGCGTCGGCTACTTTGGATATTTTCGTTTTTTAGGAATTTTCAAGGGTTATTCGAAAAAGAAAAACATATGATAGCTGCCTTATCTGTAATGCAATAATAATCAAAAGTTTCAAGGTTAATTTTAATGTATTTGGTGAATAATGCTATATACCGAGTAAATTAGACGTGATTTGGAGGCAACTTTGCAATTTTTTTCTATCGAGAAAATTTAACACAATCGTGTTTTTGAGTCATATAGTTACCAGAGTTAGTCCTGAACTTTGCTGCATTTTTATTTCAACTTGAGTATTTAATTATTATTGATATAACAGTCAATCATGCAAAGCAGTGTGAGGTAGTGCGGGCCCTTAAGCTACCGCGCGTAAATCATGATCTAACATAACCCATTATTATTATACGCATCTGCGGCTGCGTCAATATTATGACTTCATCATAAATGCTTTAAAAAAACCGGCCAAGTGCGAGTCGGACTCGCGGATGAAGGGTTCCGTACCGTTATCTATAAAAACGGCATCTATAAAATGTCTGTTGTATGGGAGCCCCCTTTTAATATTAATTTTATTTTCATTTATTTATTTTTAAAGTAAATATATAACTAAATATTCTGTGAATATTTCAAGCGTCTGCCTGTTGCCGTTATTAATATCGAGGAAAAATAAACAAAAAAATCACGTTTGTTGTATGGGAGCCCCCTTAAATATTTATTTTATTCTATTTTTTTTTGTATTTGTTGTTATAGCGGCAACAGAAATACATCATCTGTGAAAATTTCAACTGTCTAACTATCACAGTTCTTGAGATACAGCCTGGTGACGGACGGACGGACAGACAGACAGACGGACAGCGGAGCGAAATTAATAGGGTCCCGTTTGTACCCTTTGGGTACGGAACCTTAAAAAGCAATATATCCAGAGTAAACAGAGTCAACCACAGCCTGCTTTTACCGACGATATATGACCGTAGAAAATGTTCATAATTGTTACCTACAACTTTAAAAATATTTTCAAAGCTTTGTTAAAATAAATTTATAGCTGGGAGGGTTGATTTATGTTCCCTGCAAGCAAACCGTTCCGAAACTGGAACTCCCGGAAATGCATGTAGGTAACATATAGTATGCATAGACAGACACGTATCCGGCGTCAAGCCTGCTGTGATACGTCGCTAAAATTAAATACACAATATGGACTGCTTTTTACATGACGACCATAGTGCATTTTAAGTACTTGTAAAATCAACAGTCGTTCTATTAAGTGATATACTTAGTTGTTCCAATTCCTGTAGCCGACAATTCGGCTACAGGAGACGAATTGTCGTCTCCTGTAGCCTAAACGGCTTGACCGATTTTGAAGTGCAATGTATCATTTAGGTTCGTAAGAATACGAATCTAAATGATTTCATAGGCAAAAAAATTACATAGCGGACGTAAACGGTCAAAAAGGCAGTCGAGTTTATTTTTTAAATAATCTACTTGTAAAGTAAATACTAAGTAATACAGTCTGATTTTGAACCTCTGAACTATATTGAAATCCTGGAATCAGAATCCCTAGTGGAATCCAGAATTTCAAGAATAAAAGGTAAAAAACGAAAATTATCAAAATCTTTTCAGAAGTTTGTTTGAAGTATTTTTTTTTATATGAAAGACTATTCTGTTTTAACATAGCACGAATAACCTGTAAAGAATTTATCAATGTTCGGCTTTCGTAACAACTTCTGACTGTCACGGTACGTCCGTCAATTCGCTTCAGTCCTTCCGTTTCGCAAACATTGTTTCAAACAATTTATAAGATCATTGACACTTTTATGGGGCTATCAATTTGAAGGAGGCGATTGTTATTGGATTTTCAACAATGAACTACATTTTATTTTCTAAAAGTTGTTTTTGCACGAGCAAAAGTTAAGTGAGTCACTTCAACATCCATTACGGTTTATATATCTAGTGACCCGGATCCGGCTTCGCACGGGTGCAATGTACATATAAACCTTCCTCTTGAATCACGCTATCTATTAAAAACCGTATCAAAATTCGTTGCGTAGTTTTGAAGATCTAAGCATACATAGGGACAGACAGACAGTGGGAACCGACTTTGTTTTATACTATGTAGTGATAGTGATTAAAAAATGCCAGTCATACGAAAGCTGCAATGTATTTTGAAGTGACGATCAAAACGTTGTACACTGTAGTTGAGTGAATATCAAAAAAAATGTACATATCAAAAATTTTTGGTGTCCTCATTTTTAACACGGGTGTAAAAAATGTTGTGACAAATAAAAAGCCCCATTCTTTTACAAGATATTAAAATATTATATCTTTTGTATATAAACACCTCATCAACTGAAAATTAGGTCTTAGGAATAAAATTAAAAAAAAAACATTTCCAGTGATGTGGAATTTTTTTGTCATACAAAAAACAATTGTCTCCACGCGCCAATTTTAAAAGAAAAAAAATCTTATTTGCATTTTATGAAACTCACACAGATTTCTTTGTCACAGTATACTTGGAAAACGATTACCGTACATGAGAAACCTTTTTAATCCTTTAGAAACATTCAGGTAAATAAAATAAATGTAGTAATAATCATGTCTCCAAATTTGGTTACTTTGTGTGACGAGCCTTGTGTGACGAAATAATGTGTCCTAATAATACAGTTTCTGAACGTATCTCTATTTTTTAACATCTGGCAACATTCGATTTACTACCAACCTTAAAAAATAAACCGTCAGCCATCTTGCTCTAAATGTTTTGATGTCGAGAAATGTGTCTAGCCGTTTTGTCGCTGTAAAAAAATATTCTTGTGTGACGCAATATTTCTGGTAAGTTAATTGGTTTTACTATAGACATGTTATTATTAAAACTCATTTGTATTAAGAAAATCGTGCAATAGACAAGAATTGTAAAAATCTTTGTAAGTTGCTAGTAGGACGTAAATTCTTGTTTTGATAGGTTATATTTTGCTTCCATTGTGTGACATTCGGTGACGTCACACAAAAGAATAGGGCGCATACTGACTGGTTGTTTTTTAAGTACAAATTATATTTTATGGGAATAACAATTGGAGCATTTTTGTATTACCTAATAATCGAAAACAATATCCAGTCGTTCAATGGTTGAGCCTAGTTTTACGTCCTTTCGCATAGCGCTTTTTACCCGACTGTCGAAGAAAGGAGGGTAAGGTTTTTCGAGCGTATTTATGTATGTATGTCCATTTCTTTGTCACACCCTACAGCCTAAACGGCTTAACGGATTTTGACAAGCTAGGTGTTATTGGATTTGTCGTAGTTGCATGAGTGACACTGAGTATATTAAAATTTCTAAGAAATCAAAATGGCTGAATTTTGGCATCAAATTGTTATACCGAAGAATTTTTTTGTACTTTACATACCGAGCGAGGTGTCAAAATGAAGAAATTTCAAAGGATATCACAAAAATATATATCACATACTTGTTAACTAAAAAGTTTGAAATAAAATAAATAATTTAAATAATTAAAAAATCCCGGCTATGATGCAACAAGATTAAAAACAAAATAAAGACAAACTACAAGCCTTGTTTGGTTTGACAAACTACTTTGTAAGCTAAAATTATGTTAAATATACGCATTAAGTTTGTTAGCAGGGGCGACCCGTGATTTTTCCGGTACTTACGAGTATACTGAAAGCCGAATACAATGGGTCCCGCCTGCTTGCAAACTTTATGCGTGTATTTAACAGAATATTAGTTAATTAAGTAGTTTGTCAAACCGAATAAGGCTTGTAGTTTATCTTAATCTTGTTTCGATCTTTTTAGTGCATCGAAGTCGGCTTTTTTTTATTTTTTAAATTATTTATTTTATTCAAGTCTGTTAATAAGTTATTTAAGTTTCTGCGTATATTAAGATGTTACACTTATATTTAAAATTAATGTTCCCAGATAATGGTACGTAAAACGCCTTTGTCTGGAGCAGAAAGGCAACGACGATATCGTCAAAAGTTGAGGGAAGAAAATCCCGAGAAATTGCTGCAACAAGAAAGGCAGAATTTAGAAAGAACCAAGAAAAAATATAAGAAAATAAGTATACTAACTGAAACCGAACAAAAGTTACAGCGAGAAAAGTGGAGGAAAGAAAAACAAAAAAATAAAGATGAAAAAAAATGTGATAAAAGGACAGAAGATAAGACAGAAAAAGCCAGGCAGCGCATGTATTCTCGTAAACTACAAAAAGAAAATATTAGTTTAAAATCTACAGTGACTCTATTAGTTAAGAAAGTGAAGACGCTAAACAGGAAAAATAACAGATATAAACATAAAATAAATCAGTTGACACAAAAAATAAGAATGATGAACAACACTGGAAAAAATGAACAAGTAATAGAAACCAATGAGAACAAAGACACTCCATATTCTAAAGCTGAAAAAATTATGAATGAAACAATTCCCGTACTTTCGACCCCGGAAAAGAACAAAGTTGTAAAAAAGATATTATTTGAAAATATTATATTAAAACAATCATTACAAACACAATATTCCCAAGCAACAAATAATTCCGAAAGACATATACTCAAAAAAGTAGTGAATAATGATATGACATCAAAATATAAAATGAAAACCAAGTTAAGTACATGTGTGGGACTAAAGGGAAGGTTAAGGTCTCGACAAAGATTAAACAACTATAAAATGAAATGTTTGGAAGAACTCACTTCATTTTATATAAGAGACGATAATAGCCGCGCTACAGCCGGAAAAAGCGAGTACAGAACATTACATAAAATAAGAAAACAAGTAAGGTATTTGTTGGATACCTTAAAAAATTTACATAAAAAATATAAAAATGAAGGGGGCAAGCTATCGTATGCCACATTTACTCGCTACAAGCCGTTTTATGTATTAAGCCCAAAAATTGTAGACCGAAATACTTGTGCGTGCGTAAAACATGCGAATCTTAGTTTCATGGTAAATAAATTGAAGCAGTTACATTTATTAAAAACGGATAACTTTACCGAGTTATTATCTACAATAGCGTGTAATATAAATGACAAAAAATGCATGTACAATGAATGTCAATTATGCTCTTCTAAAATTTTTGAGTTTGAATTATCACAATTGAATCCAACAAATACAGTATCATGGAAGAGGTGGGTTACAAAACAGATAAAATATTCAAAAAATCTATCCGTGAATCAACAAAGTGAAGAAAAAATTACTAAACGGACAGTCAAGGAAGAAACTACGGGATCATTACAAACACTTCAACAGACATTTTGTACTCATTTACGGGTTTTCAAGAAACATCATTTTAACTTGTTGCACCAATTTAAAATGTACACAATGTGTAAGAATAAACTCACTGAAAGAGAAATTGTTGTGCATTGTGACTTCTCTGAGAATTATATCTGTAAGTTCACAGAAGAAGTACAGGCAATGCATTTTGGTGCTTCCAAGAGACAAATATCCTTACATACTGGAGTTATTTACGCCAATAACAAATATGGCCCAAAAACAATATCTTTTTGCACGATATCGCAAAATACAAACCATACACCTGGCGCTATTTGGGCCCACCTTACCCCTGTATTGAAACTAGTAAAAGAAACATTTCCATCTGTTAAGATAATACACTTCTTTACAGATGGGCCCACAAGTCAATATCGGCAAAAGAAAAATTTTTATATGATAAATACAGCTATCCCTCAGTTAGGTTTTGACAAAGCGACTTGGTCTTATTTCGAAGCTTCCCATGGAAAAGGAGCCGCAGACGGTATTGGAGGAGCAACAAAACGAAATTTAGACGGATTGGTAGTACATGGCCATGATATTCCAGATGCTGAGGCAGCTTTTAAAGCGCTAGTGACAAATACAACATCTAAGATTAAATATTTTCTAGTGCCTGATAAAGACATCGATACTTCAATAAAAATGTTGGATGCGATTTCAAAAACCCTGGTAGCTGTTCCAGACACAATGTCTCTTCATCAAATTGCTTCGACACCAAATACTGGAATTATAAAATTTAGAAAATTAAGCTGCTTTTGTGGTGAGGATTTCGGTTTTTGTGATTGCTTTGATTTGATGGAACATAATTTAATTCAGAAAAGAAAAATTATAAATGAAGAAATAAAAGTGAATAAAAGAAGACGTTTGACATCTAAAAAGCAAGAAGAATCTGATGATACCACCGACACGGATAGTAACATCACGTATGCTGAATCAGACGAAAGTATGGACGAAATTGGCAAGCTAGATAGTGACAATATTGAAGACAATGAAGAATCTATAATGATCTTGAAAGACAACACAGTTGATGGAAAATGTAGAGGTGATAGCGCTATAGACATTACTCAAGAAGGCAACATATTTACGGGTAGAACAAACATAAAAGAAACCAATAAAGTAACGCTACTATCGGACATAAAATTTTCACCGGAAAATAAAGCTTTTCTAAATTTACAAGCGTACGGTCCATTCAAGAAAATTGACATAAACACAAACTTATTTTCTACCAACAGTCTGAAAGAAAATGTAAAAAATATTTACGACAACCCAGTTCCGTCTACATCGGCAATGAAAGAAAATGAAAGCAAAGATTTTAAAATAGAAGAAGAGCAAACAGGAATAGACAAATATTACACAGATTTAAGACATAGCAACCTGGAAATATTAAAGAGGCAAGAAGCCAACAATAATGATATAGCTAAAACTTTTGAAGAGAAGAAAGAAACGAATGCTGTTAAACTGAATAAAAAGACAAGAAATGAAAAAAGAGAGACAAAAGAGAAAAAGATTGACATAAAAGAAATCGGAAATAACAGTGAAAAAATAATAAAGAAGAAAATGGAAGACGAAATAATAAGCAATGATATGGCTTTGACAAACACCGGACCAGAAAATAATAAAAAAAATAGAGATACAGAGACTGAGGAAAATGATGGGGCTGAAATACAGAAAAGTAAAAATGAAAATGAAGGGTTACAGGAGAAGATAAAAGAAAAATCAAGATTATATGGCTGTGATGATTTCATGAGCTTACTCAATGTTATAAATGAAAGTGTTCTTGTAAGATATTTTGAAAAAAATAAGTGGATCTATTATATTGGATTTATAGAGAGCGTGCAAAATGATTGTTATTATAATATAAAATTTTTAAAGACTGTTAGGAAGCCAAAACTTAGATTTATTTTTCCTAAGAAAGATGACAAAGACACAGTTCCTAAAATTAATGTGGTTAAAAAAGTAGAATTAAAGTTTCAGTCAAACGAATACAGTCTTTGCGATGAAAGTGATTCAGTATACTTTACGTAATTTTCCTACTTGATATCTTTTTAAAAACGATTTTTTATTTTATTTTTATAAAAACCCATTTATTTACGCATAAGCATTTATAACGCCAAAACCATTTTTGCGTTAAACAAAAGTTCTCGTACTAAACAGAAGTTTAAAGTAATGAAAAGCAATACTAAAAATACTACAGGTTATTAACTAGCAAAGTACTACCTTCGTTTTTTGAATTTTATCTCATTTTCGAGAAAATGAATTTAAACGCTGGTGGAACTAGTTTCAGGGCTATAGTCGCCTAAAAGGTTAAATACGACGCAAAAGAGATGCCACCAATTGAAATAAATTGTTTAAAAAAAATGGGAATGTTTTTTACAATTCTGGTCTGAGCGCTCTTAAGATAAACCATTTTATAATTTTAAAGACTGCAAATAAATATTTTAGAGCTAGTCACCTAGTTTTACTGGGCACTTACACCATAAGTGGCCGTTTTAGGCCGAAGCGCCGAGTAAAACTATGCGACTAGCTCTAAAACATTTATTTGCATTCTATAAAATTTAAAAAGGGTTTATCTAAAGAGCGCTCATACCATAATTATAAATTACATATCCGTTTTACTTAAAACAATTTATTTCAAATGGGAGCAGCAATTTTGCGTCGTATATTTTACTTATAACCGTTTATGATGACCTTTTTTATTACATCTATGCACAAAGTTTGTTTATCTGTAGATTCATTTTGAAAAGTAATCGGCGATTAATGTGATTAGTTTTGTTAATTTTTCATGTAGACTTTTCGAGTGGAATGATTGTATTTTATTACTTGAAATAAATATTGTGTTTAATAATTGTATTTTTTTTCTAATATTGATACCCTAAATATAATAATTTAATATAATTAAATTATACCCAAACCCTACATTATAAATAATATAAATTAAATTAACCTTATGCGTCTAATATTGTTAAGATTTCTAAAAGTCATGCATAAAAATGCTAACAAGAAGGGATAAGTTCACATTTACATCACTAGATGGCGGTGTCACTTTTACAAAATGCTGCAAAGCGCTATCGTTCGTATGGTACGGCCCTGGCCGGAACTTTCTTTGCATCTATCATCCACCTACAGTATCTACCTACATACTTACTATTACTAGCCTAGTGAGACAATAAAATATTTTGATCCTGCTGCTCTTCGTTTTATTTGTAACGAGTTGAACAAATATTAATCAGTATGAATGCATCTTTATATTCTTTTGTGTGACTCAAATTCCTTTGTGTGACAGAAATTGTAATATTCCATTGTGTTTATTTTGTGTGATGTACATTTTTTTTGATATTCACTCAGTTATCAAAAGTAGCGAATAGGCCTGATAGTTTTGATTGTGTGAGGTATCGTTAGAATTTAGAATCCTTGCGCTATCCCGAGTGACTATATATTTTATATATTTTGGCTATATACTATATATTTTGGCAGTATATTATAAAACCGGCCAAGATCGAATCGGATTCGCGCACGAAGGTTTCCGTACCATTATCTATAAAAAAGACAAAAAAAAATGTTGTATGGGACCCCTTAAATATTTATTTTATTATGTTTTTAGTATTTGTTGTTATTGCGACAACAGATGTGAAAATTTCAACTGTCTAACTATCATGGTTCTTGAGATACAGCCTGGTGACAGACAGACAGCGGAGCCATATGAATAGAGTCCCGTTTTTACCCTTTGGGTATGGAACCCTAAAAAAAACTGTTCACGCCTTTTTGTGAAATTATCTAATTTTCAGCTGTAAATTACAAATGTGGGCAGTAAGAAGATATATTCACGTCTTTTATCTTCATAACGCCCGCTGAGTGGAGGCTTGCTTTGGACCGCAGCCAGTAACATTCACACAGATATGTTGAGGAGTTCGTGTCATCCATGTTCCATAACCAGCAACTCATGGACAAGCATGAACTCACGCGGTTTCAGTTTCATACAATAAAAAAAAAACAGTTTGTTAAATATATGATACTAGCTTTGTCCGCGTATATTTAGCCTATGTTACTCGCCGATAACGTAGCTTACCTTATTTGATAGAATTATCTTAAAATCGGTTTAGTATTTCCGAGTTTATCAATTACAAACAGACACAAAATCAAACTTATCTTCATTATAACAATAGTAAAAGCAAAAAGATTCTCATGTGCTAATTAAATACATGAGCATGTATGTATTACAGTCCACGTCTCTATAACTGTGTAGTAGACAGAGCCGGAATTAAATATTATTTTTATAAACTTGGGGTGAAAGCGGAAAATGTTTTGGTATGAAAGCGGAATTTTACGAAACTGGGATGAAAAAGTGGGATGTAACCGGAAAGTCCCGACAGAGCCGAATAGTATATTGGCATAAAGGGGGAGTGGAAGTAAATACGAGTAGTTAGCCCATACCCTATTTATAATAATCCCCAAGGTTAAGCTTATTTTAATAATTGCCCTTTGAGATCCGGACGGGGGGAGAAGCAACTGTCATATTATTTCTTTCCTTTCGATCATGCAAGGCAGTAAGTTAGTTTCACATGAAATTGAGGAATTCCAGTATAAAGTCCATCAGCGGATTGAATAAATTGTATATGGGATAATTAGACTTGCACAATCGGAGATATGACCCGCTAACTGGAAGCTGAATTTGGACTCTAGCCAGTGACAGTAGCACAGATATCTTGAGCTCTAGGCAAGGCGAGCGTCAAACTTACGCGGTATCAGGTATAACTAGCTAACAACTAAGCTAGGAAATTCTTCACAATGACAATAAATTTTAAATAGAGTAATTTGGTTGCCAGAATCAGATATACGACCCGCTGAGTGGAGGCTTCATTTGGACTGCCAGTGACAGTAACACGGATATCTCGAACGCTAGATATCAAACTTACGCGGTATCAGCTATTAACTAGCTAACATCTAAGCTAAAAAAATCTTCACAAATCAATACATTTTAAACGGGGTAATTTGGTTGGCACAATCGGAGACACGACCCGCTGAGTGGAGGCTTAATTTGGACTCCAGCCAGTGACATTAACACAAATATCTTGAGCGCTAGACCTGGGTAAGCACGAACTCAATGTCAGTCTGTGAAATAAAAGTGAGATATTATGATATTTCAGCAGATATATTTCATATGTATAGTATTTTATTTCAAAATGGCGAAAATGAAAATCTTAGCTATTTCTGGGACATTTTTGAAAAGATGTAAGCAGCCTTCTTACAAACATGAAATATAAGTGTATTTGGTGATGTCAGTGATCATAGGATTTCGAGAAGTACCCAGGATACCCAGGATATGAAAACCGTTACATCCAGCATTTTCTGAGTTTTGCATTTTCATATATGTAAGCCGTGTGGTATCCGGCAGAGTAGAATAGCACCACTCCAAGTCTTCCCGTGGATGTCGTAGAAGGCGACTTAGGAAATACAAGCTAAACAAAGCTTATAAACATCTAAGAGACCTCTCCAACCCGTCTGGCCAGCGTGGAGAGAGGCCAAGTTCTCTGGTTGCTCTGGCTAAGTATGGCCCTAGTAGTACAGAGGGTCGTGCTCTTGTAGTGGTGACTTAAAAGGACCTGCCGGCCTATTTGCTACCTCAGTGACCAACGTTTTGATAGTCACTTCAAAATACATTGCGGGTTTCCTATGATTGACTATTTTTATTATAGATATATAAAACGTAATGTATTTTGAAATGACTATCAAAACGTTGTACACTGAGTTAGCAAATAGGCCGGCTGATGATGATATATGTACCGCTTGTTGCGCGTCAATATGCAATCAAAGAAAAGTCATACCACACATCAGCGTTGCTTTTTTTAAAGGGTAATTCCTATAGTATAGTATTTGCCCTGTGGCGCTTTCCATGGCAAAACGGTGTCAAGGAACAAAATGTGCAAGTAGAATGCGGTAATGTGAACCTTAGACACGTACATTAAAACTGAGATTGAAAGAATCGATTGAAAAAATCGATTAAATGTGTAATAGAATACGGTGTATGTGAACTACCATACGTACATTAAAAATAAGATTGAATAGCTGTTGAAATATTGAACAATGTTCTTAGAATAATTTATATGCGAAATAATTATATTGAGTAATACTTATGAGCCCAGACTGCATACTTAATACTATGATATGATGAAGCTCAGTGGAAGTCATGTCTCCGTTACAAATACATACTTGTTTTGCACCGGTAATGACGTAATCGACTGACTTCATAAGCTTTGCGGTAGGTTGTATGTCTAGTCGCGAAATAGAGTTTATCGAATAAGGCAAACTACTGTTATGCGTCAGTCTAGAAAATGTTGTCTGCTTTCCGATTTGTCTTAAGCTTTTTAACCGAAACTGATGTTTAGACTATTAAGTTTTAATCAGACATAATCCGCAGACATGAATGAAAAATAGGATCGGGGCAGCTGTATCTAAAGTAATCCTTACCAACTAAGACATTCCAAGTGAAAATATAAAAAAGTATGGCTTCTTTTTTGGTTAGGTATATTTATTCACTGCGGATGGAGGAGATATCATGATTTCGATTCGTGGGTGTGATTCGATCTTCATTTGGGATAAATTTAAGGAAGAAAACAAGAACCTGGAGGCACCAAATAAAATTAAAAAATACTTAATTACTTTTGGTAATCGCTACGTTTGAGCCCTTCCAAAAATAGGCACATATTACACATAAAGTATCTTAATCATCCAAAAATTATGAGATATGTAGATGAAGGTGAAAATGATATACTTAAAATACATTTATTTGCTGTACTAGGGTTCATAATAAATGTTAGAGAGATAGTTATTCTCTTTACAAGGGGGAGAAGGGTTCAAATCAAAAATGCATCTCTAAATATGCGAAAAACTTGACACTTTCTGAGTGCCGAGATAGATTTGCACGCAGATGGCCAGATATAGAGAAGGATAAAGAACAGATCAGCAGTACCATAAAAAGACGAGAGAAGTACCAGTGGTACTCCGGGAGTGCCACCAGAAGTGAAAACTTGGACATTCGTACTACTTATAAGTAGTATACAGAATGTTGGTTACAGAGATGCTAAATCAAATTTATTTCCATCTCAAAAATTCCCGACGCACCTAGAGATATCGGTTACGGTAACAGTAACAGTGCCGCGAGTTCAATGGTTTTATACCATATCAAAAAATGCCCAACGCGCCTAAAGAAGTTTTCGCTTAAAAACACTAACACACTTTTGCATTTATATGGACAGTGTCTTGTGGTAAGATTGCAAGTTCTGCTTATAGGCGCCTTCGTGAAAACCTTCATTCATTCTCAGACAGCACGTGAGACAGTTGCTAAAAATAGACCCGACGCACACATGAATCAGCTGTTGCAAGTGCATGTGACGTCGAAGCCGGCACAATAGCGCCGCAGCCTCATTTCTCCTCAATGACTATGCCTTCGTTTCTAGAATGTCTACAGATTCCGGCAAACACGACGGCAATATTCTCGATGAGTAAAATAATCGAGTAGCAAAGTATAAACGGTTACGGAAATGCCTCTCTTATTGTCGCTATAGAAAATCAGATAAGCCAAGGCTACGCTGGTTAAAATCTAAAATGAAATCAGATTTTTCATAATCATTTTTGCAGTAAGAAGTTCACTAGTTACTGTACAAAAGTCTCTCCCAAGAATTCTTTGTTCCATGGGATAAGGGTACAATATTGCCACGGCAAGTGGGTTGATGAGCGCAAGTTTCCTTGGCTTCTTGTGCTTCCCACGTTCCATTTTTTAGCTGGGAAAGGATAGGAATTTGTTGGATTAAGGAAGGGAAATAAGGTATTGGGATACTACTCACTAAGATGAATGGGGGAAAATCAAGTAGCGGCTCGGGAGGCCGGGTGCGTGTACTCGATGCCATACCTGGAGCCACCGGCCAAGCAGTTGATGGAGTTGAGGATGACGCCCTTGCCCTTGAAATCGATTATTACGTAAGCGGAATGAGGAGGGATTCGTATAGTATGAAATATTTGTGGACGTAACAACACTAATTATGAACGCAACACCCTCCTTGTCTCAATTCGTGCCGTAAATTGCTTAGTCTGGAATGGGATAATGCCTGTTTCTATGAATGTCGTAAGAAGTTGCCAAAAACACTAATATCTTGTGAACAAAAATGTACGAACTAAGTAACGTAAGTAACTGGCAAATCTTACAAAATCATTGGTATTAGGATTTGTAGGTAATATTCTATCTTAATTATTATATACTTTGATAAAACCCGCAAAAGAATTCAGGGACAATAAAATCCACGCGAAGTTTCGCGTCTTTATAAAAGTTTGTTCGTTTCCGAGATAAATAGATTTGTTCCATTATGTATGAATTCTTTTCTTTCGCAAAAGCGAAGAAATGTACAGCCACAAATAAAGCGTAACCTTTTTAATTGAATGAAAATGTCAAGATAGCATTGTTCTCGTAAAAAAATACTTTTATTTATGTTGCTCAGTTGTTAATCGACTTCAAAAAAAGGAGGTGAGCAATTCGGTTGTATGTACGAGGGGTGGCTGATATAAAATCTACTTTGTTAAAGAAAGTTTTGAAAATCGAACTGGCCACTGCAAAATCATATTCTATATTTATTCCTTTTTCAAAATTATGACGCTTATTTTTTTTCGCTTGCTTTTGTTTTTTTGGCGCGGCTTTGATTTCACCATGTCGAAAGAAAATTGCAAAATGATGAAATTTGAGCATCGAGCAGTGATTAAATTCCTAAGTAAAGAAGGAAATACGCCTACGCAGATCAGAGAGCGCATGTTAAAGGTGTTTGGTGATTCAAGTCCTTCTGAATTCGTTATAAAGTTTTGGTCGAAGCAATTTAAACATGGCCGTGAGAGCCTGGAAGACGACCCACGTAGTGGAAGGCCAATTTCTGCTGTTACCGCAGATAATGTTGAAAAGGTGAAGAACCTGATTCTTGCAGATCGGCGAATCAAGCAGTGGGAGATAGCCAGAGATGTGGGCATTAGCAAGGAACGAGTTCATGAAATTATTCACGAACATTTGGGCATGTCCAAGGTGAGCGCGCGTTGGGTCCCTAGAATGTTGACCCCCTTTGACAAACAAAGGCGAGTAGAATGTTGTCAGGCATTTCTAGACCTGGTCAAAGGTAAAGAAGAAGAGACTATCTCTCGAATTGTGACCTGTGATGAAACTTGGATTCGCCAGTGGGATCCGGAAAGCAAACAAGAGTCAATGCAATGGAAATTTAAAGGAGAAAAGCCGCCAAGGAAGTTCAAGGTTCGGCCGTCGGCTGGAAAACTAATGGCCACCGTATTTTGGGATGTCGAAGGGATTTTGATGATTGATTATTTGCCTAAAAATACAACAATGAATGCTGAATATTATGCAAACTTGCTTGACCAGCTTCGTGAACAAATCAAAGAAAAGCGGAGAGGCAAACTCAGCAAAGGTGTTCTGATTTTACAAGACAATGCTCCTGTACACACAGCCTTAACGGCGAGGTCAGCCCTGAGCAAAAACGGCTTCACAGAAATTAACCATCCACCTTATAGTCCAGATCTGGCTCCCTGTGACTATTTCTTATTCAAAGATTTAAAGAAAAAATTGAGGGGTCGCAGATTTTCGACGGACGAAGAAATGAAGGAGGCTGTGACTGACCATTTTGACGAGCAAAATAAAAATTACTATTATAACGGCATGATGTCACTTATTTGCAAATGTCATAAGTGTATTTCACTTGCAGGAGACTATATAGAAAAATAAAAAAAAACTAGCCATCAAAGTATTTTCTTTCATAGTTAGGTAGATTACTTATCAGCCTCCCCTCGTATGTTTTACGTTTGTTACCTTAGAACTCCGTGATTTATGAACCGATTTAATTTTTTTTTATATGAAAGGGTACCTATGCTTTGAAGTTGGTCCCATTTAAATTTCATGAAAATCGGTTTTTTTATACGAAAGATTATTTTGAAAAATATTTGCATTATAAGGCTGGACTACTACAATGCACTTTTCTCGGGTAGGATAACGGGAACCCGTTATCGTACCTTTGATATCATAATATAAATACCTAGGGTAACGGAAAACCTTTGTACTTGCTCCGTGGTGTCCACTGACATGGAATGCGTTAAGTTAAGCAATGACTATGACAGATGCCTCCTGAACTGTTGATCGAAAATGTTTAGATTACCAGCCAATATCTATACTATCCTAATATTATTAACGCGAAAGTCTATATACGGATGTTTGTTACTCAATCACGCCAAAATGGCTCAACGGATTTTGACGAAATTTTGCACACAGACAGGTTTTTACCTGGATTAACACATAGATTGCCTTTCGTCCGGGAAAAAAGTACTGCGCGGGATAGGCATTAACGTGAGCGGAGCCGCGAGCGACAGTATTACCTAAATAATAAAAAATGTGTACTACAAATCAATTTCGCGTTTTCGTGAACCGACCCTTATAAGGTCAGGTCTACATAAAATATAATTTTTTGGGGAATATGTTAGCAAAAAGTGATAGAGACGTATGCTCTGACATATGCCTACACTAGTTTAGAGGATATCAGCGAAGATTGATGATGTAAGCGTGACGGCGGACTGATGTTTTTGTGAGTCAACTACCGAAGGCCGCGGGCCGGAAGCTGTCGTCAACTGATAACAGCTACAAAAGTGGCAAATATACCCTTGATTACAATCGGCGAATCGTCAACAATTTAAAAACAACTGGTGTTGGTTACCACAAACAAAGACACCTACTTAGTACCAGCCCCAGATCTAAGGGGGGCTAGCTGGGACACTGTCTCACTTCAAGGGTGCCAAAATCATGTTTCACACGGTGTATTGTATACCCATAACAGGGGCGGCTCAGCCAGTGGGCGCAGGATAGCATGTACTAAATTCTCTGGACTTACCCCCCCGCCAGCCTGTGAGGCCATTTTCAGGCGTTTGTGCCATTTGCCCGTCCCCAAAAAATTCTAGAGTCAGGGCTGGGTAGTACATTATTGTGACTGATGCTCTCAATAATCTTAATTTTCAATACCTTACTAATTTGTGTGACCACTTTGAACCAAAGAAGTAAAAAAGTAGATTTTTTGTTGAGGATCACATTACTCAACTGATCGACAACAAAAAATCTACTTAAATAGATAAAATTTTAAGCCTGTTGGTTTATTCCTTATTCCATTATATTGCTACTAAAAGTTCACCAAAATTCAAAAACTTTTTTAAATAAAATCTTTGAAATGCTTTTACAAGTTTTAGATTGCAGTACAATTGGATACACTATACTGTAATATTAATCATATTACTAAGTATTTCATATAAAAATAAAACTGGACACTGCTAATTTATTCTTTCAGATTAATCACTGCAGGGTAAACACTAACTCTTTTTATGTTCACTCTGGACAAATAAACAAGGAGCCAAAAACAATATTATTTGTTTTACTACTATTCCAACTAAGTACTTAATCTAACAGACCATTGTGTTTTATCTTTTTTAATAATTCATACTACGGGCCTTACTGTGATTGAGTTGTAAGGAAATATCAGATAAAACTCAAATTCAATTGCTGTAAATCCCCTACTGTAAATAATAGTGAAAAGGTACATTCACTATTATTTACAGCTAAAGTTTAAAATCATATATCTTATATAACTCTTAAACTTTTTTAGGTTTCGAGAGAGAACAAATTTATGAAGAAGAAATTATTGAATGATGTTAAGTACTCAAAAGTATATACCTATATGTTATCAAATTATTAGTGGCATTACAAAATTCATACAAGTTGGTCTGTATTTCTAAACTACATTAGAAAACAAACCAAAAGATTTTTTTTATGACTTCCTCATATAATTTATGGGACATTTATTTTACTCACTTTACTCTTTTAAAATGGGATCAAGCAAGATAAATTGAGGGTGTATCATGAAACTATTTTGTATTTAGCAGATAATAACACCCAATGTTATTTACTTAATAATGATTTCTTAAAACTTATATAATTTTAAATAAATGTTAAAGAAAACATACTAAAAATGTTTGTTGGCCGGTCATAAGTGAACAAAGTAATTTGATTTTAAAAATAACATCTACTCATTGCAAATATTGGGTTGTTACTCTATACCCATGAGCCGACATCTGCTAGTCTCTTTTTTCAAATCATATATTTATGCTTAATTGGAAATGTATCATTTGTTTATGTAATATATATACGCACTTTCCTTGTGCTGTGATATAAAATACCACAAAGATTGGACCCGGGCTGAGAGTGGGGAAAATTACCCCTTCTGGTTCTTGAGTGATTCAATAATAATACATGTACATCTTTCCAATTATGTGTACTAGCTTTCTTGACATTCAAACAATTCTCAGTACTAGTAGGAGCAAATACTGTTTCTATTATGAAGATGTCTGAATGTTTTATTCATAGTATATACACATACTACTAAACACAATATTCATAAGGTAATACTAGATTCAATTGAATTATTTGAACTCTTGAAATATGTCAACGTAGAACTTAAAAAGTTAAAAATTTACTATTTGCAGAGACACTAAGTTAGAGCTGTACAATACTTTAGTAATCAATGAGAGAAGGCCAAGCAGTTTTCACAATAAATATTAGGCAAGCATTGCTCCTTGGGAGGTTAATCCAACTGTGAAATGTATCAAGTATGCAGCTATTTTTTATCAGGTAACAATGGTACTTGATAAGTAGGTAGGTATTTCGTAAAACTGCGGAACGCAACAAATTGTCGCGCTTCAATGACAGCTATCATTCAAGTGGTGTCAAATCAGGGGTGGGGCGACCAGATTATAGTATCATTAGAATTAGAACAATAGCTGATCATCAGCCCAAAATTCTACAGGAAAAACAATAAACCATTGGTTTTAACTAAATTAGAACATCGTTTCAATGCTTTTCCTTTATGATTTCGAGGTCACTGCGAGACCTTTGGTTAGAGAAGCGATGAGGAGCAAACTAATATGAACTTACCGCCTGGAGCGCCGCTAACCTGTCCTTCGTCATCCTTTTATAGAAAATCACACACCAAATAAACGTTTTATCTTGTTACACAATCCCATTCACAGATATTTTCCTATCAAACGTCACTAAACTAAGGACACGAACACTACGTTCACTTCACTCAAAAAATCGATACACACGAAACGAACGAAACTTTGCCATCCGTCTCATAAAATCTGCTGGTATGAAAACTCGATGTTGTAGATGGCGCTGTTGTTGTTTGCTATTTGTGACGTCAGAGAGAGAGTCGGTAAAACAGTTCAACAGGAAATATATAGTGCAGGTTCTCAATTATTTTTGATAGTGCGTTTATAAAGTAAAAGTAAACCTAATTTATATACTAAATAATATTTATATTTTAACATTTTAACATTATACATTTATGTCCATCAAAACTAAAATATTTTATTTAATAGACAAATAAAATATTGTTTCGACTTCAACTGTCACTTTACTTGTCGCTGTCAAAAAATTCTTCCGCTTAGTCAAGTGACGCCATTGTGAGCCGTAACGACTTTTATCCGCACTGGTTAAAATCAGGATTTTCTTAAACCATCTTGGTAAATAGTGTTGTTATTTTATGTAGATTTATTCTATACGGCGTGGAGAAACATATTGTGTATTTATTTCCGCTAGGTATTGTGTAGTTTACCTGTAATTTGATGTTATGTTCGGTGTCATCGAGCTAAATTCCTGTGAGGTTGTCTTAGCGCCATTTGGTGAAAACTTAAAACAAATTTAACTTGTTAGCATTATTAGAGTCACAATTTCATTTATTTATAGGGTTATAACAGCCCCAAACTCTGTTCGTCACTGTTTGTGGACAAGTATAGTAAACAAAGAATCTATTGTAAGTTGAGTCCCAAGGTACGCGCCGTTTTTCCATACCAATTATATCTTAACAACTTGTTTTCAGGAACGGAACAGTAAAAATAAATAAAATGACGGACGCTGATATGCCAACATTCAAATGCGTGCTGGTGGGCGACGGTGGTACTGGCAAAACCACATTTGTGAAAAGACACTTGACTGGAGAGTTCGAGAAAAGATACGTCGCCACTTTGGGAGTTGAAGTCCATCCCCTTGTTTTCCACACAAACCGTGGCCCCATAAGGTTTAATGTTTGGGATACAGCTGGACAAGAGAAATTTGGAGGTCTGAGAGATGGTTATTATATCCAAGGTCAATGTGCCGTCATCATGTTCGACGTAACCTCCCGTGTCACCTACAAAAACGTACCCAACTGGCACAGAGATTTAGTTCGTGTTTGTGAAGGCATTCCAATCGTACTTTGTGGTAACAAAGTGGACATCAAAGACAGAAAAGTCAAGGCAAAAACAATTGTGTTCCACAGGAAAAAGAATCTTCAGGTGAGTTTTTACTTCACCCACATTTGTCAATTGTATGGTATGCCTATTATAGTAGTATTTGGTGCTAATATCAGGAGTTTTCACTTTACTATAGCAATAATAATACATTTTTATTTCAGACAGGGTCCATAGATTAATAAAGAATACAAACTTTATTATATACTAGCTTCTACATATATACTATACTTGACTAGACTAGACATAAAATGCCATTTATTTTCTCTCCTATTCACATAATTTAGGCATCTAAACATATGCTGGCATGCTAAATGTTAACTTTTGCATGCCATTTTTTGTTAGTTTATTCACTCCTGACATTGTCTTAATTTTTTTTAAAACTTGTAGCCAATGTTGTTTTAGTCTGGCAGTTTTGGAACATAAGTGGTCAATGATGCTTAGCACTTTGAATGCCAGAATCGCAGACGCAATAGTTTTTAATTGTTAAAACGGCGTATTCGGTGTTAAAAGGTTAAAAATATTGAATCAACTGCTTTTCTTACCTATAATTCAGCCTTCTTTTCCATTTTTCAGTATTACGACATATCTGCCAAGTCAAACTACAACTTTGAAAAACCATTCTTGTGGTTAGCACGGAAGTTGATCGGTGATGGAAACCTAGAGTTTGTTGCAATGCCAGCACTGGTGCCCCCAGAAGTCACGATGGACCCTCAATTGGTCAACCAAATCGAGAAGGATCTCAAGGAAGCCCAGGACACTGCTCTCCCAGAAGAAGATGAAGACTTGTAAATATAGGAATCTAAATTAAATTCCCAGTGCCCTAAGTCATGATTGAAGTCATGAGACCATGTTTCCTGTAGATATTCTATCAATTACTAAATTGTCTTCATAATGCAATTTAAACTTTATTTATTTTGATTAAATACTTGTTATCTGTTTACTTGATTAGATATCAACAGGAAACTGGTTGTATTCAACCTAAGTTCATATACATGTTAAAATTTCATTCCATTAGGTTCTGGTAATCAAGAAGTACACATGTAAACTTAATCTTTACTCTTCTAAACATTGCTTTAATTTAATATTGTAAGCATTTCTGTGCTAAGCATTGTTCACATGTTTAGTTTTAACATAGGTAATCATAATGTTCAAATTGTTGTTTTGATGAGATCTGAGTTGGAAATAGCAGCTTAGATACCCAAAAATGTATTATTAATTCTAAAACAGTGTAAAGTAACTTAATTTGTAACAAAAATCTGCCCTCAAGGGATGTTTAATTGCTTGAAAATGTAAAGAGCATTAATTTCAGGAGTCAGGTCCTCATAATAAATATATGCACCAATAAATTGTTGTCTTATCGTTTTGTTATGTGAACTTATTAGTAAGCTTTGTCATCTTGTATTGCAGTGATGTCATCATAGTGTGTATGTACAATGTACATAAGACAAAGTCCCATGATAATGTTATTAAACACTCAATTTTTGTTACACACAAGGACTGACAATATTTATTGTAAAATTGTGGTGATACTTTTTGAATAAAGCTGGAAAAATACTTTTATTTTTTTTTTACTAAGTTAGTAGGCATTTGTCTTCCATCTCACCTGAAGGTGACGAAGACAAAACGCACGCTAAGTTCAAAAAATTAACAATTAACAAAGGGGTGGGTGGGTGGTATAAACTTTATATGGAAATTTTCTCATTTCTGGACTTAGGCGTATGAAAATAAGATATCTGTGTAGGTAAAATGGACGATTTCCCCTGAAGGGGTAAAGTTCCTATAGGAATTACTCATTTTTAAACTTAGAGGTATGAAAATAGGTAAATAAATTCACGATTACAATTGAAAAAGATCTGTGTAGGTCAACTGGAAAAAAAACCCCAGATGGGGGGTAAAGGTGTGGAAGTTTTCACATTTCTAGACCTAGAAGTATAAAAATCTTAATATATATAAATCTCGTGTCACAATGTTTGTCCTCACAATGGACTCCTAAACCACTTAACCGATTATAATAAAATTCGCACACCATGTGCAGTTCGATCCAACTTGAGAGATAGGATAGTTTTTAACTTATGGCGAAACGAAGTTCGCCGGGGCAGCTAGTAGGTATATAAGTTCTCGATTACAATTAAAAAAGATCTGTGAAGATGAAATGGACAAAATTCCCGCCTTAAATGGGAGGGGGCTAAAGTTTGTATGGAAATTGGAAATTTTCTCATTTCTGGACTATGAAGTATGAACAGAAATAGGTATGTATGTGCTCGATTACAATTCAAAAAGATATATGTGGGTGAAGTGGACAAAATTCATCCCTAAAGGGGTAAAATGGGAGGGTAAAGTTTTTATAGAAATTTTCTCATTTCTGGACTTAGATGTATAAATAATATCCATACTTCCATACTAATATTATAAATGCGAAAGTAACTCTGTCTGTCGTCTTTCTACGCTTCAACCATTGAACTGATTTGGATGAAATTTGGTGTGGAGGTAGTATGAGGCCCGGCGAAAGGGCATAGGGTATGTTTGATTCCGGGAAATTCTACTGTTCCTGAGGGATCGACACAAACGCAGGCGGAGCCGCGGGCAACAGCTAGTCTACATTAAAATACCTCATTTGATACATTTTAGAGTATACATTAATGGCAAAAAATTAATCCCAATTTAGATTGGTCATGTCTGTCCGTCCGTAATTGACGACCAAGTTATAGGTACCTATAATATGCAATTTTTTATGACTTTGAAAAATAAATACAAATGTAGGATTTTTATGCAATATAGGGAATATTAATCCTCAGAACAATTATTAATCACATAACAATGTCAAAGTCATTGTCAATATGTCAAAAAATAATGACGTTGACCACCAATCTTATGAGTTATGATGCGAGGCTCGGGAATATTTTCCCCAAAATTTGGAACTGTACACGGACTGTTTTTTTGTTGTGATACTGCTTAGCTTCTATTGTTGTAAAATGATGTTTGTATTTTACTAATTAATACCTACCTCTACTATTCGCCATATTGAAGATTTTCTGAAATGTCGCTAACCAGGCGGCAGCATTGAGACGTTCAGTTCAGACAACGGTCAAAAGAGTCATATACGGCCTCCAGCTGCAGCAGCAGCAGCAGCGGTAGCTGCTGCTTCTGCTAGTGGAGCTGGAGGTCCGGACCGAGACATTTTTCGTGCATGCTGCCGGTTTCATCGATATATAAGACGTTATCACGTCAAAAAGATTCAGGTTCGTAGCTAGTTGTCAATTGCCGCCCCATCAACTCTTTGGCGCCTTCTACCAACCATTTTAACAACGGCGTGACGTGCGGCGAAGATCAGCAGAAGATAACACTCAGTAATGAGTACCTATTATGTATTATAACCTGAGTCTACGAACGATAATTCATTTCTCCTAAAGGAATGATGTTTATTATAGAAAAACATCTTGTAGATGATCTTGCATCGCACAGTACAATCAATCAACGATAATCAACGGAGGAAAAACAAGAAGTTTTAAAAATAAAAAGACTACCTTATGATCGGTTTATTTACTTTGAAATTTACATTTGTAAATGCATAATATTAACGAGAACTACTTTCCTAAACTTAAACATTAAATTAAACAATTCACTTCTTGGCAGCTGCCTTTTCCCGCGCCTTCTTGCCCTCTAGGAGCATCAATCTCTCTTCTTCAGACAAATTTTTGTTGATCTTAGTGATGACGCCGGTGCCGAGGGTAAGATCGCCCAGACGCAGGGTGAAACGCTGACCTGGCTCGCAAACCATGGGCTTTAAGAGGCGTAGACTTAATCTGCGAAAAAAAATTTTTTATGAAATCTCCATATACATTCATCATCATCATATCAGTATTAACTGCTGGACATAAGCCTCCTCTAAGTACAAAACAACCAATTGGAAGCCATATGCATCCAAATCCATATACATAGGTTAATCCTAATTGAGATCAGTCAGGGGTGTCATCCTCACCAGCATTGCAGGTAAGGCATCGGGTACGCGCCTCCTGAGCCGCTACTTGCTTTTCCCCATTCATCCTAGTGAGTAGTATCCCAATACCTTAATTCCCTTCCCAAAGCTGACAAATTCCTATCCTTTCACAGCTTTAAAATGCTTCCGATGGGCAGCAGCGTCGGGACATAATAAGCCAAAGAAACTGCGCTCGCCAAGTCGCCTGCCAAGCGTGGTGAGTATGGCAATATGAGGGCATTGTTTCATGGGAGGAGGTGAAATAATATCCTTGGAAGAGGGCCTTTGTCCAGCTGTGGACTTCTTTCAGCTGTATGATGTTGATGATTTGACACCCTCATGATTTTCCTAGACTAGGATGTACACTTATACCAAAATGCATATGATTCTGAATCTGCAAAATGCATATAATTACTTATTAATACTACTAGATTTTATATTTAATTCCCGACTTCGCTGGCTAGGACATGTGGAGAGGATATGAGAAGATCAAGGCGCAAAGAAAGCCTATCATGGTCAACCTTCCGGGCGCCGTCCAGTGAGGCGTCCAAGATATCGTTGGAAGGATGAAGTCGCCAAAAACCTGAAAGACCTGAAAGTATCCGACTGGTCAGAGTTGGCACAGAATAGTGAAGAATGGCGCACTTTAATGTCAGAGGCCAAGATCCAATTCGGGTCGCTGTGCCAGCGAAGTAAGTAAGTACTACAAGATTTTCATATATTGGAAATTTAAAGAATAATGTGTGTTTCGTGGCAATAATGTGTATATGGTTAGGTACGTTTTATTACTTACTTAGCATCTTCACCAGGCATCACCATCTCTTTTTCAGGAATAGTGACCTGCGAAGCACAGTCCCAGGTCATAGAGAACATTTGAAGCTGGATGAACGAGGTGAACGGTTTGGAGCGGCCTCCCTCCTCCTTGCTCAATATGTACACGGCTGCTTCGATATTGTCATGGGCCTTAACTGTGCCTGGTTTGGCCATGACCATACCACGCTTGATTTGCTCTCGTTTGACGGCGCGAACTAGGGCTCCTAGTTGGTCCCCAGCCTGTGCCTCTTCTAGGGTCTTGTGGAACATTTCTACTCCGGTAACTGTTGTCTTCATAGTTTTGCCATGTCCAACAATTTCACATTCAGTTCCCTTTTTCAGCACACCTAGAAAATAAGAACTTCTCAAAGTATATGGTTTGGTTGCTTTGCTTTTAGTGTGTAAGTGGTCAACACTGCCCAGATTTTTCAAGCTGCCTAATAGCATTTAACTAGTTAACAGAACAACAAAAGTTTGCACAACTCTTTCAAGTTATCCAAAAATTGAAGAAATTGTAATTGCCTTACGTGCCTAGTCTAATGCCATGTAAATAGTGAATTGAAAATTGAAAAATCTAACCAAAGATAATATAATAACATTAACCTAACTAACCTCTCTGTAAGCGTCCAGTAACGACAGTACCGCGACCAGGAATTGAGTGAACAGACTCTACAGGCAAGAGGAATGGCTTGTCCAGTTCACGAACAGGTGTTGGGATATACGCGTCGACTTCTTTCAGCAGCTGGGTGATGGCATCCGATCCGATTTCGGGACTCTTGCCATCCAAGGCACACAGAGCAGAACCTCAAAAAGAAAATAAAAATAGTCAAGTATGAGTCGCAGATAGCAGTGATTGAGTTCGATAACAATGCGAGACATTATTATGTATTATGTAATGTAACCCACTGTAGAATACATAATAACAGATTGCAACATATTGGTGATTTGAGCAGCAAGGTGACAACATAACAACGAAATAAATAAATATATACGGACAAATCACACAGATTGAGCTAGCCTCAAAGTAAGTTCGAGACTTGTGTTATGGGATACTAACTCAACGATACTATATTTTAATAACAAATACATACATAGATAAACATCTAAGACCCAGGCTAATCTGAAAAAGATCATTTTCAATCTTGACCTGCCGGGGATCGAATCAGGGGCCCTCGCGTCGCAGACTGGCGTATTAACCACTGCGCCACGGAGCTCGCCAAATATAATATGTTAATTTATGTGCACATTATTTTCTACACAATATAATAAATGAACTTATGCTCTGTTCGACTCTATTGTTTATTCAGGCCATTAAGTTTGAAATAATAGTTAAAAACTATTTATTGGTATTTTATTTGCACATGGGAATAAAAATATAATTTATTAGTACATTATAATAGTAATGTGGTAGATATAAGGTACATTTATGCAAAGGTAATGGAAGAACAATAAAAGAACAGTTATTTAACTTATATTGTGTTTTATTTTAACTATCCTGTCTTCGTGTATGCTGCAGCCTGGTCACTTTGTTTTGTATATTACAAGTTATCCATAAGGTTCACAAAAATCTTTTCAAGAATGCAAGTGATTTAAAAGTACATAACTTTTAAATTACTTACGAAAGCTATTGTGGGCGGGCTAGAATGATAGACATCACATGAAAATCCGTGCAGTAGATTTAGTTCAGCGTGGACAGACATATGTGGTGAAGGACTTAGTTAAATAATATATTGAGATAGTGAAAATAAGATCACCATGCCATTAGTATTTAACTACTCTCTTTAGATATTCAAGTATATCTACCCTTAATCAAACCATGGGAGCATAGCTCCCACATTAAATTGAATCTTCTGTCCTTTCCATTAGGTGCTAAACCAATGAAAAATATATACCTACGATGCCCAATTAGGGGTTAACTAGTCTCTACTCTATAAAACATACCTTTGATAACAGGAACATTGTCACCGTCATATCCCATTTCAGACATAAGCTCTCTGATTTCCATCTCCACAAGCTCCACCATTTCCTGATCAGCAGCATCAACTTTATTGATGAAAACTACAACATGCTGGATGCCGATCTGTTTGGCCAGCAGCAAGTGCTCCCTGGTTTGTGGCATCACACCATCAGTTGCTGCTACCACGAGGATAGCGCCATCCATCTGTGCTGTACCTGTTATCATGTTCTGAAATATGAAAAAAAAATCACAATTGTGTAAAAATATGTAACATTACTATAGGGCCCTATTATATGAAGAAATAAAATATGGTGAAAAAATATCATACGGGCGGGACTTGAACCAGCGACCTAGGTCTATGTATGAACTACGCTCTGCCATCTGAGCTACTGCATGATTCAACCTCAGCGACTGCTTGGAATGCAAAATAAACCATTTATAAAAAATATAGATGTTTTTAACATGATAACATCTTATTAATAAATTAATGCGTGCTGCACGCACAAAATAATACAATCATACCTTGATGTAATCAGCATGCCCAGGGCAGTCAGTGTGACCATAATGCCTCTGCTCTGTTTGGTATTCAACATGAGCCACATTGATGGTGATACCACGCGCCTTTTCTTCTGGAGCATTGTCAATGTCCGTGTAGCCTTTCTTTTGGGCTAGGTTGAGATCTGATAATACTGTAGTGAATAAAAAAATATGTAATATTCTGACATGATTAATATAAACTAACATAATTTGTATGAGAAACAGTATTATACATTTCCTCAAATGACCAAAATTTTATTGTTATCAGATAAAGCCCAACCTAAAATATTAAAAAAATGCCATATTGCAGTAAACGAATTTCTTCATAAATTTATATAATATACATAATATTAAGTTGTGCAGAAATCATTTATATATATTTACAGTATCATTTTCCACATTTATGTTTGAAAGACTGTATTTTTCTTAGGGATTGTTTAATTTAGTTACTGTTTTTTTTATGATCTTGCATGGCCACATCTGACACTGAATTGTACTGAGTGAGTATACTCTAGGCTAACTATTGGTATAACATTTTGATTTCTATTTCCTCTCTATTTGTACTTTTTCTTTTGCTTATAGCTCATCTAACTAATTAACCTAAGTGAGACCATAATAAGTTTTTTGTATAGAAAGAAAGGTAAACAATAACAATAAAATTACCTTTTGTTATGGCGGCAGTCAAAGTAGTCTTTCCATGGTCGACGTGACCAATTGTGCCAACATTGCAGTGAGGTTTAGTTCTCTCAAACACTTGCTTTTCCGCATAGTTCCTCCGGAGCACTATACTCAATGGTGTTAGTCCAGGCAAGCCATTGCCACATTTTGTCAGTTGGGAACAAGGGCTGTTTTTCAACACCAATTTAAGAGCTGTAATCATAGGAATTAATTAAAAATACCATAAAATCAAAAACATATCTAAGTAAAAATATCATAAAGTAAAAATAAACAAAATTCACAAAATGAGTATATTTGTTAAATGATGTGATATAGGAAAAAGAGGAAGAGGGTCATCCACCTCGCCTTCGGCCTAGACGTTTCCTTACTTTTTCCTTCATAAACTAGGTAATATGGTAACATTTACATAACCTAGAGATAACCAAAAAATATTGATTACGGAATATAAAAGGTGTCTATAACACAAAATTATGTTTTTATTTTGCTAAATAAATTAAAATGACTAGGAAAGAGTAAGTAATGGTAAGTATTATAAAGCTATGGCATAAAAAAAGGTTTCATACTCTACCTGGATTAACTAAACTTTTCGCAAAAGATATAGACGCCATGGGCGCTGTATGTGTGAATCACTTTTTAGATAATTACTTTAATTTTAAGGTTTAAATCCTGATAATTATTAAGGCTAGGAATTACAGAATTCCTACAGAAAATCAATGCAGCAGATCACACCGAAAGAAAATGCCTGGCTTTTTTCACTCTATATTATTTCTCCTTGATTGACAGTTGTTTTGTTTTTTATAGCAAAAGATTTTTATCGTACAGCCAATAACACCAAGGGTACTATTTTTGAAAGTGTGGCACTCGTCTTCGAGCGATTTTTGTATGGAAAAATCATATGGTGACAGTGAGGCGATTTGCCCACTCACTGCTCCGCCCTACTCTACGGGGCGTGAGGTACGTGGCGATGGAGTCACACGCGTCTCGGCGCGGCGGCGTCGTTGCGCGAGTGCAGGTGTGCTATTTTTATATTGATAATGGGTCATGTATTCAGAATTACTTAGATTTAAGCTCTAAAGATAAATCGATCAATATACAGAATCATTACGCTTGCTTTGATTAACGTCTAGCTCCGTCATAATCACGCACCATACTACGTCAGTACATATTATTATCTATGCCTGCCATACCTTGCGTCGTGCCCCGCACCCACGCGCGGGGCCGCGTGTTTCTCTGTATGTAGGCGCGTGATCTGTAACACTGCGCTACGCATGACTGTGTGTTCTGTGTGTTAAACCACGCGATTTTCAATACAAAGAAAGATACCTACTCACAAGCAAAGTGAGAACACGCACTCCCGCGCTACGCCGCGTAATGCGATGCAGTGTGCGGATCGCCTGAACCACTCGATTGGCTTCGTATAAACAACAGCATTAAACCAGACCAGCTGGCCTATATGCTAACTTAGTGTACAACGATTTGATATTCACTTTAAAATACATTGCGCCTTTAGTATGATAGACTATTTTTTATTTAAGATATATAAAACGTAATGTATTTTGTGACTATCAAAACGTACACTCAGTCAGTAAATAGGCCGACAGGAACTAACCAACTGACTAATGGATACTGTACTGGAGTGCTCTTTTTGAGATTTCGCCGTTCGTAAACGAGAGATTTTCCATACAAGAATCACTCGAAGACGTGTGGTCATACTTTCAAAAATAGTACCCCTGGCCTCATATAAAAAGCGCAGTGATTTGTATCTTCCATCAGCTCTGCCCTCGCCTCAAACGCCCGGTGTAGTAGCGAAAGCTCACTTGGATTGGAGCTAGCTACATAGTCCTTTCAAAAAAAAAAAATCTTTCATCGTCCCACTTGATATCGCTTTGTCGTTGACACGGGTCGTTGTATAGTTTCTAGCTAATTATAGTCTAACTTTAAAAAATAAAAATCGAGTTCAATAGTTCTTTAATAGGTGGATAGAGATATAAATTTATTTTGTTCAACTGTACCTGTAGGTACCTATGCAGATTTTATTACTATGAATAAGTAATATTTATTATTAGGAATCTATTTAAATTCTGAATTAAATTAATTTATTGTATTTATTCATTGAGGTAGAACGTGTATCTTATTTACTTTTAAATTAAAGCAAAAATGTATGTATAGTTTTATTATTCTAAAAAAAAATATCAATCATACTATTATCATCTTCTAAACATCGTGCCGTGCATAAATTAAATTATAACTTACCCAAATAAAATGTTAACTAACGTAATAGCTACATAACAAAGAGTAATAGAAGAAAATATTAATCATATCCAAGAATTCCTCTGACTTAAGAATAAACAAAATAATAGCATCCATAGCTAATTATTAACATATATATATATATATATAATTTAGAATTCAAAATCGTCGCTGCTTGGGCTAGGTACGCGTATTTCATATTTTTCTGTTTTTTCAGAATCATCAGTTGCCTTTTGATCACCAAGTGTGGTCGTTGTAACTGAAAAATATTAAACATTTAAATGATTTATGTTTTTGGAATTTCGCCCACATTATGTACCCCGGCGTATACAATTTCCCTTAAGAAATCTTGAAAACGGCTAGCGTAGGTACTTGTTTAACCAATGGCTAACTAAGTATAGTGTCCTATATACCTACATAGTATTGTAGGTATATAAGGCACATGGTAAAATCATACAATCAGTTAAATGGGTGGCTTGGCTTGACCCCTCCCCCCTCCTCTGCTCGTTGCTGGGCCCCCCTTGGTCCGTGGCATTTTGTCACACTGTCACAATTACGTCACGGGAATATAAAAAACCCTTTGTACTAGAAGCACGGGAGCCCTATCTGGAGAACTTTTTTGCCTGACTGAGGCCACACTAACAGCGGTAGGGGCCCAACACTGGCTTTAGGCAGATAATCAGAAGACTTGCGTTCTGCTTATGTCTGTAGTTGACGACCTCTGTGGTACCGCAAATGCCTTTAAATTGCAGGGTCCCAGGCTGGACACCCGGTTAGGTCTTAATGGCAAATATTTTTCAAATTGGATCATGGATGTTTATCTATAAAAGTATTTATTTTATTGTGTCGTTGAGTTAGAATCAAGGTTAGAATCCTACAACACAAGTTAACAACGTGCGATATAGACCGTGTGATCAAAAGAGTGTCAGTAAAACACTACATTTACATACCGATATCCTGCACTTTTTCTGAACTCCCTATTTGCACCGTCATTGAATCAGGGTCTGCATTTTTATTTGGTTTTTCTTTAACACCTGTAAAATCATTTGCATTGTCTTTTAATATTTCTGTTGTTGCACTAACAGTTAAAGCTGTTTGTTTCTTAGCATTATATGTAACATTTAAAACTTTTTTAACAACTGTAGAATTATTTTTATCGTCTTGTGAACCTAATATATCTATTTCTGCACAATCAGTCAAATCTGTTTGTTCTTTAGCATTGTACGCATCATTCAAAACTTTAGGAACAATACTATGAGGCTTATTTCTTTTCGGAGTCCCTAAAATTATAACATTGCCGTTCATATTAGCCTTCTTATTCGAGGGTTCTCGTGGTTCGATAAAATCATCAGATTCGTCGGAACTTTCATCAGAGAAGTCAATGTTGAGTTTTCTTTTTATCTGTTTCTTGAACTTTTCTAGAACTTTTTTGTTTATTTTCTTGGGATTATTAATCGATCCCTTGTATCTGGCTACGAAACTATATTTGGCGAGACGGTCTGCCAAAGGGAGAAGGTCTGCGTCTTCCGCCTGTCTCATAGCTACTTCTAAACGCGATTTATATTTTATTTCTTTCAGCAAGTGTCTGAAAGATTTTTTATTTGCACTGAATGGTTTTATCTGATCGGGCGCTATCCAGGCGCGGGTGACGTCACATGTGTCGAAGAAGACTACATTGTAGTGGGTCTGAAACAGAAGATTTTATATGTACTTAAATAGAAAAAGACCATACCTACTACTCAAGTTATCAGATAAAATAAAAATAATTGAATCTAAAATTACGACATAATTACTTTTAGGGTTCCGCACCCAAAGGGTATAAAATTGGACCCTGTTGATATCGCTCCGCTATCCGTCTGTTTGTCCGTCTGCCATCAGGCTGTATCTCATGAACTGTGATAGTTTAGACGGTTGAAATTTTAACAGATGATGTATTTCTGTTGTCGCTATAACAACAAATACTAAAAAAAAATAATAAAATAAATATTGAAGGGGGCTCCCATACACCAAACGAGATTTTTTTGCTTGTGTTTGCTCAATATTGATAACGGCAATATAGGCACACGCTTAAAATATTCACAGAATATTTAGTTATTCTGTAAATATTCGCTTTCCAAATAAATAAAATAAAATTCATATTAAAGGGCTCCCATACAACAGGCATGTTTTTATGCCGTTTTTATAGATAACGGCACGGAACCCTTCGTGCGCCCCACCATTTCCTCCCCTCATGTCTATCCCCTAACTCCTTCAAAGGCCGGCAACGCTCCTGTTACACCTTGATGTTGCAGTTGTTCATGGGCAGCGCTGATCGCTTACCATCAGGTGACTGAGTTGCTCGTTTGCCGTCCTATATCATAAAAAAAGTGGTTAGATCGCCCAACAGCTTTGTATGGGGGAGTTCTTGGCGGGAATTTCGGCGGACTGCACGGCTTTTGTTTTAGATTGTTTTGCAAATTGTTTCTAGTGGACTTTATAATGTGAAATCGGTGTAATGGGGGCTCGGGTATTTATAACATCAAATTTATAATTTGATGTTATAAATACCCATGAACAAAGTGTGCAATAACTAAAATAAAGTGTGCGGCTGTAGTGAGATTTACTTAGCGAGCTGGTGTTTGCTCGCCTCGTTGCGTCGTTTATGATCAAGCCAGTGGATTCATGGGAATTGTCGCCAGGGGCTCCGTAGGAATCAGCGAAATGAATTACATCATAATTTCGTTAATTCGAATAATAACTAGACACTGGCTAAAATAAGCTTCTGAATGAAGTTTGAGGGCCAAATAGCAGAAAAGAAAGAAAAAAGCTTTGTATAGTGCCAGTATGTAACTTACAGGAATATCGGAGAAGCCGTCTAGCCAGTAGAACTGCTCGGTGTCGGGGCAGTCGTCCACCAATGCCGGCCACCAGGGCCAACCAGCCAGCCGCGCCCACACCACAGACCCAGCCGAGTACTCGCTGTGGATCAGGTCTTCTTCGTCGCGGAGACGTATCGCTATTTCTGGTGCGGAGCAACTGGCGAGCGACGAATCTGTGGAAATTAGAGAAAACATAAGCAAAAGTTTTTGAAAAAGACCATCCTCCCGCATTGCTTTGGCGTAACCAGTTCCCACCTCCAACAGATTTCGTTCCTCCATCCGAAGGGCTACCTCCAGGCTACAAGCTTCCTTGGACCACATGGAAGTGCCTTAATCGCTTCCAAACTGAGTTAGGTCGATTACCGACTTAATCTGGCTAAATGGGGCTATATCCAAAAGGCGAAAGTATAGTGTCAATGTGGTTACGACGACCAGCCGGCCTATTTGCTAACTCAGTGTACAACGTCCATACCACGGAATAATAAACCTCATGGAAGGGACGTGTAGGCGTGGCCCGCGTGCCGCAGTTAAGCACAGCGAGTCTTAACCAGGCTCAATTACTCTGTTGTTGTTGGTGTGACGCGACGTGTGGCTGCCGGTGTATTACTTTGCGTGTTTCTTAAAAAAACTCTTATAAATGACTCGATGCTCTATCCTTGAGTGCAAAAACAATAGTAGTACTAAGAACTTACTACGATCAGGTGTTTCTTATCATCAATAAGTCGCTATTTACTCTGTATTTCATAAATTTGTTTTAGCATTAACCTCTGTCTATTTAATTGAAAATAAATATTAGAGTAAATAAAAAATTACACGTATGCCTATTGAGATAAAGTCTAAAATTGTATGATGCCTCGATCATGTACGCCATCTAGTGGCGAGTGGTAGAATCAGAAATTACGACACAAGGCGAAGTAAGCCATTCTATTTAATAGGGTTGTGATATTGTAATAAATAGAAATTTTACCCTAGTCCCAGTTCGGGCTCCAAGTAATAAATTCAAAATTTGTATCTTTACCTCAGAGAGGAGAAAAGAAAAAAACACAAGTATCTCGTAGCAAGGTTTATTTAAAGATCTTCCAATCACAACACTAACAGTTTAAGTTTGCTTCGTAAACTAAAATTTAGCATAAAGCACAAATTAAAAATAAAGGGGAGGGTTGTTGGTTCGTTTGGCTGGTCCGAGTAACTAAAAAAAACTAAATGCACAAAATTCAGTCGTAAATTCAGGGCAGCTTCGCGAACACCATCAATTCAATTGAAATAAAACTAAATAAAGTTGTTAACTAGCCTTACAAACAATTTTGGCTAATTAAAACGGCAGTATGCTATAAGAAGAACGTAGGAAAACCCACAGGCCGTAGCACAACCAGGAATTAAGCACCTTAAGTGAGTTTAAGAAAATTAATTAGTTTTAAGTTTTTTAATTACATTTACAAAATGACCAATTTGGGTTTGGCCCACTCATAGTAACGCTAAACAGCTAATGCTGCAAGGCTGCTCCTTGTTACGAGGTTTTTAACATGAAATTAAAGTAATAAAAAAATAAATAAATAAGCTCAGGTAAATCCGAGCCTGACTTGCCAGCCCGTGTGGTCGAACCAGCCCGGAATCTGTAGCAGATACAAACGCCTCCTGCAGTAGACAAATTAAACACGTCTTAGCTTTTAAAACACATTATCATGCTAGCATTAGCATGTACAGCCTTCAATCACTAAACTACACCTACACAGCATAAAACTGTCTACATGTCTACATAGTATTAAACACAAAGCCAAAGACATCTATATCTAATTAAATACACAAGGACACTCAAGTGATCAAATTAAGGGAATATTCTAGCTACATCATTTACTAGTGTACTCTAAGAATAAAGTTGTTCACTCTAATCAGTTACAAAATAAATAAATCACACCCACCCAGGCATGTGAGGTAGACGCTTCAGGGTTGGACGCTTACGATGGCGATGCCACCATGCGGTCACGCCAGAAAAGCATCTCAAGCAGAACATGCTGAGACCTAACCAATGAAACATAGTTAGCCCTCCTTCTACAGTTCACAGTTAAAAGGTTTTTAACCTCAAGGAACGGCTATCGGTTACTTTAGAAAGAGAATTAAGTACACAAAGACTACTTTACATCAGAGTTCACAGCGAGTGAGTGTGTCTGAGTTGGAAAGTATATAATACTCGACGTACCTTTTACGGAGGTGGTTTGGGGTTTATAGTCGAAGACACCAACACGAACAAAAATCCACACAGCCACACTGCAACAAATTGGGTTTACAAATTAACAACCTCGAAATACAATTACACATGGGCTCAAGGGTTCACTAAAGCGCAGTTTACTTACCACAAGAAGCCTTAATACACTTCTTCACAACCACGTGCTCAACGCCCCGGTGGAACGACAGACGCTCCCCTGAAAATGTGTTTCGATTAGATACGAAAACCAAATGCCACATAGATCACACGTCGCACATAACATTATACTCACCAAAAGGAACTCAACCAACACGAACAGCCACTACTTTTCCACAATTCTCCAACTACATGCGATGCGTCGACGCAGCCCGGCCGGCGCACCCAAAAAAAAACTATCCTCGCGTTTCGTTATACACAACACGCAGTCCATCTCACACACATCCACGGCATTCGAAGTTAAAGAAATTAATTAAACTTTTTATATTTAAGACTCGCAATATGACAAATAGCCAAAAGTAAACACATCCACTATTCAGCAACCATGAAATAACCTGAAAATCTACAAAACCAATTCGACAATCCCTTCTGTCAAGTCAGAACCAATGTCAACAAATAATCCAGTACGTGAAACCGAACACAACAGTGTGACCGCCCGCAGTAGATCTCCACTTTTTGGTAGATTCGCAGCATTTTCGTCAAGCATTTAGTAGGTTATAGTAGTTTCCGATTCAATAAATTACCCAAAAGAACAACGTTTTGTATTTTGAAACCACATAATATTTTGAAATAAATTAATTTAAACACCTCACTTGACAAGTCACAAGCACACAAAAGGAGGTATTTAGATTTATAAAAACATAACCCTTTCCTTGCAGTCGGGTAAAAATGTGTTTGGTAGATTCTAACAGTATTTTTTTATATGGTCTCACTGACGCATAAATTTCTCTCAAACCAGCTGTCAAATCGAAATGTCAGTTTACCACAACAAACAATAACATAACCTAATTTATTATTTTAGATTTTTAAATATTTTAAGGATATTATTGAATAAAAATACCCTGTGGATGTGTCAAATGCTATTTAGGATGTAGTACTCGAATGTATGACATTGGAGACGCACAACCCACTGTCATTGTGGAATAATTTGGTAAGAAAATATTGACTCGAAAATAAAAGTGTTACAGTACCCCCTCGCTCGCCAGAATTTTGCGAGATAACGAGAAAAATTCACGCTGGCCCTCCAGCTTCACAGTAACCAAAATTCAATCCAAGCCTTTAATGTCTTTCACATGACATTCACTCCTCTTACCGTTCTCATCCTCCAACAAGTAAACCAGTTTAGACAACTTTTCCACTATCCTACATTTCTCGAAACGTGGAGCTAATTTATAGGAGAAGTGCTTCGCAGCATCACTGCGCACATGCGTGCGACGCCAAACCACGTCATTCACTTCGAACTCAACATCTCTCCTGCGCCTATTGTAGTATTTGGCATTTCGGGAGTGCGACTTCTTCAACTCTTTATCCACCTTCAGGAATACCTCTTTCAATGTCCCCAACTTATCAACATACTCGATCCGAGAAGCGAACACAATGTCGTCTAAATCCTCACTGTCACCGTACAATTTTCCATCTGCAACCGCTTCACGTCCATACACAAGCAGAAAAGGCGTAAATGTGGTAGCATCGTTAACAGCAGTATTAACAGCAAATTGAATCTCACAAAGATGCGAATCCCAACTACGTTGATCAGTACCCACAAGTGCAGCGATGGCCGTAACGACAGTACGATTATACCGTTCCACAGTGTTCACCTGCGGACAATAAGTAGGAGTAAAATGTACTTGGGGTATCCTATACTTCTCAAACAAGGCTTTCACGTCGCGTGATATAAACTGCGGTCCATTATCGACAATAACAGTTTGTGGAATCCCATGTACCAAAAATACATGATCTTCCAAGCGCTCAGCTACCACTTTACCAGTAGCACGCCGAAGAGGAAACAACATTACATACTTCGAAAAACAACACACAACCACGAGAAGGTACTCATTTTGCTGTCGAGACCTGGGCAGTGGACCAACTAAATCTACGCTGATACACTGGAACGGTCTACGGCACACCTTCGGATTTCCAAACAATCCAGGAGTAGCTTGGTTCGGATGCTTAAATGCTTTACACGTTGAACAGTTCGACACATAGTCCTCAACATCTTGGTACATTTTGGGCCAATAGAAACGAAGACGCAATCGTTTAAAAGTCTTTTCAATCCCCAAATGAGCACCCAAAGGAGAATCATGATTCTCAGTAATCAAACGTTGTCTTTCGTCCAAGGGAACGACTTCCTTCCAATCAAAATCTCCAGTGAACGAAGATTTGCTTTTAGTGTAGCGGTACAACTTCCCATCGATAATTTGGTAGTTCGGACAGGTTTGGGGTCTCTCACAACACCTATCATATAAATTACGAAACCAGGGATCAGCTACCGCTGCATTTACAACAGATACTGGTATAGCACGAGACAGAGAATCAGGGATTACATGTTCCTTTCCACGCCGATGCTCTATCACAAATTTGTAAGGAGAAAGTCTACAACCCCAGCGCTCCAAACGACCTGTAGGGTTCTGTAAGTTAAGAAACCATTTCAAGCTAGCATGATCAGTTATAATCTTAAAAGGTTTAGAGCCCTCAAGATACGGTCTAAAATGTTCCACCACAAGCACTACTGCTAGCGCCTCCCGTACTGTAGCGGAATAATTGCGCTCTGGTCGATTTAAGGAACGACTATAGTACGCAATTGGATGCTCCTCACCATCAAAAACCTGAGTCAACATTCCTCCAATACCGACATCAGATGCATCAGTATGCACAATAAATGGAAGTGAAAAATCCGGACACGCCAAAACCGGTGCAGACGACAAAGCACTTTTCAATTGAAGAAACGCATATTCAGCCTCGGGCGACCAAACAAACGGAGGCCGATTTTTTCGGGTAGACGTTAACGCGTTCAAAGGTGCAGCAATCGTACTGAACCCTCGAATAAAACGCCTATAATATGAAGCTGTCCCAAGAAACCGTTTGACGTCCTTGGAGCAGGTAGGTATCGGAAAATCCGTAATAGCCTTCACCTTCTCAGGGTCAGTTCTCAATCCTAAATCATCTACAACATACCCAAGGTACTTCAACTGCTTTCGAAACAAACAACACTTTGACAGACCAATCGTAAGATTTGCAGACCGCAGACGCTCAAATACTTTCTTTAGGAGGTCAATATGCTCCTCGAAAGTTTTACTAGCAACCACGATATCATCTAAATAAATAAATACACTACCACCAAATTCAGGTCCAAACAATTTATCCATGAGTCGTTGCTGCGTAGCTGGCGCAGAGGTCAGTCCGAAGCACATGACTTTAAATTGAAACAGTCCCCGCGATGGAACCGTAAATGCAGTCTTCTCTTTTGAAGAAGGAGTAAGAGGGATCTGCCAGAAAGCAGATTTTAAATCAATGGAAGAAAGAAAACATGAGTCCCGAAGTTGATCCAGGATGTTATTGATGTATGGAAGAGGATAGGCATCATGTTTCGAAACTTCATTAAGTTTCCGGCTATCCAAACAAAAACGCATTTCACCATTTGCTTTAGGAACCATGGTGATAGGGTTGTTCCAAGGACTACAACTAGGCTCAACAACATCTAGTTCAATCATTTCGTCAAGTTGACGATTCAACTCACGAAGTTTATCAGGTGACATAACATAATATCGCTGCTTAATAGGAGCCGCGTCCCCTGTATCAATATGATGAGATATCAAATGAGTTCGACCTAAACCCTTCTTTTCAGCCGAGATATCTTCAAACATTTTACACACATCACCCGCCAATTTCTTCTGCTCTTCAGTTAAAGCATCAAAAGGGTGTATACGATTAATTTGAGACACGCCCACTCCTGCAGGTTTCTGAAAAGTAAACAAGTCTTTTCGTTCAGTCAGACGCAAGATGTCCGGAGCAACCTGAAAAGCTTTCCAAAAGTTGATACCAAACAATAAAGACGAAGACACCCCAGGTATCACAAAAAACTTTATCACACGCAAAACGTCATTGACAACAACCGGCAAAAACATATACCCCTTCACGGGAGACGTAGACCCATTCGCCGTCACAACAGACTTTACTGTATCTGACGGATGCAGATCACCTAAATTAGAAAAATATTCCACTGCAGATCCACCAATAATTGAAATTTCCGACCCAGAATCCAACAATCCTGAAAACGGAACACCACCTATCTCTACATTCAAATAAGGACAAGCGTCCAGACAATCATTTGAACGGACCGTCGATAAATCACGTTTAGAATTTTGAAAAAACACACGCACATATTCACACCATTCACGCCACTCCTCAGGCGTAGTTAACCGACGGCCCACCTTTACTCGTTTTTTGAAACCGGAGCAGGATTATTCTTAGGCGCACACTTCGGACACTGAGCAATAGTAACACCTTTTTCACCACAACGGTAACAAATAAGGATACGGGGTGCCTTACACTCAAGGAGCGTATGATCATTCACCCGACATCTCACGCAAAACTTCTCCACATTCCTCTCACTAGAAACAGCATCACAACGTGGTCGATTCGTCTTCCACTTATAAGCAAGGTCGGGAGCAACAGCATTTTGAACATTCTTCGGCGGCTCCGTAAACGATTCCGCTCTCTGCTTGGCGGCTTCCAGCTGCCTACAATATTTCTTAAGGACAGACCAAGATTGAATATCCATTGTCGCTAGTGGAATAGAATATGACGGCCTAATGTTAAATTTCACGATACTCAGCTTTTCTTCTGTTCCTATAGGCATTCGCAATCGAGAAAAGTAGTTTTGCATGACACTTAAATAACTAGAAATAGACTCCTCAGGGCCTTGAGTCCTAGAGCGAATCTCTTGCAACAGGCGGTGATCATAATCATATGGAAGGTATTCTTCCATTAACAAACACTTCAAAGAATCCCAATCCGTTACCTCATCGCGCACACCACGGTACCAGTACAAGGCCTCATCCGAAAACAACTCAGCAGCAGAATTAAATAATTTCCCTTTCGAAATATTCCGGGATAAACACAACTCCTCTATTCTTTGAATAAACGCTTGCACACTATCCTTTCCGTTGAATTTAAGATTCAAAGAGTGGACGTAAGAGGCACGATCACATGTCACCACCGGCTTAACTACCGCTGAACCAGTCTCAGCCACATCAGACTCGCCTGGAACCACATCCTCCGCTGGCTTGAAATCATAACTGCTACTAAACGTATGCGAAATTTGATCGATTCGTTTCAACAAAGGGAGAAGACGGTTCTCCAATTGATCTTTAAAAGTCTGATCCACTTCCGTCGCCGAATCAACACGACTTAGCCTATGAAAGATGTGATTACCTAATGATTGGATACGCTTAAACTTTTTTAATAAAAGAGCTTTCCCTCCTAGAAGCTCCTCCAATTCACTAATCTTGGAATTAATAGTTTTTAATTCCACCGCCACGTCTCCCTCAAACACACTCACTTCGTCGGTAGGTATTTCCTTCGACAAAAGCCTAATTTGAACACGTAACCGATCAACAGTATTCTCCGGTACACCATCACGCACAGTAACTTCGTAAAGTAACTCATCTTTATTTAACACATTGAAACAAATTGGCCGTTCCTCAATCATGATGAAGTAATATCTAAAGTATTATAACACTAACAATATTGTATTACGTCGGTATTGTTTACACAGTAACCTTAAATACTAGATCTCTATTATATTATAATGTTCCCACACAATACAATACAAGCAGCAAAAAGGGAAAATGTAACACAAGTTACGGGCCAGCCAATCCGTCAGTGAGCAAAAGATCAATGCCGGGGAAAATGTCCACGAAACCAACAACGTCCCTGTTCGGGCGCCATGTAATAAATAGAAATTTTACCCTAGTCCCAGTTCGGGCTCCAAGTAATAAATTCAAAATTTGTATCTTTACCTCAGAGAGGAGAAAAGAAAAAAACACAAGTATCTCGTAGCAAGGTTTATTTAAAGATCTTCCAATCACAACACTAACAGTTTAAGTTTGCTTCGTAAACTAAAATTTAGCATAAAGCACAAATTAAAAATAAAGGGGAGGGTTGTTGGTTCGTTTGGCTGGTCCGAGTAACTAAAAAAAACTAAATGCACAAAATTCAGTCGTAAATTCAGGGCAGCTTCGCGAACACCATCAATTCAATTGAAATAAAACTAAATAAAGTTGTTAACTAGCCTTACAAACAATTTTGGCTAATTAAAACGGCAGTATGCTATAAGAAGAACGTAGGAAAACCCACAGGCCGTAGCACAACCAGGAATTAAGCACCTTAAGTGAGTTTAAGAAAATTAATTAGTTTTAAGTTTTTTAATTACATTTACAAAATGACCAATTTGGGTTTGGCCCACTCATAGTAACGCTAAACAGCTAATGCTGCAAGGCTGCTCCTTGTTACGAGGTTTTTAACATGAAATTAAAGTAATAAAAAAATAAATAAATAAGCTCAGGTAAATCCGAGCCTGACTTGCCAGCCCGTGTGGTCGAACCAGCCCGGAATCTGTAGCAGATACAAACGCCTCCTGCAGTAGACAAATTAAACACGTCTTAGCTTTTAAAACACATTATCATGCTAGCATTAGCATGTACAGCCTTCAATCACTAAACTACACCTACACAGCATAAAACTGTCTACATGTCTACATAGTATTAAACACAAAGCCAAAGACATCTATATCTAATTAAATACACAAGGACACTCAAGTGATCAAATTAAGGGAATATTCTAGCTACATCATTTACTAGTGTACTCTAAGAATAAAGTTGTTCACTCTAATCAGTTACAAAATAAATAAATCACACCCACCCAGGCATGTGAGGTAGACGCTTCAGGGTTGGACGCTTACGATGGCGATGCCACCATGCGGTCACGCCAGAAAAGCATCTCAAGCAGAACATGCTGAGACCTAACCAATGAAACATAGTTAGCCCTCCTTCTACAGTTCACAGTTAAAAGGTTTTTAACCTCAAGGAACGGCTATCGGTTACTTTAGAAAGAGAATTAAGTACACAAAGACTACTTTACATCAGAGTTCACAGCGAGTGAGTGTGTCTGAGTTGGAAAGTATATAATACTCGACGTACCTTTTACGGAGGTGGTTTGGGGTTTATAGTCGAAGACACCAACACGAACAAAAATCCACACAGCCACACTGCAACAAATTGGGTTTACAAATTAACAACCTCGAAATACAATTACACATGGGCTCAAGGGTTCACTAAAGCGCAGTTTACTTACCACAAGAAGCCTTAATACACTTCTTCACAACCACGTGCTCAACGCCCCGGTGGAACGACAGACGCTCCCCTGAAAATGTGTTTCGATTAGATACGAAAACCAAATGCCACATAGATCACACGTCGCACATAACATTATACTCACCAAAAGGAACTCAACCAACACGAACAGCCACTACTTTTCCACAATTCTCCAACTACATGCGATGCGTCGACGCAGCCCGGCCGGCGCACCCAAAAAAAAACTATCCTCGCGTTTCGTTATACACAACACGCAGTCCATCTCACACACATCCACGGCATTCGAAGTTAAAGAAATTAATTAAACTTTTTATATTTAAGACTCGCAATATGACAAATAGCCAAAAGTAAACACATCCACTATTCAGCAACCATGAAATAACCTGAAAATCTACAAAACCAATTCGACAATCCCTTCTGTCAAGTCAGAACCAATGTCAACAAATAATCCAGTACGTGAAACCGAACACAACAGTGTGACCGCCCGCAGTAGATCTCCACTTTTTGGTAGATTCGCAGCATTTTCGTCAAGCATTTAGTAGGTTATAGTAGTTTCCGATTCAATAAATTACCCAAAAGAACAACGTTTTGTATTTTGAAACCACATAATATTTTGAAATAAATTAATTTAAACACCTCACTTGACAAGTCACAAGCACACAAAAGGAGGTATTTAGATTTATAAAAACATAACCCTTTCCTTGCAGTCGGGTAAAAATGTGTTTGGTAGATTCTAACAGTATTTTTTTATATGGTCTCACTGACGCATAAATTTCTCTCAAACCAGCTGTCAAATCGAAATGTCAGTTTACCACAACAAACAATAACATAACCTAATTTATTATTTTAGATTTTTAAATATTTTAAGGATATTATTGAATAAAAATACCCTGTGGATGTGTCAAATGCTATTTAGGATGTAGTACTCGAATGTATGACATTGGAGACGCACAACCCACTGTCATTGTGGAATAATTTGGTAAGAAAATATTGACTCGAAAATAAAAGTGTTACAATATCATCGAATATCGATTTGTAAAAGTATTAATTTTTGAATTATATATGCACACGCTTTTTATTGTCACTGTGTACTGGATAATTTAACTTTAATATAGTTGACGTTATTAACGTACTAGCTTTCGCCCGCGGCTCCACCTGCGTCAAGGTCGATCCCTCGGGTATAGTACGTTTTTCCCGGGATAAAAGTTAGCCTATGTCCTTCTCCGCACTCCAGACAACTTGTATGCAAAGTTTCATGATGATCGGTTCAGTAGTTACGGTGTGAAAGCGTAACTAACAAACAAATAAGCAAACAATCAAACTCACTTTCGCATTTATAATATTAGTAAGGATAATACTTAAAATTTAAGACTAAACCTACACAATATTAGAAGCAAAAAGGCCCGGCAGTTCGTTGCCCTACAATGCTCAGAAGGCTGGCAGCATTGCCACGATAGATGGTAATGCTGATTTTTGTGCAAGGCCAGTCCTGGTCAAAGAAAACATCTACTGACTTTCAGGCGAAAGTCAGTTGATGTTTCCTGTTATATATTATTTTAATAAATAAAACTAAAAATTAATTAAATCTTAAATAAAAACCTACCTATAAATATAATCTACCTATAAATATTCGTTAATTATTATAAAAAAATTATAATATAATTATGTTCCCGAGAAACCGCTATTGAAACTAGTTTGTCTTGAATTCTATAGAATAAACTAATTTGGCCTAGGATGAACAGATTTTAAATATTCATCATCATTTCGAGTAGGTGTCACGGTCAATCGACCATGCACACCCTAGTGTCAGAGTTCTTCGGAACCGCCTCTCGGCCTCTGACGTGGTTCCATTAACGACTACCAGATGGCAGCCGGAACCACCGGCTTAACGTGCCTTCCGAAGCACGGAATCATCTTTATTATCAGACAATCAGGTGATTCAAGCATGCAATGTCCTAACCAAACTGGAAACAACTAAACAAAGTATGCTTCGGGTGGGAATTGAACCCACGACCCCCGGGTCAACAGGCAAAGCCTTAATCACTAGACCACGGGGGCTGTTAATTATTTTTATATTTTATTTTTTATATTATTTTAAATATTGTTTAATTATGTATGGTAGTTTAAGTGGTAAAATAATAAAATATAAGAAATAATGAACAAATCAAACAGATTGAGCCAAAGTAAGTTCAAGACTTGTGTAATGGGATACTAACTCAACGATCCTATATTTTATAATAAACTAGCTTTCGCCCGCGGCTTCGCCCGCGTCAATATCTGGAATAGTACTTTTTACGTAACAAATAAACTCACTTTCGCATTTATAATATCAGTTTATAATATTAGTAAGGATAGATAATATAGATAAACATCCAAGTCCCACGTCAAATCTGAAAAATATCATTTTCCATCTTGACCTGACCGGGGTTCGAACCCGGGACCACTCGTGTCGCAGGCTGGCATGTTAACTACTGCCCCACAGAGTTCGACTGAAGTCGGTCAGTATAGATCACAACAGTGAGGTCATTTTTAGAAACCAAGATGGCGAATGCTACTTTTCAACAATAATTATTGAATTACAATGAATTAACACCAATTTTAGAATCGATCGATTTCCTAGCGTCATTAGCAAAAAGATATGAACCCAATCCCTATTTGAGTAGCAATGACATTATTGATAAAACATTCTAGAAGAATAAATAATGGAGTTCAAATTGAAACCTTAAATCTTAGTAAATAGGGTGTAAAATTGTGTACAACTTTTAAGTACGACATCTTTTGGCGAATAGCTGAACTAAGTAGTCTGAGATCGTTAAAAGCACATTGAAAGAAGCCGACGTAGCATATGCACGCTGTCATAAAAACCACAAAGTGTTATTGCTTAATTCTACTTTATGGCGCAAGAAATAAGGTTTTTCTTTTTGTAATGCAAACTGATTGTTATTTCTTTGTGGTTCCAAGAAATTATAAGCTTTCTAATTCGTTAAATTTCAGTGTGCGTAAAATGTTATTGTGTGAGTTTGGCGACAGTGGTTTTCTCAGAAGAATTATTGTTCTGAGGTGGTTTTCAAGAAAAATATATGCTATGCCCGTTCCTCTTGTTTTTTAAATTCCGTGGTCCATACAACGTCTTGATAGTCACTTCAAAATACATTGCGTTTTGTACATCTATACATATAATAAAACAGTAAAATTATTTTGTCTGTACATTTCGAATTTTTGACTGAAATGGATAGAGGGACACTTAAAAAGAATAATAGAAAGCAAAAAAAATTTTTTGGAATTTCTTGTCTGTCTGTCTGTCTGTCTGTCTGTATGTATGATCACGATTATCTCCGAAAATACTGAACCGATTTACTTCAAACTTTCACCAATTGCTTTGTTTTAACTCAGTTTAACATTTAAAGTTTGTTTCATCAAAATCGGTTCATTAAAAAAAAAGTTATCGTCATTTGAATGAACTCAAGGCATGAGTTTGCCTGCAAACATATAGCAAAAATAAAATAAAATAATAAGTGACATAAGAAAATTAAAATCCCAAGTCAATTCATCATCATTATACGACAGCATTATACCTACCCATACTATCCATAGTAATCCATACTTAAAAAAAAGGAGAAGCTGACTGACTGACTGACTTATCAACGCAGGGCCTAAACTATAAGGGTTAGGAACTTGAAATTTTGCACAGGGGTTCCTTTTATAACGTAGGGGAGCCCTAAGAAAGGATTTTTGGAAATTAATCTCCTTAGGGGAAAAACGGGTTGCAAAGTTAGTATGAAACTTTGTTGTTTTTGAAGTTATTCGAATGAAATTCAGCATGAAGGTTCTTTACTGAAAGGTATGAAACACGAGTAAAATATTTTACTCAAAAATCATCCCTTAAGGGGGTAAAATAGGGGTGCAAAGTAAGCATGAAACTGCCATTTTTGAAGTTAGTCGAATGAAATTCAGCATGAAGGTTCTTTACTAAAAGGCATGAAACACGAGTAAAATATTTTTCTCAAAAATCATCCCTTAAGGGGATATAACGGGGATGCAAAGTTAGTATTAAACTTTCCATTTTTGAAGTTATTAAATTGAAATTCAATATTAAGGTGTTTCATTGAAAGTCATAAACTAATGTATTCCGGGTAATTCTACTGTTCCTGAGAAGTCGACACTTACGCGGGCGGAGCCGCGGGCCAAAGGCAAACCTGACTTATATATCAACGCACAGCCGAAACTACTGTGCGCAGAAACTGAAATTTGGCACAGGGATTCTTTTTATGATGTAAATGAGCACTAAGAAAGGATTTTTAGAAAATCAAAGGGGTTGAAGTTTTATGGAATTTTCTCATTTCTGGACTTAGAAGTTTGAAAGTAGGTACGCAAGTTCTCAATTAAAATTAAAAAAAGATCTGTTTAGGTGAACCAGACAACATTTTCCCTTGAAGGGGTAAATAGGGGGTAAAGTTTGTATGGAATTTTTCCATTTCTAGACTTAGAGGTATGAAAATAAGTATATACGTTCTAGGTTACAATTAAAAAGATCTGTGTAGGTGAAATGTACAAAATTTCCCCCTTAAGGGATAAAGGGGGGATTGTATGGAAATTTTCTCATTTCTGGACATGGAACTATAAAAATAAGTATATATGTTTACATTACAATTAAAAAGATCTGTGTAGTTAAAATGGTCGAATATTCCCCTTGAAGGGGTAGAATAGGTGGGGTAAAGTTTGTATGGATTTTTTTTATTTACTTAGAAATATGACAATAAGAAGTTCTCCATTACAATAAAAAAATATCTGTGTAGGTGAAATGGGCAAAATCCCCTCCTTAAGGGCTAAAGATCTATGCAGGTGAAATGTATTAAATTCCCACTAAAGGGGAAAAATCAAAGGGGCAGGGGTTTGTATAGAATTTTTATCATTTCTACTGTTCCCAAGGGAACAACATTAACGCGGGCGGAGCCGCGGGCAACAGCTAGTCTTAAATAAAAATAGTCAATCTCATGAAAGACCGCAATGTATTTTGAAGTGACTATAAAAACGTTGTACACTGAGTTAGCAAATAGGCCGGCTAATCATGTTGCATCTTTTTTCGTGCCCTTTGTGCACCACCGGCTGTTCCAAGAAAGCTCTCTGCATCCAAGAGTGGTGTCAGAGTTTGCCACACACTGGATACAAAATTTAATCTTTCAGCCATCGATAGGAAAAAACATAAAGAAAAACATACATACTATCACGCCTTTTTCCCTTGCGGGGTAGACAGAGCCTAGGTCTATAAGACATGAAGGCCACGTTTGGCATGTATGTGGGTGGGCATAAAGTGGAATACGGAATCAAAATAGTGATGGAATCAAAAAATTGGAGAAAAAACGTTTTTATTTAATTGCAGCCATTTAAAAGAGAATCTTTAAAAAAAAAACCGATTTCTATCAAACTACTGAACAGATTTTGATAAAATTTGAATGGGACCAAGACCTTTCAAATCTAATCGGTTTATACATGATGGAGTTCCGAGTTAACAAACATAAAAAAGCCGAATTGATAACCTCCTCCTGTTATTTAAAATCGGTTAAAAATAGTACGTAGGTCAGGGCCCGTAACCTTATTTATGCGACCGGGTGAAATCCTCATCCATCTGCAATGGGGCGCGTTAATTATCCTACAAGGCACCAGGCTTTGAGAGGCATTTTAAACCATTCCCACGCCCGATATTACCTAGCGCCCGGGTTCTGAAGGCTCTAACCTATATAACTTTTACACATCTTATTTTTATCCAATTTACCTACCTAGAAGGGGAGTGATGTTTTCCGCGCGTATGTATGTATGTCTGTTTCATTGTCGTCTCATGTAGCTTTAACGGCTTGACCGAATTTAAAGTGTGAGGTATTATAGATTCGTATTCTTCCCCAGAGTGTCATAGGCTATGTGACATTAGCAAACCTTTTTATTATTTGTTTCCATTGACGTTTCAGTGGAGTTACATCCATCGTGGTCGCAACGAGACACATACAAATAATAAAAAGGTTCGACTACTTAGTCCCGTTTATATGTCGTGTCTGTTGAGCGGTTTCTGTACTTAAATATAGTATGGGGGTATGGAACCCTTCGTGTGCCATTTCGACTCGCATTTGGCCGGTTTTATTTAGGCTAGACCTCTATTGGCATTGAGCTACAGATATTGAGGTTAATCTTATGCTAGATTCTGGATTGGCTAATTAAACTGTCCGAGCATCAACGTAGCTATTTCGCATTCCTAAAAGATTTTAATTTTTTTTTTTAACAAATCAATCGCCTTTAAGATGTAGTAAAAATTTGCTTTATTAGGTACTTTTAATATCTTTGAAACAATGTACAAATGTAGTATGTTATAAATTGCCTTAATACGCGTCAAAATAATTTGAATCCATGAAACGCAATGTTTTTTAAATCTATGTTTGAATCAGTCCAGTGCTGGCGTCAGTATTACTGATGGTGCCCTCGGCGAGAGTTCTACGAGCGCCCTGGGCGAGAGTTCTACGCCCGGCGTGGGCAAATACTTGTTAGTACTTAATTTTCACAGGCAATTCGCATGTTCATATACATTTGTAATTTTGCCGCCCCTTTAACCTGCCGCTCAGGACATGATTTTACGCGATAACGGTGGAAACAGAATAGATGCGTCACAAGCCGAACGCTTAGGCCGATCGTGCGTCTCTATCGCTTGTTCCGCGCTCTCGCTTGTACACGAAACGTGACACTTTTAAGTGCGTGCAGCCGGCGTTCATCGATATTTATTATCACGTCACAAAGATGAGTCTTTAGTACAAACCTGGATTCATCTTACAATACCACTTGTTAGGTAGCTCATGACTATCGATGACGTAAGGCAAATGTCTCCAGCGGTCGCAGTCGTCGCACTGCACCCATAGCCCCGGGACGCGGCGCTTCTGTAGCCATTGAAGCCTCTGCTTCTGCGTTAACCCATGGGCGGGCTGGCTCAGTGCGTCTTTGTAAGATCTGTCGAAGGGGGCAGATGAGGATGTAATAAAAAAAATTGGTTGTATGTGTAGTGTGTTTACGGACGATAATTTTACGTGATAACGATGGAAGAGAAATAGATGCGTCACAAACCAAATGCTTAGGCTGACCGTGCCTTCTTTCGTGACACTTTTTCGTGCGTGAAACCGATTTCATTTCATCGATTTATAAGACGTTTTCACGTCAAAATGTATGGTTAAGGTACCTACGGTGTTGCTTTACTGTAATATTTAAGTACTGTAATAAGTCTACCGGTAGTTTGCCCGACCTAGAAATATTCACAGTTTGTGGGTGTTTTCTCGACTAGATACAGGAAAGGGGACCTGTTGAAAGACTGATAATATCAGTTCTTAGTGCACTAATCTTTCAACAAGACATTACACACGGGTAATTTATCCGTGTGAAGTAAACAACCCATGTCCGTGTTACAGGTAAATTGCGAATAGTTTTTAGATTAAGTTAGATGTAGGATATAGTTTCTTCTTCCCAAAGTGAAGCATTTCCTTGGTCAGCTTTTACGAACATAATATCAACACGGAGCGCGGTGAGCAACTTGAGTATTATGTGTTCCTTGTGATGATGTTTTTTTGGATGATGCTCTGTGCCTGAGTCAGTATTCCTGACTCCTCCGATAGGAACAATATGGAAGTTATTTTTTTGTGAATTCCATGAATCTATACCTGCTATGACTACCTACGTAATTCAAATTGTATGTTGAACTTACGCGCTACTTTGAGAAATGGGTTTTTCTGCACATTCTGCCGTTTCAGCGAATGACACATTGCAATTATTTTTGTTGCCTTTTACAATGGGAGACATCGCTTTGACGTTCTACAAACAAATAAAGAAATCAAGAGTATTTTTATTAAAATTAATATGAAGGTAGGTTGTGAGGGTAACTGATGGTGTAAAGTAAATCCTTACCGTGGGCTGTCTAGCTCCTTCTTTAGGCTCTTGAGCATTTTCAGTTGGTAATTTTGCTTTCTCCATTTTAGGCATAACTGTAGGTACCTGTATCTATTACCTGACTGATTCAATAAATTAAATTCAATAAAAACGCGTACATCTACCTACTTAGTGAAATAAAAAGGCGCCAAATTTTAAGCCTTTTTTATTACTTTTTTTCGTCGAAGTACATAAGGGAATAAAAATTTACAGCCAAACATATCACATTTTTTCTTTATTTTAAAATTGCGATGGGCGTGCGATGGATGACGCGCGCGACCGCGCGACGATTAGATCAACAACAAACAATTATTATATAAAAATTATATATTATATACACAAATCACACATATAAAGCTAGCCCCACATTAAGTGTGTACTTGTGTCGAATGAATGAGATACTTAGATATTTATAATAGATACCTAAGATATTCAGTGTAAACTAGGTGTAAACATATACAAATATCTTGATTGTTTAGTTTTTCTTTTTACGACTGACCACTAAATATTTTAAAAATATTAATGTCAAGAAAAAAACTATTTCACATTTGAAAAGCACCATAGACGCGTGATCATACGTGGAAATAGCTTTCCAAGTCATTTCAGCAACTTTCAAAATCATTTATTTATTAAAAAAATATTTTATTTGATCGCTACAAAAATAATAAATTTTTAATTTTACTTTAACGTATTTCATTAAAATACTATAAGAAGGAAGCAAATAATTTTACGGAAGTGCGCATTCAAAATAATCTGGCTGGCTGCCGGCTGGTCGCCATATTAGTGGCGAGCAAGTTCTTCGGTTTTTCGTTATATTTTCGTCGTTACCGACGAAAGGGAGTAGATTTTACTCCCTTTTTTGTGTTGCAAGTTATACATTCGTGTATTTACCGCTTGGTAAAGCTTGTTTGTATAGTAAGAAGATATTTTTCTTTGTTTTGTATTATAAACATGGCTTTCTAAAATGTCGGCCTTGCACGTAAATTCGTTATCTCCTTGCGGAGTTTCCTGCTCAAGTGTTATTGTGAATGTTGGAGGAATCCAAAATGGACAAGAAATCTTTGAACCGATCATCTCAACCACAGTCGAGGGCATCAGCCATCGACTATAAAAAGAACACAGGTGAGTAGGCACCTAAAGGTCACTTCACAACTGTTGTGTCATGTATGACAAGATTTGTTTATTTCATAATAGTTTATAATTTACTTCAGTAGTAAAAATAAATCACAACTGATGTAACCTCATTATTAACTTACCCTTTATCTATGGATTATAAACAGTACATATTCAGTATAATACAAATTTGAACATAATATCCAAAACCAAATAGTAATTTGTATTATACTGAGATGAGCTAAATTGCATTAGTGTGAATCATTGATAAAATACCTTATATGCATACACTAAGTACTGAGAGCATGTCAATAAAAAAAAGAATACATGAAGTATGTAATTGACATTAATGTAGAAGAATCAAATAATAATAATAATCAATGATGGGTTGTGCTCCTGTAGCGGAGACTAAAAAAGACCTGATGATGATGATGAATCAAATGATAGCAATATGTACTGTCAACATACAATATCCTATTTTCAAAATTAATACCACTGAGACACATAGGTACACAAAGTAAATTCCAGTCTACTTGTGAGCTGTATAAACTGATCATGATTTCACTCATGTCCTGAGCAGTGATTATTTAATCTAAAACTGAACATCCCTCCAATGCATTTACATTCGTATTTAAAGATGATCTTCGTTGAGACAAATTTTCAAAAAACTTATGCATTACTTACACGAAATTACAACAGAGTGGACATATCCTTACTAATATTATAAATGCGAAAGTGAGTTTGTTTGTTTGTTACGCTTTCAAGCCGTAACTACTGACCCGATCATCATGAAATTTTGCATACAAGTTCTCTGGAGTATGGAGAAGGACATAGGCTACCTTTTATCCCGGGAAAAAGTACTATTCCCGAGGGATCGACATTGACGCGGGCGGAGCCACGGGCGAAAGCTAGTCATCTCATACAGACACAATGCTGCCCTCCTTGACAGTACCTGGATTGATGGGTGCATTAGTGGTAATTCTAGTTTGTAGACTAATCCAATTTAACGATTGCCTCATGCATTCAAGCAAAACATTCAATAAGTATTAACCTCTAACACATTGAAATAATCATAATCAGTGAAGGGACATTCAGTTGTGTGAAATAAGATTAGTGTGTAGAATATCTATCATAATTGATGTAAATTTTACAGAATTGACGCACAAACCTTGGCCACGGAACAATAAAAAACGTGAAGGATCCAACAATGCCCCTAAAAATGAACCTAACCGGAAAAATGTACCAACACAACGTGGTAGGGGTCAAGTTGATAGACGGCCACGAGCGAGAGGTTCATCTGGATACTTTGTGGGTGGAGCGCAGAACACCGGGTAAGATGAACTTGTATTTGTTTGATTTTGTATTTTAGGCAACTAAAGAGCCTAGTCTGTATCTAATAGAAACAGGTTTATTATACCATCCTAAATATCGGATCTGATGAGAGGGATGCCACTATATGTTAGACATGATACAAGATATCTCCAATTGTATTGCACATATTGCGGTGTCTCTCTCGTTGGTGACTGAATTTAGGCTGGTTTAATAGGCGCTTTCAACTTTGTTGGTTTATCTTGTAATTCAGAGTTTATTCTTATTATCTATTACTACATAATATTTAATCCATATAATAATTGTCATCTCATCATTAATTTTTTTCTAATGTTACTGTTAGGTACTAGCAGTTATGTTATTTCAGAGTCATGCATGACATTGACATGGCATTGCTTTGTGACTGTATAATACATGGGTGTGTGTAGTATACTACATAGGTACTCAATTCTACTGGTGATCTTAATTCAAAAATAAGGTGGCTTAGGTTATATAATTAAATATATCTATGAAAAACATTAAGGTATTAATCCTTTCCTTGCAGCCATAAATATGTAAATTAAGATATTTTTTTCCGATTTAAAATAACAGGGTAGAAGAGGATGATGAGCCTGAAATAGGCTCAGTGTTTGTGCCCGGAAGCAAGAAGCAAAACTTGAACCATTTGCTGAATTTCATGTACCCCACCCGAGGGGCGCAGGAGCGCAGGGGTCCGCAGCCTCAACCACGTCGCCAAGTTCATCAGAGAGTGTCTTATCGGCATGACCATGATCTTTACCTTCGAGCCAAGTGAGTCTTTTAAGGTTATCATTAAGATACTATTTTTAGGCATTTTGGTAAATTCTATCAAATTCAAGTTTATTATTTAATATTAAATGTTAATTATTGTTGAATATATTAATTGTAGAAAGTTGTAGATACAAAATTACAAAGATTTTATCGCGTTTATTTTCAAAGTATTTTAATATATATCAACTAATTCTACCTTACGTACTTTCAAAAATATAAGATTTTCCAAAATTTTAAATAAATCTGACATTTGTCGAATCAGGCATTTTTAGAACTTGGCGTTTTTAGAATCTGTCGTTTATTGAATCCGACATTGGTAGAATCTGACATTTATAGAATCCGGCATTCTTAGAATCTGGCGTTTTAAACTCATCTCACATTTCTAGAATCTGACTTATCGACGATACCGGACGTATAAGTGCGGCACGGCAATGGAGGAAAGGAAACCAAAGCATAAAGTCATTTGTCAAGAGAACAATTAAAAATGAGGCTTTTGGAAATTCTTGTGTAAATCACTATTAATGAATAACACATTCAAAACTAGTATAGTATCCCAGTCTGTTTCTGTACAATCAAATCTTTTCTTTTTTCTTGTCTAGCTGCCAATTTGTGTTGAAGGAAGATGGCGATTATGAGGCAAACTTGTCGGATCCAGATGTGCCAGTGAAGTGGGAGCAAATTGAAGAAATTGTGAGTAGAACTCAAAAATGTATGTTAATTCTCTGCAGGATAACATTGAAAGTCCCTGCAGAATATGATAGCTGTTCATTTGTGAGTGGATATGAGTTTGGAGAAGCCTATGGAATGTCAGATTTTATAATATATTTAAAACATCATTATCCTAGTAGCTATGTTGCTTTTGGAGACCAGGTTCCGCTATTATGCCAGCATTCATGCTGGAATATGATTTGGCGAAACTTTTTACAGCTCGCTGCCTACTTTACGACAAGCCCAAGACTTCAGATTTGGTGTCAGATACGCATATGCATCCATACACACTTTGGCAAATTTTACATATATATTAAAAAGAAGTTAACTACATTTTGTCCTTACAGTGAATCCTTACTAAGCACTACGTCGAAGATGACCAAGAACATGAATGCATGAAGAAGAGAGAGCTAATTCTACTTTCTGTATTTTCAATCAGTAAAGCTTAATTTTTGACATACAGAATTATCCATAGGTTGTCAGGAGCACCGGTCGCTCGGAATGCCCAATATGCTTGGGAACGCCTGCAGCTGGTCGCGTAAGCCTTTGCGGCCACGTCTACTGCTGGGCGTGTGTGCTGCATTATGCTGCAGCGCATGAGAAACAACCTCCACCTTGTCCAGTGTGCACTACAGCTCTGCAAGTGAAGGATATGAAGCCCACACGCATGGTGCAGTGGGAATCACCTGCAGAAGAGGTACCAACAGCCCATAATCTATTCATTACTTTAATCTTGTGTAAAAAACTCCATACATAATGTAAAAATCTATATAAGCAATAGTGTCCTTGCCAAACCAAATAAGCGCCCACCAGCATAAATATTTAGCGTTTAAATTATAAATTTTTACTCTTGAGTTGGTCTGTAAATAATAAAATCCATGTGTGATTGTGATATTATGTATTGCAAGCATGAATTGAAGAGTTTCCTGAAAATATAACATGTAGGAGTAACAAATATGTATCAAAGCTTCCATCTTTAAGTTACCATTTCAAATATTAGTAAGATCATGCCCACAAAGATAGCAATGCCATACAGGGACAGCTTTCAATCCATTTAATTACATAAGGTAAAGTTGGCAATTTTTCAACCAAACATTTTTTTTAATAAAAATTAAAATAAATATATTTATATATAGACTACAATGACAAGGACTCGTGGTAACTGGGATGAACATGATCACATACTGTAATTTTAGATAAAAAACTGAGAAGAAGAATGTCTCTAAATGCATGATAGGTATGTTGTTTCAATCATCATTATTATCATCATATCAGCCGCAAGAAGTCCACTGCTGGACATGGCCTCCCCCAAGGATTTCCAAAATGACGGGTTGGAAGTAGCCTGCATCCAGTGTTTCCCTGCAACCTTGGTCTGGTCGTCCAGCCACCTGGTTGGTGCGTGTCCGATGCTGCCCTTGCCGGTGGTCGCCATTCCCTTTCTGCCCTATAGGCCATCGGTTCTACGCGTTATATGCCCCGCCACTGCCACTTCAAAGAGCTAATCGGCTGAACTGTCTCTGACTTTTGTTCTTCTTTCTCTCTCTACTCATTACTGATGCTATCTTGTAGAGAAACACCGAGCATAGCCCACTTCATAGCTCTTTGTTTCTTTATAGCTAGCTCTTTCTCTTGTTGTTCTAATTTGGGAGGTTAAATGGGCTCTCAACATATAGGGCCCTGACTGAAGATATTGAATATTGACTCTGATAGTTAAATCAGACTACACTTGAAGAATCCACCACACATTCCCGTGTCTTCGCCTTTCCCTAAGGAGTTATTTTAATGTCCATAATAAAACTGTAACTAAATAAATGATTATTTTCAAATTGCAGGTAACAATGCGTTTAGTGCGCCGTCTGCGTGGTTCCACCACCGTGGAGATTGCACCGCCTCGTGGACAAGTGCGGGAGGCTGCACAACCACTTTTACCTCTAGAAAACATAAATGATGCACCATACTCGAAGTTCTTTACTGCTACAAAGAAACAGGTAAATCTGTCAAACTTATTCCCTTACTTGTTGTTTTAACTTCATAGTTATGATAGTGAACACAAATTAGATGTGGCACTGGTCAAGACATATTTCACTGATGGTAGTGCAGTGGTATCTAGGTGGTGAAATGTATTTTTCTTTGAGTGCATTTGACCCCTATCTTGCCTGATGGAAACAACAATGAGGTCTAGGGTACACTCAAACTCAAATAATGCCTCTTTACTCTTGCCTTGAAAATCCCTGAATTGGGAAATGTTACTTTTCTTGGCAGTTTGCATAATGAAGGAGGAGGCGATTCTAGTGGTTCGATGAGATCTTCACCAGGACACTGATAAACAGAAATAAACAACTTATTGTTAGTTTATTGAAGTACAACAACAATACTTCACAACTATGTATTTCTTACAGGTGTATGAAATCTTAGAGAGGGAAAGGAAGGAGATACAAAATCAAATTATGGCTGAAATTGATACAACTGAGATAGTATACCTAGAGGAAGCTTTAGACTTGCTAAAACTAAAAGAGGACAAACTGAACACCATCACTGACAAACCTGAGGCTATAGAAACTATGCCTCTCGATGCACCACCAATTGTTTATGAAAAACAAGAGATATCTGAGAACAAAATAGACTGGTTTGATGTGACTGATGAAGGTGCTGCTTGTATTGACATTATAAATGACAAAATAGAAGAACTACACCTTGGTACGGCTCCATCTAACTTGAATCCAGAAGCACCTGTTTATGTACAAAATAATGATGAACTGCCCGAAGAGTTCCCACTGATTGGCCTACCCACTGAAGAAGAGGTAGAAAACGCAACGGTCATTGAAGTCCATGATATTGACAAAGAAAACCAAGCCAAATACTTTTATTTCTACCAAGGTAATACATACTTTTATTTTTTGTTAATTTATTTCGACGTCTTTCAAAAGTTGATATTTAATTTGAAAAATTAATGTTTACAGCTGAAGATGGGCAACAAGTATTCCTGAACAGCCTGAATGTTCGTATTTTGAACGCATCGTGGGGTGCTTTGGCAGCTGCTCCGCCCATCATTCGTGGACGAGTTCTACATCGTGAGACTTTGCCACTGAGCGAACAGGTAAAAAAATTCCATTCCAGAGATTATTATATGCAGAAAAGCCTTAAAAGTCAAATATCTGTAAATTACAAGAAATTAAATGAGAAATTTATTCAAACATCATCATCATCATCTCAGCCAAGGACTCCACCCTGGACATAGGCCTCCCCAAAGATTTCCCATATCACTGATTGGTAGTAGCCTGCATCTAGTGTCTTCTAGCGACCTTAGTCAGGCCGTCTGGCCGCCTGGGTGTGTGTCCAAAGCTGTGTTTCAGTCAGTACATGGTCACCATTCAAGAACATTTCTGCCCCTATGTTGCTAACATATCTTTTTTTATTTCAGACAAGGAAGCACATGCCCTACACTGCCCATTTGCCACTTCATTGTTCATTCGATATTGTGGAACTGGAATTACGACCTCCATATGTTACTGAAGGCGCTGTGAACAATTTTGCTGGTAAATAGTATAATAATATTTTTTAATGACTGTTCTTACATGATCAGATTAAAATCAATGGATATTGTTTAAATTTATTGCGGTCATAGTTTTGTCTCTCGTAACCCTGCATAGCCCTATTATTCTGCCGCTTGTTTGAACAGTTGTTTAATTTGAAGTGACAGGTATGACGTAACTTTTAACAGTTTAATCTGTTGCATTGGTATCATAATGATGAGTAATAAAAATAATAAACCAGGGAGTTGTATGTCTAGTTCTATTTATATGAGATAATGCGATTTCTTAACCCTTTCACTGAGACTATATCAGTTGTCATGCTCTCGGTGAATCGAAAATAAATATCTACAACAAATACGGATGTGCAACACTTAAGTGTTGCACTTAATTATGACAGTGTATGACATTGTAAATGATTACTAGACTACATATTTATCTAATACTAGCTTACGCCTGCGGCTCCGCTCGCGTCAATGTCGATCTCTCGAGAACAGTACCTGGTTCCAAGATGAAAGGTACCCTATGACCTTCTCCGCACTGCGCCAAGTTCGTGTATGCAAAATTTCAATAACGTGTATGCAAAATTTCTTGATGATCGGTTCAAGTTAAGGCATTTATCATATTAGTAAGGAAGTAAGTATAACTATGAACATATGACACTTGCTGAATGGGCACCAAACGTTTGTAAGATTAACCCGACGTTCGCGGTGAGGTTAACCAACCCTTTTTGTGTATTAGATGAATTGGACCGCCGAGCCAGAATTCGCGCGCGCCACGAGCGTGAAGAGCGTCGCCGCGAGCGTGCCTACCGGCGCGCCACAGAGGGACCGCCGCGGCCAGACTTCTCCTCCGAGCTGCTGTTCCCGGCGCCTGCGCAGCTGTCGCCGCCGACTATGTCCCTGCCGACGATGTCGCCGCCGATGATGTCGCCTCCGCTCGACGTGCCGCCTCAGCATCACAGCCCGTCCACTAGTGCGGTCTCTCCTCCGTCCTCGGGGCCATCTTTTGCTAAAGTGAGTTCTTCTTAGTCATTGCATTCTTTATACTGGTCGTGGTCATCATTTAGGGTTGGTGGGGCACTTCACAATCCGACACGACCCCTCAACAGCTGCTGGCTTTCTAGTGCACTAGTAGAGTACCGTCAAGAGCAGCCTTCATTTGATCGGTCCAACGCATCGGTGATCTGCCGCGTGGTCTGGTTCCCTCGACCCTCCCCTAAACCACTAGGCGTTCCACAGAAGCATTTCCCCGGCGAGAGACGTATCCGAAAAAGGTCAGTATCAGAGCTTGGACAAAGAAGGACAGACGATGCTTGATGCAGAGTTCCTGAAGAATGGATCAGAGTTCCCGAAAAATGGATTTGTTGCTAAAGTAATTAGTTTGGTTCATTTATCGTGTGAGTGACAAACACTGGTGTCACAATTTTTAAGCTGTCTAAATACATCTAATACCTAAACAAATGCCATCAATGATAATAGCCGGGACCAGGTGCTTACCGAACGAGTACCTTGATCTATTTTTGCCACTGGCCGTCAACCATCCCTGTGGGGGCTGCGCCGGGGTTTGCTTAACACGCGTAAGCGCTAAACTGAGGGGTAAAGCGACGAGTGAAATCACTTGCACTGTTCAGTAGTTTCATCCCGACCTGAATATACATGTACGTGACACGAGATTTTTATATTACTCAGATGGCGAGTAGCAGTGGCACATGGCGCGTGCGCAAGCCCGCTGCTGCTCCGCCTACACCGCCACCGGCCGAAGAGGATGCGAGCGCGCCACGCGTACTCAGCCTCAGCGACGCCATCCAGGCCGCGCTGCTTGCGCCCACCCCGCCTGGAAAGAAGAACAAGAAGAAACAAAAAGTGCTATTCGCCACAGGCATGCAACGTGCCGCCTAGGTTCCAATTTCAAATTCAGAATATTCTATTTATTTGCATTATTAATATTTTATGACAGAAATATATAGTTTGTTTTTGCAAAACTCGAAGAAATGTCGCGATAGTTATTTTTCTAATATTAACCTCTTCAGTTTTAACAGTGATACATTGTGTTGTTATTTAATTTTATATGAAGCCAGTAGTTTCATGGTATTTAATTTTCGGTTTTCTTGGGTGATTTTATTGAGGTGTGGTACTATTTTGTCTCATTTGATGTTTTATGAATAGCAGAGTTACTGTTTACCTTATTCATATGACATTATTGTAGTATTGCAGTACTTTATTTACCATTGTTAAAATTTGCATCACTATCTTTTTACTTCACAGGATTGCGTTTAGATATGTAGTAATTGGTAATTTGGTTTTCTGAAGATATAAAGACAGCTTGCCCTGGCAATCCTGTTGATATTCTTTATGTAACGATATAAATTAGGTCCATTGTTTACATTTAGAGCGTAATAGCTTTTTAATCCGTATAACGGTTGATTCAAGCTCAGAAATTCTTGTATCTAAAAACACTTTAGTGAAATAAAATTGTATCATTACATATATTTTTTTTTATTTTAAACGTCTTGCTGCTCGCCAGCCCATGTAGAGAACACCCGCCCATAGACTAATATTAACCCTCCACCTTCTATTAGCTAAAAAAAGCACCTCATGTCGGTATACCATGACTAGCCTGTATCGAGAACCGGAGCTAAGTGCTAGTGTAGAGAGCACCCGCCAATGTAAGAGGGGCCCGATTCAGCTCAGTGCATGTGACAGTTTATGGCTTGGCCACATCGCAGATTAAAATTCTTACCATGCCAATACTTAGTCGTTAGGCGCCAAATATATAAAATTAGTCGGTCTGCACTACGAATAGGGGTCTGCAATCTGCATGCATGCACTACAAGCATGTTTTAGTGGCCAAGCCAGGAAGAACCACTTTCGAATCTGTTTACTCCCAGATTTAATCAAGAATTAGTCGAAATCACGTCGAAGAATTCGTAGAGCTGTACTTAAGATTTTTTAGAAGCGATGCCATGCGCACACTTTCTGGCATGGCCAGGGAGAAAACATGTGCGAATTTCGGGGAAAAACAAACCTGGCAACTCATCAGACTTAGCAGTCAACATCATCACTTTTTGACCGTCAAAGTGATGACGTTACCGCGGTAAATAGCATATTAGCAAAAATTACAACTGGTTTTCAGCCAACAACCTATTGCTAAATGCCCAATGCGTTAAATTTACTGAGTGCGTTACCCCAGCCGACTAAGTGCTCCTTTTAAGAATTGATATATGCAAATAATTAGATCATTACTTCGTGTAAATGTCCCCGAAAGTAAATAATTTGACACCCCGCCGTTTCAGAGATAATTAGGTAAATAAAATTCGGCTGGCGTAAGGGGTTACTAGTAAAAAAAAAAAGTTGGCTGGGGTAAGGCGTTACCCCAGCCAACTTTTTTTGATCCCGTCGGTTTATCTGGATAAAAAGTATGCACAAAGATAGATTGAATTTGCTCTCAAATGTCCCCGATAAAATTAAATTTGACACCTTTATGGATTTCGAGTTATTTCATTTTCTGCTGCGGTAACGTTTGGTCAATCTCTGTATCTCTGAAACCGTAAGACGCAGAATCATGATTTTTTTTATACGTATAGAACGGAATTTGTCTCCATTTGACACCTAGTTATCTTAAATATTAATAATATGGTTTGCGAGTAATAAATATTATTCTGAAAACCATATTTTCGGTTCTAGTTATTAAACGAGGGAACCCTGAAAATTCAAACAAGTCCTAATAGATGCCTCTTATAGAGACATAAAAAACATCAAAACTTTCATCAGCCTAATCCAAAGCATTGGCAAGTTATAATGATATTACTGGTTCCAGAAAGCCAGATTCTGGGCTCTCGATTTAAACGAGGAAAATAATACTTTCCTTTTACCTGGCTGATTCCATATTTAAAGAATAATTAGACACTTTATCGAAAAACATACATACCAATTTTCAGCTTGATATACTTTCGTATATAAGAAATAATAATTAAAAACTAAACCTAGATATTTTTTTCCGATTACCCGACCAAGTTCTGATGTGCATCTGAAAGCGGCTGCGGCATACTACTAGATATACTTCCATATTTGACGGCATTGTATTCTAAATTGGATGGTACAGGCGAGTGGAAAATTTTTTAGTAAAAAAATATATGCTTTATATAATGGAATTACTTATTTTCTCAAACATGCTCGGAAATGTAGGCATTATTGTAGTAAAATGAAGCCACGAAGTTTGTAATTCTTGGCTAGTACAATACTTTACCGGCCTAGGCCAGGAAAGTAAGTATGAAAATTCATTCCTGGCCGCTGCTCAAAACTTTTTAATTAATCTATGTAACTTGTACTTTGTAACTTGTCATACAGCCAATGGCTACCACATTATAAAAGAATGCACTCATCGCATATAAGTATATGACTATGAAAATAATTTAATTAAAATGTTGGTAAAATCACACAAAAATATGCTAATAATAAAAAGAATAAACGCGGAAAAGCAGATTTTTACGGTATTACATTTTTTGGGTTAAATATGACTAGGCTGTATGGGCTATGTTTCCTTTGCACGAAATGAGAATTGAAATTAAAAAAGAAAATAACGCGGGAATGTACTTTTATTTATTTTCGGCGTACTACAAGCAAGGTTGTTGTTTTGGATTGTTTTACAGATTGCTTCTAGTGGACTTTATAATGTAAAATCGGTGTAATTTGCTGTTATAAATGTTTATGAACAATACAAACAAACAAAGTGGACTTACTAAAGTGTGATGGTGCGGATTTAGAGATTTACATAGCGGGCTGATGGTCGCTCGCGTTACTGCGTCGTCTATGATCAAACCAGAGGATTCGTGGGAATTGTCGCCAGGAGATCTGTCGAATCAACGAAAGGAATTATACCATAATTTATTTGATAAAACGATAAAAAATATGAAGGAAAAGGCGTAGAACAAATATGAAATTAAAAATGTACATACTATTATCGTTTTTTATATTATACTCATTTATTCCCAGTAGTACTTACCAGTCTTTCATTATTTCCTCGCATTTATTGAGAAAAGCACAATACATGCCTTTGCCGGGAATCGGCTTGCCGGACTCGTATTTATTGCCAAGGCCTCGCTGACGCTCGGCCTTGAAAACTACTCGTCCGGCAATCCCTTACTTCCCGGCCTCTGCAGTAATGTACTATTCCTCCATACTTATACTTTATAATGTATTGATTCCTAACGGGATTGACCAAGTCTATTATTGCAAGACCAAAGGCAGCTATAGGTAATATTGGAAATACGAGTATGTAATACTTGCTTTGTTAGATAGAATTAGAAAAAAATACAACTGCACTTGCTCGGAACTGCAATTTCATTGGCTAATGTGCGCGAGCGGGACAGCGATAGTCCCTAGTTTTGCTCGCGCATAATAACAAATATATATATATATATATATATATATATATATATATATATATATAAATATATTTTTTTTATTTTCAAAGAAGGACACAAAATAGCATTGATACTCTGTACTGTGGTACCGACTACTTTTGATTTCGAACAAATCTTTGTAAGATGTCCCCTACATCTTCGCATAAAGCAATGCAGAATAAAACAAGCAGTACATAATATAGAAAAAGAAATACGGACTTCTAGTTCATTTGTTTAGCTAATAACGACGCGTTTTCCTAGTTGATGGATTTTTTGGATTTTCATTTTACTCCCAATTTGTAAAACTGACACTTTCTACGCGAGAGCAGCAAAAATAAATAACACTCAAGATTTTTTTTTTATTTATCTCTTGATGGTATTACATTATAGAATTTAAATGTCATGTTCGAATGGAATTTAAAAAATAATGTCATATTATTGAAATTAATAATACCTAAATAAAAAAAAAAGTCAAATGAGGATCCGTAAAGTTTTTAGTTGAGAATGCAGGATTATAGAGCTAAGAAATCCATAACATACAGTGCAAAAATTATTGTTCTACGATAAAAATTGACGAAGTTATGACCAAATTACTAGCAAATTTCACGGTCGGCCGGCGCGGTGGCTGTGACGTCACTGTGACGGACGCCGCTAGTTGCCCGTTGGCAGTGACAAGGCGCGCAGTGTTTTCGTGGTAATGAGGATCAGTAAAGTTGTTGCAAATTCAATAGGACTAATATCCACATTATTCTTCATGACATTACAATGGTATATCTTTTTGAATTATCCAAATCGGACCATTACTTACGAAGATATTAATAATAAACATTATGCTGTTCCTGCCGCGAAAAGGCATTGCACGCCGGTGCGTGTGACGTCACTGTGACGATCCGAGCGCGGTCGGCAGTCGGCACTCATAGAGCGATCATTCGACTGAGAGACGGCGACGCGGTTCGTCGCTATATTTAACAACTTATTGAAATAAAGTGTTGTTAAAGTGTAATTTTTGTAATATTTACGTATAAAACGTACTTATTATGGGAATTTAAAAGGAAAAACAAAGCAAAGAAAGAATTATTATTTTTACTCTTGATTGCTATAGGTATAGACAATCTTGTAAATTAACTAAATCACATGCTATTGATACAATATTATCAAAAAAAAGTATGAAATATGGACATATGCGTCAGGTCCGATCATTTTATAGTCTTTCAACTTCCATATGCTTCTTTCAACGAGAACTTATCGCTTATATCAGCGATCGTTTTTGTTTGCGTCTGCTGTAGGTTTTGGGTTGGAACTGTCCGTATTTAAAACTCATTAAAACTGTTCTATTTCTTATCTTTTCTTAAAAGCAGGTCTATTATTTTTAGGGTTCCGTACCTCAAAAGGAAAAAACGGAATCCTATAAGGGTTCCGTTTCATCACTTGGTTATCCGTCTGTCTGTCCGTCAAGACCCTTTTTCTCAGGAACTTAGGAGCGTAGAGGTATCAAGCTGAAATTCATATCAAATATTCAGATCTACTGTCCCTTGGAGCTATGAAAAAATCAAACCGTTTATGCCGCAAATTTTCGAAGCCAACGCAATTTAAAGATACAGCTGGTTCTGCCGCAATTCTTCTTGTTTTTTCGATATTCGCAGGGAATCAATACCTACCAGGGAACTCCCATGAACTCAGAATCTTAAAATTTGGTAACGAAGCAACGTCTTTTAGCACAGATAATGGAAAAATTGCGAAAAACATACATTTTAAGCTACATAATATAAGAAAGATATTTATAATAACTTCAAACGTATACGTGCGCAAGGCCAACTTGCACTTCGCCTGTTTTTTTGAAAGCTTTTGACATTCAAACTAATGAGGCAAAACTCCCTTCTTCAGTTAAACTTAACGTAATTTTCCATGTCTTTTTCCACCTGAAATATATAAATATAAAATAATACCATATTTTAATCGGCCTCACATTTTTGTACGAAAATGTCGATATTGTTTTCTAGCCCAATCGTGGGTCCCATACGTTGTTCATTTAGACGGGCTGATTTAACCGTACAACGGTGTTCACCCTTACATCCTGTATTAACTTATTTGCTTACAAAAGGAGGAAGGTAAGTAGGTTTGTCCACCAAACTAGAAAGAAATAAGTAGGTATGGTTTTATTAATACATCCGGCTTATAAAAGAGAATACATAGGTACTAACTTATTTCCATATCAACTTTATAAAAGGTAAGAATAGTTATGTAGGTACTGACTTCGAAATGATATTCACAACAATGTCTACTAGCCTGGGTAGAGGGTGGAGTCTTATAATCATCCCTTTTTACAACGGAATATAATTTTAAATTGTATTCCGTTGTAAAAAGAACAAGTTGCAAAACTTCGTGAAAATTATCAATTTTTCCAGAAGTTTTGTGTCTTTCAGCACGTTAAAATATAGTTTTTCGGGCGTTTTAAAAGAAGTATTTGTATAGTTCGGCACTATACAATATTTGTACATAGTTAAAAAGATAAATTAGACATAAATAATTTGTTTTAAAGTCGCAGTTACCACACAAAACTCTGCGCGCCTTGTCACTGCCAACGGGCGACTAGCGGTGTCCGTCACAGTGACGTCACAGCCATCGCGCCGGCCGGCCAGTGAATTTTGCTAGTAATTTGGTCATAACTTCGTCAATTTTCATCGTAGAACAATAATTTTTGCACTGTATGTTATAGATTTCTTAGCTCTATAATCCTGCATTCTCAACTAAAAACTTTACGGATCCTCATTGCGACTTTAAAACAAACTATTTATGTCTAATTTATCTTTTTAACTATTTACAAATATTGTATAGTGCCGAACTATACAAATACTTCTTTTAAAACGCCAGAAAAACTATCTTTTAACGTGCCGAAAGTCACAAAACTTCTGGAAAAATTAATAATTTTTCACGAAGTTTCGTGTGAATTTTATATCATCTCTTTTTACAACGGAATACAATTTAAAATTATATTCCGTTGTAAAAAGGGATGATTATAAGACTCCACCCTCTACCCCGGCTAGTAGACATTGTTGTGAATATCATTTCGATGTAAGTACCTACATAACTATTCTTACCTTTTATTAAGTTGATATGGAAATAAGTTAGTACCTATGTATTCTCTTTTTATAAGCCTGATATATTAATAAAAACATACCTACTTATTTCTTTCTAGTTTGGTGGACAAACCTACTTACCTTCCAATACTTCCGTTTCCATTTCTATGTAATATTCCAAGGTCAAAACAATGACACTGGGACGTACTGGAGTAAAAAGCAAATAATGAATGATATAATATGTATCTGCCCCAGCTATGCCTGATTGTTATTAGCAAATAAGTTAAAACAGGATGTAAGGGTGAACACCGTTGTACCTAAAACCATTAAATCAACCCGTCTAAATGAACAACGCGTGGGACCCAGGATTGGACTAGAAAACAATATCGACATTTGCATACAAAAATGTGAGGCCGATTAAAATATGGTATTATTTTATATTTATATATTTCAGGTGGAAAAAGACATGGAAAATTACGTTAAGTTTAACTGAAGAAGGGAGTTTTACCTCATTAGTTTGAATGTCAAAAGCTTTAAAACAAACCGGCGATGTGCGAGTTGGCCTTGCGCACGTATAAGTTTGAAGTTATTATAAATATCTTTATTATATGATGTAACTAAAAATGTATGCATTTCGCAATTTTATCATTATCTGTGTTATAAGACGTTGCTTCGTACCAAAATCTAAGATTCTGATTGCACGGGACGTACCCTGAAGTTTTGAATGTCGAAAGACTATTAAAAATATTTTTCTTATATGATGTAAGTTAAGAGCCCGCCATATGCCAGGCGGCGTGGCGATACAAACGCGGATGGTCTAAACGCGTTGGCTACTTTGGATATTTTCGTTTTTTAGGAATATTCAAGGGTTATTCGAAAAAGTAAAACATATGATGGCTGCCTTATCTGTAATGCAATAATAATCAAAAGTTTCAAGGTAAATTTTAATGTATTTGGTGAATAATGCTATATACCGAGTAAATTAGACGTGATTTGGAGGCAACTTTGCAATTTTTTTCTATCGAGAAAATTTAACGCAATCGTGTTTTTGAGTCATATAGTTACCAGAGTTAGTCCTGAACTTTGCTGCATTTTTATTTCAACTTGAGTATTTAATTATTATTGACATAACAGTCAATCATGCAAAGCAGTGTGAGGTAGTAAGGGCCCTTGTTTTTCGCAATTTTTCCATTATCTGTGCTAAAAGACGTTGCTTCGTACCAAATTTTAAGATTCTGAGTTCATGGGAAGTTCCCTGGTAGGTATTGATTCACTTGTGAAATCGAAAAAACACGAAAATTTACGGCACAACCAGCTGTATCTTTAGATTGCGTTGGCTTCGAAAATTTGCGGCATAAACTTAATATTTGATATGAATTTCAGCTTGATATAGAGATATCAAGCTGAAATTCATATCAAATATAAGCGCTAAGCGTAGAGACGCTCCTACGTTCCTAAGAAAAAGGGTCTTGTTAACAGACAGACAGACGGATAACCAAGCGATGAAATGGAACCCTTATAGGGTTCCGTTTTTCCCTTTTGAGGTACGGAGCCCTAAAAATTATAGACCTGATTTTAAGAAAAGATAAGAAATAGAACAGTTTTAATGAGTTTTAAGTACGGACAGTTCCAACCCAAAACCTACAGCAAAAGAAGTTTTGCAAACAAAAACGATCGCTGATATAAGCGATAAGAGTTCTCGTTGAAAGAAGCATATGGAAGTTGAAAGACTATAAAATGATCGGACCTCACGCATATGTTCATACTTTTTTTTGATAATATTGTAACAATAGATAGCATGTGATTTAGTTAATTTATAAGATTGTCTATATAGCAATCAAGAGTAAAAATAAAAATTCTTTCTTTGCTACGTTTTATACGTAAATATTATAAAAATTGCACTCTAACAAGACTTTATTTCAATAAATTGTTAAATATAGCGACGATCCGCGTCGTCGTCGCTCAGTCGAATGATCGCTCTATGAGTGCCGACTACAGACCGCGCTCGGTCCGTCACAGTGACGTCACACGCACCGGCGTGCAATGCCTTTTCGCGGCAGGAACGGCATTATGTTTATTATTAATATCTTCGTAAGTAATGGTCCGATTTGGATAATTCAAAAAGATATATCATTGTAATTTCATAAAGAATAATGTGGATATTAGTCCTATTGAATTTGCTACAACTTTACTGATCCTCATTAAGTAACTACTAAAATTAAAATAAAAAAGTCATCTTTATAATATCACGTACAGAATGTACCACACATTAGTCATATAAATACAGAATTATGAGGCGTCCGCGCCAAGCTCAAGCCAAACATTCTTATCATTAATAAAATCTTCTGTCCTATAATATGCCTTTTTACAAAGTAATTGTTTTACATAACTTTTGAATATTCTATCAGGCATATCAAGGAACGATTTTGGCAATTTGTTGTAGTAGCGTATACAGTTTCCCACGAAGGACTCGCTAACTCTGCTTAGCCGATATCGCGGAAGAAATAATTTATGATTGTTACGCAAGGGTTTATTTATTAAATCACTAACTTTTTTGAACAACAAAATATTTTTCCTTGCATACATTATATTCTCGAATATATACTGTGAAGCTACAGTTAAGATATTAATTTCTTTAAACAACTGTCTGAGTGAGTCCCTCGCGCCCAGGCCGTAGATGGCACGAATTGCTCTTTTTTTTAGAATAACGATAGTCTGGATGTCGGCTGCATCGCCCCACAAAAGTAATCCGTACGACATTAAACAATGAAAATAACTAAAGTATACAAGCCTAGCAGTGGACTCATCTGTCAGTTGTCTAATCCTTATAACAGCGTATGCTGCGGAACTAAGCCTATTAAAAAGTTTAGAAATATGGGCGCCCCATTTAGTTTTGAGTCGATTGTGATCCCTAGGAAAGTAGTATCATTGACGAAACCTAGTTTTTGACCATCTATTAAAATGTCAACATCGGTCTGCCTCACGTTCGGGAGAGTAAATTTGAGTGCGTTACCCCAGCCGACTAAGTGCTCCTTTTAAGAATTGATAAATGCAAATAATTAGATCATTACTTCTACCGCTTATTTATGTCTAATTTATCTTTTTAACTATGTACAAATATTGTATAGTGCCGAACTATACAAATACTTCTTTTAAAACGCCCGAAAAACTATATTTTAACGTGCTGAAAGACACAAAACTTCTGGAAAAATTGATAATTTTCACGAAGTTTTGCAACTTGTTCTTTTTACAACGGAATACAATTTAAAATTATATTCCGTTGTAAAAAGGGATGATTATAAGACTCCACCCTCTACCCAGGCTAGTAGACATTGTTGTGAATATCATTTCGAAGTCAGTACCTACATAACTATTCTTACCTTTTATAAAGTTGATATGGAAATAAGTTAGTACCTATGTATTCTCTTTTATAAGCCGGATGTATTAATAAAACCATACCTACTTATTTCTTTCTAGTTTGGTGGACAAACCTACTTACCTTCCTCCTTTTGTAAGCAAATAAGTTAATACAGGATGTAAGGGTGAACACCGTTGTACGGTTAAATCAGCCCGTCTAAATGAACAACGTATGGGACCCACGATTGGGCTAGAAAACAATATCGACATTTTCGTACAAAAATGTGAGGCCGATTAAAATATGGTATTATTTTATATTTATATATTTCAGGTGGAAAAAGACATGGAAAATTACGTTAAGTTTAACTGAAGAAGGGAGTTTTGCCTCATTAGTTTGAATGTCAAAAGCTTTCAAAAAAACAGGCGAAGTGCAAGTTGGCCTTGCGCACGTATACGTTTGAAGTTATTATAAATATCTTTCTTATATTATGTAGCTTAAAATGTATGTTTTTCGCAATTTTTCCATTATCTGTGCTAAAAGACGTTGCTTCGTTACCAAATTTTAAGATTCTGAGTTCATGGGAGTTCCCTGGTAGGTATTGATTCCCTGCGAATATCGAAAAAACAAGAAGAATTGCGGCAGAACCAGCTGTATCTTTAAATTGCGTTGGCTTCGAAAATTTGCGGCATAAACGGTTTGATTTTTTCATAGCTCCAAGGGACAGTAGATCTGAATATTTGATATGAATTTCAGCTTGATACCTCTACGCTCCTAAGTTCCTGAGAAAAAGGGTCTTGACGGACAGACAGACGGATAACCAAGTGATGAAACGGAACCCTTATAGGATTCCGTTTTTTCCTTTTGAGGTACGGAACCCTAAAAATAATAGACCTGCTTTTAAGAAAAGATAAGAAATAGAACAGTTTTAATGAGTTTTAAATACGGACAGTTCCAACCCAAAACCTACAGCAGACGCAAACAAAAACGATCGCTGATATAAGCGATAAGTTCTCGTTGAAAGAAGCATATGGAAGTTGAAAGACTATAAAATGATCGGACCTCACGCATATGTCCATATTTCATACTTTTTTTTGATAATATTGTATCAATAGCATGTGATTTAGTTAATTTACAAGATTGTCTATACCTATAGCAATCAAGAGTAAAAATAAAAATTCTTTCTTTGCTTTGTTTTTCCTTTTAAATTCCCATAATAAGTACGTTTTATACGTAAATATTACAAAAATTACACTTTAACAACACTTTATTTCAATAAGTTGTTAAATATAGCGACGAACCGCGTCGCCGTCTCTCAGTCGAATGATCGCTCTATGAGTGCCGACTGCCGACCGCGCTCGGATCGTCACAGTGACGTCACACGCACCGGCGTGCAATGCCTTTTCGCGGCAGGAACAGCATAATGTTTATTATTAATATCTTCGTAAGTAATGGTCCGATTTGGATAATTCAAAAAGATATACCATTGTAATGTCATGAAGAATAATGTGGATATTAGTCCTATTGAATTTGCAACAACTTTACTGATCCTCATTACCACGAAAACACTGCGCGCCTTGTCACTGCCAACGGGCAACTAGCGGCGTCCGTCACAGTGACGTCACAGCCACCGCGCCGGCCGACCAGTGAAATTTGCTAGTAATTTGGTCATAACTTCGTCAATTTTTATCGTAGAACAATAATTTTTGCACTGTATGTTATGGATTTCTTAGCTCTATAATCCTGCATTCTCAACTAAAAACTTTACGGATCCTCATTTGACTTTTTTTTTTATTTAGGTATTATTAATTTCAATAATATGACATTATTTTTTAAATTCCATTCGAACATGACATTTAAATAAACCAATGTATACACAGTCCACATACCTAATTTCTAAGGTTTTCAAAAATTGTGAGTTGTCGTCCTTGGAAAAAATGCGCTGTGCAGTTTGTTGCCGCTTCTTCTGCACTCCGCTTTGGAAGCGGCATTAAACTTAGCCATAAGTAAATTTTTGACGTCAACAATTGTTGAGAAGTGAAATATGACAATTAATAAGTGTTCAAAGAAACCTATATTGAATAAACGTTTTGAATTTGAAAAATTTGACAGATTGACAATGACATTGACATTGTCATGCGCTGAAGCATGGCATGAGAATATTGCTTATAAATCCTGCATTTACGAAAAAAAAATAAAAATTTCTGTAATTATTTACATTTAAGGTGCTTTCGATTGCATACATAAAAAAACGGCCAAGTGCGAGTCGGACTCGCGCACGAAGGGTTCCGTACCGATATCTATGAAAACGTTTAAAAATCATGTCTTTTGTATGGGCCCCCCATTAATATTAATTTTATTTAATTATTTATTTTTAAACTGAATATATAACTAAATATTCTGTGAATATTGTGTCTACTTGTAGTCTACCTGTTGTGTATAATATGTACAAGTGTCTACCTGTTGCCGTTATCAATAACGAGCAAAAACAAGCAAAAAAATCACGTTTGTTGTATGGGATCCCCTTAAATAATTATTTAATTCCATTTTTTTGTATTATATTTGTTGTTATAGCGGCAACAGAAATACATCATCTGTGAAAATGTCAACTGTCTTACTATCACCGTTCATGAGACACAGCCTGGTGACAGACGGACAGACAGACAGATGGACAGCGGAGCGAAATTAATAGGGTCCCGTTTTTACCCTTTGGGTTTTCCCAATGAGTAACACTATTACTCATTGTATTGGCATTCTGTATTACAGTCACGTAAAAATATTTTGATGTGTTTGTGCTCTATGGTCGTGTTTATTTCCCACTGTCAAGTGTCACGTTGACAGTGTTAATGCTGTCTTTCTGCCTGTCAAAAGTCAAAACCAATGCGTTCGTTTGTCAAAAAAACCAAGGCAATAATCGTAATAACCAAAGCAATAATAGTAATATTTCCGAATAGTAATTAAATTGTAATTGGTTTTCCAATATAAAATAATAATACTATAGACCCAATATTTTAGTATTATTTATGTAGACATTGGTGCCTTCAGGATGAATAACTGGAGGCAAGAATATCTCTTCAAACCTTTTAAGGTTACCAAAGTTAAATGCCGAGGATCTGCGAGTCCCAGGCCTCGCAGTGGTCATAGAATAGCCTGTGATGACGTCAATATATACTGTTTCGGTGGATACAATCCGTCATTACCTCTGAATGTACCACTAGAAAACCCGACATGGACTCCAGCACGGCCGCTGTTCAAAGAATTGTGGAGCTTTTCTATAGCTACCAGGAAATGGAAGCAGCACAATTTGATAGAAAACATGCCAGACGAGCTAGCATCTAATGCTATGTGTATGAATGGTAGATACCTGATGGTTAGTATGTAAACAATGTTAATTAGTATGTTGTCAATTTGTCAGCCATATGTTACATAAAGTTATGTTTTTAGATTCATGGCGGCACAGGCGCACCATTTGGAATCAAATGTAGTAATGATGTTGTGGTGTGGAGAACAAATCTTGATGACAATAGATTCCAATACCTTGATGTGACAGGATTAAGACCTCCAGGGCAATATGGTCAAGCAATATTATGTTATGATGGTGGATTTTATACTGTTGGTGGAACTAATGGCTATGCTTATAATTGTGATATTTATAGGTATGTAAATAAACTTCTGTAATTAAGTGGAGTCTGTAACATAATATATAACCAGAGATCGGATATACCAGTGCATATTTACCTTAAGTAGATTTTTGGCTCACATATTATAGCAGCGGCTTTTTAAAATATTTTTATCATAAATAAAATCCCAGTATTTAGGTATAATTTGTCATTTCATTTGCACACTTACAAAGTACTTATATTCCCTGAGTTTATTTGATGACCTGATGTTTATTAGGCCCGATTGCACACTATTACAACCTATCAAGGGTGCATTAGTGTCATCAAAAATCACTGATAGTAAAACCAGCGAAAACTGACCCCATTACTTTGGAGCAGGGCAATAAGTGAATGGAGTGTGGTGTACTCCTTACAATTAAATTTGTTAATCATAAAACATGATTTTTTCAATAAAAAAGTGCTTTCTATGTATAATTGTTAAATTTTGAACTTTAGGTAAATATGCACTAGAATATCCAATCTCTGTATATTATGCATTTTCATGATGAAGATACATAGACATCTGATTTGGTCAAATAAGTTTTATATTTTACAGGTTAGATCTCCGAACAATGATATGGGAATCAGTATTTATAGGGACTGGACAAGAAGGTGAACCTCTGGGCAGGTACAGGCATGAATTGGCAAGAGTTGATGAAAAGCTGTACATCCTTGGCGGAGGCACCGGTGAATGGGCTTATGAGCTCATGGAGATTCCCATGTTCAATTTAAAAACTAAGACATGGACAACCTTAACTCCAAAGCCTGATGACTCAATGAGAGACATTTTATTGCCTTTACCAAGAAAATGCCATAGTGCAGTTCAAGTATCAACTCCAAGTGGTGAGCAAGTGTTTGTGGCAGGAGGAACTGACGGACGAGCTGTTTTTGAAGATATTTGGAGGCTGAATTTATCAGATTTGCAATGGACACTTATGCAGAAAACTGTTTTACCCCATCCTCTTTATTTCCATTCTTCCACAGTCACTTCTTATGGTTGTATGTATGTATTTGGCGGAATTGAACCTAAAGATGATGGTACACGCAGAAATAATATTTTGTATAAAGTATGGCTTTGTATTCCAAGTTTAAGTGAGATTTGTTGGGAGGCTTTGCTCAATTTTCATCCAAATTTGGACCAGATTGATAGAAGAAAACTTTTAGATATTGGTATTCCTATACACTTGGTAAACAGGTTACCTACGTCAAAGTAAATTGTAACTATGGATTTAATTTTGTATAAAAGTATAATTAATGTGACAGTGATGCTAAAAAGGTACATAGTTCATTGATAGCTTTTTCTACTTTCTTTAAGAGTCAGGTAGGAGAGTGATAATCATTTCAAATAATTATGTTATTATTGTAAATGCTTAACACCAGTTACCTGTACTTAAATTATTTTTAACCATTTACCAGGCTTGGTAGGTACATTTTTTTCATTTATTTTCGACACTATGTTAAGGGCAGAAGGTTCAATTTAAAGTGGAGTCTATTTGTCCTCTGCCTGGTAAAGGCTAAAAAACATTCTATAAAACTCATGTAACAGCTCTGTATCTGTAACGGGGCTGCAATGTCGCAGCGCAAGGGATTTTAATGCATTTGAGTGCTACACGCAAATGCTAAATTGTTTGTCGTCGTTGCAACGCAGAACCCACCTGCTTTGCACCTCCTAGGACCTCACATTACGTATGCCTTTATGTATTTCTGATTTATATGTAGAGTTTTGTAAATGACTTGAACCAGCCGGCTAATTTACTCACTTCAAAATACATTACGTTTTATATATCTTAAATAAAAATTGACAATCATAGGAAAGCCGCAATGTAGTTTTAAGTAATTATCAAAACGTACACTGAGTTAGGCCCCATTGTATAGAATCGGTTGTAGTTGCGTTTCCACACGGCGATATCACCGCCGTTTTTTGATACCCATTTGAATTGAAAATCTCATCCCTGTGCGTTCTGCGATCATCATGTAACTGGTAATAATAATATAGTAATTATAATACAGAATAGAAAAAGCAAATGTCAGTCTGTGGTCCGCTGTGAGGAGGAAAGGAATAAGTAACAATGACAATAAATAAATATATAGGGAATATCACACAAATTGAGCTAGCGCCACCAGTAAGTTGTGAACTTGAGTCGTAGGAAGCTCGCCAACTACTCCCCAACAAACGCTCGAACAATATTCGTTAATTCCATTTAGCAACGATGCTTTTCCGTGCATTTAAATTTCTCAGCTAGGTTTTTTTACTCATCATCTCAGTGACCCATAGCAAAGACAATGTTATCTATCATCATCGTCTATAACCCCCGACGGCGACCACTATTTGTTTCATAATTATTTAATTGTTTTAATCTTAGGGGTTGTCCATTTCACGTGATGTTTTTCGTCGATGAACGCCTGCGGCACGCACGAAAGAGTGTCACGTTCCGTGTGCAAGCAAAAGTGCGGAACAAGCTATAGAGACGCACGAATCACGATTGGCTTAAGCGATCGGCCTGTGACGCATGCATCTCTCTTCCACCGTTATCACGTAAAATTATCATCCGTAAACCGACTCAGACAAGTTTGTAGCAACTTTTTAAAAAGTGAAGTTTTGTAATATTTCCGAAGACATCCGATCCCGCTCTAGCCTCACGTGACTAATATGAACGACCACTACTTCTGGAAACCTCTTATGTGACTAGCGAAACCGAACTTTGTCTTAAATACCATAAAATACTAACGTTACCATAATAGATAAGTATATATATAACCACCAACCACTGAATAAGATTTCTGTATAATTTTCTTGTACCACTTAGTCTAACTCGTCTAATACTACAAATTCATCATCGAAAACATTATGTAAAAATAAAACTGTATTTTCATAATTTGCTACGAAAGTACAGTTACTAACACGACTGAAAAGACATTTAATGTCTTATTTGTATGTATTTTTAATATTTATGTTTATTTATTTGAGTATAATGTAATGTATGTAACATTCGTTGAAGTTGATGGAATTTTAACAGCTGCAATTGATAAGTTGCATCCGACCGTCTTATGTGTAAATACTCCTAGGGTTTTGTTAAAACCAGATTCCAGTGTTTTATGATCATTTGAAAAAAAAACCCATAATGTAGGATTTTTAACGCAATATTTCCATGCTTAATTACATGACATTGTCAATGTCATTGTTAATTCTATTATATCACTTCCGCTCAGATGCACCTTGACAATTGACTTGATGATTGGCGGATGGAGGAACAGGCCAAAGGTAGAGCTATTGTATATAGTTATGACCAGGGACTTTACCGGTATCCAAATAGTGCTTTTAACACTGTTTTTTATTTCTGATTTAAAAGTTAATCAGAAAGAAAATGTAACACTTTCAATCTGTTTTCGAAAATACCGGATCGTAAATGTTAATGACTGTTACAGCCAATATGCGTGCGACAGCTCACACATAGTTGCCTGAGAAATGCCTATGTGGATACGTACTGTGTAAACACGTACATAGAAAAATGTTAAAACATTTTACTAACACGTTGGTTACAGAAAACATTATATCTGTTCCTTTTTATAAGTGTATAGAGTAAAACATGTTATGTAACAGATTTAATGTTTTACCCTTACGAATTTGTATCCTTTAAAATTGTGGTTTTTGAGTCCCTGGTTAACATGAACTTTTATTATTAACATTGTACATTGACACATTTAAAAGCATAATATCTTCCTCATAATCATGTGCAACAATAAGTACTTACACAGGTGCATAACTGATACTTCTGTTCCGTATGTGGTTTTGTTAAGGTATAATTTTGTATTTATTAAAGAAAGGACAATAATTACCAAACTCAAAAAGCATTCTTAGAGTACATCTAATGTATGAAAAATCATGCAAAATAAATGTTGTTGCAAGTGTTTGTACAAGAGGACATATCAATATGTTAAGATGTTAGCTATGTCAGATGCCTATTGGCATCTTGTAAAAAAATTATACCCTAATGTCGGTGTCACTCCCGGTGTAAAGATACTAGCGATACTCCATATGTTCGAATCCGTTGAGCATTAACTTATGGTAGAATAAAGAAACTCGCATACAAACATGCTTAACATAGATATTTGAACTAGAAAAACAATACACTCCTTAATGGTAGTCGTGTAAAAATCTGACGCCATTGTTCTGCACCAATAGAGCTACGTCAATATTGAAAATATTAAAAGTTACATCAGCGTTCAAAACTTTCCATAAGTGCAATTATTTTTTGTACATGCTTAATTGAGTGCATTATAGTACAGTAGATTGTGACATAAGGGCCTAACAAGGTGAGTGAGTGAAGCGAGGGATTCAGAGTATGTTATCCGAAGTATAAGTATTATGTTAGTTCCGAGATGACACATTCTGCTTTTCATCTCCCTCTATGAGAAAAACAATATTTGTGTTTTCATTCCCACGGGAATAAAAAGTTTGAATTGTGAATAAAAAAAACTTTTTAGTCCCTCGGTAATAAAAATGTACTTTAGACCCTGTATAGGGGCTACCGCGCTTTGTTTTTTTTAATAGATGAGATGAAAATGTAATATTAAAACCTAATCCAAGCCAGTTGAATGAAATGATATTGTGTGTTGCGATTTGACAAATGTGTGTAAATATGGTTTTATTGCATTTATTTGTATATTATTTATGTTTATGATAATAAATTGACGGCTGCTATTTTAAACCTTTATTATTAATTTTTTTTTCGCCAGCTGGCTATGTCTAAGAAAAGAGTTAAGTAAGTACGTTGGTCAAGCCGTACCCAAACGAAATAATCATGTGATACTAACACACATTTGATTATTAAGTGTCTAATTGATTATAAGAGAACAATCATACAGTAGTACATTATATTAACAAAATATAATTAAGGTTTAAGAAAAAGAAGTAAGTACCTGTAAATGTCTGCATCAAAAATCTTACAATAAGAGACCGCCCGAAAGGGAAATTCCGCCGAAACCGGACCTTTGGTCGATTGCGATTCGGCTGAATAGTAACCGAAACCACTGAAAAAGTACTAGTACTTACGTACAGAAGCCGCACTCTGCAAAAGTATTCAAATAAATATCAACTCAATATAATTGGCGATACGGTGTACTTTAGCTCGCGTCAGAACGCTGCACCTTTTAGTTTAGATACAGCAAGCCAATTTTATAGTTATAGCTCTGAACAAACGATTCATAATTCGTTGGAAGTCAGTGAACACACGTGACCAAATGCGCGTCGTCCTGCATGAATTTTTGAAATTACGCCGTTCGTAAACGACCGATTTTTCTGTGGAAAAATCGCTCGAAGAGGAGTGTCACACTTTCAAAAATAGTACCCCTGGATTTGTTCCGTTTTCCCCTTCAAAGCGTTCGCCGCGCGCGTAAATATGTTGGTTGATACCGACATGGGGAGTGAGACAGGCGTGCCGAAACTTATACAAATGTGTGAATAATTTGATTGTATGTGTTTGTTACCGCTCCGTCATTATGAAGCGATTTTAATTCTTTTTTTGTATTAAAGGCTGCTGCTTTCAAATTATTCCAATTTAAAATTCAACATAATCGGTTAAGTACTTTGATTGAAGTCGGTTTTTTTATATAAAAGTGTCATTTTTAGGGTTCCGTAGTAAAGAACCCTTATAGTTTTGCTATGTCTGTCCATCCGTCTGTCCGTCCGCGGTTTTACCCAGAGACTATAAGTACCGACTAGAAAGTTGTAATTTTGTATGGATAGGTATATTAACCATGCCGAAAAAGAGATAAAATAAAATCTCGGATTTTTTTTAGGGTAGCTCCAATACAGGTAAAGCTCGAGTTAGTTTTTTTCTTGACCACTTGTTACACGAAGGCACTTGTTAGTTACGTAAAACAACTACTGAATATAAATTTACGAACCACGTAAAGTTAAGAAAATATAAAATCATTGCAGATTTAAATAATAATAATACCTAAATTAATAGCAATGTCTTTACGTTCGACGGCGTGTAGCGTGTAGCGCTTGGCGAAACCATATGAGGCCGTTTGGTGCCTAGTCTACTGCGCTCGGGACTCAAAGTAATATACGAAATCTGGTAATAACCAGCGCTTGCCTCTACACGCGGTGGTACTCAAATAGATAATATTTTACTAAGTTTTTCTTGTGAAGTAGGATTTTATAACTCTTTCTTCAGTTTTCACCGTCCTGTGTGGCCTCGTTTTTAGTCGTTAAACCGGTGAACTCAGAACTAGCATTCGCAACTACGGAACCCTACACTGCGCGTAGCCCGACACGCACTTGGCCAGTTTTTTAATTATTTTTGCGGCAAGCCGGTTTCTCAATCGTTTTCGTTTCTCAGGGGACTAAATACATTAGGTAGGTTAACTTTATAAGTTTACATAAATAGACATAGAGCTTTTTTTGGTAATTTGTAGGCGAGATGATATTGGGGGGAACTGCGGTAGGACTTGAACAACCTTACTCTATGTGTTGTTCTTAAGTGACTATAACATTCATTGACTTTTAAATGTTATATTTGCGGTATTGTCCTCGGAAAAAGTGAACCAATATCTTATAAAATTGGCAAATCAACCGAACAATTAAATTAATTATCTTATGTACCTTATCTTTACATATCTTATAATAATCTTATAATAAAACAGTAAAAATATTTTGTCTGTACATTTAGAATTTTTGACTGAAATGGATAGAGGGATACTTAAAACGAATAATAGAAAGCAAAAATATTTTTTTCGAATTTCTTGTCTGTCTGTCTGTATGTATGATCACGATTATCTCCGAAAATACTGAACCGATTGACTTCAAACTTTCACCAATTGCTTTGTTTTAACTCAGCATAACATTTAAAGTTTGTTTCATAAAAATCGGTTAATTAAAAAAAAAGTTATCGTCATTTGAATGAACTCAAGTTTGCCTGCAAATATTAGCACTTAAATAATATAAGTAACATAGGAAAATTAAAATCCAAAGTCAATTCATCATAATTATACGACAGCATTATACCTATCCATACTATCCATACTAATATTATAATTGCGAAAGTAACTCTGTCTGTCTGTCTGGCTTCTTTTCACGCTTGAACCGTTGAACCAATTTGAATAAAATTTGGTATGGGGGTAGTTTGAGGCCCGGGGAAGGACATACGGTATGTTTAATTCCGGGAAATTCTACTGTTCCCGAAGGATCGACACTAACGCGAGCGGAGCCGCGGGCAACAACTAGTTACAAATAAAATGACTTAGTACGAATTTGTCCCATTTCATTGTATCTAGTGGGTAAAGTAAATGTTCAGTAGGTATAGTAAAGAGAGCTATTATTTTCGCGATTTTGACGATTATGAACCTTATAATATAATTGTATATACCTTATTGTTTATCTGATTCATATCAATGGATACCTACTAATAATCATACTTAATATAGATAGGTAGTTAGTAATCAATAGAATGCAATGTAAAATACCATAGTCAATTTTGTGCGTTCGAAGCCGGGGGAAGAAATGTAGTAGCTAGAACTCTACTTCAATTTCAAGGGTAATGCGTGAGTCGCGGTCGCAACAAGTGCTTGCCGCGTCGGCGTAGGGCGTCCCGGCGGCAAACGCGGTCGCGTTTCGCGCCAAATCGCGCCTGCAGTGCCGGGAAGCGCGCCTCGCGAGCGGGACATACTGACCACGCGATCAAAGACAACACGTAATCCAAATTCGAAAATTCCGGATGCGATTTCGGCAAAGGGAGCTAAAAGTTTAAAATTGAAATATAAATATAAACCTTTTAAAAATGGAACTCACTCGATTTACTTTTTAAAGTTTAGTTTCGAACATGTGCAAAGAAAAATGTGTTCTTACTACTTAGAAATAATATTTTTGGAATAGAATTATGGGTTAAATCTCACATTTCACCATGTCAACAACGGAGGATACACCAGTTGACGTGACAACATCTGGACCAGTTCCACATCGAACTCCTACGCCGGAGCTCCACGCGACGTATACTACACTTGAGATTATAGTGGCTTTAGTGGCAGTGGTTGGTAATGCGATGGTGATTTACGTGTTCCGTCGGGACAGGAGACTGCGGCGACGTACAAACTATTACATAGTGTCTTTAGCGACGGCTGATTTCCTGGTGGGGCTGCTCGGGATTCCGTTCGCGATTCTCGCATCTGTGGGCCTGCCGAGGAATCTTCATGCGTGCTTGTTTACTGTCTCTTTGCTGGTGATGCTGTGCACAATCAGCATCTTCTGTCTTGTTGCTGTTTCTGTGGACCGCTACTGGGCCATACTCCATCCGATGTGCTACTCCAGGAACGTCAGAACGAGAACAGCTATCGGTAAGTAATAATTATACATTACCTTTCGAAAAAAGAAATTGGCATGGTTCGTGTTCGTGACAATTTTTTTCGATCAAAGCTTCTGCTTCAACGATCTTCGAAGTTCGATCGATTTGTGTTTATTTACTTATTTTTAAAAAGATGCTTTAAGTTTACTGAAATATGATGATAGTTCAAAGGTTGATCTGATTACCTAATGAACGTGAAAATACCGATTTTTAAGATATACCACGCATTAATTACAAGGCATATCAGTCACTACCTAACTGATATCAGTGAGGTCATGCATGCCCATTGAACACTTCAGCTACTTTTTATTACCTACGAATTTACTATCTTAATTTGAATACAATAGGCTACTTGTGCGTCAATTTCTGATATCAAATTTATTGGTTGTATCCAAGTAGTAAAATTTTGTAACTACCTATATAATGTGTTTATATCAAATATGGTACATATTATGTACTAACTACTTATAATACTGTACGTACCAATATGGATGACCAGGGACATCTACCCCTAGCTACGCCACTGCCATAAACTCACAAAAAATAGCTTATGAAGGGATCGTAGTAGCGTAGTGGCTATATAGAATAGATTTTAGTAGTTTTTAAATAACTAGCCAACAAAAAAAAAAAAATAGGCAGTTAGGGCGAATATTCAGTAATAATTAACCTAAATTTATATCTTTTTGAAAGTTACCGAAGCGAAGTTGATGAAATTAATAGAGAATGTTGCCACAATAATAATTTCCCAAAACGTGCACTTCCGGCTGGGTCAGGATACCCGGGTAACTTATTAAGACTGTTTTATATCCGGGTCTTGTACGTGTTTATTGCCTTTTAAGAATATTTCTCTCGTTACTGTAACGACACGTTCTATGAAATCGTGGATATGAGTTTTATACTTATTGTCACTGGTATGGCTGTAACGTGTCTGAATATACTTAGATACTAAGTACCACAATGCCGTAAGATTTTATTATCAAGACTCAAGAAGGGCTACTTAACCTACTTACATTAAACGTGCCTATTTATAGTTTTAATAAATAATCTAAGGTTTAAGTATGGTTTAGATTTCTTTTCTACCCTACATACACATATCTAGTACATTTCGGTTACCTACTTATTTTTCGCATTGAAATTGAATAAGTATTTATTTATTCATGTACACAATATAATATTATATAAAACAAAGTTACACAAGGAAACTTAAGTACATAGGTGCTACTTATTTCAATAGAAATTTCTTCCAGCAGACCTGAGAGAGGAAAAGGGAAATTAGACGCAATTGGCGTGCACTAATAACACATATATAAAAATCTTCACAAAAAAATATAATATTCACATAAAGTATGTAATGTAGGAAGAAGATATCTACATATCTACCTATCCTTACCTATCTTTCAAAAGACCTACCTAGGATATTTCATTAAAGAATATGTTAAAAGAAAACAAGGTGTGGTGTGTAAATACCTAGTGATAAAAAACAGGATGTAAAATATTAGTACACGAATAATTTATAGTATAATAGTATAGTAATGCAAATCACTATTCCTGCCAAATAAATTATTCGTGTGTATTATTTCATATTTAGGCCAACGACGTTCCCGTGAAGGGGTGACTCAATCCGTCAATATGAACAACTTTTCCTATGAGATCAATGCACGCTGTATTTATTCTACGCGTGGTTTGGATGGCCACTATAGCGCGGAAAATGTTGCGAAATGGAGAAAATTAACGCAATCATGAGTTATGCTTTGGTTTCTACCATTGCGGTGCCGCACTCTGAGCAGGTCAGACTATATACGTAAAAGAGAACTTTTACGTATAAAGGTCTACCCTACTCGGAGTCTGGATCTGTAATGGTAGAAACCAGTGCATTAGACGACAGTTACATGTCCTGGAATAACTTGCTCCATAAAAACTCATCATCATCATTTCGAGTAGGTGTCACGGTCAATCGACCATGCACACCCTGGTGTCAGAGTTCTTCGGAACCGCCTCTCGGCCTCTGACGTAGTTTCTTTAACAACTACCAGATGGCAGCCGGGACCACCGGCTTAACGTGCCTTCCGAAGCACGGAATCATCTTTATTATCAGACAATCAGGTGATTCAAGCCTGCAATGTCCTAAACAAACTGGAAACAACTAAACAAAGTATGCTTCCGGTGGGAATCGAACCCACGACCCCTGGGTCAACAGCTAAACGCCTTAAACACTGGACCACGGAAGTTGTTTCCATAAAAACTAATAAAGACATACCCACTAAGGTATCTTGACAAGCCGTACTAGTCCATTGTAAAGTTACATTTGGGGTTGCGTTTGTCAGAGGATGCAATTTTAAACCGTAAAAACCATTTAAATTCCTTTTTCCAAGATGGCGGCCGTGGGACAAGGGTTGCAACTCCACAAACTTGGATTTTACTTTACACTAACCCCCTTCATATCTAAAAATAAAACTGCGTCCTCTGACAAACGCACGGTAAGCCCAAAAAAAGTTACATTTGGTTAGTTACAATGGACCGAGACATCAAATATCGCTTAATTTCATCAACCGTGTCGCATAAGTACCTTACTCGATTCATTCTGATCAGTAATCGAAATCGTATCGTCAGTAATCGATAAGGTCACACTATGTAAATAAAATATAAAAAGGGATACGAATAAGTATTACTTATTCGTAGAAAGAGGGATAGTTTTCGGAGTAAGAGCTTGGCATTCATTTAAACCTAGTATCTATACAGATATGCCAAGAAAAAGAAGAATGCCAAGCGATTCAATGTCAAGCAAATCAAAGAATCCTACGAAGTTTCGTCTCATTAGTTACAGTTACACTAGTTTAATAGACTTGAAACAATTTCAATGGAATTCATTAGGGGACGAAGCCCCACGTTTTCCATTATTCGCGACATTAGTTTAACCTAAATGTCTACATACGTTACGCACCAACGGCTTGTCGCCAGAGAAATTGTATAAAATTAAGACAGGTAGCAGAAGAATAACTCTCACTGTATCCATATATGTATATCTATTTACACTTTGTTAATGGTTTCGTGTATATTATGGATTTACTACCTATTAGAATGGATTTACTATACCTATTACAATTTATTGTTAGCGTTACGTTGCCTTTTGTTCTTTAATTAATGATTTAATTTTTTTTTTTTATTGTTGCGCTGTTTTTGTAGTTTTGCAATTGTAGCACTTTTTCTTCATGCACGTAGTGTTTGTACAATTAGATCATGCATAAGGATGTATCATATATCATGAATTATTGTAACAGTTGTTGACAAACTTAATAAATAAATAAATATATTATAGCCTAAGCTACCTTCTGATCATGTATTCCGGTTGTCCGCATTGTACGTAAAGGTAATGGGGATAACGGTCAGTTAAAATGTCATGTGTAGTTGTCCACTCCATTTTAATGTTTCTAAGGGGGTAATACCCCCTTAGAAACATTAAAATGCACCATGAATAAACCATCCTGAATTCAGTCGGCGACGAGAGGGACGCCACTATACGTGAGACACGATAAAAGATATCTCCAATCGTATCTCACGAATTGCGACGTCCCGTGACTGTTTAGGATAGTTTAATGGGTGCTTTACTTTGGGGTGATATAGCGCAGCCGGTCTAAGTCTAAAATGAAACATATTTTGTATACATAAATATAATAAATTGTTATTTAAAATATATAAACAAATATGTTTTTTTACACACAGAGCACAACTACTCAAATCTATTCTCTGTATAGGTATAATATTTCCTTCTTTCTCATATGTTCTTTTGAACTGCTTCATAGAAGTACCTTACTTTTTCTCACTTAACACATGATATATAATAGATTTCCACTATATTCCTCTTCTACATAAAGTCACTGTCACTTAAAATTTTAACGCAATGGGGACAACGGGAAGTAATTTAATTAAGTATTTTATAAAATTCCCGTTGTCCCTTTTAATAGGGACACCGACGATGGGGACAATGGGAGTACACGCTTTTCTTTTTCTTATTTTAGTCCAGAAGTATTAAAGATAGATAGATATACAGCATATTGTAAGAGTTACCGCAACTAGTTGAGCCGCACTCTACCTTAGTTAGGTACTACCCCTTTATGCAAGCGCTGAACGCTGCATTAGTGCGCCCTGGGTATGTATTTTCACGGCTATGATAGTATATCAAATTGCACAATTTTTGTCTTGACATAGAACTAAACTCGTGCATAAATGATATAATGTATATCTGATATCTATGGATATCCTCATTATCGCCTGCCTCCCACTCGCACTGCCGGGTGAAGGCCTGAGATACTGAGATGTATATCATATCGTTTTTGAAAGCAAAAAGCAGCAAGCTTTTTGTGTCGTGCTTTGGTTTCACTGCCTGCTATTGTGACATTATTCGTAGCCAAAATCGTACAGTCGAATATTGATTTGGAAATTTATTAGGTATATGTAATTCAAATTAATAAAAACGATGTCAATATTCATGTAACATATCATAAGCCTAACATGAAAAACGCTACGCTAAAAATCAACGAATCGTTTATAATCATAATTCCATATTGCAAGAAAAGAAAGATATTGCAAATGCGTTGTATGAGGTGTCAAATCTACTTCAATTTTAATTTCTGGAAATAGGTCTGACCGCGATCTGATCAGATGTCGCACACTAAATGATTGTATCGATTCAATACGATTAATTGCTTCCAGAAATGTGCGGGCGGCCTTCTGGGATTACATACATTACAGTCGTCTTGATTTGATGGCTTTCCAAGAAATCATGTTCCTAAAGACCGTAGGTGTGATCTCTATAATAAGACAGTATATATATTTTACTTATAGAAATACCCAAGTACCTTATCATCTTAGTATGTACCATAGAGGATGTAGAGGCTGATAAAAAGTTATTGATATCATGTTGTTATACAGTTAAAATATTTACAGGGAAGAATCTAAAGTCAAAGATTTTTTTATTAAAAAATTTACATATTTGAAAGTATCAATGCACACGTTCCGTAAGAGCTCAATAATGAAAAACACACAAAATATAATATATCTATCACATACTTAATCACATTAAAAAGGAAATGTTAAAGGTTAGTATGATTAAACTATGTCAAGTAGAGAATACCTAATCACAAAATTATAAAAAAAAATGTCATTGAGAAACTTTTGGCATAATAACATTTCGACGCGAATATTAATCTCAATTCGCTTTGAAACACGGGACAAGACAGGGACACGACACGGGAAAAAAAAATCATACATGTTCTAGAAAAACGGACACAAATCTTCATATTTGTAAACAGATTTAAAAATAAATCGAGTTTTGCTAAATAAATCGGAGTTACGTTTCACAAACACAACTACTTCAAATATACGTATAGGGATAAAACAGTCAATATGTATTTGTTGAAGAATGGTTTACAGCTATTTCTACACTTTGCTTCTATCTTTTGTCGATAGTTAACGACTTGACGACATTTTTAGACCGGTCAGCTGATCGGATTTAATATATGGGAGCTCTAAAATTTTCATTGTTTTCTATCCGATCTCTTTTCCATTTCTGTGAGTATTGCAATTGTCTATTTTGTTATGTTTTTAACGAATAGATCAAATATATATTGATTAGTTTTCAATGAGTCTGTTTTCTTGAAAGGTCGACTACGCTCTACGCACTTGTCACACGCAACAGTAGTAGGAGTAGGTTAATAGTAGCTCTACCTAGTACCATAGATATAAGAGGTAGCTGTGATCACTCAGACAGAAGACTTGAATATGAATTGTTTAAAAAAAGGCTTAAAATATTATTACTTGATAAATGTTATTATGCTATCAATGACTTTTTATCTGACCAATTATAATGTTTGTTTTGTAGAATTTTAAATTTATTGTTATTACTTAATGTTTAACTAATTTTTTGTTTCTTTCTTTAACAGCATGTCTTCTGAATTCATATTTGCACACCAACAATGGTAAACATGTTAGAACTCAAGTTTTTTAATATCTTACATATGCAGTTAATGTATTGTAATATCACATGTTTTTGCATATAAATATATCTTTATCTTTGAATAGGTCTTCGGTTTACATTATAAAGTTTAAACCGAATGCAAATAATGCAATGTTATAATGATTTAGACTTAACAGTAAATGAAACAGTTAGCACCATCGGAACTTTGAAAAAAAATAATATAAATATTTCGATTTGGGACACCTCGCATACCTATTTGTGTGGGAGTTGGTCCCTTCGAGTACTAGGTACGTTATTTGTGCTCTAGCTTCTTCTCGCAACTTGTTCACGTACCTATCCTGTATAGGTGAACAAGTTACGAGAAAAAGCTAGACCTATTATAGTCTGTTTGGTGTACAAGTTATAACATACAAAAATCCAATTGTTACTGCTAGAAGGAGAAACAAACACCTGTATACTGTACTTAACTTTTAGAATATGATGATTTTAATAGTGGTTTTCATTTCCGCAGAGATACTCATCATATAGAATTAGTATATTACTACTATAATAGAATTTCACACCCAGAATTCGCGCTATAAATTAAAAGTCAAAGGAAAAGATTTATTGCGATGGAATTTTATCGGATTGCAATAGCAATTACAACGAATGGTGCCTTACAACTAATTGTAGCGTCGCTCAGATTTCCCCTGAGGAATACTTTTTCCCCTAAAATATATTTCGAAAAGAAAAGGATATATTAATTAATTCAGATAAAGCATTTATTTACGGAGAATGTGCGGTACGTATCTACGTAAGTACTTATTCTTATAAATTACATTATATTACATAATATCACGTCTTTTTCCCTTGCGGGGTAGTCAGAGCCTAGACCTTTAAGATCTAAAAGCCATGTTTGGTATGTTGGTGGAAGTTAGATGAAAAACGAAATCAAAATAGTGATGGGTTACTAGCCGCATCGTCTACTAACGATTGTCAGATTCTCGCCCATTACCTTGATCAGCTTTTACCAATTGCGCGAAAAGAGAAGTAGCTGGTACATTCTACGTTTTTTCTAAACAGCCAGACTAGCATGGAAGATTAATTATAATCAAACTTTATCAAGGCAGAAAAAATGTTTTATAATGGCTATACCTGCTTTTCCATTATTAATGTCCTATTTCATTATGCTATTTAATTTATACGTCTCATTTCTACACATCAATTTATAAATTAATAAATCGGTAACACGAAATTTTTGTATGTCAGTCGGGAATAGGGTTACCATCAATATCAGGGAGGATTGCCTGTTTATGATGCACAAAACAAACACGTTAACCCTAATCGATACAAAGAATTGGATGGCATTATACGCCGGAAAATAACTGAGGCCCGTAATGCATATTATGCAGAAATGTCAAGTTATGGAAGATCTACATAAAAAACACGACAGCTTCAACATGCACAAACACATAAAAGACATGTTAGGCCATAAACCGGTTCCAGTTACTGCTTTGATGGATGATTCCGGAAAACTGTTACTTGATGTAGAAAATAAGATAAAAACCTGGAGTGAATACATCTCCGAAATATTCGCAGATACTTCAAGGAACTTATTTTCTACTAATGAAGAAAGTACAGGCCCTTCAATTCTCAGCACAGAAGTTCTACGGGCACTTGCTGCTGCAAAAAAGGGAAAATCTCTTGGCCCTGACCACGTCCCCATTGAAGTGTTGCAGCTCTTGGAGGAAGTACATATTGACTTGCTGACAAGTCTCTTCAACCATATTTATAACACCGGTGATCTCCCAGAGGACTGGCTCAAATCCACATTTATAACTTTGCCCAAAAAACCTAATTCTCGAAAATGCAGTGAGTTTCGAACCATTATTATAATGAGTCACGTACTTAAAGTATTTTTGTCCGTTATTCAGAATCGGATAAGAGCAAAATGTGATGAACAACTGGGGGAGAGCCAATTCGGTTTCCGTTCTGGTGTAGGCTCGCGGGAAGCCCTTTTCGCGCTTAATGTTCTCGTACAAAAATGCCGCGACATGCAGACTGATGTCATAATATGTTTCATTGATTATGAGAAAGCATTCGATCGAGTCAAACACGAACTGCTATTGAGACAGTTGAATGACATTGGTCTTGATAGCAAATACATTCGTAAAATAAAGTACTTGTACGAGAACCAAAAGGCAACAGTAAGAGTAGAACAAAAGCTTACAGAGGAGATCCGCATCTGTCGAGGTGTTCGACAAGGCTGTATTTTGTCACCGTTGCTTTTTAACGTGTACTCTGAAGCAGTAATGTCCGAGGCCCTTAAGGGGTTGGAAATAGGAATTAAAGTGAACGGCACAGTTGTCAATAATCTACGTTACGCTGACGACACAATACTTATTGCCTTCTCAGGAAGTGACCTGCAAAAGATTTTGGACAGAGTGCATGAAAGTAGTGAAAGGGCTGGTCTCTCTATTAACATCGCGAAAACGAAATACCAAAATTAGGTGGTAGATGCTTGGAGCACGTTCGGCAGTACAAATACCTCGGCGCTTGGGTGAATGATGTATGGGATTCTGATCAAGAAATAAAGTCGCGGATTGAAATCGCTCGAGCTTCATTTCATAAGATGAGAAAAGTGTTGTGCTGTCGACGCATTAATATACAACTCCGAGTAAGAATTCTACAATGCTATATTTGGCCTGTAGTCCTCTATGGCAGCGAAGCATGGACTATTAAAGAATACGTGAGAAGACGGCTCGAAGCCTTCGAGATGTAGTGTTACCGTCGCATGCTTCGTATTAGCTGGACACAAAAAGTCAGCAATGAAAAAGTGCTCCAACGTGTCGCAATGCAGCGGAAATTATTGCAAACCGTCAAAAAGCGCAACGTTGAATATTTGGGTCACGTTTTGCGACATGACCGATATCAGTTGCTGCAACTTATAATGATGGGCAAAGTTAAAGGCAATAGACGCGTTGGAAGACGCAAGAAATCATGGCTAAGGAATATAAGGGAGTGGACCGGAATAACAAATTTCGAGGAATTATTTCGCTTGGCAAAGGATAGAGAGGAGTTTGGGAAGCTGACGGCCAACATCCAGTAATGGAGAGGCACTGAAAGAAGAAGAAGATGCACAAAACACCAGATTTTTCAATAAATTGTCTATGATAACCAAAAAAACTGTATGTTTTAAAGCATGCTCAGAAGCCGGCGGCCCGTTTGCATGATTGGAGTATATATTAGAGCTGAGAGACCTGCGATAGCAATGCCTGTCTCAGCTTAACGCCGGCCGCACGCCTGTATAGACGCCATTTTTTTTTATCTATGGTCTATACGTGAAAACAAATGCGGCGAACGCCTGTCAGATGGTAACCCTAGTCCGAAAGCAATTTACGGGTTTGATTGCACTGCATTAAATAAACATTAATAAATAATATTATGATTAGCTTATCTTATTATTTAACTAAAGAAAATTTGAAGATTTAGAAGTCTTTAGTATTATTTGTGGTCGTAAAATACGAAAGTAAGTATGATAAGACTTGGGAGGGGCAATTACTTGAGAAAACTTTACACAACGTCACATAATGGCTAATGGAGTGATAAGGCTGACAACTTTTAATGGACACTTCGAAATTGTGATGGCGGAATCCAAAAAGGAAAATGTTATATTCTTATATTGTTTTAACCAATCTAGATTTTGAACATAATGGTACAAAGGTGGACAGAGCTCCTTCTTTAATTCAGTTTGAGAACAAGCAGGTAATCAGGGGGTGTCATTCTCAACTGCCTGTCCGGTGGTAGAAGATATGACTTCGGGTACGCGCGCCCGGCTCCCCGAGCTGCTGCTTGCTCATCCTCAATTCATCCGAGTGAGCAGTATCCCATCAACCTTCTCCCGCTCCCCTATCCCAATAATATCCTACCCTTCCCACGCTTAAAAGTGGTTTCGATGGGCAGCAGCATCGGAACCTAGATTAGCCAAATAACTGCGCTCACCAACCCGTTTGCCAAGCGTGGTGAGTATGGCAAAAACCCCTCATGAAGATGGATAACACACCAAGGCCCCCAGTCCCCGGCGGCCCCGCTATTCCTGACTACGGTAGCGGTCATGGTAACGGCGGGGCAGGGGGTGCGAAAAATCTCCGGAAGAGATCCGGCTACCACCCCAAACAGAGACTGGCCCTGGTGACACACAATATCCGCACAATGAGGTTGGACGAGAAGGTCGAGGAAGTGGAAGAGGAAATGAGTAGGTTACGATGGGACATAGTTGGGTTGTCTGAAGTCCGAAGAGAGGGAGAGGGCACGACAACCCTGAAGTCTGGTAACCTACTCTATCACCGGGAGGGTGACTTTAAGAAGTCACAGCATGGTGTCGGGTTTCTCGTCCACAGGTCCCTCATCAACAACGTCATAACCATCGAAAGTGTTTCCAGCAGGGTAATATTCCTGATACTCAGAGTATCTAAAAGATACTCGTTGAAGGTAATACAGGTATATATGCCGACCGGGAAACACTCAGATGAAGAGGTGGAAGTAGTGTATGAGGACATTCGTAGGGCCATACACGCTTCGGAAACCTATTTCACGATTGTTATGGGGGACTTTAACGCAATACTGGGCAAGCGACGCGATGGAGAGTCCAGAGTCGGGCAGTTTGGATATGGGGAACGGAACGACAGGGGTCATAGGTTGGCTGATTTTCTGGAGGAAGAGGGACTCTTTGCGATGAACTCTTTCTTCAAGAAGCCACCTAATAGAAAATGGACCTGGATGGGTCCCAGCAGAAAGGACCAACCCGCTGTCAAAAATGAGATAGACTTCATCATGTCGACGAGGAGAGAGATATTCAACGATGTCTCTGTGATCAATAGGATTAAGATCGGTAGTGATCACCGAATCGTGCGAGGCATCGTGAATATCAATCTCAGACGAGAGAGGACTCGCTTGATGAAGTCTACGCTCCGACCATCAACGACCCATATCCAAAATGTCGACAGTTTCCAACTGGAACTCTCAAATCGCTTCGATTGCCTGAAGGATTGCGTTTCAGTGGACGAGTTAAATAATGGGTTTGTAAAGACTGTCCAGGAGGTGGGATCGAAGTTCTTTAGGTCCCGCCCCAAACACAAGCCTCAAAAGATCTCACCCCAGACCCTGAACTTAATGGCTACGCGACGATCCACGCCACTGCAGACCTCCGATGACGCGAACGTGCATCGGCAGCTCAATAGACAAATCCAAAAGTCCTTGCGGCACGACATTCGCTCCTATAATACCGAGTGTATTAAGGAGACGATAGAGCAAAACAAAGGCTCCAAAGTGTTCGCAAGAGTGGAGTCTATTGGGCAGAGTCGACTGACAAAGCTGAAAATGGAGGACGGCAGCGTGGCGTCGACAAGGGCCGAGGTGCTGGGGGAGATTGAGAGGTTTTATGGACGGCTTTACACCTCAGTAGCCAAACCCATTGTCGGCTCAACCAGAGATCCCAGAGCCAAGTTAACCCGACACTATACCGAAGATATCCCGGACATCAGCCTGTACGAGATTAGGATTGCCCTCAAACAGCTTAAAAACAACAAGGCGCCGGGCGAAGACGGAATCACAGCAGAGCTTCTGAAAGCGGGCGGAACGCCGGTACTGAAAGTCCTTCAGAAGCTCTTTAATTCCGTTTTGCTCGAGGGCGTTACGCCAGAGGCGTGGAACAGGGGTGTGGTGGTTTTGTTCTTCAAAAAGGGTGATAATACTCTACTGAAGAATTACAGACCCATCACGCTCCTGAGCCACGTCTATAAGCTGTTTTCGAGGGTGATCACGAATCGTATCATGAACAGGCTTGATGCCTTCCAGCCTCCCGAACAAGCCGGTTTCCGAAAAGGTTACAGTACCATAGACCACATCCATACGCTGCGGCAGGTTATACAGAAGACTAAAGAGTATAACCGGCCATTATGCTTAGCGTTTGTGGACTATGAGAAAGCCTTTGATTCGGTCGAAACATGGGCCGTACTTCAGTCCCTCCAGCGATGCCGCATCGACCATCGGTATATCGAAGTGTTGAAGTGCTTATACAGAAACGCCACCATGTCAGTTCGAGTACAGGAGCAGAGCACGAAGGCTATACCATTACAGAGAGGCGTGAGACAGGGAGACGTGATATCTCCGAAACTGTTCACGGCTGCTCTGGAGGATGCCTTCAAGCTCCTGGAATGGGAAGGACTTGGCATCAACATCAACGGCGAGTATATCACTCACCTTCGATTTGCTGATGACATCGTCGTTATGGCGGAGTCGCTGGAGGACTTAAGTACCATGCTCAATGACCTTAATGGAGTTTCCCAACAGGTGGGCCTTACAATGAACATGGACAAGACGAAAATAATGTCGAATGTCCATGTTGTGCCTTCACCGGTATTTGTTGGGAACTCCGTCCTTGAAGCTGTGGACCAATATGTCTACTTGGGTCAATTGATCCAGGTTGGCAGTTCCAGCTTCGAGGATGAGGTGTTTCGACGAATCCGACTCGGTTGGGCAGCGTTCGGGAAGCTCCGCCATGTCTTCTCGTCAAAAATACCTCAGTGCCTAAAGACGAAAGTCTATAATCAATGTGTGTTACCAGTGATGACTTACGGGTCCGAAACGTGGTCCCTTACTATGGGCCTCATAAGAAAGCTCAAGGTCGCTCAAAGAGCTATGGAGAGGGCTATGCTCGGTGTTTCTCTGCGAGATCGAATCAGAAATGACGAGATCCGTAGAAGAACAAAGGTCACCGACATAGCTCAGCGGATTAGCTCTTTGAAGTGGCAGTGGGCGGGGCACATAGCGCGCAGAACCGATGGCCGATGGGGCAGAAAGGTTCTCGAATGGCGACCACGTACCGGCAAGCGCAGCGTCGGACACCCACCGACCAGATGGTCGGACGACCTGACTAAGGTCGCAGGAAGACGCTGGATGCAGGCCGCTTCCAACCGGTCGTATTGGAAATCCTTGGGGGAGGCCTATGTCCAGCAGTGGACTTCTTGCGGCTGATATGATGATGATGATGATATGATGAGAACAAGCATGTGCTGGTATCATAGATATCATAGAATTTTTAATTTTCGATCCGGCTCGAAGGACCAAAATTTTAATACTGAATAACTTGTGTTCCTATTGTCTTTTGCCTTCGAATACGTTCATTTGTATGTCACAAAAGCTTTTAATACTTAATACTCCTCAGTGAAAGAAACATTCACTGATAGTACTAAATTAATTTGAATTGTGTCAGACGAGACCGGAAAAGGTATCGCTTTATCGTTACACGCCCACCATCAGGCTAAATGTTGCTTTTAGGTCTTATAGGATTTGTCTACCCCGCAAGGGAAAAGTAAAATAAATGTATGTTAACGTTATTTTTTTTAATAAATATAGAGCGAAGCGACAAATCAGACAGATTGAGCTTTTATATATGATATTGATAAACATCCAAGACCAAGGTCAATCTGAAAAAGATCATTTTCCATCTCGACCTGACCGGGGTTCGAACCTGGGACCTCCAATGTGACAGTTTGGCATGATGACCACTAGGATATAGAGGCCGTCAAAAGAGGTCAGTAATATCAGAGGTCGTCATACAATCGTAATTGATATAGCCTACGTATCATCGTGTCTATTTCAATCTCTGTCTCACAAAAGGGAATCCAGTACCTGTCTTAGTTTAAGGACTCTACATTCAATACCACTAGAGTTCTCGTCTAATTCAATTTGTTTACTGTACGTTTACTACCTTACGTAAAACCATAAAAGATAGACATTAGCGTAAAAGGTTTGCGCACCTTTAAGGGAATTTTTCCCATTGTTACTAGGGATTAGGGAGGATTTGTGCCAGGGGATAAAATAAAGGGTAATTTGTGTTTGCATGTAACAGGAACAGAGTGTCATTAATCTAACGTAAGCCCTTTTGATCGTTATTTAATTAAACCAGTCACAATAAAATTAAAAATATTCTGCACTCCCGAAACGAAAATTCTCTTGTATAGTCAATGTCTGGACCGATTTTGATAAAACCTGTCCTATAAATCATTGCTAAAAAACCCACCTACAAAAATAAAAATAAAACTGCCTCAAAATCAGTCCCGGTTAAGAGCTACGGTGACACAGACATACACAAACCCACCAATGATATTGAAACTATTAATAATTAAACGAATAGTTACACTTAATTATTTGTTACACTTAATCCTTCGATCAAATTTATGTTCGAAGACTTTATCAAAGTCAATAAAAAAAAAACTTTATCAAAAAACTTTAATGACGCGGGCGGAGCCGCGGCAGAAAGCTAGGTTTGTATAAAAAAACTGCGCGACACGACAGCTGTCGTTCCGTTGCCGCCGAAGTTCAAAGTTTACCGAGGAGGACTATTTTCTGGGCCACGGTTTATAAGCTATTCCTACAAAATTGCTGAAAATTATCGAAAATATAGTTCTTAACCGTTTGTTCATTATTCTTTTACAATACTTTAGTGAGATTTTAGACGGATTAAAACTTCTGTTGTGTCTCGTTTATTGTCCGTCAAAGTGTTAATATACTTCGAACACATTACTTGTCGTATTTATTTCAAAACAATAGTGCTGCTTCCTCCATGGTCGTTTCTATCTAAAGCGCATGTGTACAAGAACTAGTCAAAACGTAAGAACTTTAGAAGAAGAAAGTTAGAAAAACATAAAAAACCAACGGGTTGCAGTCCGGGAGTGCGCCTTTAGAAGTGAAAACTCCGCGCGATAGAAAGATATTACTTCCTCTACTACGCCGCGCCGGCGGTCTCAGTTCACGTATCCGTCTTACGAATTTTCGATCAGGTGACGCAAGTTTTTCATTTTTTTACCCATGCCAAAAAGTGCACAACGCCGCTAAAGAAATTTTAACTTCCAAAAACTACTAAATGAACTCGTAAACGGCTTTTTGTCATCAGGACTTATAAATAGACAAAGTGCGATACGAACAGTTTTAATTATTCCAGATATTCATTCAATACATCGTAGGACACAATACTTCAAGTCAACCGCAAACATCAGCATCTGCGGTGGTTTGCGGTCGGTGATAACTGCCGTGCCGTCTATACATATGAATATACAAATACAAAAGTATATAATAGTATAAGTTGGAGACTATAATATATGGATGGGCTCTTCATTGGTGAACATATATATCCAATTTCTTACATCCGGTTAAAACGAATAAAACAGAAAATTAAAAATTTGTACTTGATTGTGTTTAAATTGTTTACTAACACGATCAGCAGAATACTGCTGATCGTGTTAATAAAAAGTTGTCCTAACTTGGACACAGCTGAACAATGGTTCAGCTGAACAATGGTTCAGCTGTGTCCAAGTTAGGACAGATGCTTCATAGAACCGTGACAGAAATTGGTCTAATCTACTTAAAACAATACTGCCGATTGTAGCTATGAAGAATTTTAACACAATCACTCCTACATATTTTTTAAACAAATGGGAATGTCGATTTATTTTTTAATTTGCCTTATTGGTCCCGTAGTTAATAGTTCTTTATCGTTTGATAGTTACTTTAGCACATCGTTGGACTGCGTATATACCTATATGTTTGTTTGAACAGGTGACTAACATTCACGATACGATGGTTTTAATCATTCAGTTTTATACGATAAAATCCATTTACTTACTGCTTTATTCTTAACGAAGTCTTTATTTGCATAACTTAATGAAATTTCGGGAAATCTGTAATTTTTTCATGCATGTAAAACAACAATGTTTAATAAAACAAGTCATGAAGGTATATGAATGCACCTCGTTAATCGATGCACCTCTTCAGTTTTTTTTAACTTATTTGCTATTTATTTTCTATAGTGCGTCACCATATCAATGTCATCATCATAGTGTTTTGCAGATCAATCACTTGAGCCTGACGTTATCTTATTTTTTTGTTTATGAGCAGAACTTTGTTCTTGCTTCTGAAGGTACCCTTTTTCCAACTTTTCGTTCGTCGAGTTTACAAAGCTAATCTACTTCGCTGTTTTCGACGCGAGTCATCGGCCGTCGTTCAAGAGATAAATGATGTGACTTGAACACGAGTTCCCTTGTTTTGTGTAAAAATAAATTGCTAAATTTTTGTTTCAACGTACTTGACATGTCAAACAATAATTTATCATATAAGTAGGTTTGATGAGTAGAAAATATAATGTAAGTACGTGTACGATGTAGGTACCCACGTGTAAAAGACGAAACAGGAAATATCTTTGTAAACGACGGTAGAATAGATTTAAAAAAAATTGCGTCTCTCTTCACGGTAGCTAGGGAAAAAACCATAGAGTAAGGAAAATATATTTTTAATAATTGAAACAAAGCTGCATTTCATCGAAAAACCGATGAAGGGAATGGACAAAAGTCTGAGGAATCATGTTAGTAGGCGATGAGGCTAGCAACCCATCACTATTCTGATTCCGTTTTCCATCTACACGCCCACCAATATGCTAAACGTGACTAATTAGGTCTTATATGTAGAATTCTAGACCTGGGCTCATCTACCCCGCAAGGGAAAAAGACGTAATAAAAACTCATACAGTGTGTAAAATAAAGTGCAGTATTTTTTTAACAAATTACTTTTATTTCTAAAAATAATATATTTGGTCAACATATTTGGGTTTAATAAAAGATCTGCAGACCGAAATGACGTTAATTTGATGTATTTCACAGCACAATGACATTAGATTAATTGCCAGGCAATTTATAAGCGTTCCGATGTAGTTGCTTGGCCTTGTCTTGACCATTTTCTTAATTGGAATTGCTTTTGGGCGACATTTTGTCCCAAACACTTTCTATTTCAACGTTTCAATATCTCTAGCTCTACGGTTTCCGGTACTTCTAATATCACGAGATCGACCCTGGCCAACATTCCCACACACTTTTATTTTATTTTATTTAGGACAACAAACAAATGTACAATGGATATTTACAGAATACTGTAAGTTAATTAACTTAACAAGTAGATCGCTGTACAATCAGCTACGTTATCCACATAGTACTTATAAATATTTATAGTTGTGATACGAAGCAAGATAGAGCCACAAATCTAAGGCTTATACAATTTATACTAGATTTTGAATAGTTTCTTTTTATAAGAAGATAGAGACAATCAAAACAGATCTAGACTTGTAAAGTATTCATTGTAAGATTCCATTAATCGATTTAAAGTGCAGTTCACCAGCATTAGTACTAGAAAACATTGGTACAAACTGACAGTTAGAGCATTGCACGAGCGGCCACGTCGAGTGGGCACTCGGTAGTATAATTTATTGTGTACGACATTGCAGTCGAATATTTTTTTTTTTTTATACTACTTAGTAGGCAAACAGGCATACGGCCCACCTGATGGAAAGTGGTTACCGTAGCCTTTGGACGCCTGCAACACCAGGGGTGCCACTCGCGCGTTGCCGACCCTGAAGAAATCTTTTCACGCCCTTCCTAAATTATTGCAAATCTTGACAATATCATTTGATCCAAAACCAACCTTCTTTTCTTTAACGAATCGAGACAAATTTACTCAGTAATGTATTTCAAATAAACTATAATGTATTTTAACAATGTATTTAAAATAAATTACTCAGTAATCATAAAATAATTTACTTCGATAACACTTAAAATACATGACACGTAAAAATTTATGCTGTACACTTTCAATGCGATCGTATTTATTATAAAATGGATTCCATATAACTGATGCGTACTCAAGTTGGGATCAAATGAGAGATCTGAAAAGAATTAAATATGAAGAACGCAGCTTATAAGAAATACAGGCTTTTGTGACAAAACCGTATAGCTGATATGCTTTATTAATAACGTAGTCTATATGTGCGTCAAATTGTAATTTTGAGTCCATTAACATATTTTTAAGATTAAAGGATCTTAAAAAGATAAGTTACTTGGTTTAAAGGGACATTGCATAAGCTATATTGACAGTTAATAACATTTGTTTTCTAAGTGAAAGTTATGCTTTTGCAGACCACGGACAAGATGGCGGGATGACTAAGACTGGTTTTGGAGTGGCTGGCAGCAGGCTGCACTCGATAGGGATGAATGGAAGAAGGTAGGGGAGGCCATTGCCCAGCAGTGGGACACAAATTAGGCTATTAAAAAAAAGCTTTTGCATTTTGGAATATTTAAATGCAGTTTGTTTCTAATAAAATAGTCAGATAGTCCATTAAGATCCGCCTGAAGCTTTAAACAGTCGTCATAATTATCAATATTTAAATACAATTTTAGCTTGTCTGCTTTATACCGCGGGATTTTGAACATACATACATATAATAGTACTAGCTGCCCCGGCAAACTTCGTTTCGCCATAAGTTATAAAACTATCCTATCTCTCAAGTTGGATCGAACTGCACATGGTGTGCGAATTTTATTAATCGGTTAAGTGGTTTAGGAGTCCATTGAGGACAAACATTGTGACACGAGATTTATATATATTAGGATTACGTCTTTTTCCCTTGCGGAGTCTATAAGACCTGGATGCCACGTTTAGCATGTTGGTGGGCATTAGGTGAAAAACGGAATCAAAATAGTGATCGGTTGCTAGCCGCATCGCTTATAAACATAATTCTTTAGATCTTACCCATTCTCTCGATCGACTTCTATGATCTGCGCGGGAAGAGAAGCAGCTGATTTAAATTTACATACTGATATACTTTCAATTTGCCAAACCACCAACTTTAAGCTACGAAGTCTTAATTCTGTGTCCGTGTCCATTATCAGGTTTCCTATCGCAACAGGTGTCTCGAGTTACTCGTGAAACGGGATAAAGGGAAATAAATAGTGTAAATGTCCTCGTCTCCGGCTTTTACAGTATTTTACAGAATAAATCCAGACATTAAACTGCTAAAACGTCCTTACCACTTCACAAGGACGCCCTTTATGTACTCGTTAAAATAAAAGGGCACTTTTATATTTTTGTTATCCCTTTTTTCCTCTTTTTTTATGATATAGGACGGCAAACAAGCAAGCGAATCACCTGATGGTAAGTGATCACCGTTGCTCATGGACAACTGCAACACCAGACTGACAGGAGCGTTGCCGACCATTCAAGGAGTTGGTAGGAAAGAAATGGGAAAGGGGACGGTTTGGAAGGATGGGCCTCCGACTTTGTCAATAACCGAATGAAGCATAGAAATGAAATGTAATAAATTTATTTGCAGGCAAACACGGTAAAAATACATGTTAGGACAAAGAGTATGTCTAGTTTAAATTGAACAAGCGTGTTGCGCCGACAATTGGCATGCAAATGTTCAAAATTCATGCTTTATTTAATAATATGTAGAGCTTGTTAGTCAATAATAAGAAACAATAAACAAATGTATGTCCGCACGGTTAAATCAAATTAAAACTGAATTAGAGAAAAAATAGTCAATGAAAATAGAATTTAAGCTTAAATAATAATTAAAAAATATATATTTGAGCGCGCTACATGTCAAAACTTAAAACTAAAAAATTCACTCATGGTGTAGAAACAATTGGTGACCAACAATTTCATAGAGATAATATAATTCCGATGAACAATTTTTAAACATGTTTTTCATAGATTTAAAAAAAAATTGCGTCCTTATGTTGTTTTTTAAACTTTGAAAACGGTAGTGACGTTTCTGGCAGTTGGTATCTTTATCGCCATGTTATAGCTATTGAAGCGGTATGCTTAACCGCTTCTATGCTTAGTTCGGTTATTATTTTACTCAAACGTCCACTTTTCAGTGCCACACTCTTACAGTGTAGCACTTTGCACGGACGAATAATTACTAAGCGTTTTAACGATTTTCTTCCTCTGTGAGGCATCAGAGTCAGGTAGGGTATAAGGCAGGTAAACAGTATGCTTGAAATTCATGCTTATTTATTTGTTTGGCACATACATGTGAAATTTAATTCATTAGCATACGTTTAAGGAGTGACTCAGGCCACGAATCTGAACAACTTTCATTACGGGACCAACTTCGACATCGTGAAAAAATTATCTGCTTTTTCATACAAAAGTGGAATATCTACTTGGCCAAAATCTATGGAACAGCTGATGCTTAATAGTGAAAGTTGTTCAGATTCGTGGTCTGAGTCACTCCTTAAAAGTTTGCTAATGAATTCACGACGACTGACTGATACGTCGACTGTGTCGCCACAGGGACAACGATGCGGGACATTTGATTTGGCACCTAAACGTAAGCATGTCGCCAAGCGAAAAATGCTATCGCCCAAAAATGTTCCTAAGCTGAACGACGGCAACGCTTGCAGCCATAAACCAGACTTCCATTCCGCCACGGCTAGTAGACGAGCGCGTTCTACAGAGTTAAGCGCCTATAAGACTACGCGTTATTCAGCACACGGTATTCAGACTGTCTTCGCGTCTAATTAGACCGCTCGCTATTACACTAGTCTGAAAAACGCGGGCTTGCTCATTCACACGCTAGACGTTGATGTTGGCGGTTGTAATGGGACCTGCACTTTCCAAGCCTCAAAAAAAATTCCGTAGCAAAAGGACATATATCTTTTGTAATTCTTTATTCAAATAAACTTGATGATTTTTTTTTGTCATAAACATGGCATCTCATGGTACCACTCCAGCATGCAGTCATGCTTAATAATAATTTTCTACCAACTTAAAAAAAAAGGAGAGGTTAATCATGGTTGTATTTATTTTAATGTTTGTTACCTCAGAACTCCGTCATTAATGAACCGATTTTTAAAACTGTTATTGGTTCTTTTTTTTTAAAGAGTACCTATGCTTTCAATTTGGTCCCATTAAATTTTATCATAATCGTTTCATATGAAAGATTAATTTTCTTTAATGCGCGCCAGGTAAAGCAAACAAGACAAGATACACTTAATGTAAATAAAATATACGTGGCGCACGCGCACGTCTGCTCCCTTGGGATGCCAGCGCAGACTGAATGGTCTAACGCTTATTACACTACTCGATATTCAGACTCTAAGCCAGTTAGCCTCGCCGAGCCCGATCTTGCTGACTGAATTCAGAGTAAGACAGTCTAACTCTTATTAACGCCAGTTAGACTTAGACTGACTGAATACCGTGTGGTGTAATAGACGCTTTACTCTGTACTGTAAGTTACTCTGTCTGCAGAGCGGCCCGTCCCATAAATAATTTAATAAGTATTATTTAACTCATCAATCGTGAGGAATGCAGACACAATTGATTATCTATTGTTATGTTGCCCGATTGGGGCGTTCGGTAGTTGACCGGTTAAAATTTTAATTGACATGAAAAAGTGCCTGAAATGGCCTATTTTCGGAATAAATCTTTGAATAGTAACAACAATAAAGTTAATCCCTTGATATTCCTTGATGATATTAATAATTTAATAACTATGATAATTGACTAGCTTTCTAATATTAATCTTACAACGAACATTCACGAAACGTATTTATATAAATTTTAATCACCCAACCGCGACATCAAATATTTCTTGTAACGGACAAACACTAAAGGCCCAAGTACTGTTTCTGAATGGGTCCATTCGCACCGCAGTTTTTCGAGCGATGCGAATGGCCCAAGGTATCTCCATAGCTTTGGGCACATGCTTCTACAACTCGTGGTCCGAATATGGTTCGATTCGGACCACGGGTTGTAGAAGCATGTGCCCGTGCTCCAGGGTTGTTAAATTATTATGTGACCGGTAAATATACTTTTTAATAAAGGGTTAAACTTCACTATCCCAATTCACCTTCTAAAAAGAGAACAGTTTTGTTAAACTGCGGTCCGAATCGACCCACTACAATAAGTTTTGGGAGAATCGCATCGCGGCTCGAATCGCTAGCGGTGCAAACCGACTAAGGACACACTCATAAAGAATAAATTCCTTTTGTTACACCCCAATGCAAATAAATACCATGCAATATTTTAAACGTTTGTTAGGAGTATTTGCGGAAAGCGGAAAACTTATTGAGAGTCAATAAATCTAGTTCGAGGAAACTCGCCGGACAGAGGCAGAGCAAGATAAATAAAGTACCATAGCTTTTGCTCTATTTGCGCTCTAGAGACGGCGACAGATGGACTATATTTAAGGGTTCCGTAGTGAACAAGGAACCCTAAAATTAGAAATTAGAATATATTTCAAAAACGTTTAAAATTTAGACATAGTACTTATATTCAGAATCAGACAGAGGCTTATATTCACCCAAATGAATAGCATTTATTTGTAGTAACATTATTGTGAGATATTTATATTTAACGCGCATGCATTATAATTAACGCGGACGAAGTCTCCTTTAGGATATAATTTTGTCTTTTTATTTCCATCACCGCATGTTCGTAAACTTTTGAATACCTACTATATAACTTCAATCTGAACATCGGTGAAATTATATGTCCCACGTATGTTCAATTGTTCATGTCATGAAAAATAAATAAATATTTATATACTTACAAAAATCACACAGATTGAGCTAACCCTAATGTAATTTACGAACTTGTAAATAATCGTATAAATTACACGATGGGGATCGAACCCAGATCCTTGCGATACAAAAGCATTTGTGGTGTCACTGCGCCACAGAGGTCGTCGATGACATCACGTGCAGACGAACAACAATATTGAACATCAAGGAATATTGAGCGCGACGACATTTGCATGAAGTGTAGATGTATGTTGGAATTTATTCATGAGTCCAATCGTGAATGAGCAGAGAGAATGTGTAAACAGTGAATCATGCAGTGCGTCGACCGAATCTTACAAGATAAAGATTAAATGATGCTACAGTGGTCGAGTTTCGGTTTGGTGAGATTGTAAGATTAGGTTAGATAGTAAGTGGTAACTAATGAGGGTGTTCGTTCCCCCAGGTGGCAGCACTGTGACTAAAATATTTTTGACAGCAGCTGTCAAAAATACCTCTTGTCACAATGTCGCAAATGGGAGGAAAATCAATTCCTAAAAACTGAGATAAAGGAACTGTATCAATAGTATGAGGGCTTGATACAGTTCCTTATGTCATTAGCGCTTCAGACTTCAGAGCTGTAGATGTAGTTGTCAGGCGTATATATTTCTTTAGTTTGAAAGTTTTTTTTTTATGACTGACAACTCGTATGCGGATGCACATAGAGAGATGTGTATGTCGTGTAATAAAAATACTGTTTAATGATAAATCCGATCTTATCATTCGTTCTTTGCATTGGTTGTTTTGGATACTGTGAGTTCTATTGATCCCAAAACTCCTGGAATAATAAAAAAAAAAACAAACTTTTTTGACGCAAACGCAGTACGTCCAGCCCGGGCTTTGCGTGGCTATAGGTACCTATTAGGATTTTTGTGATATCTTTTTACGCCTTGGGTTACATTATCGAAGTTTTCATACGGATCCCTAACTTTTTTCTAAATGATCTATAGCCTATGTAGCCAACGATAATGTAGGATTCTAATGGTAAAAGATTTTTTTATATCGGTCCAGTAGTTTCGTAGTTTATTCAATGCAAACAAACAAACATATCTTTCATTCGGGACCCTCCGCCGCCCGTCCCGCACTCGCTTTGAAAATGGGCTTATGACGAGTCCGAAACTATAGTCGGCAATTCCGACGAAAAGGCACGTGAGTGACCCGTTTTTAGTCACAAACAAATCTTTCTTCTTTTAAATATTAGTGTAGATTGTCAATGGTAGCGCGACTAATGGCGTCACAGTTGTGTCCTAGTGATTTAAACCGAAGATATGATGGTAATAGTATTAAATTGGGATCCCCGAGCTCCGAGACATCTCGGCTTAGAATGCGAACTAACACGCTAAAATGAAACCGTGGGTCGAAGAAAGAAAAATAGAACGTGAACTTAAATATTTTTAGTTTCAAGCACACAATAATATATTCTTACTTTGGCAATATTTTTAGCAGTATACGAGTATCTTATTAGTCAATCAGCTTGTACAGTAGTGCAAAACACACTTCCGCCTAACGCAAGAATGATTCAGTGAAACGATTACATTACTGGATCAATGTGAACTTATTAGATAAAACAGAAGACGACTGGGAATATAAACCGTACTTACTCTAGGAAATTTAGAGAAATCAATGAATTTTACGTTTGTATATTTTTGTTTCAATCGGGTACGTACGCTGCTGCAATTAATTGCTTTACTCATTGGCTGTGAGATAAATCTAAGGTATTTTCAGTATCTCCTCAGCCTAAAAAATAATAATTCTGGTATGATGAAGAACTTTAATTTCAGAATATTTTTTTTGTAACAGACATCATGTACAATCTGGAATACTATCTATATGTACACTTACACTGATTATTAGTACTTACGTAACACTAGTAGGTATCTCTTACGCTTCAAAAGTTGCAGCCTAGGTAGAGATAAAGTTTTTTTGTACGTATTAAGTTATAAAGGAGTATTTTTTTTTCTCTCTAATATACAGAAGATAATATACAAAAGATGGACTGAATGGGTCGTTTCGCACCACAGGCGATTGGAACCGCGGTGCAAATTGCCCAAGAACTCTTTTTGAATGGGTTTATTTACACCATTGTCAAAGAATATATACACTACGAACATTGTGGCGATGGTCAAAATTTTTTTTGAATGAGTCAATTCGTACAACGTTGAGTAACAAAGCAGTTTTTTTGAACGCATGAATATGCCATGTCTTAATTTTATATACATAAAAGGCAAACCTGACTTATATCAACGCACAGCTGAAACTACTGTACCTAGAAACCTGAAATTGGGTACAGGAGTTCCTTTCAAGATGTAAGAGTCCTAAGAAAGAATTTTCCGAAATTCTACCCCTCTAAACGGCGGGCAATGGTTGTATGGGACACCGTGATTCCTTGGTTAAATATTCGACTTCTACGCGGTTGAAGTCGCAGGAAAAAGCTAGTTATTACATATTATTTACTAGCTTTCCCCCGCGGCTCCGCCCGCGTCAATGTCGATCCCTCGGGAATAGTACTTTTTCCCGAGATAAAAGGTAGCCTATGTCCTTCTCCGTACTCCAGAGAACTTGTATGCAACTTGTAATTTAATGATGATCGGTTCAGTAGTGACGGCGTGAAAGCGTAATAAACAAACAAATAAATAAATAAACAAACAAACAAACTCACTTTCGCATTTATAATATTAGTAAGGATAAGGATTTACATGCGTAAGCGCTAATAGTGCTTACGCCCATTGAGTCATGGAACCCTCAATTACGTACGACGTATTATAAAATAAATAAATATATAAGAGACATATCAACCACACAGTAAGCTGTGAACTTGTGTCGTACGATACTAACTCAACGATACTATATTTTATAATACACTAGCTGTTGCCCGCGGCTCCGCCTGCGTTAGTATCGATCCCTCGGGAACAGTAGAATTTCCCGGAATCAAACATACCCTATGTCCTTCCTCGGGCCTCACACCTCTATACCAAATTTCATCCAAATCAGTTCAATGGTTGAAGCGTAAAAAAACGACAGACAGAGTTACTTTCGCATTTATAATATTAGTATTAGTATGGAAATTATTTATACTTCTAAGTCCAGAAATGAGAAAATTTCCATAAAACCTTTACCCTCCCATTTTACCCCTTTAGGAGTGAATTTTGTCCATTTCACCCACATATATGTTTTTTAATTGTAATCGAGAACCTACATACATATTTTTTTTTCATACTTCATAGTCCAGAAATGAGAAAATTTCCAAACAAACTCCCTTCTGGGGGATTTTTTTCCAGTTGACCTACACAGATCTTTTTCAATTGTAATCGTAAATTTATTTACCTAATTCATACTTCTAAGTCTAGAAATAAGTAAATTCCTATACATTACCCCTTCAGGGGAAAATATCGTCAATTTTACCTACACAGATATTTTTAATTGTAACCTAGAACTTATATACTTATTTTCATACGTCTAAGTCCAAAAATGAGAAAATTTCCATACAAAGTTTATACCACCCACCCAACCCACATTTTACGCCTTAAGGGGGGAATTTTGCAAATTTCATCTAACTACACACATCTTTTTAAATTTTAATCAAGAACTTATATACCTACTTTCATACTTCTAAGTCCAGAAATGAGAAAATTCCATATAAATCTTACCCCTTTAGAAGTTAATTTCTTAATATCTTTTCTTAGCGCTCACTCACATCATTAAAAGAACCCCTGTACTAAATTTCAAGTTTCTAGGCGCAGCAGTTTCGGTTGGTCTACGCCGCCGCCGTTAGTGTCCATCCCTCAGGAACAGTTTGGACCCTTTAAGGGATGACTCAGGTCATCAATACGAACAACTTTTTCTATGGGACCAATGCTGGTAACTCAAAAAAAATTTCGTCATTTCCATAAAAAAGAGTCCCGCCGCCCGGCCAGTTTGTATGGGAATGTCGAATTTTATTTTGAGTTCCCAGCATTGTTCCCATAGGAAAAGTTGTTCATTTTGATGGTCTGAGTCACCCCTTTAAGGGTCCAAAACGATAAAAAATTCACCGTGTATATTTGCAGGCAAACTAATGCCTTGAGTTCATTCAAATGACGATAACTTTTTTTTTAATGAACCGATTTTGATGAAACAAACTTTAGATGTTTTGCTGAGTTAAAACAAAGCAATTGGTGAAGTTTGAAGTAAATCGGTTCAGTATTTTCGGAGATAATCGTGATCATACATACAGACAGACAGACAGACAGACAGACAAGAAATTCGAAAAAAATTTGTTTGCTTTCTATTATTCTTTTTAAGTGTCCCTCTATCCATTTCAGTCAAAAATTCCAAATGTACAGACAAAATATTTTTACTGTTTTCTTTTTAAGTGTCCCGCTCTATCCATTTCAGTCAAAAATTCCAAATGTCCAACTACAACAAAATGAACAGTAAGAATTTATGATACCTAAAGAAATTAAAGTAGGCGGCAGACTATTTCCACTCCCATTCATACATTCTTATCAAAATACATCGGAAATGTTAATGGAAAGAAAGATGGATAACTCTAAGTGACCTTGAGCACGTTAGATGTAAAGTGTTGCAGTGGGCGGTATAATTCCACACATCCCTTTTAGCGCGTATAAAACGTGTGTATGAATCCTTTAATCACTCGATTGATACGTCAATAGACGTCGAACGATGCTAAAAAGAAATAGTAACTAATATTAAAAGGGCGAATTATCACAAGTGGTCGTTCTAACACGCTAGTAGTGTTTCGATTTTAAATGTAAAAAAAAAAAAAAAATATATATACGGACAAATCACACAGATTGAGCTAGCCCCAATGTAAGTTCGAGACTTGTGTTATGGGATACTAACTCAACGATACTATATTTTGTAACAAATACATATATAGATACACATCCAAGACCCAGGGCAATCTGAAAAACATCATTTTCCATCTTGACCTGGCCGGGGATCGAACCCGGTCACTCCGTGTCGCAGGCTGGCGTGGCAAGGCAGGCAAGAAAGAAAAGTATGACATTCAAAAAGAGTCCCGCAGTTCTTACTATTAGAATGGCGGGTGTTCTGTACAGTCGGGGCAGATAAAACTGACCACTCTAACACCAGCTTTAAAATAAACATATATTTAAATACTATTTAGATAAATAAGTTTTCAAATAAGTACTCTGCGATATTTCATGAAGAAAATGAAAGTCCCTTGAATATTTATTTTATTTTAATTATTTATTTTTGAACATAATACCTATACAATTAATTATTCTATTAATATTTCAAGCGTCAACATGTTGCCTTTATATCCAGGTAAAAACGGGAAAAAATCACGTTTGTTGGTATTAATCGGGGGCAGATTAAAACTGACCCCTTTAGCAAGAGTTTTTAATGTCGGGGGTCACCTTCATTTAGCCCCGACTGTACATAGTATTTTTTGCCGCTGTGGTAGCAGGTAGAACCTCACTTGTAATAAGCCATGTACCGAAACCGATTTAAAAACAGACAGACAGACAGACAGGTAAACGGACAGCGGAGCGATATTAATAGGGTCCCGTTTTTACCCTTTGGGTACGGAACCCTAAAAATGGAGAGTCAATTTGGTTGCAAGATTTTATTAATGTTTGTTACCTATAACAAACATTAAATCTTTTTTTCATCTTGAGCTGATCGGGGATTGAACATTAGGGTGGATCATTTTTCAAAATTTTTGAAATCTTTAACAGATGGGTGTGGATTTGGTGCCAATAAGGATAGTGATAACGTAAAAAATATTTAAAAAAATATGAAATAAGAGGAAATGCCTCCAAATGCACCCAAAAATAATATAAATATAAAATTTTGTTGTTTCTTATTTTTATTTTTTTAATAATTAAAACATCTTTTACAAATCACAGTTATTTTAAAATTAAAGAAAAGGGTATGTTCTATACTAATAACATAAAATAACTTAAATTAAACATTAACTGTAGCTCCTGGAAAATTATTGAAAACATAAAAATATGCCAAAATTACAGGACTTTTACGTCTTTTTTACTCTCAAGTTGAGACATGATTTCTGTACTTCTATGCGTTTTTTTTAAATCAGTCTCTTCTTATTGGTTCACACTGAAACAGATGCTTCAGTAACAATTTTCATATTTCTTTCGACAGCTTGAAAGTGGCATGGTATTTTATTTATCTTCACTAACACTTATGTAAAATATTCACAGTTTTAGAGAGAATTGACATCGTATTTTAATATATTTTTAAAGCCAATACTTTGATGTAGTCGCGATCATCAGCCAGCATTGCCAAGATGATGTTTTTAAGATTTGACTAAATATTGTACCACTTTCTCCTGTAAAACTTCTTGATCCTGTTGTAGTCCCGTGCAAATGTTCGAACAAGTGGCGAGGTAAGAGATCGTTGTCGTGCAATTGGCATACCCACCACTGAACAGGAGGATCTAACAGCACTTTCAATCTTTGAATTTTACCAGTCTTCCAACCAGGATTGACTGCAGTCTCATCACAACAATTTGTACCAAGTATTTTTCAGTGAAATAGTTTTCGCGTTGCCGATTGTCGGTGTAAAGTGTCCTATATATTGATGGCCTTGCTCTTTTATCAAGCTTACATGCCCTTAAAATTTAGTTAGACGTCGATTGCCTGTAAACGTTAACGTATTATCCTCATGTACATCGCAAACCAAACAAAAAATTCATTATTAGTTAAGTTTCATTATTAATGGGCATTACTTCAACCTTTCTTTATCCCTGAGTCGGTGAATCCTATTGCCGTCGATGATGTGGGATGTGTCTATTTCGATTCTCATTCCCATTGCTTGAAGAGTAGCAGAAACAACTGCTGCCCCTGCCTGATCAGATACTTCATATTTATCTAGAGTTGGCGCAACATTAATTAACTCTCGTTCAATGTCCTTAAAAGAAATGTGTGTGTTTTTTTTCATAAATTGGACCATTTTTCGCTGCTATGTTTTAAAACATTGCAGTGTTTTTAATATTGGCAAATATTTTTTTAACGCAGTCTTTCTACCCTGTAGCCACAACAAATATGTACGATATATCATCTTTGTACGCAGGCAAAAGATTATCTGGTAAATAGCGTGCAATACCTACTACATGACAAGTAAATGAACTTTTTAATTTCATAATTAAATTAAAAGATGCATATCACAAATTACGAATTTATTTATTAAAAACTTCATGCCCCTGAGTGTTCACTACGGACTTAAGTCAATAATCGCGTTTTGTAGCGTCAACGCAATGTTTTAGAAACTCTATCCACCTCAATTTTTATCGTTATATTACCAGTTTTTTTTTACATTTTGCTCAAAAAAGAAACAGTTAAACTGAACTGTTTAAATAATTATTATTTATCACTAATTTGAATATAAAAAATAAATTACGATGTAACTCTATACAATTTTTTTTTTAAAGTATAAATTGCTTTGTGGAGGCACTAATAGACGTCAGATATTTTTTCATTATTTTTCCTGGAAACCTCTTTATATATGGCATTAAAATTGCACCCATCGTTAACAAAAATTAAGATTTTTATTTCCCCCATACATTAAGCGATCCACCCTATTGAACATACTAGTAAGTAATAACGACTGGAAGGCCTTCTTTATCAGTAATTCAGTACGTCAAAATCAATATTCTAGATCCCCATCGAGTTATAGGACCAACTATATCGGGTTAACAATGCGTTATGAAAGTGCTCCACCGGAAGACAGACGACAGATGCATTTATATAGCCTGTTAATATTTTATGTGAACGTTATGTCGAACAACAAGCAATTTATGTACAGTCGACGGCAGATTAAACTGACCCCTTTTAACTATAGATTTTAAATTGCAATGTAGAGAATGGGCGAAAATCTAAACAATCATGACAATCGGCGATGCGGCCAGCAACACATCACTATTTTGATTCCGTTTTCTACCTTTACGCCTACCAATACGCTAAACGTGGCCTTATGTCCTTAGGCTCTGTCTACCCAGTAAGGAATAAAAATGTGACGTATGTATGTAAGTCATTTATTTGCCCCAGACTGTACCAGATTTGCCCTAAACTTTAAGATATTTTACTTGTTCTAATAGTGTTGGCTAAATACACAAAAATCTCTCCTTAACTCTTGCGGTAGTCTTCTGTAGGGGTAAGTATATATAGAAATCACGTCTTAGTACGGGTTGGACAGAGCCTGGGATCCTGTGTAGACTGTGTTAGTGGTATAGGTGGTAAAAAGAATTAAAATAGAGAAGGATTGCTATATATCACCATGATTTACTTTTGTCAAGATTCAGCTGTCTGCATAGAAAAAACAGCGGGAAACAACTGCACTAAAGGCTACTGTTTGTTTGTTTTTCGTGTGTCTAAGTGGCCAACACTGGTGTCAGATTTTTCAAGCTACCTAAAGGCATCTGACATAGCTTAACGACTGCCATCAATGCTGACAGCCGGGACGGCTTAAGGTGCGTTCCGAAGCACACTCCATGCCATTGGTGACTGCGCCCGGGGTTGCTTTACATGCGTAAGCTAAAGTTCACGACCACTGGGCCGTCAGGCCACTAAATTGGTAGGATGTTAGCTTAAGCAAACCACCACTTTAGCAAAAACTAAGAATATTATGTAACATCTGAGAGTAAGAAGTAATACCCGACTGAGACTGACCCACCCAGAAGGGTGGTAGGGTAATGTTTTTCGAGCGTATGTATGTAAGTATGTCTGTTCCATTATCCACTCCTGTAGCCGAACGGCTTGACTGATTTCGATCAATGTAAGGTGTCATATGATTTGTATTCTTCCCTGGAGTGAGGCTATGTGACGTCAGTAAAATATCGATATGGCGAACGTAAACTGGCAAAAAACTTGCAAAGAGTTGTTACTTCCTGTAGCCCCAATGGCTTGACCAATTTTTAAAGAATGAAGCCTCTTTATATTTGAGTTCTTCCCAAGAGCCTTATGAGCAATGTGACGTCAGCTAAAACATCAATTTTGCGGACGTAAATGAAAAATTTATAAACAAACAATTGATAAACTTAGTTCCTAATTCCCGAGACGGCGTTGGGTCAATGGTCAGTCGGGTTTTTAGATTTATAAAATTAATTTTGATAGTTTGATTAAATCCATACTTTTCATATTCAATATGATCAATGCAAAAGCAACTCTTAGTTTTGGCTGTTAGCTGTAACCTTTTGAAGCATCAAATTAACCGAATCGACTGATATTTGTTACGAAAGTAACTTTAGGCCACAGGAAGGACATTTCATCCCGGAATAAGGTACCGATTTCCATCCATTGCTCAACGTGGCCTTTGGGTATTACGGCCTCAAGCTGTAAAGGTAGTGTTGCTGAGTTCCATTCACGCGAGCGGAGTCACGGGCGAAAGCTGGTACTGCATTAAAGAAACTGATCTACAAATGCCTTCAGTATGACACCGTGTCAATTATGATATCTTTGTGGTTCCCTGTATGGTCGTTTGCGCGTCTCACTGACAATAGCCAGGAAGCAGTTCATCTCGATATCTCGCAGGATGCGGCCGCTTGCGACCATTGTCGACACATCGCCGTGTCTTCCTTATGGAATCTATGATAACAAGCTTACACACCTCGATGCTCGAATAAAATACTGGCTGATTTAAGCATTTTGGAGTAAAATCTACTTTAGCGGCGTTGTGCAGTTTTTGGAATGGGTAAAAAATGTTAAACTCCAGTCAGGACACGTGACCTGATCGAAAATTCGTAAGACGGACACGTGACCTGAGACCGCCGCAAAGCCGAGTTTTCACTTCTGCCGGCACACAAAAAGTATTTTCTTGGCGCACAACTTTTTACTGGCATCTACGATGGATACTAAGTCACTGACCTCGAAAATCAAAACAGCATTTTTGTATGAAAAAGCTAAAAGAAAAATTAGCGTGTCGATTTTTAAGTTTTACAACTTTAATTTTTTTTTTTTTTTAATATATACGGACAAATCACACAGATTGAGCTAGCCCCAAAGTAAGTTCGAGACTTGTGTTATGGGATACTAACTCAACGATACTATATTTTATAACAAATACATATATAGATACACATCCAAGACCCAGGCCAATCTGAAAAATATCATTTTCCATCTTGACCTGGCCGGGGATCGAACCCGGTCACTCCGTGTCGCAGGCAGGCGTGTAGACCGCTGCGCCACGGAGCTAGTCATATACCACGACCCAGTAGCGGCGTTAGGGTAGGGCGCGCTTGTGCGACCGCCCAGGGCGCTTGATACGGAAGGGGCGCCCCCACCAAGCAAGGAAGGCAAGTTAAGCCTTTAGGCCGATGCGGCAGAAAGGACTCCGGCTGTCATCATTGAAGGCAGTCGTTAAGCTATGTCAGATGACTTTAGGCAGCTTGAAAAATCTGACACCAGTGTTGGCCACTTACAAAAGAAAACAAGCAACTTGAAAAACAAGCAACCAAGCAAGGGCAGAGGACGCAGGGTAGTGTGATTCAATCGCATTATATCCACCTCTCCCCTATAAGAGGGGGCGCTCGTAGAAATCTCGCCCAGGGCGCCAGTAATGCTGACGCCGGCACTGCCACGACCTACTAGAAACAATGACTTACTTCATCCTGCGAAATTGAATAGGAACAAAGTAGCTTTTTGTGTAGGTGATCTATAAATTTTGCGTGATATAAGAGATCGATTTGAGGAGTAGGATTGTAGAGATTGTGTTGTGTTAGCAGCACAACCTCTGCGTATGGAGAATTGCCTGTCGCACGATATTAAATAGTGGCGGCGGCATTGCTGCAAAATGGTATATTTTAAAGAAACCGGCTATATTGCAAAGGGATACGAGGTGTGTTTACAGGTATCTTAAGAGTCGGCAACGCATCAGCAACTTCTCTGGGGTTGTAGATGTCCATGGGCGACGGTGACCACTTTTCATCAGGTGGCTCGTTTGCCGCAAATATACATTAAAAAAAAATATACGAGTAGAAGGCGCTAAACGTTATTAGAGCGGCATAGCGCTATTCTGGGTCTGGGCAGATCTTGCTTTTAGGTGAACACATCTGGTCTTCCATATAAAACACCTTATATATAATATGGCTTATTATTATCAGCTATAGGTACATAAGTTTTTACAGTTACATTTACGATTTTATTTATCCCTGAATTATCATAGGCTGTCAATAAGTTATAAGTAAATTAAGTATTGGCAAAAAAATATATTCGTTTTAGTTGTGTGAAAATGTGTAAAAAGAACAAAACAATGCAAGTCACCTATGATCCACCAGCTCTGGATAGTACTCGATTGAAAGACTACCCATAGCCATTCAAAGAGGAAATACTGCTGCATAATAGGTACTTATGAATCAGTTAGTATTTGGAGGCGGCATCTTATATTTATTTTCAAAAATAATGTATGTTATCTATACATATAATAAAACAGTAAAAATATTTTGTCTGTACATTTAGAATTTTTGACTGAAATGGATAGAGGGACACTTAAAAACAATAATAGAAAGCAAAAAAAAAATTTCGAATTTTTTGTCTGTCTGTCTGTCTGTCTGTATGTATGATCACGATTATCTCCGAAAATACTGAACCGATTTACTTCAAACTTTCACCAATTGCTTTGTTTTAACCCAGCATAACATTTAAAGTTTGTTTCATCAAAATCGGTTCATCAAAAAAAAAGTTATCGTCATTTGAATGAACTCAAGGCATGAGTTTGCCTGCAAATATATAGCAATAGGTATATACATTAAAAAATTTGGTATGGAGGTAGTTTGAGACCCGGGTACATAGGACAAGGACATAGGGTACATTTTATTCCGGGAAATTCTACGGTTCCTGAGGGATTGACACTATCGGCGGCGGCGTAGCCTCGGGCAAACGGGAAACCTGACTTATATATCAACGCAACCGTAACTGCTGCGTCTAGAATCTTGAATTTTAGTACAGGAGTTCTTTTAATGATGTGAGTGAGCGCTAAGAAAGGATTTTTAGAAATTTTACTTCTGAAGGGGTAAAATTTATATGGAATTCGTTCATTTTTGGACTTATAAGTATGAAAGTAGGTATATAAGTTATCGATAAAAATTAAAAAGATGGGTTTAGATGAAATTCTATATATATAATAAACTGCGGGTGGAAATTTTCTCATTGCTGGACTTAGAAGTCTGAAAGTAGGTATATACGTTCTCGATTAAAATTAAAAAAACATCTGTGTAGGTGAACTAGACAAAATTCTACCCTGAACGAGTGAAATAGGGGGGTAAAGTTTGTACGGAAATTTTCTCATTTCTACACTTAGAAGTATAAAAATAGGTACCTATATAAGTTCTTGATTACAATTAAAAAAGACCTGTGAAATGGACAAAATTCCCCCCTTAAATGGCAAAATGGGAGGGTAAAGTTTTAATGGAAATTTTCATATTTCTGGACTTAGAAGTATAAATAATTTTTTTTTTTTTTTTTTTTTTTTTACAAAATTTGAATTAGGCATTTGTCTCCCATCTCACCTGATGGTAAGTGACGATGAAGACGAGGATGTTACATGCCTATCCAAGAGATACCCATTTATTCTACTTTTGAATGTCCCGGGACTGTACTTGTTTGGGAATATAGACGCAGGCAGTTCATTCCACACCTTAGCTACTCGAACCAAAAAGGAACTGTCAAAGCGTTTAGTTCGACTCTTTGGTATTCCAACGATAAAAGGGTGAAATTTCAGTCCGCGCCGCGTAGTCCGATGGAGGAATGGTGAGGGTTCAACTAGCTCAAAGAGCGCTTTCGCACACTCTCCAAAATGGATCCTATAAAATACCGATAGGCAAGCGACTTTACGGCGATGCTCCAGGGATTGCAATTTCCTATTTGAGATCACGTCGTTGTTTATGAGCCTGCGGGCTCTTCGGTCAACAGAGTCCAATGCTTCAAGTTGGTATTTCGCTGAGCCATCCCAAAGGTGACTGCAGTACTCCATGCAAGAGCGAACCTGGGCTGTATAGAGATTGAGCAGCCGTTCAGAGCTGAAGTACCGCCGAACCTTTGAGATGATGCCCAACTTCTTGGAAGCAGTTAGTGCCATCGACTCAATCTGTTGGCCGAAGCTTAGTTTGGACGTGACTGTCATGCCTAAAAGCCCAAGGTGGTCAACTAACGGCAAGGAAACACCCTGGAAAGTGGGTGCAAGTGGGAAAGCACTCTTTTTTGCAGAAAAGAGACACGCCTGTGTTTTGGACGGGTTAAACTTAACAAGATTGGCGTCTCCCCAATCGGACACCCTCTGTAATTTCGAGTTAACCCGTTCAATCATAAATTCTCTAAGAGACTGGACTTCTTGTGGACTTGCACTGGCACTAGATGTATAACTCTCTACAACGGTGCTGTCATCAGCATAGCCAATAATGCCAGATTTAAGAAGGTCATTAATGTGCAGCAGGAACAAGGTTGCAGAGAGAACAGATCCCTGAGGTACCCCGGCATTAATAGCCATTAGGTCGGAAGAGCAGCCATCCATAACCACTCGAATCGACCGTTCCTTCAGGAAATCGGATATCCAGTTGCAAAGGTCCTCTGGTAAACCATACGCTGGAAGCTTACTGAGGATAGCTTCGTGCCAGACCCGGTCAAAAGCCTTGGATATATCTAGTGAAACAGCAATTGCCTCACCGTGACCCTCCAAGGCTTCGCTCCATAAGTGAGTGGCATATACCAGTAGGTCACCGGTTGAGCGACCCTTGCGAAAACCATATTGGTTGTCACTAAGGAGCTCGTTGGTTTCCAGGTATGCCAGGAGACGAGAAATAATATTAAATAATATCCATCATTATCATCATCAGGTCCTTTTTAGTCTCCACTACAGGAGCACGACCCTCTCTGTACTACTAGGGCCATACTTGGCCAGAGCAGCCAGAGGACTTGGCCTACACTCTCCACGCTGGCCAGACGGGTTGGAGAGTTCTCTTAGATGTTTATAAGCTTTGTTTAGCTTGTATTTCCTAAGTCACCTTCTACGACATCCACGGGAAGACTTGGAGTGGTCCTATTCTACTCTGCCGGATACCACACGGCTATCTATAATAATATATAATAATATCCATACTTCCATACTAATACTAATATTATAAATGCGAAAATAACTCTGTCTGTCTTTTTTTAAGCTTCAACTATTGAACTGATTTGGATAAAATTTGGTTTGAGGCCCGGGGAAGGACATAGGGTATGGTATGTTTAATTCCGAGAAATTCTACTGTTCCCGAAGGATCGACACTAACGCGGGCGGAGCCGCGGGCAACAGCTAGTTTTTAATATTTGTGAAAATAGATAACCAAAAAAATTTGCCTTTTTCAACGACATACATATTAAATTTGGCAAACGCATAATAAAAATATTTACAAGCACACGTTTATTCGTCTCGGGTGACTCCTGCCGCGAACCCCCTACCCCTAACATTATCAAAACTGCACAAAGCCGAGAGCGACAGACTGGCGCCTAGTCGTCTGCCTCGGCGCCAAACCGCCTTGTCTCGTGCACTTCGCCAGTCGAGCGCCGGAACCGGGCCTTGGCGCTGCGTTATGGAGCCTTATAAGCTTTTTGTTTGTTGTCTCTTTGCGAATATTTTGGCCGTCTTCGCGAAAGGAGGTGGTCATGGTGGCGGACACGGTGGCGGGCACGCCGGCCATGCCGCAGGACATGCCACACATAGCCAGGGTTTCCACTACACTACAGCGCGCCACGCTTACTATTCATACCACCCTCCTGCGCGAGTGTACTACATGTGTCATCATTGCTCTGCGCGACAAGCTTACCCAGCATATCACGGCCTCCCTCCAACCTACGTATTCACATATCGAGAATCAGGCAGCAGATATGGAGATCTTTTAACCGGATTATCTCTTTACAATCTTGGAAGAACTAGCGAAAGGATCTCCAACGGCCATCCACACTACACTTATACGGCGCAGACAAACGAAAGATGCTGTCTTCAAGTTATCGATCGACGGCAGTTCGAAGAAACCAAAATACCATGTTTCATGATGTCTTCATTGATGGCGAACGCTACACAGCTGCAAGGACCAGACACACAGACATTTGATATATCTAATGCACATATCGAGGTGACGTCTTTTGTGAACAGCACTGGCTCTCCGTTGGTAGTGACGAGTACTCAAGAGTGTGTACTTTGGTACAATGTCAGTATGCATCAAGAAAGACACGTGTTACCGTGTGCTCTACTGAAAGAGTATTCGAAATCGGTATCTTATTCTGGGATTCCAGTGTACATCTGGCTGCCATTGTTGCTGTGTTCGGTGGTCGCAATTTATATTTGTTGTCGTTGTTTTGAAAAGAAAAAGAAAAGTACTGCTAGGGAAGATTGCCCTTTGAACGAAGCTAGGGTGGTGGCGTACCGTGCCTCTAATAACATCAATGAATAAAAAATCTGTCAATGTTTATTAAATAATAATTGTAGGTACCTACTTACAAATATTCAGTAGTAATGTGTAAGGAGGTAAGTTTTTTGCATGAATTGTCCTCAATATCCCTCTTGCAAAATATTTGGCCAAAATCTTAAGTCTTATCATGATATTAAATAAGACTGACAATAATTAACTTTAAGGTACTTATAAATTAAATCATTTAATACGGTTTTATCGCGTTTATTACGTTATTTTTACTCCTAGCGTTTCGAAAACTGCAGTTTTTATGGTCGCAGGTAGACTAACTTGACATTTGTCTATTGTGTTATAAGCAAAACTTCTTATTAAGTGATTTTAATTTAAAGCATAACAATCGCAAAAACATTAGAAAACTGTAAGGTGCTTTTGTGTGCCAAATTCTTATTGATAAATTCCATCAAAGATTTTGATATTTTCGGTGTAGCGTAGCGAACCTGCTGTTAGCTGTAAGATGAATCGATGTTGTGTTCAATAACTGTAGTGTAGGTCAGGTGGGTTCTATATTGGATCGATTGTAAAGTGAAATTAGGGAGGATTGTATGCGTCACCCACCACAATGTTGATCACTTATACCGCGTGATTCTGGAATCAGAATCCATAATGGAACACAGAATTGCAAGAAAAAATGTAAAAATACGAAACGAAAAAAATGGTCTTCCATAGAAATTCGTCCAGCTGATCGGCGACTTTGTATGGGAAACCTATTTTCAACTTTATTTTCTCGCAATTCTATAGATTATAATTATATTCCTAAATAGGTTTTTCATTAGGGATTCTGATTCCAGGTTTCAATATAGTTCAGGGGTTAAAAATCACGCGGTATGTGTCAAATGTATCTTAATTAAACTTAATGCTCCCTCATGATGTACGGTCTGCAAGAGTCCATATAGATGTTGCGTAAAAGTCGTGTGTAGCTACGGATACTATTTAAAAATATATACATGGTGAAATTTAATTCATTAGCATACGTTTAAGAAGTAACTCAGACCACGAATCTGAATAACTTTCATTATTGGACCAACTTCGACATCTTAACAAATTATCTGCTTTTTCATATAAAAGTGGAATATTTATTTGGCCAAAATCTACGGAACAGCTGATTTTTTTTGCAATTTCGGAGTTGGTCTCTTATTGAAAGTTGTGCAGATTCGTGGTCTGAGGCACTCCTTAACCTTTTGCTAATGAATTCAATTTCACCCTGTATTTGGCTTAGGGTTCATGATATTGTCTTCATAATCAGTGCAATCAATGTACACCTTATGGCTTTGTACGGACATACATAAGTTTCCACCTATTTATAAGATAAGTTTAATTTAATAAGTAAAATAAAGATATCATTTATTTACCTTTTTCATTTTTGATATCGTATCGAACATGGTGATTTATTTTGGTTAGTCAGTTGTAACAACATATTAAGAGCCTATTCTTGCTGAGAAAATTAGACACAATCTAATGAAAATGGTTTTATACAAACTGCCTCCGTGGCCATGGCCATGCACGTAAGGAAAAATATTTCGCTTTTCAAAAAAATAAGTTACTTTACAGACAGGCCATTACGTAATAAAAACAAATTATTTCTCCCGCGGTATAGGCTTAGCAGGGTTAGTGATTCGTTTTAAGGTAACTGTATACGCTATTATAATAAGTTGCCAGAATCAGTCCTTGATATGCCTGACAGACAATTCAAAGCGTATGTTAAACAGGTACTATGTAAAATGGCTTATTACAGGACTGATGATTTTTAAACGATAATAATATCTGGCCAAAGCTCGGTGCCGGACTCTCGTCATGATACTAATATAAAAATGACATGACTTGGTACAAATTGTACGTATTGTGTTTTGACTTTTGACATTTAATCAAAAATTTAATTTCTTGTTTCGTTACTATTCATTCATACTACAAATTGAAATTTATTTTACGACATGACAATATAAGCTCAAGTCCACACATTTAGTTCTAAGTATGTCGTAGATTGTAAGTTGATGTCATTTGGAGAAAATGCGCTGTGCAGTTTGTTGCCGCTTCTTCTGCACTCCGCCTTGGAAGCGGCGTAAACTTAGCTTTAAGTAACTTATTGACGTCAACAATATTAATGTTGTAAAAAATAATGTGTAATTTAACGTTCACCAAAGGATATTTAAAATATCTTACGATGAATAAAATGTTTTGACTTTGACTTTGACTTTGGTCCAGTGGTTAAGGCGTTTGCCTGTAGGCCCGGGGGTCGTGGGTTAAATTCCCACGGGAAGCACACTTTGTTTATTTGTTTTCAGTTTGGTTAGGACATTGCAGGCTTGAATCACCTGATTGTCTGATAATTAAGATGATTCCGTGCTTCGGAAGGCACGTTAAGCCGTGGGTCCCGGCTGCCATCTGGTAGTCGTTAAAGGAACCACGTCAGAGGCCAAGAGGCGGTTCCGAAGACCAGGATGTGCATGGTCGATTTGGCCGTGACACCTACTCGAAATGATGATGAAAAATGTATACAAATCTTCCCAGCAAAGATTTATATTGATGTTGTAGGGGTTACTTTACTGATGGGAGTACTTTATTTGACGTTTCTCGTATTTAGACAAAAATCATCCTATACAGTATGAGTCTGTCTGGTGGTCGACATATCCTAAGGTTTTATTTTATTTTTTAAGTATTGATTTAGGCATTTGTCTCCCATCTCACCTGATGGTAAGTGACGATGAAGCCGAGGATGTTACATGCCTATCCAAGAGATACCCATTTATGCTACTATTGTATTATAGGTTGGAGTGTGGTCTCTATTCGGGATGTGTGAGATTTTTAACAGTTTATTTGCACATGGACACATCAAACCACTCTTTGTGAATAAAGTCACGCAGATTTTTACAAGCCTTTTTACTTTAACTATAACATACAAATTGATTTTATCGCATATGAAAAACATTATTTCATAAGTTTAAATTCTGGGAGCATATTTAAATTCTGGGGAAATTTTATAAGTTTAATTTTTCCGTTCCGGGGTAGACAGGAATATAACACCTAAGGCCACGTTTAGCACGTAGGTGGGCATTAGGTGGAGAACGGAATCAAAATAGTAATGGGTTGCTAGCCGCAAGAAAATTAAGTTGTTGTCGCAAAAATATTATAGTGTGCGGTGATTTTAATGTTGATTTGTTAGTTACAACAACTGAAAGTGTTCGATTTTTAAATGTCTTTAAATCATTTGATTTGGTTAATTTGTTTTTGGAGCCAACTAGAGTTACTGAAGATTCTGCAACGTGTATAGATAATGTTTGTTTGTTTGTAATATCTTTATTGTACGAGAAAAAACACAGAACATAAAACATAGTATAAACGAAAAGTAAACATACAATGGCGGACTTATCCCATAAAGGGATCTCTACCAGTCAACCAGCCAAATGATTGAGAGGATGTTTACTAATTGGGCAGAAGAACGTACAAAATAATAAAAAGAAGAAAATATATTCTTAAATACATAAATATTTTGCAAATATAAAATACATACACATTATAGTAATATATATATATATATATATATATATATATATATATATATATATATATATATATATTAAAACCTTATTTAAATACATACATAGTAAAAATCAACTTATAGCTTAAATATCAGAGGAGACCAGTGAAGATTTTAAAAGGCGAGATTTAAAGGAGACCAAAGTAGGGGCCATTTTTACCTCAAGGGGGAGCGAATTCCAAAGCCGTGCTGCCATAACCGAAAATGATTTAGAATAAGTAACTGTCGAGTGTGGCGGTACAGATAAAGTGGGATTGTTTGCTGCACGTAATCGACTGTCCGTGGTTTTAAAAGTAAATTTGCTATGAAGGTAATCAGGGGAAGAAGGATTGAAGAGAACATTGAAAAGAAGAGAAAGAATGTGAATGTTACGACGGATCCTAATAGGTAACCAGTTAAGTTTCATGCGAAAATCAGAAATGTGATCGTACTTTCTAAGATTAAAAACAAACCTAATACACATATTTTGCAGGCGCTCCAGCTTATTAAGAAGTTCTTCAGTGGGATCAAGATAAGCAGCATCCGCATAATCAATTAAAGGAATTAACAATGAGCGAGCCAGTAGTGCTTTAGTTTTGACGGGCAAAAAATTTTGCATCCTTTTTAAGGAATGCAAACTTACAAAGATTTTGCGACTCACTTCATTGATTTGAGCAGACCAGGATAACTTTTCATCCAATATGATTCCCAAGTTCTTGACCGTTGAAGAGAAAGGAATTATTTTTCCATCGAGCATAACGTTGGGAAAAGAGGAAGAGTGGAATTTAGAAATAAAATGCGGACTACCAATTACTATTGCCTGTGATTTTTCTGGATTAATCATGATCCCGAAATTACTTGACCATCTGACAATGGAAGCTAGGTCTTCATTAATGAGATTAACGGCATGGCGAAAATTGTCAAACGGGGCAGCTGAATATATTTGCAGATCGTCTGCGTAGAGATGAAACGAAGTGGAGAGAGAGGAAGTGATACTATCAATAAAAATAGAAAATAAGATAGGAGATAGGACTCCGCCCTGAGGAACACCAGTAAACAGATCACACCAGTCAGATTTGTGCTGATCTACTTTAACCAGCTGGCGTCTTCCCATCAGATAGGAGCGAAACCAAGAAAGAGAAGAAGAAGAAAAGTTAAGAGAATTTAAAGTTCCAAGTAGTATGTCGAAATCGACACTATTGAAAGCATTAGAAAAGTCTAGTAAAACCATGAGTGTAAGTTGTTTATTCTCAATATTAAGACGAATATCGTCAGTGATCTTTACCAACGCTGTTGTAGTACTATGTCCAGCACGGAAACCAGACTGGTATTGGTTTAACAGATTATTATCAGTGAGATGTTTGCATAAACGTTTCTGAACATAGTGCTCGATAACTTTAGAAATCACAGGAAGAATAGAGATTGGGCGGAAATGGGAAGGTAAGGAAGGATTTTTTAGGTAAAGGAATGACATGTGCGTTTTTCCAAGATGAAGGAAATTCACCAGTTGACAGAGAACAATTAATTATATTAACTAATATTGGAGCAATCATTTGAAGAACAGGATACAACATTTCCAGACAAATACCGTCGTTACCAATAGCGTTTGATTTCAGGCTGTGGACAATTTCTATCGCAACGTCGACAGTAATTGGTTCAAATTGAAAAACAGGACAGTCAGGGACAGGTTTGCTAGCAAGGTCAGCAAGCGTGGATTGTCTAATGTGTAAAGGCAGAGACATGGGAGAGGAGCAGAAATATTTATTGAGGTTGTTTAACTCAGATGTGAGGTTTAAGTCATGTGACTGCTTCCCTAGGCCTAGGCCGTTTAAAAACTTCCACAACTTGTTTGGCGGACAATCATCAACATTGTCATGTATGTAATTGCGTTTAGCTACCCTACACCGCTTATTGCATAAGTTCCGCAAATCGACATACCTCTCACGATTCAAGTCAGAAGGACAACGACGCAGCTTAATTTTAGCCTTGTCTCTACGAGCCATGAGCTTCCTGATGTCTGGAGTAAGCCAAGGAGCTGGGAAATGCTTAACCCTGACCTGTTCAATCGGGGCATGTTTATCATATAAACCCAGAAGAATAGAATTAAAAGTTTCAACCTTGGTGTTGACATTGGGTAGTGAAAGAATCATGTCCCAATTGATATCCCGAAAGTCAGCATCAAATAACCCCCAGTTAATGGCACCGTAGTTACGTCTCAACACATACTTATGCTTGGGCTTGGAAGTGCGCAATTTGAAAGAGGCAAAAATTAAGTCATGTGCAGAAAACGCAGGAGCTTTAAATTGACCATGCTTAGAGACTAAATCAGGAGAAGAAGTAATAACAAGATCTAATAGTGAAGGAGGCCCATTGTGGGGAAAGTGAGTAACATTAAGAGGCAAGACATGTAGATCAAGAGAGTGAAGAAGAGAAAGAATTGATTGAGAACGGAAGTCATTCTTGACTAGACATGTATTGAAGTCGCCCATAATTATAATATGGTCAAAATTTACACGATGATCAGATAGAAGCATGTCAAAGGAGTCAAAGTAATTAATGCGAAGGGATGGACTGTAGTAGACACCAACAAGAATTTTAGTACCGTGAAGGTTAACATCCAAAAATAAATGCTCAGGGCTCTGACAAGTGGTATCGGACTGAGAAAGAACACGTGCAGAAATGTCATTACGCAAATAAATCCCGACTCCTCCCCAACCCACCACTCGAGAGCTACCATCGTCACGAGTGACAGTATAACTACGATCGTTCCGAAATAGACGATACCCTGGAAGAGGATACAGTGCAGACGGTAAAGAGGGTTTGAGCACAGTTTCAGAGATTAAAATGGCATGAATATGAGTGTTTGCAAAAGTGGCCAATAAGTCATTATAATGAGCGGGTACGCTTTGTGCATTAATATGCACACAATTAAAGTTAGATTTCAACGTAGAAAAAGTTAAATTTAAATGATCATTTAATGTGGTCTCCTCTGAATCATCGCTTTGGGCACTAAAGAGACTATCACAAGACGAAGATAACGAAAAATATTCTAAATCAGAGTCGTTCCGAAGAACATCAGACATGAATATATACTGAAGATGACAAACAATTAACAATTTATAAATGTTATAAACTAAATAGAAGTAAAATAAAAAGTAAACAAATAGCTAAACAAATCTAAATCACTCGCCAGCTATAGGTGTTGCCTGTTACAAAACATGACAACAACAGCTAATACACTGAATTAAACAACACAACACATTATATAAAAAAAAAAGAAAAAAAAATTACAATACAAAAAGGTTTTTGCTGAGATTAATATCAGTTTAAAGGAACTACACACAACATTCTTATTTTTACAGCACTCCAAAAACATAAATGAAGAAGACACAAAAAGTGCATAACAAAACGCAAGTGCAAAAGAAAATAAAATGTCACTGAGACGTGTTCTTTGACAGTTGAAAATGTCAGTATGGAGTAAACAAATGCTTTGCTTTCGACTTCTTATAAAAAAACTGATTATTATTAGAAGTACCGCACAAAAATATACAAAAACCTAAAATTAAACTACCGGGCAACCCGTAACTAATAATACACAAAAAATTAATTAAAACTAAGAGGACATTCACAAGAAAATAAAAAAAACAAGTATGAATCGGCAACAATCGAACTGAGCAGCTTATTTCTTGGCCTGAATTCTGGTGCTGCGGAGTTGTTTCGCAGGCCGCTCGTTGGTGACGGGGGCTCCCACCACAGGCACGTTGCTGGATCCTACAGAGGCACCAACACCGCCAATGTTTTCTGCAATTGCACTGCTGTTGACAAATATATAACTAAAAATCTAACCTCGGATCACTTTGGTCAGTACGTAAAGCTTATAAATGATGTAGAAGTAGACTTACCAAAATTAACCTTTAGATCTATAACCAAAGCTAAAATAAATGTATTTAAGAAAAGAATATCTAAAAAAATTCCCCTAATTGAAGAAACTAGAGATGATCCGGATGCTCTATGTAATAAAATGTTTGGTGTTATTAAATCGGAATTCAACAATACATTCAAAATTAAAAAATGTACTAATCGTATCCGTAAAAAATTTAGTGAATGGGCTACAACTGGTATTTACGTTAGTAGAAACAGGTTATACGAATTACTAGCTATGAAAGCTTACAATAAAAATCCTGAATTTATCAATTATGTTAGAACTTATTCTAAGGTTTTAAAAAGGTTTAAAAAGGCATGCTTGAGCGCAAAATCTTTATATACTAGAAAAGCTATTCTAGATTCTCATGATAAGATAAAGACCACTTGGAAAATTATTAACACGGAAACTGGAAAATCTAAAAATCGTGACAACAAAATAGAATTAAAAATTGATAATAAGATCCTCAGTAATAATGAAGACGTCGCAAAATATTTCGAAGATTACTTTACTAACATTCCCGTAAACACTACTGCCTCCTTACGTTCATCATCAGAGGAATCTAAGAAACTTGTATCAAGCTGTATACCGGTATGTAACAACTATTTTATATTTCAACATGTAACACCTCGAATAATCATTGAAACATTTAAGAGTTTGAACAATAAGAAAACCGGAGATTTGTGGGATATCTCTGTATTTGTCATTAGTAACATTATTGAAGTAATCGCGCCGTATTTAGCTTCTATATTCAATAAGTGTGTAGACTATGGGACATTCCCTGACTTGATGAAGTTAAGTAAAGTAATTCCGTTGTACAAATCTGGCGATAAAAATGATCCCACTAATTACCGTCCCATTTCTATTCTGCCAGCGCTTAGTAAAATATTTGAAAAGATTATTTTTAATCAGTTATTAGCTTATTTCAACAATCATAGTCTTTTCCATCCTGAACAGTATGGTTTCACAAAGGGTCGGTCAACTACAGACGCGGGTGTAGCTCTGTTGAAATACATATATGATGCTTGGGAGGAAAAACAAAATGCTATTGGTATTTTTTGTGATCTTTCCAAAGCCTTTGATTGCGTAGACCACAATACCCTTCTCTCGAAGCTGGAGCACTATGAAATAAAAGAGAAATCTCGCGATTTAATTGAATCTTATTTAAGTGGGCGAACTCAAAAAGTTAGTTTAGATAGGGTTCAATCCACCGGATCATCGGTTAAGATGGGCGTACCCCAGGGCTCTATACTAGGGCCTCTGTTATTCCTCATTTACATCAATGACCTACCTTACTGTGTGAATACATGTAAGGCTGTACTGTTTGCCGATGATACCTCTCTTGTCTTTAAAATTGATAGACAAACTGATTCTTTTGACGTGGTTAATAGTACTTTAGCTCGGGTGTTGGATTGGTTTACAGCGAACAATCTGTTATTAAATGCTAAGAAAACGAAATGTATTAAATTTTGCTTACCAAATGTTAAAAAAATTCCTACACGTATAATAATGGATAATGAACCACTAGATTTAACAGATAAAACAACATTTCTTGGAATAACTCTTGATGCCGGGCTTCAATGGGGTGCCCATGTTACTACGTTAGCGGGTAAACTTAGTTCTGCAGCTTATGCTGTTAGGAGAATTAGACAACTGACCGATGTTGATACTGCGCGTTTAGTATATTTCAGTTACTTTCATAGTGTTATGTCTTACGGAATTTTACTATGGGGTAACGCTGCAGAAGTAAACACCATATTTGTACTGCAGAAACGCGCTATCAGATCTATATATAACCTTGGTGCTAGAGAATCTCTTAGAGAATTGTTTAAAGATATAAATATTTTAACATTACCTTCTCAGTATATATTTGCGAATATTATGTTTGTGCGCCATAATCTTGATTTATATAAGAAAAATAGTGATATTCATGATCGAAATACGAGAAATAAAAATAAATTAGCTACACCTATTGCGATTGCAGAAAACTATGCATTCATTTCTGGGTCTAGGAGTACGCTTCTATGATAAAATTCCTGCAGAAATATTAGGTCTGCCTATACTTAAGTTTAAAGCGACTGTAAAATACCAATTAGTAAAAAAAGCATATTATTGCATTGCTGATTATATAATTGATAATAATGCTTGGCAATTAATATAAATTTATTTGATGATATAATATATGTAAACAATGTAATCGGAGCCCTTCAGGCACATAGGGACCAAGTCTGGATTGAGTTTCTTTCGGCGTATTCTTCTCACCAGTGGTCGTTGCGAAACGCTAGTAGTTTTTCGATTTTGCATAAATTAAACAAATATAAGAAATAAAAATATGACGTTCAAAAAGAGATACATGTATCCAATTTTGAATAAAAATCTTTGACTTTGACTTTGACTTTGCATCGCCTATTAATATGATGCCTTAGATTTTTGCCCATATAGCCTTTGTTACCAGCTAATATTGTAGGTGTAATAATAAAAATAAATTTAAAGTAAAAACCTTTAAAAACAAGCTTTTAAAAACATCTCTTTATTTTTCTTGGGTGTTCCGCCATATTGGATTTAGAATGACGTAACTCAGATAACCATGCAATGTCATCGAAACTAAAGGAGTATACTAAATTTCAGCTCAATTGTTGGAAGATATATTTAGCTTTTTGTATTGCAAGATCCCACCAGAATAAACATAGTACATACCTACATACACTGCAATTTAAATAAAAGCCTGTGAAAAATAAAAATCTATTTAGAAGTATTTGAGTCATTTTTAGTAATAATAGTCATATTGCCTCTTTATAATATTAGTATATAGTATAGATAAGTCTTTTTTGCATTGTACGCATGTGATAAGGATGACAGAAAGCTGTTTAATTTTTCGGCGTTCAATCCCCACACGCTCACTGCATGGGAAATCAAGGCCTTTGCCAAACTGGAACCCCGTGGAACTAAGTGACCCCATTCAGAAATGCATGGGGCTTATTTTGTTTTTGGCTTTGGACGATACTAATGCAATAAAGACTAACTCAAGTTTTTTTTTTCGAGTAATATGTGAGTTATTGATGAACTTATTTTGCGTGATGCACCAACGAAGTTACCTCTTCCACAACAAATTTTATCTAAATCAGTCCATTGTTTAAAGCGTGAAAAGGTAACAGACAAACTTTGTCATCTATAATATTAGTGATGATGAGTTGAAAACAAAGAATTGTGTTAAAAACATATACCATCCCTCCATGTACTTTATCGATTAGTGTTCTTACAGCTTTTTAATACTGATACCAGACCTATAGGCTAGGTTATTAGGCACCAACAATACAATAGAAAATAACATATTTCGTTCTTAGGGTTTCGTAAGGCCGAGTGATATAGGACCTTTATAGGATAACTCCTGTGTCTTTCTGTCTGCCACGTGGGCAGAGTAAATTGTAGTTAGATTAATAAACATAAAAATTTTATTGAAGACCTGAACAAACTATAACTTAGTGTATGTTGTTACTTAAATTTCAGTCTTATAACTTTTAGGTCTGTCTACCGCGTAAGGGATATAAAGACGTGATAATATGTATTTATGTTTTACTTATGCTTTGATAACAGGAAAATAATACAACATAATAAATTAATTTATTGCCATTTAATTTCAAAATTCCTAACGATACATAAGATTTTTTCGGTATTTGTACATACTCATATACATGCTGATTCATATCCCCTGTCATTTTTTTAACTCAGATTCGGCTCGTCTATAGAACACAAAAACGTTAGCAAAAAAGGTTTTTTTTTCCAAATTTACCTTTCTCTCTTGCGAGAGGGTAAATCTAAATTATAGTTATATGAACAATACATAATTCTGCAACCAATTTCCCGTTGCTTGATATATTTCTACTAACCTGTAGATGACCGTAACCTTGAAAATATAACAAATATGCGTATAGGTAATCGAACCCGGGGGCCGGTGGCAGGACTTCCTACCTCATAAGATACTCGAATGAGACTAGTATGTAGTGAAAGTAGGTGTTTTGGAGGTGGGGGGCATGTAGGGTTGCCACTCCATAACCTGGAAGAACCATAAAAGAAATGATGTCGAAAACGTCAATGGGAGTTTGACATCAGACAGGAAGGAAGAGAGTAAATGTTTAGATGGTCAATGACAGAAATGGAAGGAATTGACATTCAAACAGGGAGAACATATACTACTATAACTCGTGGATTAATCCACGACCATGGTCCTGAAAGTTCCAGGTGTTCCGAGGTACTGTTCGTTGAACTTTTCCAGTATTCTCCGGGACTCGTCAGTCTTTGCTTCGTGCGAGATTCGTAAATAATCCATGTGTTCTTGGGATGATAAAACGTCTAGCCACCTGTCTGAAACCAAATATTATATATTAAAACTGAGTCTTTTTAAGTCTAAACTGGATTGTATTTCCCGTATACCGTATGGTTTCAGCCAAAATAGAATGAATCCGTATATTCCTATGGATGCAGAAAGAGGACGAAGGCACTAATCCTTTATCAAATATTATAAATGCGAAACTGAGTTTATTTGTTTGTGATGCTTCTACTACTAGAATCGATCGTCTGTCTGTCTGTCCGTCTGTCACCAGGCTGTATCTCATGAACAGTGATAGTTAGACAGTTGAAATTTTCACAGATGATGTATTTCTATTCGGTATGATGTAGGTATATATATGTAGGCAGGCTCCCGTACACCAAACGTGATTTTTTGCTTGTTTTTGCTCGATATTGATAACGGCAACAGGTAGACGCTTGAAACATACACTATAAATACATACCATGTAACTCTGATAATGACTTCTCTTTACCGCCATATTCTTCGGGCATCACATCAATTTCCATTGCCGTTTTCAAAGACTCTATGTTGCTATGTACATGTATACGTTCGGCCAATTTCTTTTTTAAAACTTGTTTTAAAATACCGAGATAAGCTTCAACTGCTTTTGAGTTCGTGATAAAATGAATGGCCTTTAATCTCATTGAGTAGCCCTGTGGAGGAAACAACTATTTAGAATCGGTTAGCAGCGGTTTGATGCCAACCATATGCCCGCGGCAATCTTTGTTACCCAAGTATCAAGATAGGTTATGGTATTCCTTTTAATTGCGTAACTTATTTGAAAAGCCATAACCGAAATAATGATGGGTGATGGTCAGGTGAGTCATCTTCAAGTTCTTCAACTGCCTATTCAGTGGTTGCAAGTATGTTCCCCCATTCACCCGAGTTAATAGAATCCTAGTACCTTTCAGTCCTTTCCGAAACCTTACAAATTCCTATCCTTCTCCAGCTTAAAAACGCTTGCAATGGGCAGCAGCGACGGAAGCACAAAAAGCCCAAGAAACTGCGCTCGCCAACCCGCCTGCCAAGCGTGGTGAGTATGGCAATATCCTCCAATGGAACGAAAAAACCCTTGGGAGAGGCCCTTGACCAGCAGTGGACTTTTTGCGGTTGTAATGATTAACCGAATTAACAATTGCCCCAAAGGTGAACAGAGAAATAATAGTATATTTATGTAGTTGATCTCTATGTTTTATTTTTGATTTTGTGGAATAACAGACTTGACATAACTTATATTTAAATAACATTTATGAATGTATAATTTGTTTAAGCCTTTGACCGAACGTCGGATAAATCAGACACATTCTCTATAAAAATGTTTGTCGGATTTATTTGACGTTCGCGGTCAAAGGGTTAATATATTCATTATGTATAATTACTTAAATCCATAATTTTAAAATCTAATGAAAAAAAATAAAAAATGATTAAATCTATTACTTCAAAAACCATAACATGAAAATAGTCAAGTCATATTTCTACTTTAGCTCAGGTCGTCCGCGCTTGTTTTGTCATAAGGTAATTTGTGAAACACACACAATGCACGCGTGAAAATGTATACAGGGCGTAATATATTGTGGACCATACAATTACCAAGGGGGGCAGCTGCCTTCCCCTGCTCCCCCTCGGTACCATGATTGGTTCGGCAGCTTAAAGGCAACGCGCATAAAAATATGTGGGAAAAGGTGAAGAACAGGAAGAAGGAAATTGATTATGAAGTAAATGACGTTACCAACAATAAGATACCTCAAATACATCAGCAGCTTGACGCACGAGATTCAGTTCCAATTTCATCACTAGCTTTAGTAAGTTACATTCGGTGAGATCTACAACGAATATAAGGCCCGCGTTGTAGTCATATTTTAGAAGATATTCCCACATCTGAAAATATAAATTTTGGAATAATTAACAAAAATAAAATACGTATGAATAAATATCTAACAATACACTAAAATAAAAAAAATGGTTAAGAATATTTATGATTCATCCTCATGTTGTTATTGTAAGTAAACATTATATCACACTTTTTATACATTATATTTCGAATGCACGGGCGACTGGCGAAGTTATTTCAGCGTAATGAGTTTAATTAAATTCTTTTTTATTATTATATGCTAAGCATTCTATTCTCATTAAGTATTTTTTAATTAACAAACATTTTTCATTTGGGTAACATATATAGATGGAATTATTATTTTTTATAATATATGGATGTACTCTGTAAAGTATGTGTAGTAAATAAATATACAGGCTGACTGTTAAATCACGTTACATATTGAAAGGGGGCACTTAATACTCGATTCTCGTTCCAAATAGGGGCTTAAAAGATGACCAGCTGGCCTATTTGCTAACTCAGTGTACAACGTTTTGATAGTCATTTCAATGTACATTACGTTTTATATCTCATAGGAAACCCGCAATGTATTTTGAAGTGACTATCAAAACGTTGGTCACTGAGTTAGCAAATAGGCCGGCTGATCATCCAATAAAATGAAGAAGTGTGGACACTGCTCTAATCAAAGCGCGCGTACCTGTTGACGTGTGAGCGCGCGGTTTCCAAACATTCCGACACTTTGCGGACTAATTTGATATTTTTAGGGTTCCGTACCTCAAAAAGAAAAAACGGAACCCTTATAGGATCACTTGGTTGTCCGTCTGTCTGTCTGTCGGTCTATCTAGACCTTTTTCTCAGGAACGCGTGGAGGTGTCAAGCTGAAATTAATATCAAATACTCAAGTCTACTGTCCCTTAGAGCTGCGAAAAAACAATCTTTTGAGCCAACCGAATCAAAAGATACAGCTGTTTATGCCGCAAATTTTCGAGTTTTTTCGACATTCGCAAGGGAATCAAAACCTTTAGGGTACTTCCCATGAACTCAGAATCTTGAAATTTAGTACGAAGCAACGTTTTATAGCACAGATAAAGGAAAAATTGCAAAAAAGTATTAATTTTGAGTTAGATCATATAATATTTTTTAATAGTTTCAAACTTATTATATATAATGTACAGAACTCTTTGTGCGCGAGTTCTACTCGCTCTTGGCCGGTTTTTTTTTCTTTAATTAATAAGTATTTGGTTGGTTTTATTTTGGCGTTACTTGTGATCATTATTTATTATGTCCTTAAGTATGACACGTGATTTACCAGTCAGCCTGTATGCGGCAAATCACACAGATAGAGGTAGCACCAGTGTAAGTTGTAAATTTGTGTCGTTGGATTATCAGCGGTACTTACGATATTAGCTTTTTTAATGTTCTGCAATAAGACGTTGTCGGAAAATTCTTTTCCACTGTTTTTGGATAAAACAACTCGATGATGTTCAGACGTCAATTTGGGCAGTATTACTTCTTTTCTGCACAGAAAGATATAATACAATGGAGTAGTGATGTGGCTAATAAATGGTCTGTAATGGGATGATAATTTTGCGTGATAACGGTGGAAGAGAGATAGATGCGTCACAAGCCGAACGCTTAGGCCGATCTTGCCTCTCTATCGCTTGTTCCGCGCTCTCGTTTGCACATGACACTTTTTCGTGCGTGCAGGCGGCGTTCATCGGTTTGAAGACGTTATCTATCACGTCAATAACAATAACTACTACTACCCTCCTCCCTCTCACCCCTTCCTCACCATCCTCCCCTTCCCCTCCCCTTACCGCTCCCCTTCCCCTCCCCTCACCCCTCCCCTCATCCATCCTCCCCTACCCCTTAGCCCCTTCCCTAACTCTCCCCCTCCTCTTAAAATATCCCCAAGCAAGGACCGAGGTCGGTGACCGGAAAGTGATGCCGTCAATTGAGGAACTCAGTGTGACACATACTGGAGAGGCGAAATTTAATCAATTTCAGTCAAATAATGTACTGAGTTTATTACAAAGGTTCATTTACTGCAACGTAGACCTTTTCAATATAAGATTTTATATATTTATTTTGATAAGAGATTTGTCAGAAAAGTGTTGAATTTTCAAGTCTTCCCGGGAATATAATCTCGAATTTTTCCACAAACCACAAAAACGGTCGCGTGTCTTAGACGCCATTGACAACTAAAATTATTACAATTTGTACTAGCCTGGAGTCGGGCGTGCAAAAGGTTAAAATATACATTGTATGTATTAGGTCATAGCCGTGTGGTATCCGGCAGAGTAGAATAGGACCACTCCAAGTCTTCCCGTGGATGTCGTAGAAGGCGACTTAGGAAATACAAGCTAAACAAAGCTTATAAACATCTATGACACCTCTCCAACCCGTCTGGCCAGCGTGGAGAGTGTAGGCCAAGTCCTCTGGCTGCTCTAGCCAAGTATGGCCCTAGTAGTACAGAGAGGGTCGTGCTCCTGTAGTGGAGACTAAAAAAGACCTGATGATGTATTAGGTCAGGGGTGCTTTCCTCAACTTGCGATGCTACGTCGAAAGCACATGTTGATAAAGAATCTGCGCTTGCCAATTACCCGCCCGCCAAGCGCGGTGAGCATGGCAATATACTTCCATGGAATGATTCATGAAGATTTTGTATGTATCCATATAATTAATTTTAAATTTTGACTAGCTTCGTGGCGCAGCGGGCTACACGCCTGCCTGCGACACGGAGTGACCGGGTTCGATCCCCGGCCAGGTCAAGATGGAAAATTAACTTTTTCAGATTGGCTTGGGTCTTGGATGTGTATCTATATATGTATTTGTTATAAAATATAGTATCGTTGAGTTAGTATCCCATAACACAAGTCTCGAACTTACTTTGGGGCTAGCTCAATCTGTGTGATTTGTCTGTATATAAAATATATATATATATATATATATAATTAACTTACATCTCTTCAAAATCCTTGCTCAAATCTTCTTTGACGCTAAGCACTTCGAAGTATTCAGGCATTAAAGTCTTTAGAGTACATAGTTTATCCAAATTCGTCTTTGCTCGTTCCAAAGAGCCTTTATTTCTTATAATCAATCTTTCTAAATATTCTCTACCTGCAGGATTTAACGAAAAACATTTTTGTCAGGTTCTTATTCTCTATACAGGCTGACTGGTAAATCACGTGTCATACTTAAATAAATAATAAATATTTGATCATACGTAACGTCAAGAACATCTATTTGTAAGTTGTAGTTATGATTTTGTTTCTTATGTCAAAAGGGACATGATCGAGTGCACTAAGTATAAAAAATCTGCCAAGGGTGTGTAAATTTTTTGTTTTTTTATTAAACCAATATTCTACCGGGCGAGCCGCTAGTTATTAATAAAGTTACGGTTTAAAGTGACATTTCATTGCATTGCAGCAGTACTACCTATGTCAGTTTATTTTAGCTACTGTACTAGACTTTTACGCTTTGTTAGTAAGAACGTGGCCAACACCGAGCTACACAGATTTTTCATTATAAAGTCCACTAGAATCTAACTAGAATTATTTTCGAAACAAACTTGATCTCAAATTTTCGGCGAAAAAAAGAGATTTGGTTTTCCTTGAAACACAATTTTATTACTTACCTGTATCACAGAATTAGTTAAAAGTCCAATGGAGATACTGCAGCTTAGATAATCTTTAACATTATGCAGGAAAAAATTATACAAGTTCTCTCTCGATTTTATGATCAGCGCGAGAAGAGAAGCAGCTGATACATCTACGTCTTTTTATTTTCTCCTAGACCACCATGAAAGATCTTATATTATTAATCCTGACGGATCAATAATATAAGATCTTCATACAATTCACAAACCTGCGGTGACCCGCAGGTTTGTGAATTGTATGAAAACATTAAAATATATTTTTTTCTTTATATATTTTTAAATTACCGTACAACACTGCTCTTGACAGGTTTACACGTATAATATACACGTTAACACGTACTTATACCCAGACGAATAGCTAATGTAAAAGTAATTGAAAATAATAAATAACTCACTGAATTCATTTTTAGTGAAATGCTCCTGCTTTTTTATCCATTCTTCCAGTATATCGACTGCCTCTGCCATTCTCCCTGGTTTGTCCAGGTTGTATAATTTTCTAACTGCTTCCAACGTATCTGGATGGAATTTCAGAATTGTATTTTCGTGTAGAGACTCCATTGTTACACGTGCAGAACAATCAATGCATGTGCGTTTTCTCTGGCCAGTCATTTATATTACCAATTGGGGTTATTTGTGGGTGGAATTTATAATGATTCTTCAATGACGCTAATTGTTAGTAAGAGGCGGTAGCTTGTCACAATGCGGTCATTGTTTGGTGTAATAAAATCATTACCATGAACCTAAATAATAATATTGCATACTTGCTTTTCGTGTAAGTGGCCAATACTGGTGTCAGATTTTTCAAGCTGGCTAATAGCATCTGACATAGCTTAACGACCGCCATCTAGTGATGCCAGCCAGGATCAATGTCTTAACGTGCCTTCCGAAGCACGGAGGAGCTCGAAACATTTTTGAGTCACTGGTCCTCCATCCCAGGGGGGACCATGCCCAGGTTTGCTTTATATGCGTAAGCGCTTGTAATGCGCACGCCAACTGGGCCATGAAATGAAATAATCATCATCATTTCGTGTAGGTGTAACAACGGTCAATCGACCATGCACGCCCTGGTGACAGAGTACTTCGGAACCGCCTCTCGGCCTCTGACGTGGTTCCTTTAACAACTACCAGATGGCAGCCGGGACCAACGTCTTAACGAGCCTTCCGAAGCACGGAATCATCTTTATTATCAGGCAATTAGGTAATTCAAGCCTGCAATATCCTAACCAAACTGGAAACAACTAATCAAAGTATGCTTCCCGTGTGAATCGAACCCACGACCCCCGGGTCTACAGGCAAACGCCTTAACCACCACCTTAAATGAAATTAAATTTATATCGCTATTCCATTGAGCTCATTTAATAATAATGTTGTTGTCCAAGGCAAGGTAGAAGGCACTAGACCACGCGGAAGGTCTCCGATGCGGTGGACTGACCAGATAAAGTCGCTGGTTGGCGAGCCTATACACAAGTGCACCAGATTGACTGCAAGCAGGGAGAGATGGCGGGACATCGTACGGCGAGCTACACCTGCCCCCCAGAATCAAACAACATGTTGACCACGACCACTCTGCCAAGAGTGATACGAATAAGAAGAAGAATAATAATGGTTACACTGGCTTTCGCTCACAACTCCGCTCTGTCATGTCATGTGGCTCTGATAATAGAAATCGTACTTCGGTTTTTGTTCCCACTGCAAGGCAAAGGTCTTCCCCATAAGTTTCCATGCTTCCCTATGTTGTGCCACTTCCTAACATTTCCTTTCGATATATTTGATGTCATCATACCAACGCTTTCGAGGTCCGGAGTTCATTCTGTTGTTGAAGCAGTCCAGCGATCTGGGTGAATTCGGCAGACATCTTCAACATTGTCACTGACGTTGACGAATTCAATTTGTACTTCGTTATGGGATGAAAGTTATTTTTGCATAAACTCTCAGTTCAGTACATAGTTTACCCATTAAGTGCGAGAAACGCAGACAATGGATTTTCCGTTGTTGTGCTTAAGGTGGTTGAGAGGTCACGGAGAGTAACAGGCACCAATACATACTCACTTTTGCATTTTTTATATTATTAAGGATATCGGCTAATTCGTGCAAATGCACACATTTTTTTGTCTGTCCTTTAGAAAGAAATCTTGAAAATAAATAGATTTTTTCAGTGAAAAAAGCATCTGGATAACTCAAAACCTCTTTGCGATATAAAGGTTACAAATAAATATACAGCGTGTAACATAACCAACGACGTTCCTGTGAAGGGGTGACTCTGCCCGTCAAAATGAACAACATTTCCGATGGGACCAACGCTGGGAACTAAAAAAAAGGGTTGCTTTCCGGGAGTGCCGGTAGAAGTGAAAACTTGAACATTAACGTTAGAGCAGGAGCAGGCATATATTTTCGTCGCGCGGTGGAACGAGAGAGGGATATTACACCCTCTCCTACGCCGCGCCGGCGGTCTCAGGTCACGTGTCACGTGTTCTGACGCGAGTTTAACATTTTTTACCCATCCGCCACTAAAGAAGTTTTCACTTTAAAAAAAATACATTTACATACAAAATGTCGGTTCGGCGGTACTTAGTATGAAAATGTCAAAAAAAACAAATGTGAACCAATATAGTATCAATTTCTTGTCTCGACGTAAACGCCGATAAGTAAAAGCAACAGACGTCACTTATTAGCATTTTGTGTGTGTATGCATGATGTAAGAAATTGTTCAGCTGTATTTTTTTGGCAAATAAAAGATTATGATTATGTTAAATATTGCGTTGATTGAAATGTCCTCGTAATAAAAGTTGCTTTATATTTTAAAAGGCTATCCTATGGTGTAATTAGTTGTTATTAATTGTCATCGTTTGGAACTCTTCCATGCTGCTTTGGGAGAAAAGGAAAAACCTAGAATGAACCAGCTGCTTTTCTTCCCGCGCAGATCGTAAAAACCGATCGAGGGTATGGGTAAAATCTGAGGAATCATGATAATAGGCGATGCGGCTAGCTCATCACTATTTTTATTCCGATTTCCATATAATGCCAACATGCTAAATGTGGCCTTCGGGTCTTATAGACCTAGGTTCTGTCTACCTCACAGGGGGTTCCCATACAACAAACGTTGAGTTCTCGATATTTCTCGATATTTATAAGGGTAACAGGTAGACGCTTGAAATATTCAATACAATACAATACAATACAATACAATACAATACCCTTTATTGCACAAAAAGGAACAGTTTACATAATTTATATTAACTTAAAATATAAGAATTGTGCAAAAGGCGGCCTTATCGCAATGCAATTTCTTCCAGGCAACCTTTGCAGAAAAAGAAAACAATGCGAGAGAAATATTATGGTGCGGGGTAGAAAAAACAAACCAAATGACATAGTAACCTACACTAAACATACTTAAATACAATAGTATAAATAAACATACACATATACCATACATAAATACATACAACCTACACAAAAGCAGCAGAAAGTCATGGTGATAGCCAGAAAGCCTACGTTGGAAAAAATATCATAAAGATAGAAAATGTGATTTTACTTGGGATTTGAAGCTGGCTAGCGTTTGAGCACACCGGATAGTAAGTGGTAGTGAGTTCCAAAGAAGTACAGCTTGGACAGAGAAAGAACGTGAGAAAAACTGAGTAGAATGTGCGGGGATTTTAAGGCGAAGGTTTTCGCCGCTACGCAAAGGACGATTTTGAACATCTCTGTGAAAAGTAAAAAGTTTTCTTAAGTAATTAGGGGTTGTAGGGTTAAAAAGGATAGTGTATAACATTGAAAGGATATGCCCGTCACGGCGACGACGAATAGGGAGCCACTTGAGTTCAGTGCGAAATTGAGAAACATGGTCGTATTTGCGAAGTCCATATATAAATCGAATAAAAAGGTTTTGGAGACGCTCAAGTTTATTTAATTGCTCCTCTGTTATGTCCAAGTAACAAATGTCAGCATAATCTAGGATAGGGAAAAGCAAGGAATGTGCAAGCGTAATTTTGGTGTCTATTGGCAAGAATTTACTGAGTCTCCGAAGTGAACAAAAAGCTGCAAATATCTTCCTGCTGACCTCCGACAATTGTGACGACCAAGACATTGTTTTGTCAAAAATAATACCGAGGTTCTTAACACTATCGCTGATTTTTATAACAGTACCATTAAATACAATCTGTGGAAGTTCACCATAGTCTGATCGGCGCAACAATCTGGAACTACCCACTATAATGCACTGCGTTTTCAAGGGGTTAACAATGAGTCCATGATTCTTGCTCCAACTGGAAATGCGGTCCAAGTCAGAGTTGGTCGTATTTATCGCTGATGAAATGCATTCAACGCTAGTCTGTGTATATATCTGTAAATCGTCAGCGTAAAGATGGTAGGAAGACTGAAGCTGAGTAGTTATTGAATTGATAAATATGGAAAAAAGAAGAGGGGATAATACGCCACCCTGCGGAACACCAGCATAAGTTGAACACCATGAAGAGTAATCATCTTCGATGCGCACACGTTGCTGTCTTCCAGACAGGTAAGAGTGAAACCAGTCGATAACTGTTGAAGATATATTGAGAGAACTTAAGATACCCAGCAGAATGTCGACGTCAACTGTATTAAAAGCATTGCTAAAATCCAGAAGCGTTAAGACAGTCAACTGTCTATTGTCCATTCCCAGCCGAATGTCATCGGTTACTTTAATGAGAGCAGTAGTCGTACTGTGACCCGGACGGAAACCGGACTGAAGTGGATTGAGTAGGTTATTAACTGTAAGGAAATGACTGAGTTGTTGCTGAACTACTCTTTCCAAAACTTTAGACAGAAATGGGAGTATAGATATTGGGCGGAGATCGGACAAAGATGATGGATTAGGTTTTTTAGGAAGAGGAGTAATATTCGCTTTTTTCCAAGCCATTGGAAAGACACCGGTAGTCAATGAATTATTCAGGATTATGGTCAAGACAGGAAGAATGATATCAAGGATGGGTAAGATCATTTTCCGACTAATGCAATCACCACCGACAGCATTCGATGTAATTGAACGTACTGAACTCTCAATATCGCATTCAGAAATCGGACTAAAAACAAAAGACGGTATGTTAGGAGTGGGAATAGAAGAAAGAGAATTTAATGTATTTAATTTTATGTTGTCATCAAGAGCAACAGAAGATGAGAAATGCCTATTTAGGGCTTCAATGTCTAAATTAGCAGGACTATTACTTTATATTATAACAAACGGTTTCACTCACGTATCGTTAGTCGGTATCGCCGACAAGTTTCAGCCAATTCAGATGGCCATCTTCAGGACGAGTGTCAGGGACGTCGCGACACGGCAGTCCCTCGAGCACTGAGGTTCGCCGCCCGCGCCGCCCGTCTCTCCGCGCGAAGCGCTCGCGCCGATGCGTTGATTAGGGGGTCAGACGCCCCCGAAGATGTTGTGGCTGGTTCTACTCCGTCATCATCTACTTCTGGCGACTGTGGCACACTTGTATGCACAGAACTGACCGTGTCGACGTCTCGTAATGGGGTGTCATTGTTGTTTTGGCATGTTTGAAGAATCGGTTTCCAAGTTGTAGGCAAGGACCAACCTACATCACGGTTGAAATTCGGACGCCGACTTATATCTATTGCTTCGCGTATTTTCCGCGGGACAAATGCCTTCTCCCGTGTCAACACTTTGGCCTTATCGAAGCGAATATAATGAGCCACGTCCGAATCCAAAGCATGCTCGGCGATCGCAGAACCATTCTTGTCCAATTTCTTCAAACTGCGTATGTGTTCTGTCAGTCTTGTAGCTACGTTGCGTCCTGTTTCACCGATGTAGCATTTGCCGCAATCGCATGGAACGATGTATACGCCTGTGAGTGAAACCGTTTGTTATAATATAAATTATGTCTCGCGTAACTTTTAATATTATTATAGGACTATTACTTTTGGTCTTCCCAACTCCTAAAGTTTTAAGAAACTTCCAGATTCTAGCTGGATTTCCGTTTTGTACGGATTGATGTATGTGGCGTTTCTGAGCCTCCCTACACACCTTATTACAGTGATTCCGAGCTTGAATGTAGGCTTCACGATGTGTGTCAGGGTCTGTTTTATACTTGGACTTAGCCTAATTTTTTTTGGCTTGGATCAATTTAATGTCTTCTGTTAACCAAGGCGCTGGGAGATATTTAACACGAACCGGGCGAACTGGTGCGTGTTTGTCAAACAGTTCTATAACAGTAGAGTTGAATAATTCAATTTGTTTGTCAACCGAATCTGCATTAACTATCCGCTGCCAGTCACAGTCACGAGCTTCTTCTCGAAACTTGTCAATATCGATAACACCAAAGTTACGCTGCATAAGGATTTTGGCTTTGGATTTTGGAGGACGGATTTTATAGGAAAGGTAAAGAAGATCATGATAGGAGAAAGCATCTGCCGCACACTGGCCAAAGTTTGCAACATGATTGGAGGAAGAAACAAGGATGAGATCAAGGAGGGAAGGTTTACATTTAGGAAAATGATGTGTGGATTGGAGAGGGAGTATGTTTAAGTTGCAGCTGTCTACAACTGATCTCAGTTGCCGTTCACAAAATATTTAGTTATATATTCACTTTAAAATAAAATAAAAATAAAATTAATAATAAAGGGAAGCTCCCATACAACAGACATGATTTTTTTGCCGTTTTTATAGATAACTGTACGGAATCCTTCGTGCTCGGAAGTCCGACTCGCACTTGGCCGGTTTTTTGTTTTTGTGCGGACCCTCAAGATGTTATTTTTATATGTGGAGGTAGCCCAAAGATAACAAACACGACACTTGTTGCAAGAAGCAGCCTACTTATACCTATAATTTCTACGACCTATGGAAAAGGTACCCACCCAAAATAAGACTTTTTTCACATAACCTTAAAATTTATGTAAAAAAATACAAATACAAATACAAATTTTTATCTTGTACAATTTATTTTATTTTTTTCACGAAATTTGGTAAAACTTACCTTTTTATGTTCCAAACTCACTGTAATTCTTTTTCATGACATAATCGAAAAAGCACCCTAATTTTCAATCGAAATCATTCACGTCAAAATATATTTTTTTAGAAAGTCGGTGAGCTTATTATAATAACTAATTGCAGTACAAAAATAAAATTCACTGTTTAAGTTAATAGGAAGTAACTGAAAAACAAAATAACGTAAATTTTGTATTTAACGTTATTTTGTTTTTCAGTTTACAATACAAAGAACATTATTTAAAGGAGGAAAAATTTCACAAATCCTTTTTGTAAGTTTAATTGATAATTAAATATTATAATTATGATTGATCTACACTAATATTATAAAGAGGACTGATTTGATTGTTTGTTTGTTTGCATTGAATAAGCTCCGAATCTACTGGACCGATTTGCCAAATTCTGTCACCATTAAAATCCTAAATTATCCCTGATGAACATAGGCTATAGATTAAATACCTATATCTTCCCGTGCGAAGCCAGGGCGGGCCACTAGTAATTTTATAAAATAAGCTAAACTGTAATTGACTATCATGACAAAAGGGCGAGAGCCTATCAATATCTTGTTGTAAATAGAGGCAGTCATCTATATATTCATTGCCTTGCAAACTTTGAGGTCTACTGTATGTAGAAAGTTAGGGTGACGAAAACATTATATTATATCATTAATAAATTTTATAACGCTAAGTCAACGAAAATAAAGGCTCATCCCAAAGCAAAAACTCCCCCTTATCAATCCATAGTCATGGTCCTGAAAGTTCCGGGCGTCCCAAAGTACTGGTCGTTGAATTTGTCCAGTTTCCTTAGCGATTCGTCTGTCTTTACATCGTGTATCATCTTCAGATAGTCCATGTGCTCTTTTGATGTTAATACATCCATCCATTTCTCTAAAATTTAGAAAGTAATAAAAAAAATTGGTCACGAAAAAATAAACATGTTTTGTGATGTATTTATTTTCGTTGCAAGGGTGCATACATTAAATACGGCACAAATGTTGGAGTCTTATTAAGTTAAATTTGATTCAATTCCCGGTTACTGATTGAGCTAAAATTTTGCATGCATGTGTAAATCGGATGATATACAATATTATGGAATCGTTGCGCTGATCTGGTGATGGGGTCGGAAATTGGATATAGGGATTCCTAAACTAAACGAGGTACATTAATGGTGTTTAGTCTCATTTGATGTCTTGAAAAACATTTTACAGGGTGGATTTGTTTAAGAAAAAAGTTTGTCACAAAAATGTAATTTTTGCAAAAAAAATCTTTTTACCGTGCATCTCGACTAATGGCGGTTCCTTGCCACCATATTCCTCAGGCAACAAATCGACCTCCACGGCATTCTTCATCGATTCTTTATCGGCATGTACATAAATACGATCCCCAAGCTTCTTGCTTATTAGTTGTTTTAATATAGCAACAAAGATGTTAACTGCCTTAGATGTCGAAATTACGTGCATCTGTTTTAACCGCATGCTGTAGCAACCCTGAAAAACAAGATACTCAGGAGATGAATTCGTTGTCCACATTTTATATGCTAAAAAATCTGTGCGACGAGGATTAGGGGGAAAACAGGTTAGCATCCAGAATTGGTACTTGAGTACGTCAGTAAACAGATAGGCCAGGAAAGGTAAATGTGATAAGGGAGCATATATTAATTATATACATGTGGCAGATTTTGAACTCATTCACATACATCAACATTTTTTTTTACTGAGAATCCCCCTCTTCCCAGCACGAGATCGGATAATATACGGCTCGACCTCCTCCCCCACTCACGTAATTTACGGACGCCCTCAAGTCGGCCACTGGGTTTCTTACCATAAGAATGTCTAATATTTGACGCATGACGTTCGGTTCCATTCTCATTACCAGCGACAAAAGATTTGCCTCTGTGAAGTCAACGATCAAAATACAGCCTGCGCTATAGTCGTGCTTTAGGAGGTATTCCCAAACCTGAAACAACATCTTATTAAAACAAAATAGAAATGTCAAAAAAAGGGTTGCACTCCGGGAGAGCCGGCCGAAGTGAAATCTCCTCGCCAGGGTCTCTGGTCCGTCTTACGAATTTTCGATCAGGTCACGTTGACTAGCTCCGTGGCGCAGCGGTCAACACGCCAGCCTGCGACACGGAGTGACCAGGTTCGATCCCCGGCCAGGTCAAGATGGAAAATGATCTTTTTCAGATTGGCCTGGGTCTTGGGTGTGTATCTATATATGTATTTGTTATAAAATATAGTATCGTTGAGTTAGTATCCCATAACACAAGTCTCGAACTTACCTTGGGGCTAGCTCAATCTGTGTGATTTGTCCGTATATATTTATATTTATTTATATTTTATATTTACGTGTCCCGCTAAAGAAGTTTTCACTTCAAAAATGAAAATTGTTATACCTTTGAATAAAATATCTATACTAATATTATAAAGCTGAAGAGTTTGTTTGTTTGTTTGAACGCGCTAATCTCAGGAACTACTGGTTCAAGTTGAAAAATTCTTTTTGTGTTGGATAGTCCATTTATTGAAGAGGGCTTTACGCTATAAAACATCACGCTGCGACTAATAGGAGCGAAGCATCAATAAAAAATGTTTTGAAAACGGGGGAAAATTATTCATCTATACTAAGAAAAAAACAAATTAATTAAAATAACAGAAATTGCCGCGGACGAAGTCGCGGGCAACAGCTAGTATGAAAATATGCTTAATTTTAGTCGGTATTGCCGACAGGTTTTAGCCTATTCAGAAGGCCTTCTTTAGCGAGTGTCAATGGACATCGCCACACGGCCGTCTCTAGAATACTCTTGTTATTCCTGTAACCTTGTTGGCGACTCCGCATTAAATGCATACGTGTTTGAAGCCGTTTTTTATACAGGCTGACTTTTTAAAGTTGGAACGACAATTGAGTACGAGAGAGTGTTCCCTTTCAATATGTAACCTGATTTATCAGGTCTACTTATTTGGAATTGTACGTTCTAATTTAAGTGAAGAATGTATTGTTTTTATGAGAAATAAATCCTTTAAACCTAACCTAAATATTAATGAATGATAAATCTGAGATTTTAGTATAACTCAGTGTTTTAGAAAAGAGATGTATTTATTAAAGACCTGTATTTATCTGAAGTATTATGACGCAAGCGAGCATTTCAAAACTTAAGATGAAAATATGAAAGCTACACTCACTGCACTTGCTTTCCTGCAAAAATTCATTATGAATGTATCAGAATATTCATTTGCAATATGTTTGTGGACATAAATTCTGTAATAATCCGAGGTCATCTTGGGCATTATAGCATCTTTTCTGAAACAGAGAAGAGGGGTAGGTATTATACAACCACCATCATTACAGCCACAAAAAGTCCACTGCTGGACATGAGCCTCTCCCAAGAATTCTTCGTTCCATGGGAAGATATTACCATACCCACCACTTGTGGCAGGCGGGTTGGCGAGCGTAGTTTCTTTGGCTTCTGGTGCTTCCGATGCTGCTGTCCATCGCAAGCATTTTGAAGCTGAGGAAGGATAGGAATTTGTTGGATTTGAGAAGGGAATGAAAGGTATTGGGATACTCACTCGGATGAAGGGGGGAAAAGCAAGTAGCAGCTCGGGAGGCCGGGCGCGCGTTCCTGATGCCATAATTCAATTCAATTCAAATATAATTTATTCATCATAAGATACTTTACATACCATTTGGTGAACGTTAACATTTATTTTACAACAAAGAGTTGTTGACGTTAATTTACTTAAAGCTAAGTTTAGATACCTGCAACCACCGGGCAGGCGTCAGTTTGTCCGTAGCATCGGTAGCTGCTGAACCGCTATCACGCCTATCGGAAAACCGTTTTTTTATTGACTCAAATTTGAAACTAGAATCAGCGGGATAAGCTTCTGTGTGGAAATTGAACCACCCGGAATAGCCAAGGTCGAAGGTAACAGATTAAATGCCCCAGCTAGCTAGATTTTGGGTTCAAATGATTAAACGTACTATGAGCCTCAAGGTCGCTCAAAGAGCTATGCTCGGTATTTCTCTGCAATCATCAGGTCCTTCTTAGTCTCCACTGCAGGAGCATGACCCTCTCTGTACTACTAGAGCCATACTTGGCCAGAGCAGACAGAGGACTTGGCCTACATTCTCCACGCTGGCCAGACGGGTTGGAGAGGTCTCGTGGATGTTTATAAGCTTTGTTTAGCTTGTTTCCTAAGTCGCCTTCTACGACATCCACGGAAAGACTTGGAGTGGTCCTATTCTACTCTGCCGGATACCACACGGCTTGGCATTTCTCTGCAAGATCGAATGAAAACACAGAAACAGAAACGAGGAGATTTGTAGAAGAACAAAGGTTACTGTCACAGACGCGGATTTAGCTCTTTGACGTGGCAGTGGGCGGAGCATATAGCGTGTAGAACCAGTCAATAGGGCTGAAAGGTTTTCGAATGGCGACCACGTACCGGCAAGCACCGTTGGACACCCACCGACCAGGCTAACCAAGATCGCAGGAAGGTGCTGAATGCAGGCCGTTTCTAATTGGTCCATTTTAGATCTTGGGGGAGGCCTATGACCAGCAGTGGACTTCTTGCGGCTGAGATGGTAATGATTATTATTAATATGGATGGGTTAGAACTGAGTCAACGTTTTTTTTTTAACTTTATTTTGATGTAGTTTTTGAAACATGAAGTATGGAATCAAACTTACAATGTGTGTAGGTCCTCCAATTCCTCCTTAAAATTATACAATCCAAAGTATTGGGGCAATAAAGTCTTTATAGTACATATTTTATCCAATTTCATCTTTGCTCGTTCCAATAGACCTTTATTTCTTATAATTAATCTTTCCAGATAGTCTTCATCTGCAAGCATCAAAATGTTTATAAATAAATACGTATATAGGGACATATCACACAAATTGAGCTAGCCTTACAGTAAGTAATTGCGAACTTGTGTCATAGGATACTAACTTAACGATACTATATTTCAATAGATACCTACATAGATAAAGATCTAAGACTCAGGTCAAACTGAAAAAGATCGTTTTTCATCTTGACCGGGGATCCAACTCGGCAACCTTTGTGTGGAAGGCTGGCGAGTTAATTTAAATTTAAATTTAAAATAACTAAACTAATGCTACAACTAAAAATAAATAAAAATTATTAAAATAGTCCGGGTAGATCGTTGCCTCGCGGTTGCGTGTCCAGAAGGCTGGCAGCCTTGCCACATTGGATGGCAATGCTGATCTTTTGGCCAAGGTATAGACCAGCCTTCTGGTCACGGGTAACCTCGATCAATTTATGGACAATGGTGCCGAACAGCTTATGGGCTGATGGCCCCCACGGTCCTAAAATTAAGTAGGTATATATAGATATTTTAAGTCCTTAACTTAGGTACTTAATATATCTAAACTAGTTCTCACTGTTATTCACGCAGGAACAGTATTTTTTTTTACGGGAGGGAAGGTATAATAGGTGTTTTAATCCACGTAACAACCTATCTCTGCAAAATTTTGTCAAAATCCGTTCAGCCGTTTTGGCGTGATTGGTAACAAACATCCATACATACATACAAACTTTCGCGTTTATAATATTAGTGAGGATTCCTTTCTTGTAGTGACAACGAAAAATATAATTAGGAATGAGAACTAACCGTTAAAATCGCTTACCGAATTCCTTGTGAGTGAAATGGTCCTGTTTTTTTATCCACTCCTTCAATATGTCGATTGCTTCTTTCATCCTTCCTGGTGTGTCCAGTTTGTATAACTTCCTTAATGCTCCCAGGGTATCTGGACGAAATTCTAGGATTAAATCTTGGTGGAGAGAATCCATTATTAACTGGTCAGAAGTACTCGTACAAAAGCGACTAACGAGATAGACTATTAATTTTTATATAGAAATGAACTGTAGCTACACAATGAATTTATATCAGCAGTTATTATGCCATAACTTTAAGGGAATGTCACACAAATATCGTCCTTATGATAATAGAGTAGGAACTATTATTGTAAACGTTATTAACCAGCTTGCAAAAAATAAACTATGATATGGGATGCAATAGGTTAATAAAACTGGTTATAATTATGTTATTATAATTATTATTTATGTGGTAATAAATTAATTTAATGTAGCCGTGTGGTATCCGGCAGAGTAGAATAGGACCACTCCAAGTCTTCCCGTGGATGTCGTAGAAGGCGACTTAGGAAATACAAGCTAAACAAAGCTTATAAACATCTAAGAGACCTCTCCAGCCCGTCTGGCCAGCGTGGAGAGTGTAGGCCAAGTCCTCTGTCTGCTCTGGCCAAGTGTGTACAGAGAGGGTCGTGCTTCTGTAGTGGAGAATGCGAGGGACCTGATGATGATGATGAAATTACTTTAAGTTTAATTATTTAGTGAATTAAGCCCTACACTATCATACAAATGTACATTTTTGTGGTCCTCTATTGATTTGACAAATAAAATCAAAGTTCAAATCACGGAGGCGTTCATTCACTTAACTCAGCAATCAATCTGTAGGGGTCACCATCAAGTGTTCTTTTCTCTAATGCTTGTTCTAAATACCTGGTTCATCATCATGATCATCATCATCATCAGGTCTTTTTAGTCTCCACGGCAGGAGCATGACCCGCTCTGAACTACCGTAGCCATACCTTTAAATGTTACCTGTAAATTTTACGTGATAACGGTGAAAGAGAGATAGATGCATCACAAGCCGAACGCTTAGGCCTATCGTGATTCTCTATCGCTTGGTCCGCGCTCTCGCTTGCACACAGCACGCTCACTCTGCGTGCAGCCAGCGTTCATCGCAGACATTACCACGTCAAAAATGAGGCTGATAGATTTCGTGAAGTGTTTGGAATGCTAGCAGACTCTTTACTGGACACTTAAAATCATCATCATTATCAGCTGCAAGAAGTCCACTGCTGGACATAGGTCTCCCCCAAGGATTTCCAATACGACCGGTTGGAAGCGGCCTGCATCCAGCGTCTTCGTGCGACCTCAGTCAAGTCATCCGACCATCTGGTTGGTGGATGTCCGACGTTGCGCTTGCCGGTACGTGGTCGCTATTCGAGAACCCTTCTGCCCCATCGGCCATCGGTTCTACGCGCTATTTATCTATATATCCTTATCCTTACTAATATTATAAATGCGAAAGTGAGTTTGTTTGTTTGTTTGTTACGCTTTCACGCCGTAACTACTGAACCGATCATCATGAAATTTTGCATACTAGTTCTCTGGAGTACGGAGTACACATAGGCTACCTTTTATCCCGGGAAAAAGTACTATTCCCGAGGGATCGACATTGACGCGGGCGGAGCCGCGGGCGAAAGCTAGTTATATATATTTTCAATGTATGACACTGAAAATATCCAGACCGATTACTTTATATGCCAATGAAGCTATACTCAGGTATAATAAATAAATGAAAATCAATTTCATTGTTACCTTCCTAATTTTAAAGTATGGATATATACTTTTTTGAATATGCCTTGCTCTTAAAAGTATATTTTTTACTTGTTGATCCTTTGAGGTTCAACAAACCAATCATTTAATGGGTAAAAAAGTACTTTTTCCGTTTTAATCCGATCTGCAACCCCTATGACCGTCTTTCCTGGACCACTGTTCAGTGGCGCCATTTACAAAGCTGTATGGAAGCTTCCTAGTTATGGTGTTCTTGTTCCCATGGTTGCGGCACCAATCGTTGTAAATGAAACAACTGCTCTATATTTATCAAGTCTTATCACTCGGAATCAACCGCCAATGTCTAGAGGCTCTTAACTGACTACCTCCTAGTCTTCTGCTATATTTTGATTTCCTTTGTAAGTATTTGCAGGCAAACTATCAGTGATACAGAATTGTGGTTTAGATGACCATAACTGACTTTTGACCCTAGAATTCACATAATTTAACAATTATGAAGTTATGTACTTATTGTAAGTATGTGCTATTCATTTTAATTGTCATAAGGACAAGGGCCAAGAAAAATTGAAGATATGAAGATGTTTACTAGCTTTACTAGTTTTTACCCACGATTCCGTTCGCATTCATCCATCTCGTAGTTTCAGGAAAATTAGTTGAGTCAGCAGATAGCATACCGTTGTGCCATGTTTCATGAATCCTTCGCCAATGTCTAGTGGCTCTTGACTGACTACCTCCTAGTGTTCTGCCACATTTTGATTTCCCTTGTAAGTATTTGCAGGCAAACTATCGGTGATACAGAATTGTGGTGACCGTGACTGACTTTTAACCCTAGAAATCATAATTGTAAATTCATGAAACATGGCACAAAGGTATGCATCTCCTGAATTACCTATTTTTCCCCACAACTACGCGATGAATGAATGCGGACGGAATCGTGGGTAAAAACTAGTAAAGCTAGTAAACATCTTCATGTCTTCAATTGTTTTTATCTGGCCATTGTACTTATGACAATTAAAATGAGTAGGACATAAAATAAGTACAATAAAACTCTATTTCCTAATAAATTAATTTGTTGATATTTTTATCAGATTTCCTGTTTCATTAATTCTGAATAAATTATCATTATAATTTAATTCATTAAACATCACTAAACATTAAACATAATTTATTTAATTAATTATCATTTAAGTTCCTGTTTTCAAAGGGTAAAAACGGGACCCTATTAATATCGCTCCGCTGTCCGTCCGTCTGTATGTCTGTCCGTCTGTCACCAGGCACAGAAAGCCAGAAAAAGAATCAAATTTTCACAAATGATGTATTTTTGTTGCTGATATAACAACAAATACTAAAAATTGGAATAAAATAAATATTGAAGGAGGCTCCCATAAAACAAACCTGATTTTTAGGGTTCCGTACCTCAATAGAAAAAAACGGAACTCTTATAGGATCACTCGGTTGTCCGTCTGTCTGTCCGTCTGTCTTTCCGTCTGTCTGTCCGTCTGTCTGTCTGTCAGTCTGTCAAGACCCTTTTTCTCTGGAACGCGTAGAGGTATCAAGCTGAAATCCATATCAAATACTAAAGTCTGCTGTCCCTTGCAATTGTAAAAATATCAAACTTCTGAGCCAACGCAATCAAAAGATACAGCTGGTTATGTCGCAATTTTTCGTGTTTATTTGACATTCGCAAGGGAATCAAAACCTACAGGGTACTTCCCGTGACCTCAGAATCTTGAAATTTGGTACGAAGAAACGTCTTATAGCACAGTTAAAGGAAAAATTGCGAAAATAATACATTTTGAGTTACATCATATAAAAAAAATATTTTTAATATTTTAAACTTATTAGCTTTCGCCCGCGGCTCCACCTGCGTCAATGTCGATCCTTCGGGAATAGTACTTTTTTCCGGGATAAAAGGTAGCCCATGTCCTTCTCCGTACTCCAGAGAACTTGTATGCAAAATTTCATGATGATCAGTTCAGTAGTTACGGCATGACATCGTAACAAACAAACAAACAAAAAAAAACTCACTTTCGCATTTATAATATTAGTAAGGATAAGGATAATGTACGGAACCCTTAGTGCGTGAGTCCGACTCGCACTTGACCGGTTTTTTTCTTCCAAGCGACCTCTATTAAAGGGTAACTAAACTCTATCGAGAACGAACAATGTTGTTTTTATTTATCTGTGGTTTGTCGCAACTTGGGAGTTCTTGGCGGGAATTTCAGCGGACTGCGCGGCTTTTGTTTTGGATTGTTTTGGACATTGCTTATAATGGACTTTATAATGTGAAATCCATTAGAAAACCACTTTCATTTCGAGTAGGTGTCACGGTCAATCGACCATGCACACCCTGGTGTCAGAGTTATTCAGAACCGCCTCTCGGCCTCTGACGTGGTTCCTATAACGACTACCAGATGGTAGCCGGGACCACCGGCTTAACGTGCCTTCCGAAGCACGGAATCATCTTTATTATCAGACAATCAGGTGATTCAAGCCTGCAATGTCCTAACCAAACTGGAAACAACTAAACAACGAACCCACGATCCCCGGGTCAACAGGCAAACGCCTTAACCACTGGACCACGGAGGCTGTAAAATTTCCCAATGATTCAATGGATGCACATGGTTATGAACAATATGTAACCATTATAAGTGTCATATCATAACTATCATAGTGCGTCTGTAGTGAGATTTACTAAGCGGGTCGCCCTCCTTGTGTCGTATATGATCAAACCAGTGGATTCGTGGGAACAATCGGTAAGGACTCCGTGTAGTGTGTGACGACACGCAACTATCACAGCTACGATCACTTCGATCCTCCTACATAGTGCATGACGTAGCACGTGACGTCACGCGTCACTGGCTCGTCAGGATGATCGCAATAAACCCTTTGTTCGATGTTATCTTGTAAAATATGTACTAGATTAAGTAAAGGTCATGTGACGTATTTATTTACGTAAACACATAGTATATAAGCATCTGTAGAAACCACAATAAATCAGTTCAAGTTGGGAGACCAGTACTCCAACAAATAAGTGTTTTCATTACGACACCCCCCGCCGCGTCCTACTATCATATGGCGACCCTGCCAGCCCCTGATCCCGTGAAACAGTGTTGTACCGTGGTCTTCGTTATTAAAATTCGACATCATCAAGAAGAAATGGGAATCAACTCAGCGAAGGTCCAGTCCCAAAAAGAAGACATCGTCATCAGTCAGAACGGTGCAGGCAACAGCGCAAGTGCTGCTCAGGTGACTTCTTCAACATCTTTATATAATATCTTGCTGGTCACTATAGCCATAGTTGCAATGATAGCCGTAATATTTATATACCTTATATGGAAAAGAGTCCACAAATGCCTGTCCAAAAAGATTGAACGCCAGGCTACATCTATAAATACACGCCGACAAGTGTAATTTAACTATGAACAAATAATTACATAAATTTTTTTTTGTTGTCCTGTTGTAATTATATAACTAATGACAGAAATTATACAAATATACGAAGAATTGCTAAAGTTGCAAGAAAGTCTTCGAAAACTTGGTCCGATTAGAAGAAAACAAGAAAACGGACTTAATAAAATTAAACAAGCAAAAGAAATATATAAATCATATGAGTCATATGTAGAACTTTATACGAACCACATACAAGAGGCAACAATATCAGTAAAGGACTTTCAAACAATACAGTCCTATATAACAAATATAGAAATAGTTTATGCAAAAATAATTGAATACGAGAAAGAAGAAATCATCATGGATTCAAAACAAAACTTTGACCTTAAAACAGCCGTCTCACTGTTACCAGCTTTAGATGGTTCCGAAAAAACTACGGAAAAGCTCATTGACTCGATCGAATTATATGCAACAATGATTAAGGAAACTGATGTAACTCACTTGATTAATTTCGTACTAAAAACGAGTAATCTCGTTTTTAGTACGAAATTAATCAAGTGACTAATTTACTACTGTGATCTAATGATCACAGTAGTAAATTAAGATTGTCTCAAGAATACACTGGTATTAGACAAATGGTAGAAGAAATGAAAAAATTACTACTGATTAAAAAGTCCGATGTAGCATTACAAAAACAATTGCAAAATACAAGACAAGGAAGTAGGTCAATTGAGCAATTTGGTCAAGAACTAGAGGACCTCTTTGTTAACCTTACGCTATCCCAAGCAAACGGGAACCAGGAAACATATAAACTTCTCAAACCCTTAAATGAAAAACAAGCAATCAGCAAGTTCGCAGATGGTCTACGAAATGATAAGTTGAGTACCATAATATCGTCGCGTGGATACACTTCGTTAAGGGAAGCAATACAAGGTGCGAAGGACGAAAATACTACTATGACTCTGAAAACGTCAACATCAGAACAAGTTTTCTACGCGCAAAGATACGTGCGACGCGGTGGGGGAGCCTACGCACGCGGAGCCTACGCACGTGGAGCTTACGCACGCGATTATTACACACGCAATAGCAACATACACGGCCGAGGTTCAAATGTCATAAAACCCTTCAGAGGAGAGCCTAGGAACTATGGGCAAGCTAATAACGCAAGGACAAATATATGGCCTCGTGGGAATAACTCAAGAAGAAAACCAAGCTTCCGATCGAATCAACGATCAAGCTATCCATCACGTGGACAAAAACAGCATATACATATGATACAGGAGAATGAAGGCGAAAAAGAAGATCCAGCAGATTACTTCGACCCCGAATTTTTTCGTGAATACTAATTACGTCATGACGTATGGCAATATGAACTCTGTGAAATTTACCGTAAACGGAAAACAATATATGTGGTTGGACGATTCAGGTGCGTCGCTAAGTGTAATCAAGAGTGACGTTGCATCATCTATGAACGAGTTCGTCATACCGAAGGTTACACACATCAACGGAGTAGGAGGTAAAATGACGTCACAAGGGTACGTAAACTTACAATTGTATAGTAAACACAACACGTATTTTACCAATAAGTTTCATGTATTTAATACATTACCTTTAAATATAGATGGGATTATAGGACAAGACTTTTTAACAAAATATAAATGTATTTTAAACTTTGAAAGTGGAACAATGACATTGACCTTAAATAACAATAAGATTCAAGTACCATTACAATTATATGTGAGTGCAAATGATAGCGAAAACAATCATACGGCATGTATCAAGTTACCGCCGCGCTGTGAATCATTCATAGGGCTGTCAACTCCTTTATCAGGAGATTGTGTTATTTATTCAAATGAAATTGGCGAAGGAATTTTTGTAGCAAATACAATTACTAAAAGTATTAATGGAAAAATTATAGTAAGAATATTAAATACACGGAATGAAGAGGTAATTTTAAAATGTTTCACGCCTGAAATTAAAAGTTTGTCAGAATTTAATTGTTTCTCGTTTGATAAATGTACTAATAATGCGGAAAGAGTCAAATTATTATTTTCATTATTAAAATTACAAAACTTAAATAAAGAAGAGGGAAATTCCATTTCTAATATATGTGCAAAATTTGCAGATATCTTTCACTTACCGGGTGATTTACTAAATACAACTAATATTTATGAACAAGCTATACACTTAAAAGAAAACGCGTCACCGGTCTACAGTAAGCCTTATCGGTTACCACAGTCTCAAAAACAAGAAATAAATAAACAAATAAAACAAATGTTGGACGATGATATCATTGAAGAATCCACATCGGGGTGGTCAAGTCCTATACTACTGATACCCAAAAAGGAAGACGCAGACGGGAATAAGAAATGGAGACTAGTAATAGATTATAGAAAGGTAAATGAACAAATAAAAGATGATAAATTCCCGCTTCCTAATATTACTGAAATACTAGACTCTCTATCAGGTGCTATGTACTTTAGTACCTTAGATTTGAATCAATCGTACTACCAAATTAAACGCGATGCTAAGAGCCGAAAATATACTGCATTCATAGCGGACAAACATTATCAAATAAAACGATTGCCAATGGGGTTAAAAACTAGCCCTAATTCATTTAGTAGAGCAATGACTATAGCAATATCGGGTTTAAACTATATTAAATGCCTCGTGTATTTGGATGACGTCATCGTGTTCGGACGTAATTTAGAGAGCCATAATAAAAATTTAATAGATATTTTTTTACGACTCCGTAAGGTAAACCTTAAATTAAATCCATTAAAGTGCAACTTTCTCCAAAAAGAGCTTTTATATTTAGGACATGTTGTAACACCTGAAGGTATTAAACTAGATCCAAAAAAAATAATAGCAATAAAAAATTACCCAGTGCCAAAAACCACTGATGAGGTCAGAAGGTTTGTAGCTTTTGCTAATTATTATAGAAAATTTATACCAAATTTTTCTGAAATAGCACAGCCACTAAATAGTTTATTAAAAAAGAATGTAATATACGAATGGGGAAAGGAATGTTCTACTTCGTTTGAAAAACTTAGGCACTCTATGAGCACTCTACCTGTTCTACAATATACGAATTTTTCTAAAGAAAATGAATTCATCATTCATACTGACGCTTCAGGAATAGCTATAGGATGTGTCTTATCAAACGGAAACGGCTTGCCAGTAGCCTATGCAAGTCGACCCCTTAATAAAGCGGAAAAGAACTACCCTACTGTGGAAAAGGAACTATTAGCAATCGTTTGGGCAGTAAAACATTTTCGCCCTTACCTTTATGGAAGAAAGTTCAAGATAATAACGGATCACCGACCATTAGTCTATTTATTTAAAATGAATAACCCATCCAGTAGACTTACAAAATTCCGACTATGTTTAGAAGAATATGACTTCACTGTAACGTACTTGAAAGGAAGAGATAATGTAGCTGCAGACGCATTGTCTCGAATAGAAATTACGAGTGAGGAATTAAAAACTATGAGTCAGCACATTATGTCGGTGATGACAAGAGCTCAAAATAAACGACTAAAAGAGCAAGAAAAACGATCTAGCTCAAGAGAAGAAACCTCAAAACATGATTGGACTGGCCGTCCAAAAATAATTGAGATAATTAAAAAACCGAAGTATTTACCGGAATTAAACTATGATGAAAAACAATATAAATGCATGATAAAAACAAATAATTATGAAACAAGTGAAAATAAAATATTCATTTATTCGCCTGAAACTAATACAATGTGTGTCAACCCTAATTTACGAGCACGTAGTAATCGAGCATTCTTCGTGAGTGAATTAGACGCATTTTGCAGGACACTATGTATAGAGGAATTGTGCATAATACGCAATAATGACACGGTTAATGAAATAAAAGAGTTAACTCAATATATTAAAATGTGTAAAAATAGGTCCGGACCCCGTTTATGCATATTAAAAGGTGTCATAAAAATAAATAATAAAGACGACAGGCGCGTCATATTTAATGATTTTCACATATTACCCACTAGTGGCCATGCAGGCATTCGAAGGATGACGAATAATATTAAACGTCACTATTATTGGCCTGGCATGAGTAAAGACATATACGAATTTGTGACAACTTGTGATAAGTGCCAGAAACAGAAATATGCGAAAAATATTCGGCAACCGATGTGTATCACAAGCACGGCTACTACAGCCCTAGAAAAAATATTCTTAGACCTTGTAGGTCCCTTAACTAAGGATGTAAATGGATATTGCTATATATTGACACTACAGTGTGAACTTACCAAGTATGTCGAAGCATATCCACTGCTAAATAAGGAAACGGAGACAGTAGCACGCGCTCTCGTAGATAACTTTATACTACGATACGGAATACCTCTTGAAGTAGGGACAGATAGAGGTACCGAATTTATTTCATCAACTATGCGTGATGTTTGTAAAATCTTAAATATAAAACAAATACAATCTACGGCTTACCATCATGAAAGTCTAGGCTCGCTAGAAAATTCTCATAAAACGTTAGGAGCATTTTTGAGGATACAAACAGACAACCAAGCTCATAAGTGGAGCGATTGGTTACAATATTGGTGTTTCTCATATAATACATCGGTGCACACTTCAACAAAATATACACCGTATGAACTTGTGTTTGGGAAAAGCTGTAGATTACCTAGCAATATAATTAATCATAATATAGATCCAGTATATAATTACGACTCATATCCATTAGAATTAAAATATAGATTACAAAAATCCCAAGAGGATGCTTGGAATAATTTACTTTTATCTAAGGAAAATAGAAAAATCATATATGATACAAAATGTAATCAAATTAACTATAAATTAGGAGATTTAATATTAATTAAGAAACAAAATAGAGAAAAATTAGATCCAATCTATTCAGGACCCTACTCAGTAATAAAAGATCTAGGCGAAAATGTAAAAATTTTAATTAGTAAAAAGATTACCTTATACATAAAAATAATACTACTCTATATAAGGAATAAACAAAAAAAAAAACGCACAATATCACACACAGTCCAGGAGACGTAATGGTAAAGGAATTAATAAGTTATCCCTAATTTGGAAATGCATCTTCATATGACTTATTGCAACAAGTTGAAATAGGAAGATCTGTGACGTATAAATCTTGTAATACGTACTCAGCATTCATCTGACTACTATGTTTAATGTATTTGTAACATCCTAATATTATAGTCATGAATAGATAAGAAATTGTATAAAGATTTGTTTTTTTTTCTCTATAATAGTTATAAGTAATAATTAAAGGCATTGTAATCCAATACACTTGCTATTTTTAGAGATATTTTATCATTACGTATTAAAATTATGATAGAAATAAGATATAACTTATGTATGCTTATTATTGTATTATGTACCTTAAGAAAAAAAAAAATAACAAAACAAAAACAAAAGGAGCTGGTTCTATTCAAAATATGTTCTTATAAATACTAAAGTTGCTTTGTGATTCCTTAATATTGTATTTAAAAAAAAAGGAAGGAAGGTGTACTATGTAAACTTAAGATAAATAGGCAAAAAAATTCATAAATTTTGTCTACAAAAAAAAAGGGGAAGGTGTAGTGTGTGTCGACACGCAACTATCACAGCTACGATCACTTCGATCCTCCTACATAGTGCATGACGTAGCACGTGACGTCACGCGTCACTGGCTCGTCAGGATGATCGCAATAAACCCTTTGTTCGATGTTATCTTGTAAAATATGTACTAGATTAAGTAAAGGTCATGTGACGTATTTATTTACGTAAACACATAGTATATAAGCATCTGTAGAAACCACAATAAATCAGTTCAAGTTGGGAGACCAGTACTCCAACAAATAAGTGTTTTCATTACGACACCCCCCGCCGCGTTCTACTATCATACCGTCTATTCAATAAATTGATTTACACCATCATTTCGTTGGTAAACAGGACTAAGAAAAAGCGCGGGAAACATTAACTTACTTGATTCAGTCTAAATACGTCACGCACGCGCCATATAAAAATAGCAGCAACTTTTACAGAATCAAGAAAAATCACCTTTCTTGTAGGGGTGTCTGTATTTTGTTATATTTTTTGTTGTTAAAATATAGAGGCAATAGATGTACACATGTGAATATCTATTGCCTCTATTGCATTCTGTGATCATTTACATATCACACAAATCTACATATTACGGTTCATAAGATATAGACCTGTACAAGCATTGTCTAAAACATCATTTAACATCGTTTATTTTCTAAAATATCATTTATAAAATTCAATTTATAATAACTTTAATATGGACAATGTATACTCAGGCCACATATCTAGTTTTTAAGATAAACTAAAATTGTAAGTTGACGTCGGTTGGAGAAAATGCGCTGTGCAGTTTGTTGCCGCTTCTTCTGCCTCCGCAGTTAAGGCGAGGCCTCAAATGTTTGGTACCTTCGCTCGGCAAAGGACTGATCAAGTGCGCGCAAGGGATAGCGCTTGGCGGTTTAGCCCGTGAATGATGAGATAGGAGATAGTCTCCAGTCGCTCAAAGAAAAAAACGCAAGCGCCAAATTCGTTATTTCTATTTTATATAAAATCAGACCGGTTAATTGTATTTTCATATTTACATTTTCATGAATTACTAATAACCTATCTTTTAGTCTAAAAATCATTATTTCATTCGTCGCATTTGAGCTACAATAACAAAAACTCTGCGAACGAAGACCATTTTTCAAAAAATATTTCTATCGAGAAAATTTTATCAAAACGTGTTTTCATCTTCAATTTTTGGAGATGAAATAGTCAAAAATCATATTACTTAGATTTGAAACTCCTAATTTAAGTATTTTGCGAGATAAATAAGGTTCAGAACGACCTTATTTACAGTGGTATCACCTTAATGCCGCTTCCAAAGCCATAAGTCATTTACTGACGTCAACAATTCTCAGTTGAAAATGTATGACAGTTAAAAAGTGTCTAAATGAATTTTGAATTTGAGAAAAGGACGGACATCGAAGTGTTCGTTTTTTTAGCACCCTTTGAGTACGGAACCCTTAAAAAAGAACAAATAATAAATAAAGCCCGTGTTATAGCAACAACAGCGGCCTTTGGGAAATCATTGGGAAATCACAACAGACATCAAATATAATATTTGATATGAAGATAGTTCATGAAATAGATTTTACTTACATATAGCAGAAAATTGTTATTTTTTTCTGCAACGACCAAAGAGATGAAATAAATAAATACTTATATATTTAATTTATTTTACAAGGACTCAGGATAGTTTAAAGAGTATTAATAATTGTATTCCTGTGTCTTACTTTATCTCCTACTACTTATAAAAAATATTTAAAGCCAAAAATAAACGAATTTGATTTTGAAAATTGAATTGAAATTTCATTTCTGGATATCTACCTTATCACATGTGATGTGATGTGACTGATCGTCGAAGATCACATTTAACGTAATGACTTTCCCTGTGGAAGAACAACGCCGTCTTTGAGGTAATGCATCAAATCCTAACTTCTAAAGGTGGTGAAATTTCCACCTACTTCATCTAAGAGCCTTAGCCCGCTTAAGCTTGTTTCCATTCCAATTAAAAGAGAGAACCTGATTAAAACAGCTCACAAGATTTAGCGGTTACTGTGCCACAGACAGACATACATACACAGACCAACTAACATGTGATAAGTTTAACGCCTTTTTAGGGTTCCGAACAAGGAACCCTTATAGTTTCGCCATGTTTGTTCGTCTGTCCGTCCGCGGTTTTACTCAGAGACTATAAGTACTAGAGAGCTGTAATTTGGTATGGATATGTATATTAATAATAATAATAATAATAATAATAATAAAAAAAAAACCCGCTGTCATGTGGTGTCACATCTCTTTGTACCATTGAAATTTTATAAAATATTATTTAATAACAATAGATACAAATCCTCAATAGCTACAATCACAATTAAATTAATGTAAGCCATATAGATCAGTGAGAATGTATCGATGTAAAAACAGAAATACCTCAAAATACAAGGAATAGATTGACTTTGACACTGTCATGTCAATTAAAATATGTGTGATAAATAATGGATACGATTAGATGATTACACGATCAAAAGCGGGACAACAAAAAAACGCACGCCCTCCACCTCCGCCCGCGTCGTCGTCCAGCTCCTCGCCAACATCGTCGGGTGACGAGTTCGCCACTGCACCCGGCACCAGCGAGTCGAGCGACGACGAGCGCGGGCCGTCGGCCGCGCCGCCGCCACCACCTGTGCGACGTGGACGACCCCCGCTGCCGGCACGCTTGGAGCCTGCGAGGCAACCTGCCTCGCGCCCGGCTCCCGCTACCGGTGGTGTAGTGCGTCGCATGCGATGGACTCAAGAAATAAACGAGAACTGCATGCGCGCCTATTATGGGGCCACAGAGGGAGAAACTAATATGACAGCGTATCGTCCCAGGATGCTTTCTTTGTTTCAGGCCCTCGAACCAACCATTACCGTATCTGCACAGCGTCTATCGGATCAAGTGCGGGTCATTCAACGTTGCAAGCGATTAGATGACTCTGTGCTTGATCGGCTACGCCTGGAGGCGTTACCTGTTCGCCCAACTGTCGCCATACCTCGGGGTCCATCTGCCGAACCAATTTATCGGTCGCCAACATCTGCCCAATCACCGGGAATGGTACGGATGAACCCTGTGGCTGACGAGGGTGACAATGCGAACATAAACGTAAGTACCCAGGCCCATGAGCACTTGAGGAGGACTTTGGGGGAGACGATCGCGCAGTATCGCGCCACACCGGACTCTAGGCCGCGTATACCTCGTCTGCCTACGAATAGACGAAATTTGGCGCTAATGGGAGCCCTGAATGATCTGCTAGCCCCATATTTAGAGGCTAGTGAAGATCTTGTTGATACGCACTCAATCTTATACTGTGGGGCCATTGCGGCGTGTCGGGTTGCTCGAGTCAAGTTTCCTGACCTTGACTATGCAGCTCGGCCCGTCGGCGGTGTCCCTGCATGGCAAAAGCGGATTGAGCGACGTATCAGCATATTCAGGACTCTCATTGCAAAGCTAATATGCTTCAGGGAGGGCAACAATCGCCCCCGTGTCATGCGTTTCGTAAACCAGGCATTTGAGGGTACTGGTATTAGACCTAGCGACTACATTGCCTGTGTTACGGAACGCATTGACTTCCTGAAGCAGAAAGTCTATGCGTCGGCGGGACGTATTCGCCGCTACAGAGAGCGTGTGGAACGATTCCAGCTAAATCGGCTCTTCCAAAGTGACCAAAGGAAGGTGTACAGGAAGTGGGAGGGAACTGAACAATGTGTGATCGACGGGCAGCTGCCGGATGCTACTGCTATGAATAATTTCTGGCGTAGTATTTGGTCGGTGCCAGTCGAACACACCGAGAGTGATTGGATGACAGTGGTTGAACGTGAATGTGAGCCTATCGAGTCCATGGAGGCTGTAACTATCAGCCCCGATGACATAAGTTGTGCGATTCGTACGGCGCAGAACTGGAAAAGTCCTGGGCCAGACGGATTGCACAACTTCTGGATAAAGTGGATTCGAAGCTCACATGAACGTTTGGCCACCCAATTCCAACAAGCTCTCGAGCTTGGTTCCCTACCTTCTTTCCTTACGACAGGACTCACCTTCCTGCTCTATAAATCCGGTAGTACCACGGATCCCAAGAATTTTAGACCTATCACATGCTTGCCAACTCTTTACAAGCTCCTTACATCCATCTTGAGAGCGAAAATTAACCAGCACATAGTTGTGAACAAAATCATGGCTTCCTCTCAAAATGGATGTAGGGTTGGGTCCCGTGGTACTAAAGAGCTCCTCCTCATAGACATGACCATCTGCAAGCAAGTTCAACGGAAAAAGACAGCCCTTTCAACTGCCTGGATTGACTATAAAAAGGCCTATGATTCAGTGCCTCATTCATGGCTAGAGAGGGTCTTAGAGTTGTATAAAGTTAATACAACTTTAAGATCCTTTCTTGGCACGTGTATGAGACAATGGACCACGGTCCTTTGTCAGCCAGGTAGAGGAAATGGCTCTTCGGATCCGATGGACTTGATAAGGATCGAGCGAGGCATTTTCCAGGGCGACAGTTTGAGTCCATTATGGTTTTGTCTGGCTTTGAACCCCCTCAGCAACCTACTGAGGGATTCAAGACTAGGCTGCCGCCTCCGAAGTGACGGGGAGATTGTTTCTCACCTGTTATACATGGATGACTTAAAATTATTTGCACCGAATCCCTCTGACCTGGTGGAGCTATTGAAAATCACAAGAGATTTCAGTAGTTCTATCAGGATGGAGTTTGGTGTAGATAAATGTGCTGTCATGCATGTCCAACGGGGAAAAGTTGTAAATTCAACAAATTTACAACTTTCTGAGATAATGTCCCTCAGATCTCTCGCGGAGGAGGAAACTTACAAATATCTTGGTATGTCACAGTGTTTGAGTATTGTGGATGGGGACATAAAGCAGGCGATGAAAGAGCGTTTCTTTTGTCGACTGACAAAAGTACTTAAAAGTCTTTTGTCAGGTGGTAATAAGGCACGCGCTTTCAATGCCTGGGTAATGCCCCTACTCACTTACTCCTTTGGCATACTAAGATGGACCCAAACTGAGTTAGATGCCCTGGATAGGAAGGTCCGTCAACAGCTGACAGCGCATCGCATGCTTCACCCACGCTCATCCGTTATGAGACTGTACATCCCACGTAAGTGTGGAGGTCGTGGATTTTTGAACGCCAAGACTCTCCATAACCGCGAGGTGTACAGTCTTAGGGATTATTTCCTTAAAAATGAGTGTGGGATGCATCGCGACGTTGTTGCAGTAGATAGGAGCTTTACACCGCTCTCCTTAGCAAGCGAGAACTGGCACAGACCAACGGTGCTGAGCACCGAAGACCGCAGGGACATATGGAAGAGCAAGGAGCTGCACGGGCGGTTCTACCGGGCCTTAACAGGGCCTGATGTAGATCTGCTCGCGTCGGTAAACTGGCTACGATTTGGTGACCTCTTTGGAGAAACCGAGGGTTTTGCTTGTGCAATTGCAGACGAAGTCATGATGACGAACAACTATCGGAGATATATCCTGAAGGACGGTACGGTCGACATTTGTCGAGCATGCCGCCGTCTTGGCGAATCACTCAGGCATATTATCTCCGGTTGTTCTCATCTGGCTAACGGAGAGTACTTGCACAGACATAACCTTGTAGCCAGAATTATCCACCAGCAACTTGCTCTTCGTTATGAGCTTGTGGATTCCGAAGTGCCGTACTATAAGTACACACCAATGCCGGTTCTCGAAAATGGTCGTGCCACGCTCTATTGGGATCGATCTGTTATCACGGATAGGACTATTGTTGCCAATAAGCCTGACATCGTGCTGACAGATCGATCGACGCGCCAGGCAATGCTCATCGATATCACCATCCCGCATGACGAGAACCTTGTGAAGGCCGAGAAGGATAAACTTACTAAGTACCTAGACTTGGCCCACGAGGTGACCGCTATGTGGGATGTGGATTCGACGATCATTGTCCCGATAGTCGTTTCAGCGAACGGTCTTATAGCGAAGAGCCTCGATCAACACCTCAAGAGGCTCTCGCTAGATGGCTGGATCAAGGGTCAGATACAGAAGGCAGTACTCCTGGACACTGCGCGCATCGTTAGGAGGTTTCTCTCTCTGTAGCCTTAACTGTCGGTAGCTTGAGCCCTGCCCCGCTGCTGGCAGCCCTCTAGGATTAGGTTTTTATAAAGGTTGTATTTTTTGTATGATATTTTTTTATATTTTACTTTTTATATAAGTTTTATAAAAACCTAGACCTAAGAAATTAAATAAATAAAGAGAATAATAATAAAGCCTTTATTAACAATCAATCAATATGACATTTGCATTACATACATTTCCATTTAGTGACTTCGAACAATTTATTATAATTATATTTGTATTAATATTATAATTTCCTATTAAACTAAATTATCAACATTCAATTATCGATTATTAGACACTGGCAATTAAACTAGTGTTTCTGATTGTCTTGCTTTTCAGCATAGGCCTCCCCTAGAAACTTCCATAATTCTCTGTCTTGTGCCTTCCTTGTCCATGTCGGACATATGTATATTAATCATGCCTAAAAAAAAAAGTAAAATAAAATCTTAAAAAAAAAAACGGGTTGCTCCCATACAAGTAAAAAGAGGAGTAAATATTTTTTCGCGACCTCCCCAACGTGTAGGTTTTGTTGAATAGATCTTTTAAAAATATTGTGAGCTTGTGAACATCATTTTTCGATTTACTTATCCGTTTTGGAAATATTTGTAGTATATATAACGAAATTTAAAGGAAAACTATCAGAGTTTATAAATTAAAGAGTTATAGGCGACCAACATAAATGTACTAGGTAAAATAAAATTTCATACAAATTGAATTAAAAATTTGTTAAGACAGTTGTTAGTTACATAAAACAACTACTGAGTATAGATTTTCAAACCACGTAAAGTGAAGTAAATGTGAAATCATAGTAAAGCCGTTTTAATAACACATAAAATAATAGCAATGTGTTAACGTTCGACAGCGCGCGTCGCTTGGCGGAACGATAGGAGGCCGCTTGGTACCTATTGCGCTCGGGAATCAAAGTAGGTAATATACCTACGAAATCTTGTTACCAGCGCTATACTCGTGGTGGTATTCAAATGGATAATATTTTTTTTTTCTAATTTCCCTTGTGAAGTAGGACTTCATAAATCTTTTTTCAGTTACCATACCGTCTTATTAGGGCTCGTTTTTAGACGTTAGATAATGGTACGGAACCCTCGTGCGCGAGTCCGACTCGCACTTGGCCCGTTTTTTTTGTTTGGGGTTAAAATAAATGATCACATTCTGTTTCTGTAGAGGAATAAAAGTACGAGAAATAAAAAAAAACACTACATTTAAAATACAGATATTTTTTTTAATCTATGAGATTGGGAAAACACATACAATTAAAAAGCCAAATGCTTAATTCAATAGCTTTGGATTCTCGGCGTTTCATGGGATGAAACTCCTCCACCGGAAATCGTTTTCCTATTTTTTCTTAATAGCTTCCACACTAGTGGAAGCTGTTAAGAAAAAATAGGGAATTAGGGAATAATTTGACTACAAAACGCTTAAAATTCCACGTCAATTTGACACCAAACACGCTCAATCGTATCGTATCAACTTCATGGTTTCTGCGACAGCTCTGAGGCAGCGTATGGTGCCGTCATTTATCTCCGTGTTACAAACACTGATGGTTCCGTTCGCATCTTTCTCGTTTGTGCTAAGGCTCGTGTAGCTCCTTTGAAAAGGCAATCGCTCCCTCGCCTAGAGTTATGTGGCGCGGTTTTACTCGCAGACCTCATTAAATTTGTCAAAGAAACCAAACGGATACCTGTTCAAGACATTTATCTGTGGTGTGATTCTACCGTTACTTTGGCCTACGGGCTCCTTTTGCTCTCTGAAACGCATTTTTTTTTAATCTATGTATTTTAAGGGAAAACAATATTAAATGTACATGGTAAATGAAAGAAAACAATATAAATTTATTTTAACTTTAATTTAAAAAAAAAACACTTATAACAATTATATCTTTCTATATTAAGCCCTCCTACATTATTTTTTGTTGGCTCTAGAATCGCCACCATCGTTTTTGGATTTTCTCGTTAATTATAAGTTACGATCTGTGTGAGGTGAAATGTGCGACTCGCACATAATTATGTATGACACTGTATGGTATTTTTGATACTTATTTCGACTTGCATCATCATTCAGAGATAGCGGGTTATTGCTACTCATACAACCTATCTACTACGGCCCGTCCAGACAGTATATTACGTTATGTTGACGCAATATATCAGATAGAGTATATGTTCGGGAATCGATTAATCACTTTAGAGTTACATTCATTCATTGCCGTTGCACACTGGTAGTTGTTTTATTTTAGTAATAAAAGCTTTCAAAACTACTATAAAAGCTTTGTAGTTGTGGTACAGCCACGCTTAGTTGTGGAAGAACCTACCGGTAAAAAATGAGACCCATCCTTCCCCCATTTCCTCTCCTCAAGGTCCTTCCCCCAACTCGGTTCGACAGCTCCGTGGCGCAGTGGTAAACACGCCAGCCTGCGACACGGAGTGCCCGGATTTGATCCCTGGCCAGGTCAAGATGGAAAATGATCTTTTTCAGATTGGCCTGGGTCTTAGATGTTTATTATAGATAAACATCCAAGACCCATGCCAATCTGTATTTGTTATAAAATATAGTATCGTTGAGTTAGTATCCCATAACACAAGTCTCGAACTTACCTTGGGGCTTGCTCAATCTGTGTGATTTGTCCGTATATATTTATATATTTATGTTGAAAGGCCGGCAATGTTTCTGTTACACCCTGGTGTTTCAGATAGCTTACCATCAGGTGACTCGCTTGCTCGTTTGCAGTTTAGTGGGCTTGCTTGTAAGTTAACCATATAAGCTTATGTCTGTCTGGTGTGGACCTATTGGGCGTTCCACCCAAAATGTACTCAGAAACAGTACGTCTCCCCTTCTCATGTGACCGCTGCCACAATTCCCCAATTCGCGTTTGCATCCTCAGGTTTACGGTGCGTCGAAGCCTGGTATCTCGCATTATGCCAGTAGTCATAATGCACTGAGAAAAAAAAGGCATCATGTCATCGTATCTAAGTGCGTTGCCACCGCAACAGTGCCTACAGCAATGTTTTTAGTGTGTTACAATTTTTTAGTCTCATTTTGGCATCAATTTGGCAGTATGTCATCAACAACTGCTTGCTGGTGGTTGTAGGAGCTGCTACTGGCTTTTCTCCCATCTCTGTCCCAGTCCTGCGAGGTTATTAAGTGTTTTACAGATAATTTTGTATATGAGATCTTTGTATTTAGCTGTGAAAATCAGCATAGCATCTACACAACGGTTGAAATAAGCTAAGTGAGCAAATCATACCAATAGAAGAATGGCTGCCATCTATAATAAAATCGTTGCATTGATTATCCTAGTAATAGCAGCTATCTGAGATATGAGTGTGAATAGTGTGATAGATGATAATAACTACTATATCAAACGCGTCTACGTAAAGTATAGTAAATCGATTATCAATGGTATTCGATTTGGTTACATTATTACATTTAGGCATCATCTCATATTTTTGAATAAGTTTTTAAGAAAATAGTTAAAACTAAAAAACCCTTTCTCAAACATGCTCGGAAATGTAGGCATTAGTTATTGTAGTAAAAAGAAGACACGATGTTTGTAATTCTTGGCTTGGCATTACTTTACCGGCCTAGGCCCGGACAGTAAGTATGAAAATTCATTATTCCTGGCCGCTGTCCAAAACTTTTTAATTTATCAATGTAACTTATCATACAGCCAATTGCTACCAAAATATAAAAAAATGTATTCTTCGAGCATATTTAAGTATATGAATATAACAAAATTCTATAAAAATGTCGGTATAAAATCACACAAAAATATGCTTAATTTTCGTTGCGAAAGAAAAAAACAATAATCTATGGTATTAAATTTTCTGTGTAAAATATGACTGGGCTATATGGGTTATATTTCCTTATCGACAGTTTAAAAATTAATTAAATAAAAACGTGGGAATATTAATTAATAACTTTATTCGTGGAGTTCTTGGCGGGAATTTCTACGGACTGCACGGTTTTTGTTTTGAATTGTTTTGCAAATTGTGCTAGTGGAGTTTATAATGTGAAGTCGGTGTAATTTGGTGTTATAGCCCATGTTTATGAAAAATGTGTGGAATAACTAAAATAAAGTGTCATGGTGCGGTTGTAGTGATTTACTTAGCGGGTTGGTGTTTGCTCGCCTAACTGCATCGTATATGATCAAGCCAGTGGATTCGTGGGAATTGTCGCCAGGAGCTCCGTCGAAATCAGCGAAATGAATTACACCATAATTTCGTTGATACAGAAGCAAGAATAACTCGAAAAATAACTAGACACTGGCTAAAATAAGCTTCTGAATGAAGTTTCAGGGCCAAATAGAAGAAAAGAAAAAAATATTCTGTGTATATTTTAAGCGTCTACCTGTTGCCGTTATCAATATCGAGCAAAAAATTACGTTTATTAAAAAAAAAATCTGTTTTTTAAATATTATACTCATTTATTTCCAGTATTACGTCTTTAATTATTTCCTTACATTTATTGAGAAAAGCATGTATCGTGCTTTTCTCAATAAATGTAAGGAAGGTTGGTGTTTGCTCGCCTAACTGCATCGTATATGATCAAGCCAGTGGATTCGTGGGAATTGTCGCCAGGAGCTCCGTCGAAATCAGCGAAATGAATTACACCATCATTTCGTTGATACAGAAGCAAGAATAACTCGAAAAATAACTAGACACTGGCTAAAATAAGCTTCTGAATGAAGTTTCAGGGCCAAATAGAAGAAAAGAAAAAAATATTCTGTGAATATTTTAAGCGTCTACCTGTTGCCGTTATCAATATCGAGCAAAAAATTACGTTTATTAAAAAAAAATATATTCTGTTTTTTAAATATTATACTCATTTATTTCCAGTATTACGTCTTTAATTATTTCCTTACATTTATTGAGAAAAGCACGATACATGCCTCGGCGGAAATCGACTTGCCGGACTCGTAGTTATTATAAACCTAAAACTCTATTCGTCCGGCATTTCCTAATTTCCCCGCCTCTGCAGTAATGTATTAATATGTACAGTCGGCCAAGCAGATACCTGACCCCCTGACTTTTAAAACGTAAATTCACACTTTGCTGTGAAGCGCCACCTACCGTGATTTTTGGCAAGTAGACAGACAACTGCTAGTATAAACTTGTTTCTGATAACCTGCTCAGTTGCAAATTTTGTATTTCTAATAATCTCAGCTAATAATTCAAGTAATCATCAATGGTAAGAACAAGAAAGAATCAAAAACAATCCTACGTGAAGTTCGATTCGAACCATAGACCTACGACTTGAGAAGCCAGCGCTCATCTCAATACGCCAACCGACGATATGACGTCTCGGGCGAAATTGGCTATCTATTTCTACTGCTATGACATCATTGTCACCAACTGCAACGCATTGCTTTAACAAATAAATTGAGGGTAATCTATCAGATTTATTTATACCTGATACCAACTAATCAAAAATATTGTTCACTCGCGTCACAATTACATTCAAGATACTGCGATTACTGTGTAGTGATCCAAAACCCCACCAGTTATTAGGCATCCCGTTTCATCTCATATAGCAGATTTTGTGAAAGCTAATAGTGTATTGTGAAGACAACCACAGTATTTAAAGTATCTATATCTAGAGAGTTAGGTATCGCGGTAAGTAGAAATTATAAGTATTTAATATACTTACTTAATTGTCACACTATTTTTTGTTCCGTAAAACATGGTTTGTGATAAATGTCTAAGTTAAATATATCTCTTACAGAGAAACACCGTCCGTTTGTGGATTCGGAGATTTAAGAAGACTCGATCAACTGGCGTAACATTTAATATTTTATTTAATATTTCAATTGAAACAGTGAGGAAACATTCAACAAGAACGAGATCGTATTTTATTCTGATGAAAAAAGTTTTAAGTCTGATGATGATGGCAGAAAAATATTGCGAAGAATACATGGCCAGCGTATAGCCATCAAAATAATTTGCCTTTGAGAACAGTGGCAGGATAACATTAGGTAAAAATATTCATTAAATAGTTAAGTAAAATAATAATAATATTTTATACCTTATGTATTACGCAGTGTAGATTATTAGGTAACTGATCGTATTATTGTTTTGCAGGTTATTGGGGACAGATGTCTTTAATGGGCCCAGGGGAGCTAATAGAATTCGGCGGTCGGATGAATAAAGAAAAATACTTGGAAATTTATGAGATGTGGTGATTCCAACAGTGTGCAATGTAGAATATATTTTATTTAAGACAATTGTTCTGTGATCTAACTGTTATTGAGTGACCAATTAAAATCCCAGATTGTAGGGTCAAATAGTGCTTAACTGGGACACGAGACACGAGTGAAGTTTGAACTTTAATCAATTTAGACAAAGAGGTTATACTAAATTAATAAATATGCGCATAAGTGATATGTGATCTGATCTAACATGGCAAGTGAAATGACAAATAGACTTGAACCAAAGCTTCAAAATCGGGGTCACCTTCTCCCGTATTAAAATTCATTTAATGCCATAGGTTTACATTTCGATTCTTATACTATTATCGAAGCAAAGTTATTCACATAGCACTATTTGACCCTACACATTACAGTTATTAAAAAAATGTAAAACTATGATTAAAAAAAGTTGAGAGATGTAAATTGTTACTTATTAAGTAACATGTTGGTTCTCTCTACAGAAGATTAATCATTGTTTGAATTAAGTAGGCGGGTATTTATTTCACTGTTAAATTTTTTTGATGTTATAAAGTAACTAAACATTTAAAATGCTTTTTATTAACAGTAATTAGCTTGGTAACATTAAAACAACCAAAATTACACCAACATCACAATACGAAGTTGGTGATATTTGTAAAAAATAAAAGGCTTTGGAGGATTTGAACCTGTTCCCTCATAAGCATACTAATTATTAAACCGTAGTGCCTACCACGCCACATTTAACTATTGAAGTATCTTTGAAATAAGCGTATCGTATGCTAGGGCTTGTTTTATTTATCAAAAATCGAATAGATGGCATTAGTCATCAAGGGTATCAGGTTTCTGCTTATTAACCTTATTTGTTCATTTACAATTCAATAGATGGCACTAGTCGCAAAGGATATTACACTTGTTTATTTTTATCTTTGGGTTTAAACCACGGATGGTTCTTTAGTTTGCGAAAAATGGCGCTGTTGTAGGGGGGTCAGATATCTCCTTGGCTGACTGTACAAAGTGTAATATCACTCGGTGGTTCCTGTTTTTCCCTATCTTTTTCATTGCTTATCTATCAATTTTTCTTTGAAGTAATTTTTTAGATAAGCTAGACAAGACTGAAGAGTAAAAAAAGTATTTCACTGCCTATCAAAACAGGTATTTTAAGATCACAACTAACCATGGCATACGAAATATCGACTTTCCTAGATCAAAACAACAACAAACTCAATATCGATGTTTTACACCTGTAACAGTCAGTCGTGATTTTCAATGCATTGTTATAACCACGTGACACGCCTACAGCTCACAATTTGGATCTCGATGATCTAGTTGGCGTGCGCCTTATAAGCGCTTACGCATGTATAGCAACCCGAGCGTGGTCCCCATTGAGATGGGTGACAAGTGGCAAAGTACAAAATTTTTCGTGCACATTATGCCGTTAGTCCGGGCTTTCATCACTTAATAGCGGTCGTTAAGCTAGTCAATAGTCAAATATTTTATTCATCGTAAGATATTTTAAATACCATTTGGTGAACGTTAACTTAAATTACACATTATTATTTACAACATTAATATTGTTGACATCAATAACTTACTTAGAGCTTAGTTTATATGTCAGATGCCTCTAGGCAGCTTGAAAAATCTGACACCAGTGTTGGTCACTTACACACATGAAATAAATAAATAAATATAAATATATACGGACAAATCACACAGATTGAGCTAGCCCCAAAGTAAGTTCGAGACTTGTGTTATGGGATACTAACTCAACGATACTATATTTTATAACAAATACATATATAGATACACATCCAAGGCCCAGGCCAATCTGAAAAAGATCATTTTTCATCTTGACCTGGCCAGGGATCGGTCACTCCGTGTCGCAGGCTGGCGTGTTGACCGCTGCGAAACGGAGCTAGTCTAAATGCAAGTAAACAAGCTCACAATAAAGTAAATTAGCCCAATACATGCCTTTCCTGCATGCACATCTGGAGCGGGCCGCCGAAATCAAAGAGTGATTAGGAAAATGGGGATAGATAACAAAAATAATAACGTAGATAAAACCACTGTCACAGTATTGTCTCGTATATTTTGATATGTATTTATATATGTATACAAATTAGTATCATTGAATTAAGTTTCCTAAAATAGTAGTTTACATTTTTTTATTTTAAACAGGCTTACTCTTGACCTTAGACTAACCCAGAGGGTAAAGACAAGATCTACGATGGAGCGAGCTTGCTTAGAAGATGCCTGTTCACTCTTGTCTAAAGGCTGTCGGGTTATATATGTACTCGGAAAAACTGACGCGGGCAATGAATTCCACTCGTTAGCGGTGCGCATAATAAAAGACCTTGAAAAACGGTTCATGCGAATGGGTGGAATATCCACCAAGAAGGGATGTAGACCTGCCGTGCGCCTGGAAGTCCGATGGTAAAAAGGGAAGGTGGGATTAATTCGTGCAGTTCTTGTGCACACTCCCCGAAGTATAGTCTGTAAAATATTGACATACTGGCAACTTTACGCCGATGGGCTAAAGGTTGCAGAACTGCTATCAGTCTATCGTCGAAAATTATTCTCCTGGCTCTTCATTCCACCGAGTCCAATGTGGAAAGTTGGTATTTAGCTGAGCCATCCCATAGGTGGCTTCAATACTCCATACAGGATCGGACTTGAAATTTATAAACTGTTAAAAGCTGTCTAAAGTACCGCTTATTAAGGATGTCCAGTTTTTTTGCCGCTGTTTGTGCTCTAGATTCAATGAAGGTACCGAAGTTGAGGTTTGAACTCAGCTCCATGCCAAGGAGTTCCAGACTGCCAGTAACAGATACATCAGGTGCAAGAAGAAGAAAAAAAAAATCAGCTGACTTTACTTTTTTACCCAAGACTGGGAAGACGGCCCAGACTTGCGTAAAAAAGTACAGTTAAATAAATAAAATAAATTCATACATCGAGGGTTTTCTGAAATAAGTGGCGGCAGCATTGAGGTGTCGAGTCCGGTAAGCTGTTGAACAACAATGTGTCAGTTGTTGCTCCTTGTCAAATATTATCCAATGACAGCGGCTTATTGTGCTCCCCCGTATGTCTCACTCTCTTCGCCTATAGTTATTCTTTTGAGGTCTTCGCAGATTACAGACAAATAGACAAATTATCGCGCAAATTTTGCGTCTTTTAACCCAGCGAGCATGGCACACACGTTAAATAATGACAAATTTCGTTCATAAATACGTTACAAGTCACAGGGTGCGTGTTGTGTTTTCGTGGGTGAATTCATTAGTCAGCGTATGACGCAAAACGACACATTCGCAAAATGTAACCGCATGTAACTGGTCACTTTTGAAGTCATTTTCAAAGTGACCCAAGTTCAAAAAAATAACCGAAAGGGAACCGCGCTAATGTCTTTTTGCGAAAGTGACGTTCTTCATCACAGCCGCGTAAGCGTTACTGTCTCGTCATTGGGAACACTGAACATTTTGTATAATTTTAATATGAAGCATTGGCTGTTCTCCAAGCTCTTGTGCTTTATTAGTACTCGTAAATATCATATTTTCGTTATTGTTAATTTCCTTTATCCGTTATTATTCCAGTCTTTTGAATTTCGATATAGGATGTCCAGGCCCACCCACAGAGTACATCATCTAGACTTATATTGTAAAAGGAAAGATATTATTGTTGTGTGTAGTTTTTCAACATACCCGTTCGAAAAATCGTAGAAAAAGCAAACAATTTACCTTATTTTGTACAGAGCCGTCTCAATAGCAAGACTTAATATGCAGTTGTATTTAGTGCCCTTGTTTTTGACAATTTTTCTGCTTTAACCTACACTTAGCCTGCTGCTATACTTTCTAGGGTTCGGTACCCAAATGGTAAAAACGGGACCATATTACTAAGGCTATGGTGTCTGTCCATCCGTCTATCACGGGGCTTTATCTATTGAGCATAGGTAGAGACTTGTAATTTTCAAAGGTATATCTACAATACAGCTATAACGATACAATAAACGTGTTTTTTGTAATTAAATATTGTATGGTCGTACGGAACCTTTCGTTTGCATTCTACTCTTACTTAGAAGGTTCATACATGTCAGTATGTTTTATATTTTTGACACTGAGCATTGCGGATAAGCATAAAATCAGTAATTTGAATAAATTGTTACAGGATTGAAGAAATCGCGGAAATGACAATGAGTTGTGAGAATGGCGACTTTCGGTCTTCATGTGTTTAATAATAAGAACCATTTTCGTTCGAATCCTTTAGTTCATCCATAATATTGGCTCTCTCGCTGTCGCTTCCCTTCGGCATGTTAATAAAATCGGTCGAAACGAAATGTCTAGTATAATCGTACAAGTAAATATAGAGTGTATTAGAAGAATACGTTACGGTTATTTATTATAAATACACTAGCAGCGTAAAGCTGATGCGTATATATCACTGCATTTGTGTTTTTCAAGTTCTTCATCATTCCAGCTATGAGAACTCCAGTGTTGGACGAAGGCCTCTCTCAAGGATTTTTCTTTTCATGGAAGGATATTGCCATACTCACCACGGTTTGCAGGCGGGTTGGCGAGCACAGTTTATTGGCTTCTTGTGCGTCCAATGCTGCTGCCCATCGGTAGCATTTTTAAGCTAAGGAAGAATAGGAATTTGTTGGATTTGGGAAGAGAATGAAGGTATTGGGATACTACTCACTCAGATGAAACAGAAAAGTAAGTAGCAACTCCGGAGGGCGGGCGCGCGTATCGATGCCATACCTGCAACCACCGGACAAGCCGTTGAAGAGTTGTGGGGTATCAATCACTAACTATATGTTTTAAAAATTTTCATATATTTATCCACTCTATTTTTGAAACTGTTTACACTTAGAGCACTTATCACGGATTTAGGTAAAGGGTTCCACATTTGCGCAACACGGTTTGGCAGTGTCTTTTGGGGTTGCTAGTATACCGACAACTAGATTAGGACCTCCTACGGCCAGATACCGCCTGCTGAAAAACTACCACTGGGTGGCTATCTGCCCTGGCCAGTCTGGAAGTCTTTAAATAGACTGCGGGCTGGTAGGCATTTACCATGCCCCGAAAATAGCGTCATGTGGGGTTTCTCTGACAGTAGTAAGTGCGAATGTGGTGCTATCAAATCTATAGGTTACCTCTTGGTGTGCCCGGAAAGCCCAACTTCTTGCTCTCAACAAGATCTGAATGAGTCAAACGAACGGGAAATCACGGTAGCAAAGCACTGGTCGAAACATATTTAATGTGTAACTATAGCCATTTTACGACTCGATAGAAGAAGAAGATGTATACCACGGTAAAGATATCATTACCGTGTGTATACCGAGGCAAACTAAGTTTCATGGAGTGCCCTATGACATAACATGTCTCGCAGAATATCGACGTTTGTGTAGACGCTTTACCGCTTCTATGTTTCGTTCGGTGAGTGAGAGAGTCGGAAGCCTATCTTTCCCCTATGTCCTTCCCCCAACTCCTTGAAAGGCCGGCAACGCTCCTGTAATAGCGTGGTGTTGCAGTTGTCACCATCAGGTGCCTCGCTTGCTTATTTGCCGTCCTATACCATAAAGAACAATAAATCTATCGGAAGTAGATTCTACACTACATATTAGTATATAACGAGCTATCATTACACTTTACTTCGCCTTATTTAGAAAGCTCAAACAAAGTGCAACAAGGCCAACCCGCTTAACCGTTCCCGATATTGAGCAAATACGAAAGATGTAGAGAACGGTGATAACTCTACCTCCACTGAAAAATAATAACAAAGTTACAAGATTCTTTGTTATTTTGTGGGCCCCATTATAAGAGCTTTTAAAGGACACGGTTCAAAGGAAACAATTAATATTTTGGTAGCAAGGCTTTAGTTTCTTGGCCTGATTCATTTAAATTTGACCCATATAATTGTTTCTCGGTTTACAAAAACATTGGAACTTTTGAGTCTTCTCACTGTAACAAAGAGATGTATTGAATTACTTTCTCAGGAATAAATTTTCGTAAAATCTAATGTGTTGATATTTTTGATAAGTTTGTTTATTTTGCATTCACAATGCTGTTTTGATGAACAAGCAAGCAAGCAGAATGGAATATGGTGAAGGTTTTCAACGCTGAGGTTTGAAGCGCGGTAGCTCAATTGGCAAAACGTTGGTCGCTAGTGAATTTTTTTTACCATATTTTATTTTTTTTGTTTAATAAGAGTTAATATGCTGTAATAAACGAATTAAAAAAAAACATAACAATGTCTATATTTTTTTTTCAAGTGGCCAAATGCGAGTTGTACTCGCCCATTAAGGGTTCCAAGGTTTTTGAAAATGTGCTAAATCTCAAAAACTGCTGGCTATAAAATCAAACCAATTAAACCAATTTGCATTGAAAGTATCTATTCATTGAGATCTACAGCATACATTGCTTTTAGATTTTTTTTCTCTTAAATAAAAATTCAGAGACACATTTTACCACTTTGGAAGTGTTTTAAACGTTTGACTTTGAGAAAAAATAGTTTTAGGAACATAAATGTAATATTAAAGACTATCTATAGACAGCTCGCACGTATTTTTTTGACGTGATAACTTTTTAAAATCGATAAACGCCGCACGCACGAAATAGTGTCACGTTCCGTGTGCAAGTGAGAGCGCGGAACAAGCGATAGAGTGACACGATCGGCGCATGACGCATCTATTTTCCACCGTAAATTATCGTCCGTAAACCGACTTTACAGACAACATTTTTTTAGTTTCAGTTTCATTAGGTAGAGATGTATGCAGGGTAACTCCCTGCGTACATATCTACCTATATACATTAATCTTTCTCTGTTCTTAATCTCTTTCTTTTTTAATTTTGTACTAGTGGCCCGTCCCGGCTTCGCTCGGGAAGACGACTCGCGCTCTAAGGGTTTCGTACCGTTATCTATAAAAACGGCAAGAAAATTATGTCTGTTGTATGGGAGCTCCCTTTTATATTAATTATTCTGTGAATATTTCAAGCGTCTACTTCTTGCCGTTATCAATATCGAGCAAAAGTAAGCAAAAAAAAATCACGTTTGTTGTATACCCCTTAAATATTTATTTTATTCTATTTTTTAGTATATTTTGTTATAGTGGGAATGGCAATAGAAATATATCATCTGTGAAAATTTCCCGTTTTTACCCTTTGGGTACGGAGTCAAATATTTTATTCATCGTAAGATATTTTAAACATCATTAGGTGAACGTTAACTTAAATAACACATTATTATTTACAACATTATTATTGTTGACGTCAATAACATACTTAGAGCTAAGTTTACGCCGCTTCCAAGGCGGAGTGCAGAAGAAGCGGCAACAAAGCAGGTTGGTGCGCCTGCGCGGCACTGTCAGTAGCTGCGGCCGGCGGCGCAGCCACACGTATCGGTCGGGAACATTAAAGCTCACACAGCCTAGAACCTCACTGTTATACAAGTTTCCTCTCAATAATTTAAACATGTAGGAAACGAGAAACAACTCCCTACGTACCTGCGACTCATTATACCCTACCTCTGTATTGTCATGTTATATAACTCTGTAGTACTCAATACAGTAAATCATCAAATTCCATCCTTTCAAAAATAATACTTGGTTACTGTCTTGGTCGTCACGGTTTTATCCAAGTGATAAAAGTCATGCACTCGTAACTGTAAGTTGCGCCACGTGAACGTAATGCTAAACTTATCACGTTGGAAGTTCTGAACTTGCCTTCAGTAAGCCTTCGTAATAATGGACTTTGTTCTTCAAGTTAATTTAAAGTGGCTGTCTATTATTGAGTCAAAATAGCCGTAACGTATAGAAAACAAGCAATGAATTATTATTTGAAGGCTGAAACATTTGTTTTCTGTGAATACCACGCGTATTTTTGTGTCTTGTCTGTGGCAGGCTCAGTATCCAAGGGAGTGCCGAATATGCGCAATCGTCAATTTATAAAAAATGCTTATACTGAAAGTTGTGGTAGAGCCACGCTACCGGCAAACTTATTTTTTGTTAGTAGCACGGCTGGATGGCTATGGTAGTTTACATCTTCCATATTAATTTTTGCAGATTACTTAAGACACTCCGGGTAAGAACCGAATGATTCAGATATAGAAGATACTACAGAATAATCGATTCTGAAGTATCTTCTATATCTAAATCATTCTAGTCGTTTAGGCTACAGTAGCTAACAAAGAAACAGAAAAATTAAATACATACGTGCAAAAAACGTTACTATCCTTCTGGAGTTGGGTAAAAACACAATCAAATCTTTCCTCTCCTTTTCCTTTCCTTCCCTCAACTCCTTGAAAGGCCGACAACGCATCTGTCACACCCTGGTGTTGGAGTTGTCCATGGGCAACGGTGATCACTTACCATCAGGTGACCTGCTTGCTTGTTTGCCGTCCTATGTCATAAAAAAAAAATTGAGAGTCGTGACAGGCTTATACTTCTGCTTAAGTTGATAGGAATGCAAACGCTTCGGATCTTAAAAAGGAGTATAATGCTGCCTCCATAGCATTTGACGGCGTATATCGAGAGCGAAATCAAGCAGATCAACAAAACTGGCGAGCGAATTACTGGTTTCCCTACAGGGAGTCGCGTCTTTTGACCTCTCGTCAACGCTGTACAGCAGGCCTTTTTGCTAACTTTTGATAATTGCGATGTAAAACGGTTTGTTGGTCACTTCACCTTTCATTACGGTTTATATATCTTAAAAAAAAATAGTCAATCATACGAAAATCGCAATGCATTTTGTGACACAATTTATATACTGTTAAAAAAGATAGCAAATACGCCCGCAGGGCAATTTTTGTTGTTTGTCCCTCCCAACTTTAACACCGAGATCGAGGCCGCGTGACAAAATCCTTAAGCAAGAAACTTACAAATACAGTGCGGCGGAGGCGCGCCACAAGCGGCGCAGAGTCAAAACAACAGAATGTAAACCTTAATAGTATGTAGCATAAAGTCAATTTTTGTAGTGCGCCCGGCGCCATCATGCGTGACTCTGCGCCGCTTGTGGCGCTTCCGCCGCACTGTAGTTTAGTTTCTTGCTTTATAGGTTCAGTCGTGTCCGTGTCCGACCGTCTGTCACATGGCCTGATTAGGTTGAAGTTTAGTGCACTTATAGACATAAAATTTGAAGTTTTTGAAAACAGATATACCTTTACCGGTACAACGAAAGAAAATTATATTTATCATGATGAAACCTTAACATGCTAGTTCGACTCGTACTTGGTCAGTTTTTTTATTCAATAAAGTTCTAAGATGCTCGAGTAATTGAAGCTTAGCTGTGACAATTAAACTACATATAACGTTGTACGTACATACAGGAAAGATACACTTGGCACTTTGACACTAAGATAACTTTAACGAAAAACGGAAGCAAAATATGGTTGTCATTTTATTTCAAAAGTTCCTAACAATGAATACATTGTTTGAAAATCGTACCTCATCATATAAAGGCTGATTTGGAACCCCGGGCAATTGTTTATCGTGGAATTAGGATATCCAAAGAATATACACGATGAAATTTTAATCGTTCTGGATCCTTAAAGGGGTGATTCAGCCCATCGACATGAACAACTTTTCTTATGGGAACAATGCTGGGAACTCAAAAAAAAATGGGCAGTTCCATGGAAAAAAAATCGGCCGACCGGTTAATTTGTATGGGAACGTCAAAAATATTTTTGAGGTCCCAGCGTTGGTCCCATAGGATAAGTTGTTTATATCAACGGGCTGAATCATCCTTTTTCCTTTTAAGGGCCCAGAACGATCAAAATTTCACCATGTATAATAGACAGACTTTTTTCTATTTACACCGTTTGTTTTTACGATTCTTCATTCTCATTCTTATTCTCATTATCATTCTCATTTCTGTTTTTAGGAAATAGTCTTAGGAACATTAAATAATTCTACAACGAATATCCCATCGTCTGACATTTTATTTGTAGATAACTGTAAAATTGGACACATATTCGTAATAGAAAAGATAACATATATGTGTAGATAGGTGCTATAATCATTATATGTCTACTTATTTCATAATGGTTAGGGGCTTTTTAAACAATAAATATATATATATAAGGACAAATCGCACAGATAGAGCTAGCCCCATGTAAGTTGGGCTAGCTCAATCTGTGTCTCACAAGTTTACTACTTACCTGGGGGTACACACCCCCAGGTAAGTAGTAAACTTGTGTCGATGGATACTAAATCAACGATACTATACTTTTAATAAATACATACATAGATAACAAGACCAATCTAAGACCAACAATCCAAGACCTAGGCCAATTAGAAAAAGTTCGTTTTACATTTTGACCTGACCGTGGATCAAACCATAGAGATAAGATAATCCTGACGATCAAACCCGGGATCCTGTGATTAAAAGGCACTTATACCACTGACCCTAAGAGATCATCATGGAGGATCGATAAGATACGGAACGAGTACATTATTAGGGTGCCTGAAAATGACACTGATAGTTGACAAACTGGACCATCGTCTGAAATGGTATGGACATGTAGAGAGATGCCCAATGTCTGCCTAAAAGAAATGATCTATTTCATACATACTGTAAGAGGAAAGACAAGAAGATGTGGTATGATGACACCTATAATTAATTCTTAAATAATTTGACATTTATATTTTGATTTTGATTAGTGGATTTGTTTCGTACTCAATTAATATAAATTGACAATAATTTAATTTATATACATATTTGCATGCTATTGTTATGGCTGATTAGGTATGAAACTGTTAGTATTATTAACATCCTTGTATACCCTTCTCAAACGCAAATAAAATTATTCTATTCTATTCTATTCTATGATTGTGACAAATCGGACATGAAGAAAGGGGGGTAAATATTGAGATGGTTGAGGGCAGAAATTGAGAGTAAGTTGACACACAAAACCTCAAATAGAGAGAAGAAGAAGATATAGCGCTGTTAATCTTATTAATCCACGACCATTGTCCTGAAGGTTCCAGGTGTTCCGAGGTACTGTTCGTTGAACTTGTCCAGCTTTCTATTATAGCTTGAAATGCTCAGCCAGTATGTCATTTTCAGATAAAAAGGACCAATCCGATAAAATGTACTTAAGAAATATGTGTAAAAAGCATGTGTATTAAGATATAAGGGGTGGCGCAAAAGTACTGGCACTAAAGAAAATACTTTTATTTTTTTTATATGACATTTTCTGTCATTCTGTTTTTGAAAATTGTGTAGTGAACAAATGTAAAATACACTGAAAATAAACATGGACCGTTTTACTCCCCAAGAACGTGGAATAATTGTGTGAGGGACGCTTTTCCAGGCCGAGTTATCTCTCGTTTTGGCGATTTGCCTTGGCCTGCAAGATCACCCGATCTGACCAGTCCAGACTTCTTTCTTTGGGGTTTTTTGAAATCTCGGGTGTATGTGAACAAGCCACAGACTCTCGCAGCTCTAAAAGAAAACATTCGTCAAGAAATAACGAACATATCGCAGGAAGTGTTACGGCAAGTTATGCAAAATGTCATAAATAGGGCTCAAATGTGTATCAACTCTGGAGGTCACCATTTAAAAGACATCATCTTTAAATCCTAATGGTACGAAATTTAATGGCACAAATATACATTTAAAAAAACCTAAATCTAGTTTTCTAATTTAGAAAAAATGTTATAGCTGAACCAAATAGGGTCTTTACTTTTGCGCCACCCGTTATAATAAGTTACCTGGAAAATTTTAAAGCCCCCCCCCCCCCCATTAAAAAATTGAGAAATTTTTAATTGACATGTTGCTAGAAAAAAGGTACTATTAGCTAAATGATTTTTTAAATGGATGTTAATGATTATGTCATATTTTAATATGTAATAACAAATTTAATTTATTAATTCAATTTTAAATATTATAATATATCACAATGTTAATTTTGCATGCTAAATGTAGCTGAATAAGTAGTACGTTTTTTAACACCTGTATTGTTTTACCTTATTCATGAGCAAATAAACGCATTCATTCATTCATTCAATGGCTACGGATAGTTTAATAAGTAATAGTGTTATGCTTCACGCCTTACATAAAAGATCGATCATCATTAACTTTTACTGTCTGGGGTACGGAAAAGTACATACAGGCTATGTTTCATCCCGCAAAACGATTTAATATCTACATTGTGAGGAAATTGGAGGAAGACTGTAAAAATCAATTAATTTTTAATAGGGTTTGGCTAAATTGTAAATTGTTAGCCGTGTGGTTTCCGGCAGAGTAGAATAGGACCACTCCTATTCTTTCCATGGAGGTCGTAAGAGGCGACTTAAGAAATACAAGCTAAACAAAGCTCACAAACATCAAGAGACCTCTCCAACCCGTCTGGCCAGCGAGGAGAGTGTAGGCCAAATCTTCTGTCTGCTCTGGCCAAGTATGGCTCCGGTAGTACAGAGAGGATCATTCTCCTGCAGTGGAGTCTAAAAAATACCTGATGATGATGAAATTGTAAAGTTGTTTTCACACCGAGGCCGCTTTTCATACATTCCTGCGGGCGGGGCGGGTCATGCGCACGCGCGTGCCTGTCGTCGTAGGATACTACCTCATCGATACTATATTTTATAAAAGATACTTAAATAGATAAACATCCCAGGTCAATCTGAAAAAGATCGTTTTCCATCTTGATCTGTCCGGGGATCGAAATCAAACTCGGGAACCCCCGTGCCGCAGGATGGCGTGTTAACCACTGCACCACGAAGCTCACCAATTACTTATTAGTGGGTGCGTATTGATTGATATAATAACAAATTATATATTTTCATTTCAATAAAGTTCAAAAGATATAATGTTAACTTGACATAATCATTACTGATTATATTCTTAAAAGCTATAACATTCATAATATTTTCAATACGAAAAGCATAAACTCATTTTTTATAACGTTTATGTATACTAAATATCACCTGTTATACAACTTGTGCAGTATACCTGCCAAAATGTATACCATTCAAAAAGTATAGTATTTAAAATAAATATGAATCAAAATCTATAAAATGTATACGTATTAAAAATATATAACAGAGAAAATATACCAGCTAATTAGTATAGACCCATGTCTATTTTGCGAATTTGAATTATTTCAGTAATACCTACGAAATAAGTCATATTTGCGCAAGCTCATAAACTTCATTGTCTTGTAAAAAAATCGGAGTAGCCAGCAAAAGGTGCATCATTCAAACAGACTATCGAATAACTAATAATAGGTAATCGATTTCATCAGTAAAGCAAACGGAAAGTAATACAAGAAGTCATTAACTTACATATAGGATTACAAAAAACTATAACAAACAAAAGAACTTATTACAATATTTTATTGCATGTAAATATTAAGAAAAAGTATGAAATACTTAAAAAAAATGTGATACATACAAAATGCGCGCGCATTTTGTATGTATCACAATTTTTTTAATAGTTAAAAGATAATTTTTACAATATTTTATTGTATGTAAATGTTAGGACAAAGTGTAATATAAATAAAAAAAATGTGATACATACAAAATGCGCGCGCATTTTGTATGTATCACAATTTTTTTTTAAAGTATAAAAACTAACTTTTACAATATTTTATTGTATGTAAATATTAGCAAAGTATAATATAAATAAAAAAAATGTGATACATACAAAATGCGCGCGCATTTTGTATGTATCACAATTTTTTTTAAAGTAGAAATATAACTTTTACAATATTTTATTGTATGTAAATATTAGCAAAGTATAATATAAATAAAAAAATTGTGATACATACAAAATGCGCGCGCATTTTGTATGTATCACAATTTTTTTAAAGTAGAATTATAACTTTTACAATATTTTATTGTATTTTATTGAAATTCACACTCGTAATATTCAGATTTTCGTTTTAATATAATGTTATCTTTTCTTGTTTTATTAATATTTTTTTGCGTTAACGAGATCGTCAGGTTGCTATTAATTTTCGGCTAGGCGTTCTATAAAAATAAATAAGATAATTTATTAAACGGCTTCAAAAAAGGAGGAGGTTATCAATTTGACTGTATGTTTCTTTTTTTATGTATGTTTGTTACACGGTATCTTCGCCAATTGTAAACCGATTTTGATATTTCTTTTTTATTTACAAGCTTTTACTACTAAGTTGTTCCCATTTTAATTTGGTGAAGATATAATGGAGAACATTGGAGATATGGAAGAAACTCGTAAAATAAAATTGTTTGAGATGCTAGGTTTTTTTTAAAATTTAATTATTAGTTTTATTGAGAATCTTCTACCAATTAATTCGTATAACCAATGATTATTATCCGTACTAATATCTATATACATATAATAAAACAGTAAAAATATTTTGTCTGTACATTTAGAATTTTTGACTGAAATGGATAGAGGGACACTTAAAAAGAATAATAGAAGGCAAAAAAAATTTTTTCGAATTTCTTGTCTGTCTTTCTGTCTGTCTGTCTGTCTGTCTGTGTGTATGATCACGATTATCTCCGAAAATACTGAACCGATTTACTTCAAACTTTTACCAATTGCTTTGTTTTAACTCAGTAAAACATTTAAAGTTTGTTTCATCAAAATCGGTTCATTAAAAAAAAAGTTATCGTCATTTGAATGAACTCAAGGCCTGCAAACATATAGAAAAAATAAAATAAAATAATAAGTGACATAAGAAAATTAAAATCCAAAGTCAATTCATCATCATTATACGACAGCATTACCTATACCTATCCATACTATCCATACTAAAAAAAAGGAGAAACTGACTGACTGACTGACATATCAACGCAGGGCCTAAACTATAAGGGTTAGGAACTTGAAATTTTGCACAGGGGTTCCTTTTATAACGTAGGGAAACACCAAGAAAGGATTTTTGGAAATTCATCTCCTAAGGGGGTAAAACGAGTTGCAAAGTTAGTATGAAACTTTGTCGTTTTTGAAGTTATTCGAATGAAATTCAGCTTGAAGGTATAAAATACGAGTAAAATACTAAATACGGGTAAAGTTTGTATGAAATTTTTCCATTTCTAGACTTATAAATATAAAAATAGGTATGTAAGTTCTCGATTACAATAAAAAAGATCTGCGTAGGTGAAATGTATAAAATCCCCTCCTTAAGGCAACATGGGGGGGGGGGGGGGGGGGGGAGGGGGGTTCGTTAAGTTTGTATGGACATTTTCTCATTCCTGGACGTATGGACATTTTCTCATTCCTGGATTACAATTAAAAAGATATATGTAGGTTAAACCGACGAAATTTTCGCCTGAAGGGATAAAATAGGGGAGTAAACTTAGTATGGATTTTTTTTCCTTTTTCTAGACTTAGAAGTATGAAAATAAGTATATACGTTCTAGATTACAATTAAAAAAGATCTGTGTAGGTGAAATGTACAAAATTTTCCCCTTAAGGGATAAAGGGGGATGGGGGATTGTATGGAAATTTTCTCATTCTGGACATAGAAGTATAAAAATAAGTATATATGTTAACATTACAGATAAAAAGATCTGTGTAGTTAAAATGGACGAAATTTTCCCTTGAAGTGGTAAAATAGGTGGGGTAAAGTTTGTATGGATTTTTTTTATTTACTTAGAAATATGACAGTAAGAAGTTCTCCATTACAATAAAAAAATATCTGTGTAGGTGAAATGGGCAAAATCCCCTCCTTAAAGGCTAAAGATCTATGCAGGTGAAATGTATTAAAAGCAGAGGGGGAGGGGTTTGTATGGATTTTTTTTCATTTCTACTGTTCCCAAGGGATCGACATTAACGCGGGCGGAGCCGCGGGCAACAGCTAGTGTATATATAAAGTTTATTATACATAACAACTAATCGATATTTTAAAGTTTATAATAATAAAACGGTATAATAAGGGTTTGATATGTTGAATGATTGTTATAATTAAAGATTTTAGTTTTTTTAAAGTTATTTCTTTCGATTTTTATCTTACTTGTTAATTATACTAACCAAAATTATATGTTTCGTTGATATTTATCTTAAATGATATATATTTTGTGTTTATATGTTATATTACTTACCCCTTATTAGTAGAGATACAAGCGTTATAATATCAATTTAAGAAATTTATGTAAGTATATTTTAATTATCCTTAGTTCCTTATCCTTACTAATATTATAAATGCGAAAGTTTGTTTTTGTTACGCTTTCACGCCGTAACTACTGAACCGATCATGATGAAATTTTGCATACAAGTTTTCTGGAGTACGGAGAAGGACATAGGTTACCTTTTATGCCGGGAAAAAGTACTATTCCCAAGGGATCGACATTAATGCGGGCGGAGCCGCGGGCGAAAGCTAGTCTTCAATATATTTAAATACATTCCATGCAATTCTGTTACCGATTTCGCTTTGCCTCCGTATTCTTCAGGCAATACATCAATTTCTATTGCCGATTTCAAAGACTATGTTTCTATGTACATGTATACGATCAGCCAATTTCTTCTTTAAAACTTGTTTCATAACGCCAACATAAGCTTCAAATGCTTTTGAGTTACAGATGTAATAAATGGCCCTTATTCTCATTGTGTAGCCCTGTGAAGGAAAGAAATATTCAGAATATATTTATACAGCGGTTTGGTGCGAACTATATGCCACCTGCCACGTTTGTTTTACCCCATCATCATTTCGAGTAGGTGTCACGGTCAACCGACCATGCATACCCTGGTTTCAGAGTTCTTCGGAACCGCCTCTCGGCCTCGGACGTGGTTCCTTTAACGACTACCAGATGGCAACTGGGACCACCGGCTTAATGTGCCTTTCGAAGCACAGAATCATCTTTATTATCAGACGATCAGGTGATTCAAGCCTGCAATGTCCTAACCAAACTGAAAACAACTAAACAAAGTATGCTGACATCGGTGGCATCGAACCCACGACCCCCGGGTCAACAGGCAAATGCCTTAACCACTGGACCACGGAGGCTGTTTTACCCCGAATGCCATGGTTATGCTTTCGTGCGTATCGTCTATGTATATATGTATTTAGTAAAAAAAATATTTAAAAGGAACGAATAATATAAACTAACTAAAAAATTATTTATAAATAAACCTAACTATAACATACTAAAAAAAAAACCTTAAATATAAAAGAATTAAAAACTAAAAATATAAACTAAGGTGTTGCCCGTGCGGTAAAGTGATAAGAACACAAAAAAAAATACTTGGTAAACAAAACTTTGCTAAAGGGAACCAGGAATGGGTTGGGTTACAGGCGAACAAGGAATACAAGTAATAAAACTTGAGGGAAACAGTTAAGGGGAGTACAGGAGACTAAGTTTTCCGCCACAAATAATACCTGTACAGTCTCGCGGATAGTTTTTTATTTATTTATTTTTATTAACTTATTTATTTTTACAGGTATATTCCCCAATACAATAGAAAAGCAATTAATAATTAATTATTTACCATACCATAATAGTTTGAGAAAAATGGTATAAACCCGCTCCATCGACGGCTTACTGTTCGACAGTAGGTACACCATATTGATAGTACGTTACATCGACAGCCTACTATATCTTTGGCACCCTGCAACCATAGCAGTCCGTATCGAAGATACACTGTATAAAAAAGTAGGTACACTATATCGATGGTATACAACATCCGAACTACAATACATCATAGTAGTAGTAGTAGTTTAAATTAAGAAATATGGTGAAAGAAATCCACATCGGCGGGGTCTGAACCAGCTACCTTAGTTCTATGTACGACTTACGTTCTACCAATTGATCTACCGTGCTTTAAAACCTCGGCGTCTAAAGTCTCCACAATATCCCATTCCCCTACGCATCACTTAACACATCTACCCCAACTTTACATGTGAGGTATTTGATTCAATTAATTTTGTATATTTGAGCCTTATATACAGCGTGATTTTGAACCCCCTAGCTATATTGAAATCTGGGAATCAGAATACCTAATGGAATACAGAATTGTAAGAAAAAAAGGTAAAAAACGAAAAAATAAATTTAACCTTTCATAGAAATTTGATCGGCGACTTTGTATGGAAAATCTTATTTCCTTTTTTGTTTTTTAACTTTTTTTCTTGCAAACCTGTGTTCCATTAGAGATTCTGATTCCCAGATTTCAATATAGCTAGGGGGTTCAAAATCACGTTGTATTTGTGCCCTACGCCGTGGAGACTTTAGGGCCTTGGGATGCGGAGGCCCGACAAATTTTCAAAGAGATCTCCGTACGCCTAATCGACGTTTCCGGTGACGTAAAGGCAGGCGCGCATTTTGGACAAAGACTGAGTCTGGCCATCCAGCGAGGAAATGCCGCCAGCCTTTTGGGCACCCTGCCAGTAGTCCGCAGCGATTTGGCATCCACATTTTATTTGATTTGATGTGTTTAAAGATTCATTTTGTTTATAATTTTAGTTTAAAATTATTTATATGTATCGATGTATTATTTTTCAATGAAAACTAAAACATTTGAAATTAATTTTACAATGAATTTGAAAATCAATTAATATATGGGAAGCCATGTAATATTTTTAAAGTATTTTTTGCTAAAAATAATTAAGAGATAAAGTATGGGGAAAAAAAAATCCACCCAGACAGGGTTGAACCAGTGACGGCGCTGTGCATCACAAGAATACCGTAAAACGTCTATTTTTTCGTCGCGCAGTTAGCCTTATTTTCCATGCAATACTAGCATGAAAAAAATATGAAGTACAGTTCAAAGATTAAAATAAATGGATACATCAAAATAATTTCAAAAAAGGAATTAAAATCTAGCAAAAAAAAATAGCAAAAATGCTATACCCAGAAAAAGTTTCGTCGCGAACTACTTAATATTTTCAGCGACAACTACCAACTTTTTTACGACTATAAAAAGTATAATTAAATGAGCCAGATGGGTACCTAAAAAAAAACAATATTTGGCTATAATTATTAAATTATTAAATTAAAAGTGAAAATTAACATGGAAATGGCCGACACGGGTTTGAAATGAGACTAGGAACAGGCCAACCGGTATCGCCACTTTCTGCCGCTACAACGGGTTAAGGGATACAGCGCCTTAAGATCTATACGAGTTATCGTTATATACCTCTAATGCTTCGGCAGCTTGACGGGTGAGATTCAGTTCCATTTTCATAATTAGCGCTAGTAAGTTACATTCGGTGAGGTCTAAAACAAATATAAGGCCCGCGTTGTAGTCATATTTTAACAGATATTCCCACATCTGGAAATAAATATTTAGGATAAATTAACAAGGTAAAATAAAATACTTATTAATAAATATAAAATTTAACAATAAATAAATGGTTATGAATATGACACATCCATATATTGTTATTGTATGTTAACATTTTATTAAACATATTTAAATAAAATATTCCTTTTATGATAAGTCACATCAGAGAGACGCAATTTTTTTTTAAATCTAGAGTCACATTCTGTCATTTTCAGTTGCGTAAAGATTTTAAATTCTTTGTTTAGTTATGAACTATTGCAGTGCATATATTCCGATTTAGAATTTTTTAAATTCCCAAATAATTATTATATGGGGCAACTAAAATTAGATAGATTTATTTATTTTATAATAATATTAATTATTACAAAAAAAAAAACATCCGCTTGAACTCCAGGAGTGCCGGCAGAAGCGAAAATTAAATTTTCGCCTCGCGGTAGAAAGAGAGGGTTATACTTCTGCCGGCACTCCCGTAGCGCGTTGTTTTTTAAATGTTTAGGGCCTAGTGCCATAAAACCCTAAAACACTAGGGCCACATTCAGCGGATTTCAGTGTAATAAGCGTGTAGGTGGAAAACGGAAGCAACAAACTGCATTGACACCGCGTATTGACATAATTTTTTAGGTATCCGCCCAGCCCTTGTACTGGTTTGTTTCACGATCTGCACAGCAACAAAATATTACAGTGTTAGATCCAGAGTTATGTGAATCTGCCATGTTTTTGTTTATAAATAACTAGCTGTTGCCCGCGACTTTGTCCGCGGCAATTGCTGTTATTATGATTAATTCGTTTATTTCTTAGTATAGATAAACAATTTTCCCCCGTTTTCAAATCATTTTTTATTGATGCTTCGCTCCTATTGGTCGCAACGTGATTTTTTATAGCCTAAAGCCTTCCTCAATAAATGGACTATCCAACACAACAAAATATTTTTATCAATTTGAACCATAAGTTCCTGAGATTAGCGCGTTCAAACAAACTCTTCGACTTTATAATATTAGTATAGATAGTATAGATAATTTATTTAAATACTTACGATATTTGTTTTTTGACTCCTCTGTAAAAGCACGTTGTCGGGAAATTCTTTGCCAGTGTTTTTGGAGAAAAACACTCTATGATGGTCAATGTGGGCATCAATACTTCTTTTCTGTACAGAAAGATATAATATTAATGGAGAAGCAATAAATGCCACCGCCTAAATTTCAAGCATTTTGGAGCCAGCAGGTATAACGCGCGACGATGGTAAGTACCCAGACGGCTTGACCTTGCTCCCCTGGGAGCGGGCGAGGGCTCTCGTGTGGGACGCAACATGCGTCGACACGGTGGCCCCTTCTCGCCTCGGGGGAACCGTCCTAAGGGCTGGAGCCGCGGCGAAGGCTGCAGAGGACGCCTAGCGGCGCACGAAACTTTTTCTAGATATAGCTATTTTGGTATTTTATTTTGCTAGGTTTTAAATATTTTGATGTAACCATTTATTTTGATCTATGAACTGTACTTCATATTTTTTTCATGCTAGTATTCCATACAAAAATAAGGCTAACTGCGCGACGAAATAATAGACGTTTTACGGTATTCTTCTGATCAAAGTCTAAGGCCGGTTCAGCAGCGACAACGGCAGAACACCTTATGCGGCGCAAGTACAGTCTTGGAAACAACTATATATTTGAACCAATATTTTTGGGGTCGAAACTTAAGAACCGTGGGTGGGGGCCATCAGCGCATAAGCTGTTCGGCACTATTGCCCATAAATTGAGCGAGGTGACCCGTGACCAGAAGGCTGGTCTATACCTAGGCCAAAAGCATATCATCCAACGTGGCAATGCTGCCAGCCAGCCTTTTTTATTTGTAAATATATATTAATTTTTATTTATTTTTAATTGTAGCATTAGTTAAGATACTTTAAACAACTTACATCTCTTCATATTGCTTGAACAAATCTTTTTTGACGTTTAGCACTTGGAAGAATTTAGGCACTAAAGTCTTCAGAGTACATAGTTTATCCAAACTCGTCTTTGCTCGTTCTAGCGAACCTTTATTTCTTATTATCAGCCTTTCTAAATAACCTCTACCTGCAGGAGTGAAAGAAAAACATTTATGTCAAGTTTTTAATTTTGAGCAAATTCACCATGATCATCGTCATTACTACCGTAAAAAGTCCACTGCTAGATAACGACTCCCAAGGATACTTTCCTTCAGTGGAAGATTATGGCCATTCTCACTACGCTAGGAAGGCAGGTTGGCGAGCGCAGTTTATTTGGAACTAGTGCTTCCAACGCTGCTGCCTATCGAAAGCTGTTTAAGAGCCCGCCATATGCCAGGCGGCGTGGCGATACAAACGCGGATGGTCTAAACGCGTTGGCTACTTTAGATATTTTCGTTTTTTAGGAATATTCAAGGGTTATTCGAAAAAGAAAAACATATGATGGCTGCCTTATCTGTAATGCAATAATAATCAAAAGTTTCAAGGTCAATTTTAATGTATTTGGTGAATAATGCTATATACCGAGTAAATTAGACGTGATTTGGAGGCAACTTTGCAATTTTTTTCTATCGAGAAAATTTTACGCAATCGTGTTTTTGAGTCATATAGTTACCAGAGTTAGTCCTGAACTTTGCTGCATTTTTATTTCAACTTGAGTATTTAATTATTATTGATATAACAGTCAATCAGGCAAAGCAGTGTGAGGTAGTACGGGCTATAGGCAGCAGCGTTTTTAAGTTTTTAAGTTGGGGAACGATATCGTCGAAGCTTAAAAATGCTTTCGTTGTGTTTGAATTTGTTGGGTCAGGGAAGGAAATGAAGGTATTGTGATACTATTCACTCGGGTAAATGAGGGAAAAAGCTCGGGAGGCCGGGCGTGATTCTATAATTGTATGTGTCACATTTTCAAAATGTGACTTAATTTTATCTTTTGGGTATTAGAAGACGCTACAATTTCTATTAGAATTAAAAAGAAATGTACAACGAAAACTATTGTTATGACAGCTATACCTCATGATAATACGTCCAAATCAATTCAGGCATTTAGAAGTTACAGTGGAATAAAGAAACTCACTTACATAAAATAATTCTAAAAACATACCTACACTTCTTTTTGAGCAGGCGTGTAAGAATATAAAATAATCACTCACTGAATTCTTTTTGAGTGAAATGCTCCTGTTTTTTTATACATTCTTCCAGTATATCGATTGCCTCTGCCATTCTCCCTGGTTTGTCCAGGTTGTATAATTTTCTAACTGCTTTTAAGGTATCTGGATGAAATTCTAAAATTGTATCTTCGTGTAGAGACTCCATTGTTAGGCGTACTAATTGAACATTAATGAATGTGTCTTCTTGTGTCTCATTTATATTACCAATATTTTCTATTATGGGTGGAATTTATTAATTTTTAATTACCATATAATGGCGTCAATAGGAAGTATTCAGGGGCAGTACCTTGTCATAAACCTTAGTATAATTATTTGAAACGACTAAAATATTGCTTATTTACAGACGCCCACGGTTTCATTTGTTTTAATATACCTCACGAAAGTCCTTTTTCCGGAGTGAAAAATACTTATGTAGTAGTATTAGCTTGGTTTGGTCATGCATTGAGGCTAGAAGACCAACATTTAACAAAGAAAGCTGAGAAGGGAGATGAATGGAGACCTAGGAAGGGGAAGTCTTATAAAGAAAGATTGAATGGAGGACATGAGTGATGGGAGGACGTAGAAGGACTATGCCGCCCGCAGATAATGGGATAAGGTAAGGAAGATGATGATTAAGGATATTTATATAGAAACCGGCGAAGTGCGTGTCGGGCCACGCGCAGTGTAGGGTTTCGTAGTTGCGAATGCCAGTTTTGAGTTCACGCCTCACGGCTTAACGGCTAAAACCAGCCCACATAGGACGGTGGTAACTGAAGAAAGAGTTATAAAATCCTGCTCCTACACAAGGGAAATAGAATTAATATTATCTATTTGAATACCATCGCGAGTAGAAGTAAGCGCTGGTAACAAGATTTCGTAGGTATATTACTTTGACTCCCGTGCGCAATACCTAGTTTCTGTGGTATCATCGTTCCGCCAAGCGCCGCGCGCTGTCGAACGTAAACACATTGCTATTCATTTAGATATTATTATTATTAAAGCTGCTAAAATTTAAGCTATCGCCAATTAAATTAGTTTTGTGTTTCTTAAATATTAGGGTTTGCCCGTTTGTCACCAAAATGTACCAAACAATATAAAATCAATTCCACAATAAATCACTTAAAACAATCGAGATATAATATCTAGTGCTAAATAAATGTTTTGTATGTATTATTGACCGAGCGAGCGAAGCGTCTCAGTTTCGACTGGGCCAAAATTCTTTTGTCCGTCTGTCTGTCTGTTCTCGCCTACAGGTCGCATTTCTCAACCGATTCTCATGAAATTTTGTGAGCAGGTTCGGTAATTATATAGAATTTTTTGTCGTGCCAGTTTTTCAAAATTTTAAAATTGGCGGAAATATGGTGGCCGAAACTTAAAAAACTCATAGCACAGCTATTTGAAAAAAGATCAAAAATGTCATTAGACTTTTTTGTTATTCTCATTAAGACGCAACTTTTTTGTCTGAACAACTTTTTATACGATAAACTTGAACGTGTTTATAGTAGGCAATTTGCCCAAAAGTTGTCTGAAATCGATTTTCTGTATATTTTTTTGTATTAGTGAATTCAGTATGATGTTGTAAATACAAATCTATGGTATGACAAGTATGGAAATGGTGCGTAGTAACTGTGATGTCGGCGATACAGAGAAAAAATGTTTTTTATATAAACATACCATGTGCGGTATCAAATAAAAGGGTTTTATGAGTAGATTATCTCTATCGCACTCTGCGGTTGGGCACGCGGCGCGACAGCAGTATTATAAATACCTATTTTTCATTCTCTCGAGTAGGGCATGGAATACCGAAAAGATTTTCATACCGGTATTGATACCGGTATTGAAATTTCGAGAACCGGTATACCGGTAATTTCGGTATTTTTTCGGTATTTTTTTAAAATACTGCTAATTACTTTTCAAATGATATATATTGGTATATATTATTATATACATTATTAAATATACCAATAGCGATTGGTAGGTCTTGTTTCCGGAGAGCGATTAAAGTAGTTTCTAGGCTATGTGATAGAAACACTGAAATCTTTTATCAACTCCTCAAAAACCACAAAATGAATAAAGGTAATAAAGAATACTTAAGAAAATGCGTTATTTGATCTGAGAATTATTTAAATTGTTTCCTTGGCACGAATATCACAATCAAATATATATTAAAATTAGTTTTACTTTCTAATGATAAGAAAACACTTTGCCCTAAGGGTCTTCATGGAGAAATACAGATGGAAAACACGCCTCTCCACTTCCTGTTTCTGTATGTACGAGGGATGATCTGGTGGGCATTGAAGTATTGACATTATCTGCGACATGTACCGTGACTCCGATTCCAGAGTTAGGATGGCTGTTGGTGAACCGACACAGTTGGAGTCCACTAAGGCTCGGTTCTCAGCTCCTTCTTGTTTAGTGCGATATTAGAAGAAGTGTCAAAACGCATCAGAAATACACATGAGCTTCCTCCGTGGCTGCTCATGCATGTATACTGACGATATCGCACTGGCAGATGCGGAAAGGGGAAGACGTGTGCGACGCGTGAATATGTGGAAGGAGTCGCTTGAGAACGGCGGCTTGAAACTAAATGTAGCGAAGACTGAGTACAGGGATTGCAACGTTACAGATTCCGTCCTTTACGCATAGGCGGAAACGTGGTCGAGCGTACTTACCAGTTTAAATACCTGGAATCTGGCCTTTACGAGTCCAGAGATATCAAAACTTGCATAATATGACTGGTATCATTTGTGACCCAAAAATGTATTTTAAACTAAAAGGACAAGACATTTTAGACCTGTCCTCTTATATGGAAGTGAAGCACAGGCTACGTGAGCGGCTCAAGAGGGAGCTGCGTGTCACGGAAATGGATATGCAGCATTGGATGTGTAAAGTTTCGCGAAAGGGCCGCATAAGGAACTCACACATTCGCAGTAGCCTCCATGTCCGTCACATTGCAGGCAACTCTACTGCAGGGTCGCCTACGCTGGTACAGTCATGTTTTGCGAAAACCAGGAAATTACATAGGACACAATTGTCTGGCCATGTTCACCGAGTCCCGGCAGAAGGGAGAAACCCAAGAAGTGCTGGGTTGATGTAATTGGGGAGGATATGCGTGCAATGGCCTCATAACATGCAGTTCATTGAGTACTGGGTTTTGATGTGATATTTTTATAATCGAGATTATTCTTAATTCATGCATATAAAAACTCATCAGCAGTATGAACAACACTATGAACCACCGAAATCGAACGTTCTTCATACCCTTGCAGAAATAAATCAAATTTTTCGATATACCGAAATACCGGTATTTTATCCTCAAATACCGGTATCAAAATACCGAATTTTTTTTACCGGTATACCGGTATACCGGTATCCATGCCCTACTCTCGAGCTTAGTGTTTCCTCTTAAAAAAGGGTCTGGTCGGGTCTTCTGGTAAGAAGAATGTAGGTTTAAATTTCCGTTTCCAGAAAATAGTAACTGAAGGAAATCATCCTTTAGTCAATTAGCATATCAGTAACAGATATATTTTAGAGCACTGGAGGGCAAATGTGGATGTTGGTTGTAAGGGCTCGCGCGGTCTACTGTTCTCGCAGAACTACTAGTATAATAGGTTAATCCTAATAAATGTTTAATCAAACTAATTTAACGAGATCATCAATAAATCATATTCACTTAAAAAATTTATAAGGTTTCAAAAAAAATTGGGTTTTCGTCATCATCATTTCAGTCAAAGAGAACACTGCTACTGGCCATAGACCTCCCCTAAGGATCTTCTACAGGTAGTGTAAATATATTTCAATTATAATCTTAAGAATGTTAAATTTAATAAATTAACATTTCAACATTAACAATATTATATATTCATCAATGTTGTTGTTTTGTTAAATTGTATCCTGATTTTTTCAAAATAACAAAAGTTATTGCTTATAAAAAAGGGCTGTACCCTTACAGATTGGTATAAGCAATAACTTAGGGGTCTCTAGACCTGAGTCTCGGGTTCAACGATTTGATTTTGAAAAAATCAGGATACAGTTTGACATAACGACCAAAACTGTTATATCAAGACTATGAAAATATATAATAAACTACCGGTCAACATAAAAATGCTGGATTTGAAAAGATTTAAACCAGCTTTATTTAAGTGGCTAGTAGATAAATGTTTTTACAATATTAATAAATTCTTAACATCAAGAAATACTTAATAATTAATCAAATAATAATGACAAATTTTACACATAATATTTCAGCTTCATTATCATCAGGTCTTTTTAGTCTCCACTACAGGAGCACGACCCTCTCTGTACTACCGGAGCCATAATTGGCCAGAGCAGTCAAAGGACTTGGCCTACACTCTCCACGCTGGCCAGAGGGGTTGGAGAGGTCTCGTAGATGTTTAAAAGCTTTGTTTAGCTTGTATTTCCTAAATCGCCTTCTACGACATCCACGGGAAGACTTGGAGTGGTCCTATTCTACTCTGCCGGGTACCACACGGCACACATAATACTTACAAATATATATAATTTTGATGAATGTTTTAAGAATATTATCAGCGTTTTATTTTATAAATTCTAGATTTAAATATATTAGGTACTAACAATTTTTTGCATGCCTGACTGTAAAGAGGGAAATCATCATTGTATGTATTATAACCTTAACAAATAAAGAATTTCATTTAATATCATAGTAGAATAGAAAAGAAAACATAATTAAAGTCAACATTTATTGTTAGAAACGGCTACAGCGGCGGTCCGATATGTAGCAGACCGAGACAAATGGCGAGAACTTATCTACAGCCATATTCAGAGGGGCCACGATCCTCATCAGTGACGGAATGCATTAGAGAGAGATTGTTAGAAAAATAATCACTGAATAATAATTTTGAATATCACCTTTTCTTTGTGTACTACGGAACCCTAAAAGTATCAGTTCAGTATCTAGTTGAGGCGTTCAAGCGTAACGTTACAAGTATGTATACGTACTCGTACATACTCTCCACACCATTGCCCGTACGTACGGCAGCGATGTTGATCAGTTCGGGCGCCATGGCCTATTCTGTCAACTACGTCTGACACGGCTCCTTGACATCATCAGAAGGGCTCTTGCCACTATCAATGTCCCCAACATTCTCGAACCTCGAGGTGTTGCGCGTGATGATGGCAAGAGGCCTGATGGTATGTCTTTGATCCCCTGGGAACATGGGATTACTGGTGTGAGACGCTACATGTGTCGAGACACTAGCGCCTTCTCACCTCAGGGGATCACTCTCGAGAGCCGGATCGGCAGCCGAATGTGCTGAGCTTGGCAAGCGACGCAAATATGAGTCTCTCAGTTAGGATTACATATTTGTGCCGTTTGGTGTGGAAACGTTCGGACCATAGGGCCTCAGTGCAAGGGCTTTTCTGAAACAGTTAACTTCACGCCTGTTCACCGCCGCCGGCGACAAGAGGGCTGGCTACCTCTTTTCTCAACGAATTAGTATAGCTATTCAGAGAGAAAACGCAGCCAGCGTTCTTGGCACCATGCCGCACGGTCATAATCTTTTAGATTAATTTTTATTTTTAGGTATATTTTGTAGTTAATCTTAATTGTATTTATTTCTTTTTTTCTTACAAATAAATTCTCCCATACTTCTTCTATTGCATATTAAAAATACGGCCAAATTCTGTAAAATGCTTAACCATTGTTCCTAAAACTAGTTATAATTAATTATTAAACCTCCGATGTTCGTCCGTCCCTCTGTCACAGGGCTACATCTTATGATAGATAGAGACTTGAAAAGTTCACAGAATGTGAATACCTTTTGCCACTATAACAACAAATAATAAAAACAACATAAAATTAAAAACTCCCGGTCCCACACAAGAAACTTGTTTTTTTTTGTGTTATTTCTCGATTCTGTCGAACTTTGTAAGAATCATTTATTACTGGGACTTTTAATTTAGATTAAATGAATGTATATTCTTATTAAATTAAGAAACAAGATATGGTGAAAAAAAATCCACGAGGGATTTGTTTCAACCAGCGACCTTAGTTCCATGCACCCAAGGTCGTTCAAAGTTTTTCATCATATCTTATTATTTAGTTCATTAAGAATAAAGGGTAAGGGTAAGACCTTAATAAGACCGGCTTTGTTGTATGGTGCGGGATGATAAGATCAGGATTCAGATGAATATATAAGGAGAAATTTGAAGGTGGCACCTCTAATGAAGAAGTAACAACGCCATCGTTTGACCTGATGTGGATATGTTATATCTCTTCTCATAAGAAGAGATACCGACAATCTGTCAAAAAAATGGTTCATGGAAGTAAATGACTTAGAAAGGGGAAGACCGAGAAAGACGTGGAATGAGTAGATTAGACATAGACATGTGAATATGATTAACGACAGGTAGAAATGGAGGGATTTGAAATGCAGAGCGGACCCCAAATAGGGAAAAGGCGGTGTTAACTTGATAACTTTTTGTCTGACTCTGTTAAAAAGAACTGATACATAAATGCGAAGTAAATATTTGTCAATTCACTATTTTATTTTATAATTTGAATTAAAGGCTCGTATGAGAATACAATATTTGAGTTAAGGATAAATTCTACGAGTCCCGATAAATTAAATCAAAGCTCTTTAACGTTTTGTCCAACTGCTAGGGAAAAGTCCCCCATTACCTGCCACGCGTCTCCATTCTATAGGTATTGTGGCGTGTCCACATATTTTAATACTTTATTTATATATGAAATACTATTAAAATTATCCATATATAACTATATCTATTTATGTATACAATATATGTAGTATATCACGCACTCAAAATAAACACCATTAAATACTCTTTATTCAGCAGTACTCCGCCGAGAGATATAAAGCGTCCTTGTTCCATAGACCTGCGCGCGCAAGACTAGACACATTCGACTGACAACTCTCCGATGAAGATCGCTGCACGGAATATTTAAAATCCCGTCTTGATGTTGCCTGCGGCGCTGCTTGGGCATCTCTTAGCTCAGGGAGCATCTCTGGTGCGCTGCCTGGTGTGGTTGTGTGTGCCGATATAAATAGCAAACAATTATTGTGTTATGAACAATACATATTTGATGGTAACTACGTGAGTTTGATTATAACAACCTACTCGCCCCATTTGGGGTCACCAGTGTGGTAACTATGGGGCGAGTAGGTTGTTATAGGCTGTAAATTATCTTCTTCGATGAAGCTCATTTTCTCGTTTACTGTTTCGACCACCAAATTGTCAGTATTGGTCTGCAGATAATCCTTGTCGCAAATATTAGCAAGCATAGGGCCTGTTTTTAGGAGAAAAACATAGTTTAACTACAAAACCCGCGTTGTGCTTTCGAATATCTTTTCACTAATTAAATGTAATTCAACTTTTCACAAATTGCAATGGGTTCACAATGATACCATTCCTGTGTGTCCAGCGCTTTTCCCATTTATGATTTAGAAATTTCAAAAAATGATAGCATTTTTAAAATTATTTTTCTTCTTTGCCACCGTAATCTTGAGGCAGTAAATCAGACACATGTTCATTCATATACAACCATTTAGTAACAAAAATTTGGACTATAAAATCAAATATTTCCGAAACGGAAAGTAAATCGAAAAATGATGTTCACAAGCTCACAATATTTTTAAAAGACCTATTCAACATCAGCTTCAGATTAGCCGCGAATAAAATGTTACTCCCCTTTTACATGTATGGGAGCGACAGTAAAAAAAAAACAAAATTTATTTTACTATTTTTTCGGCATGAATAATATACATACTCTCTATTACTTATAGTCCCTGTGTTAAACCGCGGAAATAGACATGTGAATGTGACATAGACATGATTAATGACAAGTAGAAATGGAGGGAGTTGAAATGCAGAGCCGGCCCAAAAGGCGGTGGAAAAGGCGGTGTTAAATTGATATACTTTTAACTGGAACTCTGTTGAAAAGAACTGCAAAATAAATAGAAGTAAATATTTCTCAATTCACTATTTTATTTTATAACTAGCTGTTGCCCGCGGCTCCGCCCGCGTTAGTGTCGATCCCTCGGGAACAGTAGAATTTCCCGGAATCAAACATACCCTATGTCCTTCCCCGGGCCTCACACCTCCATACCAAATTTCATCCAAATCAGTTCAATGGTTGAAGCGTAAAAAAACGACTTTCGCATTTATAATATTAGTATTAGTATGGAAGTATGGATATTATTTATACTTCTAAGTCCGGAAATGAGAAAATTTCCAATTTCCAAACAAACTTTACCCCCTTCTGGGGGATTTTTTTTCCAGTTGACCTACATATATCTTTTTCAATTGATATCGTGAATTTATTTACCTGTTTTCATACTTCTAAGTCTAGTAATGAGTAAATTCCTATACTATCGTTTCCCCGCTATTTTACCCCTTCAGGGGAAAATATCGTCCATTTTACCTACACAGATATTTTTAATTGCAACCTAGAACTTATATACTTATTTTCACACGTCTAAGTCCAGAAATGAGAAAATTTCCATACAAAGTTTATACCACCCACCATTTCATCTACCTACACACATCTTTTTTAATTTTAATCGAGGACTTATATACCTACTTTCATACTTCTAAGTCCAGAAATGAGAAAATTCCATATAAATTTTACCCCTTTAGAAGTTAAATTTCTTAAAAATCTTTAGCGCTCACTCACATCATTAAAAAAACCCATGTATCCAATTTCAAGTTTCTAGGCGCACCAGTTTCGGTTTGATTGCCGTTTGCCCGCGGCTACGCCGCCGCCGTTAGTGTCCATCCCTCAGGAACAGTAGAATTTCCCGGAACAAAAGGTACCCTATGTCCTTCCCCGGGTCTCAAACTTTATCCAAATGGGTTCAATGGTTGAAGCGTGAAAAGAAGACAGACAGACAGACTGAGTTACTTTCGCATTTAAAATATTAGTATGGATAGGTATAATGCATCATCATCATCATCATCCAGGAGTCCTCCATCCACCATCAACAGGAGCACGACCCTCTCTGTACTACAAGGCCATACTTGGCCAGAGCAGCCAGAGGACTTGGCCTACACTCTCCACGTATAATGCATGCTGATGATGAATTGACTTTGTATTTAAATTTTCTTATGTCATTATTATTTAATCACTTACTATTTAAGTGCTATACACGGTGAAATTTTTATCGTTTTGGACCCTTAAAGGGGTGACTCAGGTCATCAATATGAACAACTTTTTCTATGGGAACAATGCTGGGAACTCAAAAAAAAAATTCGTCATTTCCATACAAAAGAGTCCCGCCGCCCGGCCAGTTTGTATGGGAGGGAATGTCGAATTTTTTTTTGAGTTCCCAGCATTGTTCCCATCGGAAAAGTTGTTCATTTTGATGGTCTGAGTCACCCCTTTATGGGTCTAAAACGATAAAAAATTCACCGTGTAAGTATATTTGCAGGCAAATTAATGCCTTGAGTTCATTCAAATGACGATAACTTTTTTTTAATGAACCGATTTTGATGAAACAAACGTTAGATGTTTTGCTGAGTTAAAACAAAGCAATTGGTGAAAGTTTGAAGTAAATCGGTTCAGTATTTTCGGAGATAATCGTGATCATACATACAGACAGACAGACAGACAGACAGACAGACAGACAGACAGACAGACAGACAGACAGACAAGAAATTCCAAAAAATTTTTTTTGCTTTCTATTACTCTTTTTAAGTGTCCCTCTATCCGTTTCAGTCAAAAATTCTAAATGTACAGACAAAATATTTTTACTGTTTTATTATATGTATAGATGTATAGATTTGAAATAAAGCCTCGTATGAGAATACAATAGTTGAGTTAAGGATAAATTCTACAAGTTTCGATAAAGTAAATCGACGGTCGACATTTTTTTATTAACCCTTTTAGTCCCACTGCTGGGCCAAAGTCCCCCACCTATGCGTTTCTATTCTCTATTCTAGTCTTTACCCACAAAATTCTTCTTTAAACCTTCGCGCTTTAAATACATATTTATGTATTGAAACAAACAATAAAAACGTCCGTGCTAAGTCCTGTTTATCTACAAAAATAAAATTCCATCATTGAATAAATTAACAAAATAGAGTCGGCTGAAGCGGGCTATCGGTGGCAGTCGCCATGCCTTTCGAATATGAAATGTACGTATTATTGTATAAGGTCTTTTTTGTAGCAATCCGTTCATATCCGACTCGGTATAAAAAGTTCATACAGTAGCATCATCAATCCACGACCATGGTCCTGAAAGTTCCAGGGGTTCCGAAGTAATGCTCGTTGAATTCGTCCAGCTTCCTTCGACTTTCGTCAGTCTTTGCTTCATGTATCGTCTTCAAATAGTCAATATTCTGCTTTGATGATAACACGTCTAGCCATTGCTCTATAATTCAAAGACATATCTCTTTTAATATCACATAAAATTTAAAAAAATGCGGCTATTGCCCACCTAAAATTAAATATCATGCGCAGAGATATCCATCCAACACGTACAAGCTCTTTAGACAAATATTCTACAGAGAGGAATTAATTTTGAAACTGTGCTGACCCTTGAACCATAAAAGGAAGGGATCGTTTCGTAGTGCTATTGTTTTAGTCATCATTAGTCACTACACAGGTAAGCAACGCGAGTTTTATATTCGTATATGTTACGATAACTTTCGCTCTTAGGTAATAGTATGACGGCTTTAAATTATCTTCTTTTATGAAGCTCTTTTTCTGGTTTTTTTGTTCTACAGATAATCCTTGTCGCAAATATTAGCAAGCATAGGGCCTGTATTTGGAGAAAAACGTAGTTTAACTACAAAACCCGCGTTGTGTTTTCAAATATCTTTTCACTAATTAAATGTAATTCAACTTTTCACAAATTACAATGGGTTCACACTGATACCATTCCTGTGTGTCCAGTGCTTTACCCATTTATGGTTTATAAATATTAAAATATGATAGCATTTTTAAAATTGTTTTTGTTTGTTTTTATTTGTGTTATTTTTGTGTATAAAACAATATATTTTTAAAATTGAATTCCTCTTTGAGCCTTCTTGTATATAGAGTAAATAATTTTCAGTCTTTAGGCTTCTTTTAGTGAAGTCGAGTATTATCTGGTTACATACCATGTAACTCATCCAAAGGCCTTTCTTTGCCACCGTAATCTTGAGGCAGTAAATCAACTTCCACTGCCTTCTTCAAAGATTCCTTACTGGCATGTGTAAAAATACGGTCCCCAAGTTTTTTGTTCAAAACTTGTTTCAAGATAGCCACAATGTTGTCAATTGATTTGGATGCCGTGATGAGGTGGATCGCTTTCAAACGCATCCCATAGCCGCCCTAAAAATGGTAATTCAACTTTTATCCTTTGGTTGATCACTGTAATTAAACACACTTTGCTTTTTTAACCTTAAAGGTTTGATTGGTAACCAAATGGTGCTAATAAAGCCTTATAACCCGCTGTAAGTCAGTCCGTGGTACAGGGCTGTATCATTGGAACCATAATAAGTAGAAGCTTGAAATCTGAATAGCCAAACAAAAAAAGTAAGCGAAAATAGTGTAGCCAATGTCATTCGGTATAATTTAAGGATTTTTAATCTACATCCAAAGTACACAAGTCTTTAAAAGTTACGGTCAGTTGGTTTTGTGTTTAACTTACTATTAATATATCAAGTATTTGACGTAGGAGATTAATTTCCATTTGCTTTATAAAGGCTAACAAGTTTGTTTCAGTATAATCAATTATAAGAATAATGCCTGCACTGTAGTCGTATTTCAGAATGTATTCCCAAATCTGAAAAAAAAAATTGCCGAATTGATTAAAATTGCCGATGGCGTAAATAAAATTTACAGTGTAGGTATAGCTTTTCTCAGAACTTAAGTACTATAAGAACCCCCCAAGAGACTAGTTACTAGTAGATTTGAATCTACTAGTAACTAGTCTCTTGGGAGTTTCTTATAGGTATGAGGTATGAGGTTCCAAATCAACCTTACTCCTTGAGGAGTTCCAAATCAACCTTACTCCTTGAGGAGTAAGGTTGATTTGGAACCTTAAGGCAATATATAAATCACTGATTTAGAATAACTAATAGCTACCGCGGCATTCACACTCACATAGGACACCCAAATATAAATTATAGTTGATTGGTGAATTGGATGGAATGTATCCATTACTACTATATATTATATGTTATATATTACATTTTGCACCCTTGTTAGGGGTTCCGCAAATACTTCAAAAAGTGTAAAGGAACTATATATCGTCAATCTATTGCTCGTCTGTGTTTAAGTGACTCTGATTCCGAGATTTCAATATAGTCAGGCAGGGGTTTCGAAATCGACCTGGAAATCAATTTCTGAAACGCTCTTTTGAAACCAGTGCGATCCGTCACGCTTCCGCATGTGAATCTTAACTATTCCTATGTTTGAATCATTATTTATATTTTTCAGAATGATCGCACGAGACATCCAAAACAAATTTCACTCATGCAAATGTAAAGTTTTAATTCCTTCCTTCAATCTAAACTTAGTTTTGGTGGTGTGATGAATGCTTGCGTAGACACATATTGTAGTACAAAATATTTTGTGCTTGTGTATTTTATATAACTGCTGGCAAACATTGCCAGAATAGTCTCTGTAATTTTGTGAATATTTTTGGTTTATTGTCTATTATTTCGGCATCTATAAACATATTTGTTTTGGCAACTCTAAGCATTTGAACTGTTCGCACATTTCAAAAATATGTCCAACAGTCATTGATTTAATTTAAATGTGAATACGGCCCAATTGCTGACATCACAACGACTGGCGAACCTTATTCTACTATGTCAGAAATTGCACTCCTATTAAAGAAATGAGTACTTTGAACAATTGGACTATTTTCTTATAAACAGTTCAATATTATTTTATATTAAGAAACATAAAATGAGAACTTACTACAACACATTTCCTGCTATAATTCAGGAAGAACGAATCGGAATATTCTTTTCCCATAACTTTGTTAAAATAAATTCTGTAATTGTCGGATGTCATTTTGGGCAACACTGCGTCTTTTCTGAAATAAAGAAGAATCATATGACAAATCTCTAAGGGTTGTATATATATATTTTATTATTTATTTTGAGGCTGGTTCAGTATCTGTAGATATTATTTGTTCTTTCCACTACTATTTATAATATTCTTTGCAAATTGTCACTTGTAGGAAAACCGGTCATTTATTTTATTTAAAGAAACTTAAACTTTTTAAGCCCATATAGCTACAGAAGGTGAAATAAATGCAATAAAAATTGATATAAATTGATCGAGGTGACCAGTGACCAGAAGGCTGGTCTACTAGGTAACCTAGGCCAAAAGATCAGCATTGCCATAAAAGGCCTTTTTTATTTGTAAATACATATATTTTTTTAATTATTTTTAATTGTAGCATTAGTTAAGATATTTAAACAACTTACATCTCTCCATATTGCTTGCTCAAATCGTTTTTGGACTTTAGCTCTTGGAAGAATGTAGGCACTAAAGTCTTCAGAGTACATAGTTTATCAAAACTCGTCTTAGCTCGTTCCAGCGAACCTTTATTTCTTATTATCAATCTTTCTAAATAACCTCTATCTGCAGGCGTAAAAGAAGATCATTTTAGTCAAGTTTTTTAATTTGAGTCGTTCATCATCATTGTTATTACTGCCGTAAAAAGTCCACTTCTAGATAACGACTCCCAAGGACTTTCCTTCAGTGGAAGATTATGGCCATAGTCACCACGCTAGGAAGGCGGGTTGGCGAGCGCAGTTTATTTGGAACTAGTGCTTCCAAAGCTGCTGCCTATCGAAAGCATTTTTAATTTGGGGAACGAAATGAATTTATTAGATGAGGGAAATGGGGGAAAAAAGCAAGTAGCAGGCAGGGAGGCCGGGCGCGCGTTCCAGCAACCACCGGTCAAGCAGTTATGTCATCCTTAACTGCTGTATGAATTGAATTGAATTGAATTGATACATGAAATGTATGTGTAGCATCCAAATATCGTAATCATTAGATACTAGCAAATATTGAATTTGCTATGTCTGGGTTGACCTGACTCACCTACCTAGAAGGAGGGTAATGAGTTTCGCGAGTATGTATATTTATATGTATGCTTGTATGTAAGTATGTTTGTTCGATTGTCGTCTTCTGTAGCCTTTACGGTTTGACCGATTTTGAAGTGCGAGGTATCGTTAGATTTGTTTTCTTCTGGAGTGTCATAGGCCATGTGATGTAAGCAAAAAAAAAAAAAACATGGCGGACGTAAACTGTCTAAAAGGCAGTCGGGGTATTTTATAATTTGAAACAATCCACTTAATTGATAATGTTTACATAATCGTCTACCGTTTTGAGCGTTGTATGTATGTATGGGTATGGATGGTATGGGGTATGTATGGGATTCCGTATGGAATCTTAATTATAAAATATTCGAATTATTTATGTACATACATACATACATATTATCACATCTTCATCCCTTATGGGGTAGACAGAGCCTAAGGCCATAAGACCGAAAGGCCTCGTTTAGCGCGTTGGAGAGCGTAAAGGTGAAAAACGGAATCAAAATAGTGATGGGATGTTAGCCGCATAGCCTATTATCATTATTCTTTAGATTTTCAGAAGAGTAACAGCTCGCGCATTCTAGGTTCTTTTCTTTCAGACTAGCATGGAAGAATATAATTGCTTTGTCTAGTTTTGCGTTATTTTTCATACTGTAATCCCTGACTAATGTTTATGACTGTCCTTGGCTTATGCCAGCAACTTTCATACTACATTGTGACATTGAGACAAAAAAGAGATATAAGAAACGAGGATGTAAGTTAAACATCCATATCCTACCTAATATTATAAATGCGAAAATAACTCTCTCTGTCTGCCTGTCTGTCTCCTTTTCACGCTTCAACCATTGAATCTTTTTTGATGAAATTTGGTATGGAGGTAGTTTGAGGCCCGGGGAAATACATAAGGATAAAAGTTATTGAATTCCGGGAAATTTTGGGATCGTAGCAATAAATCCATGTTTCGTCACCTGTTACTATGTCCCACACCAAATTTGACGCACCTTCGTTGAATCTGGTAAGCATGGCACTGCACCAAGTGACGCGGCCCGTTTTTTGAGCCTCGGTCAAGTTGTGTGGGATCCACCGCGAGCACAGCTTTCTCACACCCAAATGTTTGTGTAGGATTAATTGTATTTGACTCATGCCTATTTCTAAGGATGCGCGAATTTCATGGTAGGTCACATGCCTGTCTGTTTCAATCATACGGCGCACAGCATCGATGTTTTTGTTGGTAACAGCGGTGGACGGCCGACCATCGCGAGATTCGTCACTGAGATTGATACGACCACGCTTGAATTCTGCAAACCAGCTATAAACAGTTGTCTTGCATGGTGCTTCATTGCCAAAAGCTGTTTCAAGCCGAGCGATGCTCTGTTGAGCTGTCAAATTACACTTAAAATCGTAGAAAATCATACTACGAAAATTTTCCCGAGTTAAATCCATGTTGATGCAGACACAAAATTTTTTAAATGGCGCCACAAGGTAAAAACAAAAGACAGTCAAATGAAACAAACTGCATTCTACAGCCAAAGAGTTCTATTTTCAAATGTTGCAATAAATTTTTAAATATTGTTTATGTAAGTGGCCAGTTCTGGAAACTTACAGTGCGCCCTATGTATGTTCCCCAAATGCGCGCTTATTGAAGCAACGAGGAAAATTCTGTTTTGAAAAAATGTGTAATAAATTTTTTCATGATTACTCATGATAACACATCCAAATCAATCCAGGCATTTAGGAGTTAGGGTGGAATAAAGAAACTCACCTGCATACATGAATTTTAAAAACATTGCTTCCATACCTACACTCCTTTACGGGCAGGCGTGCAAAAATATAAAATAATCACTCACTAAATTCTTTTTGAGTGAAATGCTCCTGCTTTTTTATCCATTCTTCCAATATATTGATTGCCTCTGCCATTCTCCCTGGTTTGTCCAGGTTGTATAATTTTCTAACTGCTTCCAAGGTATCTGGAAGAAATTCTAAAACTGTATCTTCGTGTAGAGACTCCATTGTTACGCGTACTGATTCGAGAGTGACTGAATATTATAATGTGTTTTCTTGTACTGCATTATTATTACCTTTTATATGGGTGGAATTTATTAATTTTTAATTACTATATACTGACGTCAATAGGAAGTATTCGTAAGGGGCAGTAGCTTGTCTCACACATTAGCATTTGTAATTATGTGCACTTCATCATCATCGGGTCTTTTTAGTCTTCACTACAGGAGCCCGACCCTCTCTGTACTACTAGAGCCATACTTGGCCAGAGCAGCTAGAGGACTTGGCCTACACTCTTTACACTGGCCAGACTGGTTGAAGAGGTCTCTCAGATGTTTATAAGCTTTGTTTAGCTTGTATTTCCTAAGTCGCCCTCTACGACATCCACGGGAAGACTTGGAGTGATCCTATTCTACTCTGCCGGGTACCACACGGCTGTTTGGTGCACGTTTTCATTTGTTTTAATATATCTCACGAATAGCACATAATAAGTTCTGGTACGGACAGTCCTTTTTTCTGGGGTGAAAGATATAAGTATCGGCACGGAACTAGACCCGATCTGCGCTTGTACACACCTAGTACGTACGTATGTACACGGCATGCGGGTGCACACTACGATCCTTTTCATTTATTCCCGTTTCCCCCGCAAACCGCACCTCCAACGACACATATTTTTCGTTTCCCTGTAGTCTAGTTACGTGTCGCCGATTATACTTAATTATTTCAAGCTACCATAGCCGTTAAAATATCCAGCAAAAATAAATCACGTTTGTTGTATGGGAGCCCGCTTTAATATTTGTTTTATTGTCATTTAATAATTAATCTATAAAGTGAATATATAACTAATTATTCTGTGAGTATTTCAAGCGTCTACCTGTTGCCGTTATCAATATCGAGCAGATACGACCAAAAAGTCACATTTGATGTATGGGAACCCCTTATATATTTATTTGACAGCTCCGTGGCGCAGTGGTTAACACGCCAGCCTGCGACACGGAGTGCATGGGTTCGATCCCCGGCCAGGTCAAAATGGAAAATGATCTTTTCCAGATTGGCCTGGGTATTGGATGTTTATCTATATATGTATTTGTTACTAGCTGTTGCCCGCGGCTCCGCCCGCGTTAGTGTCGATCCCTCGGGAACAGTAGAATTTCTCAGAATTAAACATACCCTAGTTTGCGGTAGTTTGAGGCCCGGGGAAAGACATATCCTTCCCCGGGCCTCAAACCAAATTTCATCCAAATTAGTTCAATGGTTGAAGCTTAAAAAACGACATCTGTCTGTCGTTTGTTACTTTCGCATTTATAATATTAGTATTAGTATGGAAGTATGGATATTATTTATACTTCTAAGTCCAGAAATGAGAAAATTTCCATAAAAACTTTACCCTCCGATTTTGCCATTTAAGGGGGAAATTTTGTCCATTTCACAGGCCTTTTTTAATTGTAATCAAGAACTTATATACCTATTTTTATACTTCTACTTCTAGAAATGAGAAAATTTCGATACAAATTTTACCCCCTTTCTGGGGGATTTTTTCCAGTTGACCTACACAGATCTTTTTCAATTGTAATCGTACATTTATTTACCTTTATTCATACTTCTAAGTTTAGAAATGAGTAAATTCCTGTACGAAATTTTGTCCCGCTAATTTACCCCTTCTGGGGAAAATAGCGATAATAATATATAATATAACCATTTTACCTATACAGATATTTTTAATTGTAACCTAGAACTTATATACTTATTTTCATACATTAGATGTATTATTTTATTTTTTTATTTTGTTTATTTATTTTATTTCATCTAAAATCTTTTTTAATTTTAATCGATAACTTATATACCTACTTTCATACTTCTAAGCCCAGAAATGAGAAAAATCCATATAAATTTTACCCCTTCAGAAATTAAATTTCAAAAAATCCTTTCTTAACGCTCACTCACATCATTAAAAGAACCCCTGTACCAAATTTCAAGTTTCTAGGCGCAGCAGTTTCGGTTGCGTTGATATATAAGTCAGGTTTGCCGTTTGCCCGCGGCTACGCCGCTGCCGATAGTGTCCATCCCTCAGGAACAGTAGAATTTCCCGGAATCAAAGGTACCCTATGTCCTTGTCCAATGTACCCGTGTCTCAAACTACCTCCACACCAAATTTAATTTTTATTTAATCCTTATCCTTACTAATATTATAAATGCGAAAGTGAGTTTGTTTGTTTGTTTATTTGTTTGTTTGTTTGTTACGCTTTCACGCCGTAATTACTGAACCGATCATCATGAAATTTTGCATACAAGTTCTCTGGAGTGCGGAGAAGGACATAGGCTTTTATCCCGGGAACCGGGAATACTATTCCCGAGGGATCAACAATGACGTGGGCGGAGCCGCGGGCGAAAGCTAGTGCTATTTGCAGGTAAACTCATGCCTTGAGTTCATTCAAATTACGATAGCTTTTTTTAATGAATCGATTTTGATAAAACAAACTTTAAATGTTTTGCTGGGTTAAAACAAAGCAATTGGTAAAAGTTTGAAGTAAATCGGTTCAGTATTTTCGGAGATAATCGTGATCATACATACAGACAAACAGACAGACAAAAAAAATTGAATTTTTTTTTTTGTTTTCTATTATTCTTTTTAAGTGTACAGACAAAATATTTTTACTGTTTTATTATATGTATATATAGATATATAGATAAAATATAGTATCGTTGAGTTAGTATCCCATAACACAAGTCTCGAACTTACCTTGGGGCTAGCTCAATCTGTGTGATATTTATTTATTTATTTTGTTCCGTTTTTTAGTATTTGTTGTTATAACGGCAATAAAAATACATTATATGTGAAAATTTCAACTGCCTAACTATTACTGTTGTGACAGATGGACGGACCTCCAGACAGACAGACGGACAGCGGAGCCATATTAATAAGGTCCCGTTTTTACCCTTTGGCTACGGAACCCTAAAAAGGAGATGGATTGAATGAGGCAGGACATGGGTGGTGGGAGTTGATGTGAGATAACGGGCGTCAGGGATTTGTGGGGGAAAAGAACATACTGCCGCTGACCCCGGACCATATAAGGTAAGAAGGATGACGATGAACGATAGTAGTAAAAAACACGGAGCAGATATAGAGAGGAGTTGCCCTAAGGAATATTTTCTATGAAACAATGCGTGGCACTTACAGGGGGTGAGGGGAGTATTATCTGTCTCACTCTACTTGCTCTGTGTCTCACTCCCTCCTTTATATCCATCTAGCGGCGAATAGCCCAACTACTTAATAAGTTCGATGTTGATCTTTCTTTTTAGTTTATCTATCCGTCACTAGATGTCCCTAACACCTACTGCTACTAAAAGAGAATTATGAAACTACATAAACATAATCTTTTTGTCAAGGTAAAAGTCTTTAGGTATAAATTTAGAAAAAATTTCAGTACTTATGGTTATTAGTTATTACGATAATTAGCTTTAATATATTTTTATAGTTCTTACGTCCCATTACGCAAAGTAGTGCCATCTAACGATGAGTAGCACGGAACGTCGCCAAAAGATTCTTCTAGAATAATTTAAGTAAATTACGAATTAAAATACTTACAAATGAAATGTGATTCCTTCCATAGCATCTGAACGTTTATCGGAGTAGTTTTTACATGATATAATACAACACTTCATGATTTTCTTCGTAAAAAACAAGAAAGTCCGAAAATCTCACTGTGTGCACAGAACGAACCACGTACGAACATTGACAGCTACAACAGCAGACTAATAGGCCACGCCTACTCTCGATGTTAACGTGATGACGTCAGGACCTAGTTGGAATCACAGTGCACAGTAGCTTACGCCGTCTCCACTCTATATCTCCTCCGTGGTAAAAAAAAAGGCCAAGTGGTAGGATCCCGTAGTTGCGAATGCCAGCTTTGAGTTCACGCCTCACGGTTTACCACATAGGTGTGTCCACATAGGACGGCGGTAACTGAAGAAAGAGTTATAAAATCCTACTTCATAAGGGAAATTTCTTACCTACTTTGATTCCCGAGCGCAATAGGTACCAAGCGGCCTCCTATCGTTCTATCAAGCGCCGCGTGCTGTCGAACGTAAACTCATTGCTATTATTTTAGGTATTATTATTATTATTAAAGCTGCTAAGATTTTATATTTACTTGACTTTACGTGGTTCGGAAACTTATAATCAGTAGTTGTTTTACGTAACTAACAACTGTGTTTATAAGTTGGTCGACTATAGCTCTTTAATTAATAAACTCTGCTAAGCTCTAATAGTTTTCCTTTAAACTTCGTTATATATACTACTGCCGTGAATTTTTCACGTGTTCGTACGTACAACCATTTAGTAGATAGAGGGGGGGGGGGGGGGGGGACACTGGAGTCTAACAAAAATTTGGACTATAAAATCAAATATATCCAAAACGTAAAGTTAATCGAAAAATGATGTTCACAAGCTCACAATATTTTTAAGGACCTGTTAAAAAACAGCTCACACGTTGTTTTATTTTACTATTTTTTTGGGCATGAATAAAATACATATCCATACCAAAATTACAGCCCTCTAGTACTTATTGTCTCTGAGTTAAACCGCGGACGGACAGATGGACAGACATAGCGAAACTATAAGGGTTCCTAGTTCGGAACCCTAAAAAAATTGTATCCATGCTTTCTTGCATGGATACTATTTTTTTAAGGGTTAGTTTGGTTAATCTCACAATGGAAGTAGCATGGATGAGGCTTCCTGTGTCCTTATCACATACGAGTACAAGAAGATGATTTTTGTAGTTAAATTATATACGAACACAGACCTGAGACCGCCGCAAAGGCGAGTTTTCACTTCTGCTGGCACTCCCGGAGTGCAATCCGTTTTTTTTTTAAATTTAATAAGACTATAGGGTAAGGTATATAAGACCTGCTTTGTTGTATGGAGCGAGATGTTGGGTGACGAAGAAGAAGAAGAAACACAAACTCTATGTGGCGGATTATATACGAACACAGACCTGAGACCGCCGCAAAGGCGAGTTTTCACTTCTGCTGGCACTCCCGGAATGCAATACGCTGTTTTTTTTTTAAAATTTAATAGGACTATAGGGTAAGGTATATAAGACCTGCTTTGTTGTATGGAGCGGGATGTTGGGTGACGAAGGAGAAGAAGAAACACAAACTCTATGTGGCGGATTATATACGAACACAGACCTGAGACCGCCGCAAAGGCGAGTTTTCACTTCTGCTGGCACTCCCGGAATGCAATACGTTGTTTTTTTTTAAATTTAATAGGACTATAGGGTAAGGTATATAAGACCTGCTTTGTTGTATGGAGCGGGATGTTGGGTGACGAAGAAGAAGAAGAAACACAAACTCTATGTGGCGGATTATATACGAACACAGACCTGAGACCGCCGCAAAGGCGAGTTTTCACTTCTGCTGGCACTCCCGGAATGCAATACGTTGTTTTTTTTTAAATTTAATAGGACTATATTGTAAGGTATATAAGACCTGCTTTGTTGTATGGAGCGGGATGTTGGGTGACGAAGAAGAAGAAGAAACACAAACTCTATGTGGCGGATTATATACGAACACAGACCTGAGACCGCCGCAAAGGCGAGTTTTCACTTCTGCTGGCACTCCCGGAATGCAATACGTTGTTTTTTTTTAAAATTTAATAGGACTTTAGGGTAAGGTATATAAGACCTGCTTTGTTGTATGGAGCGGGATGTTGGGTGACGAAGGAGAAGAAGGAACACAAACTCTATGTGGCGGATTATATACGAACACAGATCTGAGACCGCCGCAAAGGCGAGTTTTTACTTCTGCTGGCACTCCCGGAATGCAATACGTTGTTTTTTTTTAAATTTAATAGGACTATAGGGTAAGGTATATAAGACCTGCTTTGTTGTATGGAGCGGGATGTTGGGTGACGAAGAAGAAGAAGAAACACAAACTCTATGTGGCGGATTATATACGAACACAGACCTGAGACCGCCGCAAAGGCGAGTTTTCACTTCTGCTGGCACTCCCGGAATGCAATACGTTGTTTTTTTTTAAATTTAATAGGACTATAGGGTAAGGTATATAAGACCTGCTTTGTTGTATGGAGCGGGATGTTGGGTGACGAAGAAGAAGAAGAAACACAAACTATGTGGCGGATTATATACGAACACAGACCTGAGACCGCCGCAAAGGCGAGTTTTCACTTCTGCTGGCACTCCCGGAATGCAATACGTTGTTTTTTTTTTAAATTTAATAGGACTATAGGGTAAGGTATATAAGACCTGCTTTGTTGTATGGAGCGGGATGTTGGGTGACGAAGAAGAAGAAGAAACACAAACTCTATGTGGCGGATTATATACGAACACAGACCTGAGACCGCCGCAAAGGCGAGTTTTCACTTCTGCTGGCATTCCCGGAATGCAATACTTTGTTTTTTTTTTTAAATTTAATAGGACTTTAGGGTAAGGTATATAAGACCTGCTTTGTTGTATGGAGCGGGATGTTGGGTGACGAAGGAGAAGAAGGAACACAAACTCTATGTGGCGGATTATATACGAACACAGACCTGAGACCGCCGCAAAGGCGAGTTTTTACTTCTGCTGGCAATCCCGGAGTGCAATCCGTTGTATTTTTTTAAATTTAATAAGACTATAGGGTAAGGTATATAAGACCTGCTTTGTTATATGGAGCGGGATGTTGGGTGACGAAGAAGAAGAAGGAACACAAACTCTATGTGGCGGAGATGCGGATGCTGAAATGGATGTACCTTACGGAGTTGGATAAGATTCGGATTGAATATATTGGAGGAAATTTGAAGGTGGCACCTGTAGGGGAAAAGTAACAAAGCCATCGTTTGACCTGATGTAGCAATGTTATGAGAAGAGATACCAAACATATGACAAAAAAAATAGGTTCATGGAAGTAAATTACTACAGAGAAAAGGAAAGACCGAGAAAGACGTGGAATGAGTGTATTAAACAAAGACATGTGAATATGATTAATGACAAGTAGAAATGAAGGGAGTTGAAATGCAGAGCCGATCCCAAAGACTTTACAAATTGATATCTTTTTATCTGGAACTCTGTTGAAAAAAATTGCAAAATAAACAGAAGTAAATATTTGTCAATTCACTATTTTATTTTATATTTTGAAATACAGAGTAGTATGAGAAAACAATATTTGAGTTACGGATAAATTCTAAGAGTTTCGATAAAGTAATTTGACGTCCGACATTTTTTTTATTAACCCTTTAGTCCCACTGCTAGGCCAAAGTCCCCCATCACCTTCCATGCGTCTCTATTGTCTATTCTAGTATTTATCCACAATTTTTTTTAAACTTTTACGCTGTAAAAACATAATTATGTATTGAAACAATTAATAAAAACGTTCGTGCTAAGTCCCGTTTACCTACAAAAATAAAATCCCATCATTGAATAAACAACAAAACAGAGTCGGCTGAAGCGGGCTATCGGTGGCAGTCGCCATGCCTTTCAAATATAAAATGTACGTATTATTGTATAAGGTATATTTTTTGTAGCAATCCGTTCATATCTGACTCGGTATAAGAAGTCCATACAGTAGCATTATCATCAATCCACGACCATGGCCCTGAAAGTTCCAGGGGTTCCGATGTAATGCTCGTTGAATTTGTCCAGCTTCCTTCGACTTTCGTCAGTCTTTGCTTCATGTATCGTCTTCAAATAGTCCATATTCTGCTTTGATGATAACACGTCTAGCCATTGCTCTATAATTCAAAGATATAGATCTTTTATATTTCACAAAATTTAAAATTAAAGAAAAAATGCGGCTATTGGACTCCTAATATTAAGTATCATGCGCAGAGATATCCATCTAACACGTACAAGCTCTTTAGAAAAATATTACGGCGAGCTCCGTAACGCAGTGGTCAACACGCCAGCCTGCGACACGAGAGTGCCCGGGTTCGATCCCCGGCCAGGTCAAGATGGAAAATGATCTTTTTCAGATTGGCCTGGGTCTTGGATATTTACCTATATATATATTTGTTATAAACTATAGTATCGTTGAGTTAGTATACCATAACACAAGTCTCGAACTTACTTTGGGGCTAGCTCAATCTGTGTGATTTGTCCGTATATATTTATTTATTATTATTATTATTTATTATACAGAGCGGTCCAGTGAGGAATTATTTTTTATACTGTGCTGACTCTTGAACCATAAAGGGAAGGTATCGTTTCGTAGTGCTTTTGTTTTTGTCATCATTAGTCATTAGCCGTGTGGTATCCGGCAGAGTAGAATAGGACTACTCCAAGTCTTCTCGTGGATGTCGTAGAAGGCGACTTAGGAAATACAAGCTAAACAAAGCTTATAAACATCTAAGACACCTCTCCAACCCGTCTGGCCAGCGTGGAGAGTGTAGGCCAAGTCCTCTGGCTGCTCTGGCCAAGTATGGCCCTAGTAGTACAGAGAGGGTCGTGCTCCTGTAGTGGAGACTAAAAAGGACCTGATGATGATGATAATGATGATGATGATGATGATGATAGTTATTGTCAAATGATACCTTGTCTATGCTTTTCCCATTTATGATTAAGAAATTTCAAAATTAGATAGCAGTTTCAAAACTAAATTCCTCTTTGTGCCATCTTATTTATAAAGTAAACAATGTTAAGTGTTAAGTGTTTAGCCTTTTTGCTTGTATTAGTAAGTCGAGTATTATCTGGTTACATACCATGTAACTCATCCAAAGGCCTTTCTTTGCCACCGTAATCTTGAGGCAGTAAATCCACCTCCACTGCCTTCTTCAAAGATTCCTTACTGGCATGTGTAAAAATACGGTCCCCAAGTTTCTTGTTCAAAAATTGTTTGATGATAACCACGAAAGTGTCAATTGCTTTGGATGTCGTAATGAGGTGGATCTCTTTCAACCGCATCCCGTAGCCGCCCTAAAAGAAAAAAAAAATGGTTATTCTATCTTTATCTTTTGATTGATCACTGTAATTAAACACACTTTTCTACTTTTACCTGTTAGGGTTTGGTAACCGATGGGTGCTATTAAGATCTTATAACTAGACCAACTGTAAGTCCTTTATTTAGTTGTGGTAGAGCCACGTTACCGGCAAAATACTTAGTAGCATGAATGGACCGGATCGTCCGTTTGAGTAGAAGCTTCACCGCTTCTATGCTTCTTTCGGTGAGTAAAAGAACCGGAGGATCACCCTTCCCCCCATTTCTTTCCCCATGTGCAAAGGCCGACAACGCTCCTGTTACACCCTGGTGTTGCAGTTGTCCACGGGCAGCGGTGATCACTTACCATTAGGTGACTCGGTCGCTCTTTTGCCGTCCTATACCATAAAAAAAAGTCCGTGGCACTGGACTGTATCATTAGAACCGTAATAGGTAGAAACTTGAAATTTGTACTAACCACCAACCAACAATAAAAATGCCACAAAAATAGTGTAGCCAGTGTCACTCGGTACAATGTATCTAAAGCAAACATGTCTTTAAAAGTTAGGGTCAGTTAGGTTTTGTGTTTAACTTACCATTAATATATCAAATATTTGACGTAAGAGATTAATTTCCATTTTTACTATCAAAGCCAACAAGTTTGCTTCAGTGAAATCAATTATGAGAATATAGCCTGCACTGTAGTCGTATCTAAGAAGATATTCCCAAATCTGAAAAAAAAATCTGTTTGAAGCATTAAAATACTCATATTAATTACAGTATAGGTATAGTTTTTCTCTGAACCTAAGTACTATTAGAAACTCCGAAGAGACTAGTTACCTAAGATTCAAGGAGTAAGGTTGATTTGGAACCTCAAGGCAATATTAAAATAACTAAATTAGGATTATTAATAGCAACCGCGGCATTTACACTTACATTTGACACACAAATAGAAATTCGACTAGTTGATTGGTGAATTGGATAGAATGTAACTGCGATCAAATATAATGGTATATACACGATTCGCGCTCGAAAAGTGGTACCAGCAAAACAGCGCACTTATCGAGTTTTGAGGTGTTTTTTCCACAGTTTTAACGAACCGAGACGTGTGAGTGCTAACTCACACGTCTCGATGACAAAGGTATAGTGAAAAGATGCAAAAATTACGCATCAACTACGAGTTATACTTTCAGTATATATCGTGTCGTTGTTTGTAAGTATGCATGATGTTTTGATTCGGGGACATTATTAAGGCTTCATTTTATGAGACTGTGTATCTACTATTATATTTGAAGGAACGTAACAATTTTTTTAATTACATTTTGCACTCTTTATAGAATTCTGTAAATACCTCAAAAAGTGAAAAGGAATCATATATCACCAATCTGTTGTTCGTTTTCGAAATCGACCTGGAATTCGATTATAATATGTTTGAACCATTATTCAAATTTTTCAGAATGATCGCATGAGACCTCCAAAACACAAATTTCACGCATAAAAAATGTAAAATTTTACTTATACTTCATTCAATCTAAACTTAGTTTTGGTTGTGTGATGAATGCTATTTAAAGTCCATTGCGTAGACACAGATATTGTACCACAAAATATTTTGTGCTTGTGTATTTTATATAACTCCTGACATGTTTGCTACAATTGTCTCTGTAATTTTGTGAATATTTTTGCTTTACTGACTATTATTTCCGTATCCAAAAACATATTTGTTTTGGCAACTCTAAGCATTAGAACTGATCGCATGTTTCAAAATAGGTCCAACATTCATCGATTTTATTTTAATGTTATTGCGGCCCGAGTATTGACATCACACACAACGACTGGCGGATTTTATTCTACTAGTTCAAAAATTGAACTCTTATGAGTACATATGAGTACTTTGAACAACCGGACTCTTTTGTAATAAACAGTCTAATATTATTTTATATTAAAAACAAAAATGAAAACTTACTACAACAGATTTCCTGCTATAATTCAGAACGAACGAATCGGAATATTCTTTTCCCGTGTTTTTGTAAAAATAAATTCTGTTATGGTCGGATGTCATTTTGGGCAAAAATGCGTGTTTTCTGAAATAAAGAAGATTCATATGAGAACTCCCTAAGGGTTGTGGGTTGCTATATTTTATTTTTTATTTTGAGGCTGGTTCAATATCTGTAGATATTATCTGTTCTTTTCGACTACTATTTAGAATATTCCTTGCAATTTTTTGTCATTTGTAGGAAAACCGGTAAACGTGTAATTTATTTTATCTTAAAAAATCTTTGAGCCCATACAGCTACAGAAAGTGAATTTAATGCAATGGGTTATCAATCGTATATGCAGGGTTGCTCAAACTGTTAGCCCCCGCGTGCCTCTTATTATTATTTTACACCACATTTATTAACTTACACCACATGCAGTTCATCAAAATCATCCTTGAAATTAAACAACCCAAAGAACTGGGGCACCAAAGTCTTCATAGTACATATTTTGTCCAATTTCATCTTTGCTCGTTCCAACAAACCTTTATTACTTATAATCAATCTTTCCAAATAGTCCCTATCTGCAAAGAATTCAAATTTTTATGTGAATATATGCATGTAACACTTGCGCCGACCTGTTGCATTTCCAATACAGCGTGATTTTGAACTCTCTAGCTATATTGAAATCTTGGAATCTGAATCCCTTATGGAATACAGAATTGTAAGAAAAAAAGGTAAAAAACGAAAAAATAAATTAACCTTTCATAGAAATTCGTCCAGCTGATCGGCGACTTTGTAGGGGAAACCTAATTTAGTTTTTCGTTCGTCAACTTTTTTTCTTGCAACTCTGTGTTCCATTAGGGATTCTGATTCCCACTTTTCAATAAAGCTAGGGGGTTCAAAATCACGTTGTATAGGTGTCACCTAATTCTAGTAGCCTAATAGGCAGAGAGTGAATCTAGGTTTCCACAACGAACCGAAAAATATCGATTTCAACAATATTACACACATTTAGTTATCTCTAACATTTTTATATCTCTAACAATTATCTCACAGCCTCCGTGGTCCAGTGGTTAAGGCGTTTGCCTGTTGACCCGGGGGTCGTGGGTTCGATTCCCACCGGAAGCATACTTTGTTTAGTTGCTTCCAGTTTGGTTAGGACATTGCAGGCTTGAATCACCTGTTTGTCGAAGCACGGAATCATCTTTATTATCAATAAAGATTATGATAATGATTCCGTGCTTCGGAAGGCACGATAAGCCGGTGGTCCCTCTGATAGTCGTTAAAGGAACCACGTTAAAGGCCGAGAGGCGGTTCCGAAGAACTCTGACACCAGGGTGTGCGTGCATGGTCGATTGACAGTGCCACCTACTCGAAATGATGATGATCTCTAACATACGGTAGTTAAATAAATTTTACATGTGACTTGAAAATTTATTAAACACTAGTTTCCTGTAAGACAAGTTCCTCTGGATACGTAGTTTAGGCTCCAGTTCTCCACAACATATTATATTGTAATGTGTGTACACTGTACAATACTTAGTTTTTTAAAACAGTACTTTTTCCTGGGATAAAATGTACACTTTGTCCTTCTCCGTACCTACCCCAGATAACGTGTATCCCAAATTTCATGATGATTGGTTCAGTAGTTACAACGTAAAAGCATAACAAACAAACAAACTCACTTTCGCATTTATAATATTAGTTAGGATTAGGATTAGGTAGGATGCATAAAGAATGTTCTTATTAATGGAGGTAGCTGAATTCTTACTCGGTGCGAGAAAATTATAATTCTGGACCCGCTTCAAAAATCGATAAAATCACTTACTATATGTCTTTTGAGTGCAATGGTCCTGTTTTTCAATCCAAATCAATCCAGGCATTTCGGAGTTAGGGTGGAATAAAGAACTCACCTGCATACATGAATTTTAAATCATTGCTTCCATACCTACACTCCTTTATGGGCCGGCGTGCAAAAATATTAAATAATCACTCACTAAATTCTTTTTGAGTGAAATGCTCCTGCTTTTTTATCCATTCTTCCAATATATCGATTGCCTCTGCCATTCTCCCTGGTTTGTCCAGGTTGTATAATTTTCTAACTGCTTCCAAGGTATCTGGAAGAAATTCTAAAACTGTATCTTCGTGTAGAGACTCCATTGTTACGCGTACTGATTCGAGAGTAACTGAATATAATAATGTGTTTTCTTGTATTTATAAATTTTTAATTACTATTACTGACGTCAATAGGAAGTATTCGTAAGGGGCAGTAGCTTGTCTCACACATTAGCATTTGTAATTATGTGCAACGACTAAAATATTATTTAAAGACGCCCACGTTTCCACGTCATTATCATCAGGTCTTTTTAGTCTTCACTACAGGAGCACGACCCTCTCTGTACTACTAGAGCCATACTTGGCCAGAGCAGCTAGAGGACTTGGCCTACACTCTTTACACTGGCCAGACTGGTTGAAGAGGTCTCTCAGATGTTTATAAGCTTTGTTTAGCTTGTATTTCCTAAGTCGCCCTCTACGACATCCACGGGAAGACTTGGAGTGATCCTATTCTACTCTGCCGGGTACCACACGGCTGTTTGCTGCACGTTTTCATTTGTTTTAATATATCTCACGAATAGCACATAATAAGTTCTAGTACGAACAGTCCTTTTTTCTGGGGTGAAAGATATAAGTATCGGCATGGAACTAGACCCGATCTGCGCTTGTACAGACCTAGTACGTACGTATGTACAGTCAGCCAATGAGATATCTGACCCCCTACAACAGCGCCATTTTTCGCAAACTAAAGAAACATCCGTGGTTTAAACCCAAAGATAAAAATATACAAGTGTAATATCCTTTGCGACTAGTGCCATCTATTGAATTGTGAATGAACAAATAAGGTTAATAAGCAGAAATCTGATACCCTTGACGACTAATGCCATCTATTCGATTTTTGATAAATAAAACAAGCCCTAGCATACGATACGCTTATTTCAAAGATACTTCAATAGTTAGATGTGGCGCAAGTGGTAGGCACTATGGTTTAATAGTTAGTGTGATTATGAATGAACAGGTTCAAATCCTCGTAAGCTTTTTATTTTTTACAAATATCACCAACTTCGTATTGTGATGTTGGTGTAATTTTGGTTGTTTTAACATAATGTTACCGAGCTAATTACTGTGAATAAAAAGCATTTTAAATTTTTAATTACTTTATTACATCAAAAAAATGTAACAGTGAAATAAATACCTGCCTACTTAATTCAAACTATGATTAATCTTCTGTAGAGAGAACCAACATGTTACTTAATAAGTAACAATTTACATCTCTCAACTTCTTTTTAATCATAGTATTATATTTTTTTAAATGTGTAGGGTCAAATGGTGCTATGTGAATAACTTTGCTTCGATAATAGTATAAGAATGAATATAAACCTATGGCATTAAATGAATTTTAATATGGGAGAGGGTGACCCCCATTTTGAAGCTTTTGTTCAAGTCTATTTGTCATTTCACTTACCATGTTAGATCAGATCACATATCACTTATGCGCATATTTATTAATTTAGTATAACCTTTTTGTCTAAATTGATTTAAATCAAACTTTACTCGTGTCTCGTGTCCCAGTTAAGCACTATTTGACCCTACAATCTGGGATTTTAATTGGTCACTCAATAACTGTTAGATCACAGAACAATTGTCTTAAATAAAATATATTCTACATTGCAAACTGTTGGAATCACCACATCTCATAAATTTTCCAAGTATTTTTCTTTATTCATCCGGCCGCCGAATTCTACCAGCTCCCCTGGGCCCATTGAAGACATCTGTCCCCAATAACCTGCAAAACAATAATACGATCAGTTACCTATTATTCTACACTGCGTAATACACTAGGTATTAAATATTATTATTATTTTACTTCACTATTTAATGAATATTTTTACCTAATGTTATCCTGCCACTGTTCTCAAAGGCAAATTATTTTGATGGCTATACGCTGGCCATGTTCCTCCGCAATATTTTTCTGCCAACATCATCAGACTTAAAACTTTTTTCATCAGAATATAATACGATCTCGTTCTTGTTGAATGTTTCCTCACTGTTTCAATTGAAATATTGTAGTGTATATGTTACGCCAGTTGACTCCGAATCCACAAACGGACGGTGTTTCTCTGTAAGAGATATATTTATCTTAGACATTTATCACAAACCCTATGTTTTACGGAACAAAAAATAGTGTGACAATTAAGTAAGTATATTAAATACTTATAATTTCTACTTACCGCGATACCTAACTCTCTAGATATAGATACTTTAAATACTGTGGTTGTCTTCACAATACAATATTAGCTTTCACAAAATCTGCTATATAAGATGAAACGGGATGCCTAATAACTGGTGGGGTTTTGGATCACTACACAGTAATCGCAGTATCTTAATTGTGACGCGAGTGAACAATATTTTTGATTAGTTGGTATCAGGTATAAATAAATCTGATAGATTACCCTCAATTTATTTGTTAAAGCAATGCGTTGCAGTTGGTGACAATGATGTCATAGCAGTAGAAATAGATAGCCAATTTCGCCCGAGACGTCATATCGTCGGTTGGCGTATTGAGATGAGCGCTAGCTTCTCAAGTCGTGGGTCCATGGTTCGAATCGAACTTTACGTAGGATTGTTTTTGATTCTTTCTTGTTCTTACCATTGATGATTACTTGAATTATTAGCTGAGTTTATTAGAAATACAAAATTTGCAACTGAGCAGGTTATCAGAAACAAGTTTATACCAGCAGTTGTCTGTCTACTTGCCAAAAATCACGGTAGGTGGCGCTTCACAGCAAAGTGTGAATTTACGTTTTAAAAGTCAGGGGGTCAGGTATCTGCTTGGCCGATTGTACACGGCATGCGGGTGCACACCACGATCCTTTTCATTCATTCCCGTTTTCCCCGCAAACCGCACCTCCAACGACACATATTTTTCGTTTCCCTGCGGTCTACTTACGTGTCGCCGATTATACTTAATTATTTCAAGCTACCATAGCCGTTAAAATATCCAGCAAAAATAAATCACGTTTGTTGTATGGGAGCCCCCTTTAATATTTGTTTTATTGTCATTTAATTATTTATTTTTAAAGTGAATATATAACTAAATATTCTGTGAGTATTTCAAGCGTCTACCTGTTGCCGTTATCAATATAGAGCAGAAACGACCAAAAAGTCACATTTGATGTATGGGAACCCCTTATATATTTATTTATGAGGCGGTTTCGAAGAACTCTGACACTAGGGTGTGCATGGTCGATTGATCGTGACACCTACTCGAAATGATGATGATATATTTATTTGACAGCTCCGTGGCGCAGTGGTTAACACGCCAGCCTGCGACACGGAGTGCCAGGTTCGATCCCCGGCCAGGTCAAAATGAAAAATATTCTTTTCCAGATTGGCCTGGGTCTTGAATGTTTATCTATATATGTATTTGTTATAAAATATAGTATCGTTGAGTTAGTATCCCGTAACACAAGTCTCGAACTTACCTTGGGGCTAGCTCAATCTGTGTGATTTGTCCGTATATATTTATTTATTTTGTTCCGTTTTTAGTATTTGTTGTTATAACGGCAATAAAAATACATTATATGTGAAAATTTCAACTGCCTAACTATTACTGTTGTGACAGATGGACGGACCTCCAGACAGACAGACGGACAGCGGAGCCATATTAATAGGGTCCCATTTTTACCCTTTGGGTACGGAACCCTAAAAAGGAGATGGATTGAATGAGGCAGGACATGGGTGGTGGGAGTTGATGTGAGATAACGGGCGTCAGGGATTTGTGGGGGGAAAGAACATACTGCGCCGACCCCGGACCATATAAGGTAAGAAGGATGACGATGAACGATAGTAGTAAAAAAAAAGGCTAAGTGGTAGGATCCCGTAGTTGCGAATGCCAGCTTTGAGTTCACGCCTCACGGTTTACCACATAGGTGTGTCCACATAGGACGGCGGTAACTGAAGACAGAGTTATGAAATCCTACTTCATAAGGGAAATTTCTTACCTACTTTGATTCCCGAGCGCAATAGGTACCAAGCGGCCTCCTATCGTTCTACCAAACGCCGCGTGCTGTCGAACGTAAACTCAGTGTTATTATTTTTATTAAAGTTGTAGTTGTTTTACGTAACTAACAACAGTCTTAGTACATTTTTAATTCAATTAAATGAAATTTTACGTGTTCACGTGTTCATATACAACCATTTAGTAGATAGAGTAGATAGGGGGGGGGGGGACGGGACACTGGACTCTAACAAAAATGTGGACTATAAAATCTCATCTGTTCACAAGCTTACAATTTTTTTAAAAGACCTATTAAAAAACAGCTCACACGTTGGGTAGCCGCGAAAAAAATGTTACTCCCCTTTTTACATGTATGGGAGCGACCGTAAAAAAAACAATTTTATTTTACTATTTTTTCGGCATGAGTAAAATACATATCCATACCAAATTACAGCTCTCTAGTACTTATAGTCTCTGAGTTAAACCGCGGGCGGACAGATGGACAGACATGGCGAAACTATAAGGGTTCCTTGTTCGGAATGCAAGAAATTAAATTAAAAAAAAAAACGAACACAGACCTGAGACCGCCGCAAAGGCAAAGAATATATACACTGGCAAAGGCGAGTTTTTACTTCTGCTGGCACTCCCGGAGTGCAATCCGTTGTTTTTTTTTTTAATTTAATAAGACTATAGGGTAAGGTATATAAGACCTGCTTTATTGTATGGAGCGGGATGTTGGGTGACGAAGAAGAAGAAGGAACACAAACTCTATGTGGCGGAGATGCGGATGCTGAAATGATGTACCTTACGGAGTTGGATGAGATTCGGATTGAATATATTAGGAGAAATTTGAAGGTGGCATCTGTAGGGGAGAAGTAACAAAGCCATCGTTTGACCTGATGTGGCTATGGTATTATGAGAAGAGATACAAACCATATGGCAAAAAAAATGGTTCATGGAAGTAAATGACTACAGAGGAAGGGGAAGACCGAGAAAGACGTGGAATGAGTGTATTATACATAGACATTAGAAATGGAGGGAGTTGTAATGCAGAGCCGACCCCAAAGGCGGTGGAAAAGGCGGTGGTAAATTGATATCTTTTTATCTGGAACTGTTGAAAAGAACTGCAAAATAAACAGAAGTAAATATTTGTCAATTCACAATTTTATTTTATATTTTGAAATACAGGCTCGTGTGAGAATACAATATTTAAGAGTTAATACTAAGAGTTTCGATTAAGTAAATCGACGTCCGACATTTTTTTATTAACCCTTTAGTCCCAATGCTGGGCCAAAGTCCCCCATCACCTTCCATGCGTCTCTATTCTCTATTCTAGTCTTTATCCACAATTTTTTTTAAACTTTGGCGCTGTAAATACATATTTATGTATTGAAACAATTAATAAAAACGTTCGCGCTAAGTCCCGTTGACCTACAAAAATAAAATCCCATCATTGAATAAATTAACAAAACAGAGTCGGCTGAAGCGGGCTATCGGTGGCAGTCGCCATGCCTTTCAAATATGAAATGTACGTATTATTGTATAAGGTATATTTTTTGTAGCAATCCGTTCATATCCGACTCGGTATAAAAAGTCCATACAGTAGCATTATCATCAATCCACGACCATGGCCCTGAAAGTTCCAGGGGTTCCGAAGTAATGCTCGTTGAATTTGTCCAGCTTCCTTCGACTTTCATCAGTCTTTGCTTCATGTATCGTCTTCAAATAGTCCATATTCTGCTTTGATGATAACACGTCTAGCCATTGCTCTATAATTCAAAGATATAGATCTTTTATATTGCACAAAATTTAAAATTAAAGAAAAAATGCGGCTATTGCACTCCTAATATTAAGTATCATGCGCAGAGTTATCCATCCAACACGTACAAGCTCTTTAGACAAATATTACGGCGAGCTCCGTAGCGCAGTGGTCAACACGCCAACCTGCAACACGAGAGTGCCCGGGTTCGATCCCCGGCCAGGTCAAGATGGAAAATGATCTTTTTCAGATTGGCCTTGGTCTTGGATATATATCTATATATGTATTTGTTATAAACTATGGTATCGTTGAGTTAGTATCCCATAACACAAGTCTCGAACTTACTTTGGGGCTAGCTCAATCTGTGTGATTTGTCCGTAAATATTTATTTATTATTATTATTATTAATTATACAGAGCGGTCCAGAGAGGAATTATTTTTTATACTGTGCTGACTCTTGAACCATAAAGGGAAGGTATCGTTTCGTAGTGCTTTTGTTTTCGTCATCATTAGTCATTGTTAAATGATACCTTGCCTATGCTTTTCCCATTTATGATTAAGAAATTACAAAATTAGATAGCAGTTTCAAAACTAAAGACCTGTTTGGGCCATCTTATTTATAAAGTAAACAATGTTAAGTGTTAAGTGTTTAGCCTTTTTTCTTGTATTAGTAAGTAGAGTATTATCTGGTTACATACCATGTAACTCATCCAAAGGCCTTTCTTTGCCACCGTAATCTTGAGGCAGTAAATCCACCTCTACTGCGTTCCTCAAAGATTCCTTACTGGCATGTGTAAAAATACGGTCCCCAAGTTTCTTGTTCAAAACTTGTTTGATGATAACCACGAAAGTGTCAATTGCTTTGGATGTCGTTATGAGGTGGATCTCTTTCAACCGCATCCCGTAGCCGCCCTAAAAGAAAAAAAAATGGTTATTCTACCTTTATCTTTTGATTGATCACTGTATTTAAACACATTTTTCAACTTTTACCTGTAAGGGTTTGGTAACCGATGGGTGCTATTAAGATCTTATACCTAGACCAACTGTAAGTCCTTTATTTAGTTGTGGTAGAGCCACGCTACAGGCAAAATACTTAGTAGCATGAATGGACCGGATCGTCCGTTCGAGTAGAAGCTTTACCGCTTCTATGCTTCTATCGGTGAGTGAAAGAGCCGGAGGATCACCCTTCCCCCCATTTCTTTCCCCATGTCCAAAGGCCGACAACGCTCCTGTTCAACCTGGTGTTGCAGTTGTCCACGGGCAGCGGTGATCACTTACCATCAGGTCTCTCGGTCGCTCTTTTGCCGTCCTATGCCATAAAAAAATGTCCGTGGCACTGGACTGTAATTTTAGAACCGTAATAGGTAGAAACTTGTGTACCAACCAACAATAAAAATGCCACAAAAATTGTGTAATTCACTCGGTATAATATATCCAAAGTACACAGGTCTTTAAAAGTTAGGGTCAGTTAGGTTTTGTGTTTAACTTACCATTAATATATCAAGTATTTGACGTAAGAGATTAATTTCCATTTTCACGATCAAAGCCAACAAGTTTGCTTCAGTGAAATCAATTATGAGAATAAAGCCTGCACTGTAGTCGTACCTAAGAAGATATTCCCAAATCTGAAAAAAAAATGTCGTTTGAAGCATTTATATACTTTTATTATTCACAGTATAGGTATAGTTTTTCTATGAACCTAAGTACTATTAGAACCTCCCAAAAGACTAGTTACTAGTAGATTCAAGGAGTAAGGTTGATTTGGAACCTCAAGGCAATATTTAAATTACTGAATTAGGATTACTAATAGCAACCGCGGCATTTACACTCACATTGGACACCCAAATAGAATTTCGACTAGTTGATTGATGGTTTGGATGGAATGTAACTTCGATTAAATATAATGGTAGATACACGATTCGCGCTCGAAAAGTGGCACCAGCAAACAGCGCACTAATTGAGTTTCGAGCTGTTTTGTCCACAGTTACAGTAAAAAGATGCAAAAACTACGTATCAACTACGAGTTATACTGTCAGTATGTACTGTCAGTATGTCTTTTTTTGTAAGTATGCATGATGTTTAGATTTGGGGACATTATTAAGGCTTCATTTTGTATGAGACTGTGTATCTACCATTATATTTGACCGAAGGAATGTAACAATTTTTTTATTATATTTTGCACTCTTTATAGGGTTCCGTAAATACCTCAAAAAGTGAAAAGGAGCCATATATCATCAATCTGTTGTTCGTCTGTGTTTAAGCGACTCTGATTCCGAGATTTCTATATATTCAGGCAGGGGATTCAAAATCGATCTAGAACTCAATTTCTGAAACGCTCTTTTGAAACCAATGCGATCCGTCACACTTCCGCATGTTTGAACCATTATTCAAATTTTTCAGAACTATCGTATGAGACCTCCAAAACAAATTTCATGCATACATAATGTCAAATTTAAATTACTGATAGGTACTTATTCAAATTTGCTTTTGGTGTTGTGAAGAAGGCTCATTAAAGTCCGTTGCGTAGACACAGATATTGCAGCACAAAATATTTTGTGCTTTTGTATTGTATATAACTCCTGGCATGTTAGCCACAATGGTCTCTGTATTTTTGTAACTAGTAGTTCGCTGCGAACGTGGACCTCGCGATTATTTAATTTTCCTGATAATTGCGTGAGATAGCCACTATTTTACTGATTTTGATAAGCATGTTGTCATAGTGCTATTGTTTAGATGACTTCAAAAGCACTCTTTTTATTTTACTCACCACGACTTATTTTAAATTAACATACAATGAACACGATGTCCTTACTTTCTTGTACTAATAGTTAACATTCATTTCTATCCAAACAAATAAACTACCATACAATGTTAAACCCCTTTTTTATTACTGTTGCAAGAATAGTTGAAATAGTTTTTCCCTTGCAATCCCTAAATGTACGAGTAGAATTTCATCTAAAATGATATGACAAAATCAAAACCGGCTTTTAATACAACATCTGTGAGGCGCTTAGCTCTCGATAGTGCAACGTGTAGCTGAAGAGCTGCGTTGCACTATCGAGCAAAATTTTTAATTTCACTAAGGGACAAATGTAACAGTTTCGTCATATCTGGTCATATCTGAAAGACTATGGTTATTAACGGAATCACAACATTGGACATTTTATAAAAATAATTTTCGTACCAAATATTCCACAGGCGTTTTTGAGTGTTTGAAAATGTCAATAGGCCTGCGACTTCAAGGAATAGAAATATAAAATGCCAGGTATCCGGGTGACTGAGCTTGATGCCGACCGCATGATAATGATTACATCATACTAAAAACGAGACATATGTGTTTTGCTTTCTAAACATATATATATATATGGTTATGATGTGTACCCGTCAATGTTTAATTTTTTTAGCCACGATAGACATTTTACCCCCTTTTCTTCGCTTGAGCTTTATACTTATAAGTTTTTGGTTTTCATATTTATCAATTTTCTGGTTTGTTTTGTCCGGACAACCCCCCATCTCATTTTTCATTTGGCTTTTGTTTTTGTTTCTCTAGCAGAGAGCTGCACTCCCATACTCCTCTTTCTATGCTTCGGCTTTACCTTCCAAATATGGTTTTCGTACGTTTGGATTCTACATCTGTACTTATCTTTCGCCCACCGAAACCCATTTCTTTGTCTTTATTGTGTCTGTTTTGCGGAATTATATGTTTCTTCTTACACTACATTTTTCATTAATTTTTATTGTTTCGTATAGGGTAAACACGGGACCCTATTAATATCGCTCTACTGTCCGTCTGTCTGTTTGTCTGTCTCTCCGTCCGTATCTCACCAGGATGTATCTCATGAACCGTGATAGTTAGACAGCTGAAATTTTCACAGATGATATATGTCTGTTGCCGCTATAACAAAAAATACAAAAAAATAGAATAACATAAATATTTAAGAAGGCTCCTATACAACAAACGTGATGTTTTTGCTTGTTTTTGCACTATATTGATAACGGCAACAGGTAGACGATTGAAATATTCATAGAATATGTAGTAATATATATATATATATATATATATCCGCTAAAAATAAAGAATTAAATAAAAAAATAATAATATTAAAGTGGGGCTCCCATGCATCAAACAAGATTTTTTTGCCGTTTTTATAGATAACGGTACGGAAACCTTCGTGCGCGAGTCCAACTTGCACTTGGCCGGTTTTTTTACCAGCTTTTATTGTGAAAGGATTGAAACTGTAAAATGTTGTAAACGGGAATAGCTCGTCATCTTCAAATCAGATCAGTGCTTTTTTATAATTATCTTCCTCTATCATAAAGTTAAGTACAATGCGAAATTGCAGTTAAATTGGTTGTAAATAACTGCTTTAATTTTTGGTTGCAGGCGTAAATCCTAACAAACATATACACAATTAAAATTAAAGAAAAATAAAATTTTATTAAAATATCCCTGCGTATTTTTGGACCTCTGTCTCCATCTGTTGGAGAAATTTGGAACTAACAAGAATTTATTATGGAAATTTTTCATGGACTGGTATTTTTCTGTTTTAAAGAAACAAAATATTGTAAATTAAAAATAAGAAAGTCACTTGGAATTTAACTTGTAACAGACGGCGAAAGAAATATTTGCAATCATTGAAAAATCAAATTTTCTTGCGCGGCTCGAAGTCTAATCTTTTCGATCGGGTAACTACCGTACTGCGACTGAGCCAACCATTCGATAAGTATAGAGGAGAAAGTACCGTTCTAGTTTATAGTTGTTCATGTTTTGTTAATAAATTTAAATTTAATACACAGAGCATGGATAAAGCAAGCTTTAACAAAATACCGCCACCTAGCGGCGGCTGTGGTTACCTTCAAAATTAAAATTTATTTCAGCGCCATCTTGTAACATATTCAGCCTAAACGTCATTTTCAATTTTCATTTCTCGAAATTCTTTAACATTTATTTAAATATCTCGTAAACGGCTGAACCGATTTTGATGCCCAACGAACTTGAAAATTGTATTTATAAGACCTATATACATTGTAAATTTCATCTTAATTGGAGCATTGGTTCTAAAGTTATCGTGGAACAAACATACATACATACATACATACATACATACAAAAAACGTCTTTTCGCCCCAACTTGAATTGAAGACCTCGCTCGCTTCGCTCGCTCGGTCAAATATTTCCGCTTTAATGTCTAGTATTTCCACATCTATAAACATATTTGGTTTGGCAACTCTAAGCATTAGAACTGTACGCATGTTTCAAAATAGGTCCAACATTCATTGATTTTATTTTAATGTTATTGCGGCCCGAGTGTTGACATCACAACGACTGGCGAATCTTATTCTTCTAGTGCAAAAATTGGACTCCTATTTAAGCATATGAGTACTTTGAACAACCGGACTATTTTGTAATAAACAGTCTAATATTATTTTATATTAAAAACAAAAAATGAAAACTTACTACAACAGATTTCCTGCTATAATTCAGAACGAACGAATCGGAATATTCTTTTCCCGTGTTTTTGTTAAAATAAATTCTGTAATGGTCGGATGTCATTTTGGGCAAAACTGCATCTTTTCTGAAATAAAGAAGATTCATATGAGAACTCCCTAAGGGTTGTGGGTTGCTATATTTTATTTTATATACACTACCTCCGTGGTCCAGTGGTTAAGGCGTTTGCCTGTAGACCCGGCGGTCGTGGGTTCGAATCTCACGGGAAGCATAATTTGTTTAATTGTTTCCAGTTTGGTTAGTAGGACATTGCGAACTCCGGGGAGCTCCGTGGCGCAGTGGTTAACGCGCCAGCCTGCGACACGAGGGCCCCGGGTTCGATCCCTGGTCAGGTCAAGATGGAAAATGATCTTTTTCAGATTGGCCTGGGTCTTGGATGTTTATCTATATACGTATATGTTATAAAATATAGTATCGTTGAGTTAGTATCCCATAACACAAGTCTCGAACTTACTTTGGGGCTAGCTCAATCTGTGTAATTTGTCCGTATATATATATTTATTTATTACTATTTATTGCAGACTTGAAACACCTGATTGTCTGATAATGAAGATGTTTCCGTGCTTCGGAAGGCACATCAGAGGCCGAGAGGCGATTCCAAAGAACTCTGACACTAAGGTGTGCATGGTTGATTGACCGTGACATCTACTATAAATGATGATGATGATATTTTATTTTTTATTTTGCAGCTGGTTCGATATCTGTGGATATAATCTGTTCTTTTCCATTACTATTTTGAATATTCTTTGCAATTTTTTGTTATTTGTAGGAAAAACCGGTAAACGGGTAATTTATTTTATCTAAAAAAGACTTAGAGCCCATACAGCTACAGAAGGTGAATCAATCGTATATGCAGAGTTGCTCAAACTGTTAGCCCCCGCGTGCTTCTTATTATTATTTTACACCACATTTATTAACTTACACCACATGCAGTTCATCAAAATCATCCTTGAAATTAAACAACCCAAAGAACTGGGGCACCAAAGTCTTCATAGTACATATTTTGTCCAATTTCATCTTTGCTCGTTCCAACAAACCTTTATTTCTTATAATCAATCTTTCCAAATAGTCCCTATCTGCAAAGAATTCAAATTTTTATGTGAATATATGCATGTAACACTTGCGCCGACCTGTTGCATTTCTAATATAGGTGTCACCTAATTTTAGTAGCCTTTTTACAGAGTGAATCTAGGTTTCCTCAACGAACCGACCAATATAGATTTCAACGATATTACTCACATTCACATCTCCCATTACATATCAGGCGTAAGGTGAGCGATGTTTGCTATTTATCTAGCATAGCCAAGGGTATAGTTGACTGCAATGAATTGTTATCCAAAATTGGTCTGCTTATAACTGACGCCCGACTAAGACGACCATGTAGATTGTATGTGCCCCCGCATGGAAGTAATTTTAGAGGTAATTCGTTTATGCTTCGAGCCGCAGATACTTTTAATAACATTTCAGCTGAAATTGATCTATTTTGTACCAGTAACACATCAGTTAAAAGATTATTTGCCAACGAATTCTTCCAACCCACGTTAACCATTATAATATACCTATTATTACCTAATAGAATATTAAAAGTCATACTTCTGTTTGTAAATTCAATCTCAACTTAATGTTTGCTAATATTATTATTTATTATTTTTATACTACATTTGTTGTTCTTCAATCTTAAAATTAAGAGGCGGAGACTTGTTAATAGCACATATATATTATATAAGAATTTATTATATGTTCATTGATGCTGTAAGACTCCCTAAGATCAAATAAATAAATAAATTTAGATATCTCTACATACGGTAGTTTAAGGAATTTTACATGTGACTTGAAAACTTATTAAACACTAGCTTCCTGTAAGATAGGTTCCTCTGGATACGTAGTTCAGGCTCCAGTTCTCCACAACAGATTATATTGTAATGTGTATACACTGTACAATACTTAGTTTTTTAGAATAGTACTTTTTCCTGGGATAAAATGTACCCTTTGTCCTTCTCCGTACCCCAGATAACGTGTATGTATCCCAAATTTCATGATGATCGGTTCAGTAGTTACAACGTGAAAGCGTAACAAACAAACTCACTTTCGCATTTATAATATTAGTTAGGATTAGGATTAGGTAGGATGCATAAAGAATGTTCTTATTAATGGAGGTAGCTGAATTCTTACTCGGTGCGAGAAAATTATAATTCTGGACCATGGATCTAAGAATAATCAGGATAGGACCTTGAGAATGTGGCAGTGAAGCAAATCACAATGTATGCAGACGTGTCGTGACACGAAATTCACGCACACATCGGCACTCAAATGGATGCAGGTTTTCCCCGGTCGAAATGTCAAACTCACGAAATGTCAAACTTGTACTTACCGCGAAGTTGGTGTGCCTTTTGAAACTCGTTGAAAATAAGCATAAAAACATAAAATAATGCCGAGCTGTGTGGTAAAAATTATAGTAAACTACACAAAAAGTCCGACGGTATCACGTATCATAGGTAAGTACAAACCTCTTGTTGTTTTCGAGACTATGTAAGTATTTCACTCAATCGCATATTTTCTTGGTTTAATTATACTATTTACACACACAACACCACAGTTACTCGTATGTACGAATTGGTTGGTAACCTAAACACACGTTTCAACTACAATTTTAAATTAAACTAATATGATTTTGTAATTTTCTTTGCGCCGCAAAAGTCAATGACCCGGTGACAGCGCAGCGCTAAGTCGGACTATCGGTGTTGCCAGAATATGATTTCAAGATTCCTGTTCTTTATTTTTAATATAAAATTTTATTTTGTTTATTTTTTTAAGGTTCCCCATTCGTGATGCTTATGTAAAAAAATAATGGATCGATATTATTATAAGAAATAGAAAGGATGCATCATGGGTACCATCAAATTATTCATTTGTTTGTTCCGAACATTTTAAAAATAGCAATTTTTATATGACAAAAGGAGCATATCGCCGGTTGATTAAGTTCGCGTGCCCAGAAAAGGTATGTTTCTTATTAATACTTTTACTCGACTTCAAAAAAAGGAGCAGTTCCAGTTGTATTTCATTTTGCATATTTTTACGTCAGAACTCCATCATTTATGAACTAAATTTGGAAAATCGATGTATGTGTTGATGATAAATGTATGAAGTGAGATGATTTTGGAATCCTAGATGGCTGACATTACTTTTCATTTAAAGTCAACTTTATTGGCGTTTTGGAATTTTTTGGGATATCAACAAAAATGAAGTCATTTTCAGTTTTCAAGATGGCCATCACCATTATTTATGGAAATTCGACTTGGGTGACGTTTTCGGAGTATTTCGGGGTAAAACTGACGTCAATTTTGTGTTGGGACTCAAGATGACTGTCACTATTTTTTTTTTAAATATGTCTTATGTGTCGCTTTTGAGTTATTTTTGGGTGCATCACAAACAACACCTATGGGATGCAAAACAGGGGTGATATTTTCGAGGTATTTTGGCGTGTAGATCACACAAGTGGCGTCAATTTCGGGATCATAGTATAAAACAAAGTCGCTTCCCGCTGTGTCCGTCTGTCCCTATGTATGCTTAGATTTTTAAAACTACGCAAAGGACTTTGATGCGGTTTTTTTTTATAGATAGAGATATTCAATGTTTATATTTTATACTTATATGTAAATGTGAAAGTATTTTATTATCATTTGCCGACGTCAGAATAAAAGATTTTAACTTTGAACAATTTCTGAATTTAATATTGTTGATTTATTGATGACACTAATAATCTATAGACGGATGAATCTATAAATCTGCAAAATTATAAAAAAAGTAATTTTAAAATTTACCACCAATATAAGGCCTCGAGGGTTTGTTTTTCTGTAAGTAAAATTATATGTATTGTTATTTATTAACTTAAAACACAGTAAAATAAAAATGTTATCTATAATTTCGTTCTTTTATTCCTTTTATCAAGTTCCCCAAACGTCTAAGGTCGCTCAAAGATGAGATTGATTCACAGTTGCCCTTCTGGATCATTATGTCTAAATTCATAATACTTCTCTGATATAGATGTTACATTTTGTAAAAAAAATATAATTAATATTAGTGCTACTAGGCATCAGTACCACTCACAATTTATTTACTCTTAATTATTGGGTAATTTTTGATGACAATGGTCACCCTATACTGCACACATGTAACCAAAGTTTGCTTCACTTTGACGTTCCTCACGCCCGGTCCATATTATTCTTAGGTCCATGTTCTGGACCCGCTTCAAAAATCAATAAAACCACTTACTATATGTCTTTTGAGTGAAATGGTCCTGTTTTTCAATCCATTCCTCCATTAGGTCGATGGCTTCTTTCATCCTTCCAGGTTGATTTAAGTTGTATAACTTCCTCACTGCGTCCAAAGTGTATGGACGAAATTCCAGGATTAAATTTTGACTGAGAGAATCCATTGCGTACTAGACGGAGAGTAAGAAAAGACTGCTGTGATTTAATGTGCAATACTGTCACCGAGCATAAAACAATAAGGTGCAATGAACGAACTAAGTTCAAGGGAATGTTACAAAACCACGTCCTTATTGCAACAATTTGCAAAACGAATGTGCACTTTATAAAATAAGGTTGTTCACAATAAAGTTATCTCGACAATAAAAACACAAAATTAAATGGATGCAATCACGTGCAGTGCTGTGTACTATGAAACAAGGATTACATAACGCATAATTCAACTTTCGTGTGTGTGTGTGAGTGATTTATTTAGGTAATATAACTGTTTTCAGTTTTGTACGGACGGAAACTTATATCAGTTTTCTATGACTAGAAGTATTTTAACCCCTTGCTTTTGCTCCCATTGTAGATAGCTCTGAATTCTGAATTACATAATGCAGATCATGTAATAAATTTAAGATAATCATCATCATCATCAGGTCTTTTTTAGTCTCCACTACAGGAGCACGACCCTCTCTGTACTAAGAGCCAAACTTGGCCAGAGCAGCCAGAGGACTTGGCATTTTTTTTACATGCGGAAAATGCGTTATGCATACTGATCTGCTACGGGGATACAGAACAGTTATGCGGGACTCACACCCGCTAAAAACCACATGATTGCTCTCTTCACACCATATAACCGGAATAATGGGCACGGTGGAGCTACCACCACTCTTCCACCATTAGAGGACTTGGCCTACAATCTCCACGCTGGCCAGACGAGTTGAAGAGGTCTCACAGATGTTTATAAGCTTTGTTTAGCTTGTACTTCCTAAGTCGCCTTCTACGACGACATCCACGGGAAGAATTGGAGTGGTCCTATTCTACTCTGCCGGATACCACACGGCTTAAATTTGAGATAATGATCGGAGGAAACTCGACAAAATAATAACTTGTATTTAAAACACAGAGGCAATTAAACTCTAAAACAACAGTTAAGTCACGTATTATTAGCCGTATTATCACCGACATGTTTCAGCTTCAGCCGATACAGAAGTATATCATCAGGGCGAGAGTATACGTGAGGAAACGGTTGATTTAGAGTTTAATTATGTCATCTCGCGTAAGTTTTAATAATTACAGAAGCAATGTCTTAGATCTATTTTGAGTCCTTATTCCAGTGATAGTTGTGCTTTATTTATAGATATATTCACATTTCCTTGTTTATATGTATCTATGAAGTTTCTGTATTTGTGAAAATAAATGAAACTTTATTTCCACGGATTTCTGATTGCCTAATACACGTAATAGACTTTGTGCAAGAAAGTGTCAATCTAAACTTATAAATGACAGTGTATTTTATATGGAACTAATTTTTTTAACAAACTACCTTATGATTAGGAGTTACCGTAGATATGTTACTATGATGTTCAAGAATTTATAAACGATCGAAATTTATAATGATTATCATTAATTAATAATTAAATATTTGACATTTTGCCTAATTATTATTATTGTTAGTTTAAAATAATGACATTATTTGTCATTTTATGTAAATTTGCATGTTACATTACCTGGATATTTACCTATATGTTTTCTTTTTAAACAATTCATTGTATCAAAAATTTGTATGACTTAAAGACAAAAAATGTTTAGGATTTTTATATTTAAAAACACCTACATTAGGTATATCACATTTTTGTTTTTACAAAAGAAGCTGACAATTTAACAGCCTGACCACGGGACATTAGCCATAGCCAATATTCGCTCGGTGTAAACGGCAAAGCGTCTAGCGACAGAACCAAATGCATAGAAATATACTGATCAAGCCACGCGCAGTGTCAAATGGCGAGGCTACTGGCGAAATGTACCGACCGAGCGAATCGCGCGAGCGACTGGCAGCGCGGCAGGCGAGTGAAACAAATACATGAATCAGTACGTCGCAAGCCACGAAGTCGAGCGGCAGTCCCGGCGAATAATGCAGCAATCAAATCAGTTTAGTTGTTTTCGCTGCGAAAAATGAACCCTGAAACTTTTATTTCAGAAATTCTAGTTAGGCCCTCTATTTGGAAGTATGGCTACCCACAATTTTGTGGGTAGCCATACTTACAACTTACGTACAAAGAAGTGAAGAATATAAAATATAGTAAAGAAGTCTACACTGGTCGCGGCGGCGAACGTGACTGTTGGTGGCCTGCAAGCTGTGCCGCGCGAATTGACGCATTGCCCGCCGCGTCGCCACTCGCGCCGCCAATCCCCGTGGCCAAGCTTTGATTTAAATTATTACTTTGTTTTAATTATTTGTTGTTATAGCGGCAATAAATATACCTATTTTAAGAAAATTTTAAGCTACTGCCTTTAACGGTTCAAAAGATACAGCTATGTGACAGATGGACGGATATCAGAGGCTAAATATTTGGTCTCGTTTTTGCCTTTTGGGAACGGAACCCTAAAAGTATATTTTTCGAATGAAGTTGAATGGTTATTCTTAAACAAAAGTGAAAAGACCTAGGTATGGCCTCGATGTAGTGACATCTGATTACATCGGGCAAAAGAAGGGCAAAAGTAAACATTGGGTTATCCGAGTTCGTTACTTGGGCTTCGAGAAGCTCGATCGCCAAGTTGGCGTGCGCATTATAACCACTTACGCATGTTAAGCAACCCTGGGCCTGGTCCCTACTGGGATGGGTGCCCAGGATGATCACCAGCAATACAAACATTTCTTGAGCTCCTCCGAGCTTCGAAAGGTATGTTAAGCCACTGGTCCAGGCTGTCATCACTAGATGGCGGACATCAAGCTATGTTAGATGTCTTTAGGTAGCTTGAAGCCTGTGTTAGCCACTTACACACATAGAAAGCAAGCTAGCACTGGGTTTTAATGTATGAGTTTTTATTGACCGAGCGAGCGCTAAGCGCGAGCGTAGCTTCTCTGTTTTAGTCATATGTCCAGCTGTCTGTCCATCTTTTCTCATCTACAGGTCACATTTCTCAACCGATTCTTGAGAAGGTTTGTAACTAGGTTCTATAATCCATACTTACATATCTATACTAATATCTATACGTCCATACTTATTTTATAAATGAGAAACTAACTCTGTCTGTCTTCTTTTCACGCTTCAACCATTGAACCAATTTAGTTGACATTTGGTATGGAGGCAGTTTGAGGCCCAGGGAAGGACATAGGGTACCTTTCATTCCGGAAAATTCTACTGTTTCTGAGGGAAAGACACTAATGCGGGTGGAGCCGCGGGTAAAAGCTAGTAGCATTAGCATATCATTTATTATAATAAAATAGAAACTTAAATGTCGATTTCGTTTTTGGAAATTAAAAGTTGACAGTGTAGTTGTGATAAGATTTGAGGTATCTCGTAACTCACAGAGCCACTAGTATAGGTATTTTATTACTTACTATTAGCGGCCCGCCCCAGCATCGCACGGGGATAGATATTTTATTTATAGCCAATGTTCATCAGGGATAATGACTTTCGGCGGTAGGTGTTAAAAAGTACACAGTGAGCTCCTCTTTAAAATATTTAATAAAATCAATATTACTACTTACATTAAATCCATATACTCTTAATAGTGTGCATTTATAATCATAATTACACAGAAGTATTATCCACACTAAGTAAATGGTATAAGTGCTAATAAACAGTTCACTGTCCTGCCTGCCACATAACCTCACTTTCATTGGAGCACAATCATCTGGCAATTGAAACTAATTTTGAAAATGGCAAGTCTTGAAGATGTGATACAAGCGCAGCGTTCCATGCAAGAGATGTTTGTCCAAAAAATGGCTGAGTTTGAGTCCCAGATGAAAGCTTCGGACACTGCAGCAGCTATAAATACAACATCCCCGGACAGCGACAGCTCCTCATCAAAGAAACTAGCTGAAGATTTTTTCAGTTTCAAGAAATATGTTCAGGATATGTTGGATATCCTTTATAAACTCATCTTCTCTCTTGGATCTGCAGTTGACTCCATTGAGACACGGCATAGGAGAAAGTACTTGTTGTTCTCTGGGGTGCCTGAAACAGTGTCTGGTGATTTGTCCACTTTTGTCATGGAGCTTATTAAGGAGAGGCTGGACATTCCTGATTTGGTGCTGAGCGATCTTAGTACTTGTCATCGAATAGGCAAATTGGTTGAAGGCAAGTCACGACCAGTCTTGGTTCGTTTCGCAAAGTTGTCAATGAAGAATAACATCTGGCGTAAGAAGACGTCGTTCAAGGGAACTCCATACAGCGTTTCCGAGTTTCTGACACGCCAGAGGCAGGCGGTTTTCATTTTGGCAAGGAAGCGTTTCGGGATGAGGCGATGCTGGACATTCAATGGTATTGTCACTGTAAAATTGACTGATGGTAAGACAAAGCAACTGTACTCAGAGGCGGATCTGGCTGCGATTGCTACCAGCGAGGATGAGCAGGCGGCGGCATCCAGTGTACTGTGTGCGGTTTCCTCTGTCGAGCATCATCAGCAGCCGAAACCGAAGAGGACGGCCAGAGCTAAGAAGTGATCTTTTTTTCTTGTGATTTTGCTTTCTTGATTCCATATCTTTACACATTGGCCATTAAGCACTATGTCATAGATGTGTCAGTACCTAGGTATATGTATAACTTTTTATTAATGTGTTTTTGTAAATTTACTTTCGTGTAGATGCTAAAAATATTATTGTTTTGGTTGTTGTACTCATCGTGTCAAATGTCAAGGTCAATTTTTTTTTTTCCGTTTCCATTGTATGTTTAGTATCTAGGTTTTTTGGCCAATGATGCGTTGCGTTTTATTATTTGTGCAATAATTATTAGTTTTTTTTGTTACATTCTCACCGGCAACTGGCAGGTAGGACATAACAATCTTAATTTATTTTATTTTATTTCATTCAATAATTATAATTATTAATATTTATTATATTTATCTATCTTGTAATGTCTTCCGATGAATCTTTTCTGTCTGCTCTTAATGTTAGTTTCTCTTCCTCTAGCAGCAATGACTCTTTTCATGAGCCCGAGACACTACACTCCCAGCTTAATGATGCTGTGGATAAAAATTCTCTTGCTTTTAACGTTTGTCATATAAATGCACAAAGCATACCCGGGCATTATACAGACTTTCTAGATACTTTTTCTCCATCTGTTTTTCATGCGGTTCTTGTCTCTGAAACTTGGATACCTCCTTCTTTCTCTTCTACTTCTGTAGCCTTACCGGATTTCGTTTTGATCCGTAATGATCGTGTTGGTACGAGAGGTGGTGGTGTTGCCATTTATTTGCGCAGTTATATACCGTATAAAGTTTTAGCAACATCTCCTTCCCCTTATTCGGGTGGTGTCGAGTACCTATTCATTGAAATTTCTGTTAGTGGTGTTAAGGCGCTTCTTGGGGTCGTATACTCTTCACCTTCAATTAATTATTTCGCTCAAATTGAGTCTGTCTTTGATTCCCTATGTTCGGACTATACACATCACATAGTAATGGGGGATTTTAATACTGATCAATTGGGTCAGTCCTCTCGGGCTTTAACGCGTTTATCAAAACTGGCACTTATTCTCGATTCGGTAAACCTTTTCGTCTTGCCCCTTAAAGCTACTCACGTAAACACTACGACTGATGACACTTTTCTCGACCTTATACTTACCTCGTCTCTGGATCGTGTGATTAAGTTTGGACAGCTGCCTGCACCTGCGTTTTCTAAGCATGACCTTTTATTCCTACAATATAAGCTTAAGCCTCCGAAGCCAAAACCTGCTGTAATTTGGATGCGTAATTTTGCTCGTATTGATACTGATCAGCTTAAACATGATGCTGCTGAGGTTGATTTTTCTAGTGTATATAATGCATCTACAGCTGACGAAAAAGTTTATAAATTTAATTCGGCCGTTTTACAGCTGTACGATGCCCATGCTCCTCTGCATGCTGTGAAAGTCAAGAGACCGCCTGCGCCTTGGATTACGAGGGGTGTTAAAATGGCAATGACGCGTCGGGATCGTGCATTCCGTGCCTACAAACGGAACAGAACTGACGATCTGTGGGATGTATATAAAAAGGCTAGGAACCGTTGTAATATGATGGTAAGGGCGGCCAAGCGGAGCTATTTTGATTCTCAATTAAGTAATTCTTCTTCGGCTGATATATGGAAGTTCCTCCGATCTCTTAACATGGGCAAAACGCTAAGTAATTCTAGTACTTCTTTTCAATTTTCCCTGAACGAATTCAATAATTATTTTTCCACCTCCTCAATACTTGATGCTTCTGTGAAGTCGCATACAATTGCGAGAATATCTTCCATGCCTGAATTATCTATTGAATCTTTTTCCTTCTCTCCTGTCACTGAGGATGAAGTTACAAAAACTATTTTTTCTATTAAGTCTAAAGCCATGGGGTGTGATAATGTGAGTAGGCAGATGATCATTACTTTAGTTGATGTATTGGGTCCCATTATAACTCACATTATTAATTTCTCCCTTTCATCCGGGGAATTCCCTTCTCTTTGGCGAAAAGCTTTTGTCTTTCCCTTACCAAAAATATCAAATCCCCAGGCTTTGAACAACTTCCGCCCCATATCAATTCTCCCTTTTCTCTCCAAAATTCTAGAAGCTGTTGCACATAAACAAATCTCTTCTTTCATATATAATAATAATTTACTTACTCCTCTTCAGTCTGGTTTTCGCCCTGGACACAGTACTACTACTGCCCTTCTCAGTGTCACCGAAGACATTCGCCTCGGCATGGAAAATCAAATGGTCACCATATTGGTTCTCATTGATTTCTCTAACGCTTTTAACATGGTAGATCATGATATTCTCCTTGCCATTCTTAATTATTTGAAGTTTTCATCCTCAGTGTCAGAATGGTTTTCTTATTATCTCCATGGTCGGCAACAAGCGGTTCAGATGGATTGCGAATTGTCACAATGGAATGATCTTATTTCTGGAGTTCCTCAAGGTGGCATCCTCTCCCCCTTATTATTTTCTTTATTCATTAATTTTCTTTCTTTGTCCATTGGCTGTTCTTACCATTTTTACGCGGATGACCTTCAAATTTATGTCCAAACTCGAGTGGAGAATATTGAAACTGCAGTTGTCCAAATTAATAATACATTATCTGAACTTTTCTCTTGGACACAGGACTTTGGTATATTAATTAACTCCTCTAAATGCCAAGCTATAGTTGTTGGTAGTACTGTACAGTTGGCTAAAATTAATCTAAGCTCGGTTTCTCCGGTATTGTTCCATGGCGACGTCATACCGTATAAACACCAGGTAAAAAACCTTGGACTTTTTATGGATGAGTCTTTAAGTTGGAGTACTCAAGTAGCTGAATTAAGCCGGACTGTCACTTACTCATTGCAGTACTTAAATCGTTACAGAAATTTTCTTCCTATTAAAACAAAAGTCATGCTAATTCAAACTTTAATCTTCCCCATTATTGACTATGCTGATGTGTGTTATCCAGATCTAAATGTAGATCTTCTCAATAAACTCGATCGCCTCCTTAATAATTGCATTCGGTTCATTTTCTGCCTGCGTAAATTTGACCACGTTTCTCAGTTCCGATCCAAATTGTCTTGGCTTCCTATCCGTTTACGCAGGCAGCAGAGACTTCTCTGTGCTCTTTTTTCTATTCTTAAAAATCCACATTCTCCCGGGTACTTGAAATGTAAGTTTCAGTATCTTGCGGATACTCACGATCGGCAACTTCGTTCCAGCAATTCTCTTATGCTTTTTACTCCTCTATTTCATTCTGGATTTATGTCCAACTCCTTTACTTTGCATTCTATACGACTCTGGAACGCCTTACCCGAAGACATCCGACAGGTATCTAATAGATTTATTTTCAAGAAAAAGCTGCATACTTTTCTTTCTGAACTCTAGTCAGCAGATTACTTCATCATTTCTCACTGTTTTGTATATGTATTTATGTATGTTATTTTTTGTATCTATAAATATTTATGTAACTAAATATATATTTAAGTATTTTACTATCTATCTATTATTCCTTCCTAATATTATTTCTATCTCTCATATTTTTTTTTTTTTTCCCACTTTACTACCTATTTCTTTTTCTGTTTACCCTTCTCGAGGTTGACTGGGAGAGAATGCTTTTAGCATTAAGTCCACCTACTGTAGCTCTATAGGCTCGCAAAGTTTTTTAAATAAATAAATAAAATAATGTAGGATTCTAATGGTGAAACAATTTTTCAAATCGGTCCATTAATTTCGGAGCTTATTCAATGCAAACATACAATCAAATCTTTCCTCTTTATAATATTAGTGTAGATGTAGATATGATTTACTTATCTTATTTAAACAAGTTAGGGGTCCGCTTTCCGACTTTTTCTTCTCCATTCTTCAAGTCTGTATGATGCCGCTTGCATGAGAGACAGTTGACACGCATTTCATCCATGGCAACGGTAGCTCCAGCAATTCTCGGGTCTACCCTTTCTCCCGGGTCTGGCTGAGGCAGTAAGGCCAGATGTTTATTTCCCTTGTTGGGTTTTGCAGGTACAAAAATAGGCAATTCTCTTGTAGTAAGTTCGCTATACCATCAAGACTTTTCACCGGACTCTACACATCCAGAGCAGCATCATCTTCCTGACATTTCTTTGAGTGGAACGAACTGGAGCTGAGACCAAGCTGCTCGATGGGCTACTGGACGGTCGCATTATGAGGGCTTAACGGAAGCCCAAATAATGAGTAGGTACGCTAGTCGTGATACCCACTAAGATAGGGGTAATATCCATTGCATAAGTGGTATTATAATATCTAGAGCTCATCAGTACTTCGGAAGGCACGTTAAGCGTCAGTTATGGCTGTCATCATAGGATGCAGTTTTACCTTTTCTATGCCTCTATACAGTTTCAAAACCCAGACACTAGTTAGCCACATACACACACAAAGTAAAACTAAACTGCCTTAAAAAAGGAATGCCCTGCCCTAGCAACTATACGGACGTAACTCGACACGATTTACGTACTAAAGTATTCATAATATGTTTTCGATCTGATTTCGTAGGAAGTTGTGTTATCGCGGCCGGCCGTATGTTATGCATGAAGATGATTTGTTTACGTTAGAATAATGGTTTATTTCTAACGGAATGTAAAAATGCGCATACTAGATGACACATTGTTATATTAATATTGATGTCATCTATTATTCTTTTAACTATTGTTCTCGAGGCTGATGGTAATAATAATTTATGATTAGTAGCATGCACAATTATAGATATAAATAATTCAATACTTCTATCGTTTTGAACTTATTGAGGTTGGACCTTTAGTAGTTATTTTCTTAAGCCAACTTCCATAAAGTAACGAATTCCTTGCAATTATTAGCTGTATGGAAGTTGCTGGTGAAGATTTGACATTTCAACATCGACTATTATTTTTGGATGTATAAGCAAGGAGCCAAATGAATTTAAAACTTTATAAACCACTTCAAAATGTCATCAGCTACGGGAAGAAAGTTAAAATCGAAAATAGGTGAAGAGAAGAAAGTTATGCAAAAAATATTTAAAAAGTAGATAAAACGACAGAAATGGGTGATATGAAAGAAATGACAGTGAATGATGTATGGAAGGAAATGGTTGCGCGATTATGATTTTTAACGCAATTTCTCTCATCGCCTCTCCTGTCTTAGATGGTGTATCCCTACCAGTCTACTTCGATACAACAGCCTCCGCGGTCCAGTGGTTAAGGTGTTTGCCTGTTGACCCAGGGGTCGTGGGTTCGATTCCTACCGGAAGCATACTTTGTTTAGCTGTTTCCAGTTTGGTTAGGACATTGCAGGCTTGAATCACCTGATTGTCTGATAATAAAGATGATTCCGTGCTTCGGAAGGCACGTTAAACCGGTGGTCCCGGCTGCCATCTGGTAGTCGTTAAAGGAACCCACGTCAGAGGCCGAGAGGCGGTTCCGAAGAACTCTGACACCAGGGTGTGTATGGTCGATTGACCGTGACACCTACTCGAAATGATGATGACTTCGATTTCCTTAATCTCGTGCAAAGCAACGGGGGACGTTGACAAGTCGTATAAACTGAGGGTAGATGAAATGGCGGCAAGTCACAGGCGTAATGTGCAATGCTTGAATGGAAGAATATAAAACCATGTTATGAGGAGAGACGAAAATCAAACGTAACGATAATAAATTCGCAATGACAAGAGTTTTGAGAATACAAGTTAGAGGTTGTAGAATTAGGGGAAGTCGACAGAAAAGGTGGACGGAATGCGTAAGGGAGGACATGGGTAAGAAGGGTGTAAAATAGGATATGACTAGCAATATATTGAAGTGTATAATAGTAGGAAAAGTTAAAGAAGAAGAAGATTCAGGTCAGGTACCTTCATAATGCAGCTGAAGTAATTTTACTGAGGAGTTAGGTATAACAGCTACTCGTTCTTATTCATGACTAATTTACGATCATGAAATGTATTTTGAATGCTGATGTAGCCAACATTAGTTCAGCTAACCAGTCCAGGGTCAGCCTTGGATTTTCGTCTTTTACATCGAGAATAAATTACTTTTTTGTTTGATTAGAAAAGTTTTTAAGTAAAAGTCAATTCTTGTATCGTGATACAAATTTTCAGACGAGATAAAATTATATTTTAATCTCAAACCTCAACATATTTCTTTGGAAACTTTCTTTCTCAATACTGGAAATCTTTTCAGAGCAATCAAATCCGTGAAATAGTTTTTGAGTGATTTAGTACATACATAGTATCACTTCTTTTTTCCCTTGCGGATTAGACAGCGGCTAGGTTCATAAGACCTTATGGCCACATTTAGTATTTTGGTGGGCGTGTAGATGGAAAACGGAATCAAAATAGTAATGGGTAGCCGCATCGCCTATTGACCTGATTCCGCAGATTTTCATTGTGGTTTTAGTAATAAACAATATAACAAATAATAATAAATAGCTCACCGCTCTGGATGGTATATGGTTCAGAAGATATCCATGGCCATTCAAAGAGGTAACGCCGCTAATTATGGGTACCTTTGAGCCGGGTACAGTCTGATGTGATATATTTGATTTAAAAAATGTACTGTAATAGTAAGTATTGTTATGATCCCACTAATATATTGTAACATTGTATACTATAATAATTTATATATTACTAGCTTTCGCCCGCGGCTCCGCCCGCGTCAATGTCGATCCCTCGGGAATAGTACTTTTTCCCGGGATAAAAGGTAGCCTATGTCCTTCTCCGTACTCCAGAGAACTTGTATGCAAAATTTCATGATAATCGGTTCAGTAGTTACGGCGTGAAAGCGTAACAAACAAACAAACAAACAAATAATCAAACAAACTCACTTTCGCATTTATAATATTAGTAAGGAAGTAAGGATTAATGATAATCGGTTCAGTAGTTACGGCGTGAAAGCGTAACAAACAAACAAACTCACTTTCGCATTTATAATATTAGTAAGGATAAGGATAAGCATAAAAAAAAAATAGTAAAACAAAGTTTAAAAAAGTCTTTCCCATCCTGACTACAAAATCCTATGAATGCGAAAGTGAGATTGTATGTTTCTTACTTTTTAACGCCCTAACTACTGAACCGTTCATTATGTAAATTTACATACATGCTGCATGAGGTATGAAGAAGGACATAAGCTATAAGCATATAAATCATAAAATACTCTTTGTTTCAGTTGCCCTATTTCGCTATAGAACTTTGGATGTGGAAATTGAGTTCAGGCGTCTATTGGAATATGGAAATTTTATTATTATTGGAGACCAGCCGGTCTATTTGCTAACTCAGTGTACAACGTTTTGATAGTAATTTCAAAGAACATTACGTTGTATATATCTTTAATAAAAATAGTCAAATAAAGGAAACCCGCAATGTACTTTGAAGTAACTATCAAATCGTTGGTCACTGAGTTAGCAAATAGGCCAGCAGAGCTACAGTGGACTGCAAGCATTTCTTATACGAGAAAAATGTGTATGAATTATAAAAATAATTTTCAGTTTGGAATGTTTTAAAATAAAACTTGTCAAGTGCGAGTTAGATTCACAGACACACACTAGGTTCGGTATCACTGCGCTTGCTGGTACGTGATCGCCATTCAAGAATCATTCTGCCCCATCGGCCATCGGTGCTACGCGCTATGTGCCCCGCCCACTGTCACTTCAAAGAGCTAATCCGCTGAGCTATGTCGGTGACCTTCGTTCTCTTACGAATCTCCTCGTTTCTGAATCGCTCTCGCAGAGAAACACCGAGCATAGCCCTCTCCATAGCTCTTACTACAGAGTTATTATCGTCCCGCTTTTTATTATTAGGTACAATAAAACTGCGAAAGTCGATAAAATTGTCGCGCGTGCCATGCTGCATAGCCACCGTAAAAAGGCACGCATGACAATGTTTATCGAGTATCACCATCTTGTTTTCCGTAATATCAAACAGCGAGATTTGAATGCGACGCCATTTTTATCGTGCGATAAAAATGGCGTCGCGGGTGCCACATGCTGGACTACAATCGTATAACCAGTATCGTGATTAAAAACTCTTTAGTGATTAATAAATTCTCGAACTTATATCAACTACACCCTCTATCTGATATATTGCGTCAACACGTTGATTGTGTAACTGTTTGTTATTCTTAAATAAATAAAAAAGGAAATAAATACACACGTAATATACTGTCTGGGCGAGCTGAAATAGCTAGTACGATAGCAACAACTTGCTATCTCGGAATAAGAGTAGTCAGGTTGAAATCAGTATCGAAAATACTGACTTCAATCAAGAGATAGGTTGTCTTTTGCTATATAGTGTGTAAATTGACCTTCGCAATCCCTAAAAGGGGCGACTCAGACCATCAATATGAACAACTTTTCCTTAGGGAGCAATGCAATTCATTCATTTCGAGTAGGTGTCACGGTCAATCGACCATGCACACCCTGGTGTCAGCAATGCAATAAAGGGTTACTACTCATTCGGATGAATGGGAAAAAGCAAGTAGCAGATTGGGAGGCCGGGGCGCGCATCCTGATGTCATACTTGCAATCACCTCAAACTGCAATCAAGGACAATGTCAGATTCTAATTTTGAAAAAAAAAATTCAATCGCCAGAAATAATAATTTTTTATATGTGTCTTGTTGGTAATTACAGCGGGTTTCTAAATGCGCTATAAAAAGTTTATAGTGTGCTTGCGTGTAGAAAACGAGAAAAAAGATAAAGCGTTACATTTTTTCTTTAGAAATCAGTATACTTATAATCTAAATAAACACGGTTGAAATTAGGTAACTGAACAAATTATCTCAACAGAAGAACGGCTAACTGCTATAATAAAATAGTTAAATTGATGATACCTAGTAGGTATATCGATATAATACCAGCGATCTGTGATACGAGTGAGATTGATCATAGTATATCAAACGCGTCTACGTAATGCATAGCAAGTCGTTTATCAATGTCATTTGATTTGGTTAGATGATTACATTTAGGTCATAGGTATACCTTATAGCCTTTTTAGTGAAAAGGGGTATGAGGATAATAAAAAGGATTTTCTGAATACACTCAATTCAAGAACTTGTTTTGTAAAAGGCTTACGTGACGTTCTAGTTTTCGTTTTCTGTGTATTTTATTTTATCATCATCGATGTTTTACCCGTAACATTTAATCACATGCCTTCAACTATGGCTGCTCAGGAAGTTCGGTTTTAGACATCTGTAGCTTAATACCTAGTCTGTGAAATCAGTATACTTATGATCTAAATAAACACGGTTGAAATTAGCTAATTGAGCAAATCATCTCAACAGAAGAATGGCTAGCTGCTATAATAAAATAGTTAATTCGATTATACTTAGTAGGTATATCGATTTAATACCAGCTATCTGTGATACGAGTGAGATTGATCATAGTATATCTAACGCGTCTACGTAATGCGTAGCAAATCGTTTATCAATGTCATTCGATTTGGTTAGATGATTACATTTAGGTCATAGGTATACCTTATAGCCTTTTTAGTGAAAAGGGGTATGAGGTCAATAAAAAGGATTTTCTGAATACAGTCAATTCAAGAACTTGTTTTGTAAAAGGCTTACGTGACGTTCTAGTTTTCGTTTTCTGTGTATTTTATTTTATCATCATCGATGTTTTACCCGTAACATTTAATCACATGCCTTCAACTATGGCTGCTCAGGAAGTTCGGTTTTAGACATCTGTAGCTTAATACCTAGTCTGTGAAATCAGTATACTTATGATCTAAATAAACACGGTTGAAATTAGCTAATTGAGAAAATCATCTCAACAGGAGAATGGCTAGCTGCTATAATAAAATAGTTAATTCGATTATACTTAGTAGGTATATCGATATAATACCAGCTAACTGTGATACGAGTGAGATTGATCATAGTTTATCTAACGCGTCTACGTAATGCGTAGCAAATCGTTTATCAATGTCATTCGATTTGGTTAGATGATTACATTTAGGACATAGTTATACCTTATAGCCTTTTTAAAAAGGATTTTCTGAATACAGTCAATTCAAGAACCTGCTTTGTAAAAGGCTTAGGTGACGTTCTAGTTTTCTGTGTTTTTTATTTTATCATCATCGATGTTTTACTTGTAACATTTAATCACATGCCTTCAACTATGGCTGCTCAGGATTTTCGGTTTTAGACATCTGTAGCTTAATACCTGTGTTGTGAAATCTTATTTAGGACAACCAACCTATGGAAGCAGCATTGCGCTCAAAAATTGACTCCACGCAAAGTAGATCAAAACGGGCGAGGCTTAAAAAGTATATTTTTTCCTTGTTCATTCATGTTGACACCTCCCCGTGACCTTGATGCGGCCAATCGCAAACTAGCTTCGTCTATGAGTGCGTAAGTTTTTCGTTGTGATTTGAGTTAAGTTTGTGATATAAATGGGACTGATATTGAATCGTTAGTTGTATGAGAATTACGCTTCCATATTTTTTTCTAATTCAATAATAATTTACGTAATTCCTAGGCAAAATGACAATTTATGAGACATTAAAGTTATTTTATTAACTTTGTTACGGCCTGGCTCACTCTAGTTTCGTTTGGGGTGTTCTATTAAATACAAAAAAGTAAAGGAAATTCTGGTACCGATAATTTTATGATATAAACATGCGCTTTGTTGAAGTCTTTCATGGATTCTCAACCAGATTCAATAGAAGAACAGATTCAATAGGAATGACAATAGAGGAAAAAACGTTATTCGCAATAAAGGAAATAATATCATCATCATTCCAGCCATAAGATGTTCACTGCTGGACAAAGGTCTCTCCCAATGATTTTTCGTTCCATGGGAGGATATTGCCATACTTACCACGCTTGGCAGGCGGGCAGCAGGCGGCTTGGCAAGCGCAGTTTCATTGGCTTCTTGTGCTTCCGCTGTGTGTGTGTGTTGTGTGACGCTGTGTGTGTGTGTGTGTGTGTTGTGTGCTCATCGAAAGCATTTTTAGGGTTCCGTATCTCAAAAGGAAAAAACGGAACCCTTATAGGATCACTCGGTTGTCCGTCTGTCTGTCTGTCAGTCTGTCAAGGCCTTTTTCTCAGGAACGCGTAGAGGTATCAAGAAATTGAAATTCATTCAAACTGAAATTCATATCAAATACTCAGGTCTGCTGTCCCTTGCAGCTGTGAAAAAATCAAGCTTCTGAGCCAACGCAATCAAAAGATACAGCTGGTTGTGTCGCAATTTTTCGTGATTTTTCGACATTCGCAAGGGAATCAAAACCTACAGGGTACTTCCACTAACCTCAGAATCTTGAAATTTGGTACGAAGCAACGCCATATAGCACAGATATAGGAAAAATTGCAAAAAGTATACATTTTTAATAACGTCATATAAAAAAACTATTTTAAATAATTTTTCGACATTTGCAAGGGAATCAAAACCTACAGGGTACTTCCCGTGACCTCAGAATCTTGAAATTTAGTACGAAGCAACGTCTTATAGCACAGATAAAGGAAAAATTGCGAAAAGCGTAAATTTTGAGTTACATTATATAAAAAAAATATTTTTAATAATTTCAAACTTATTATATATAATGTACGGAACCCTCAGTGCGCGAGTCTGACTCGCACTTGGCCGGTTTTTAAGCTGGGGAAGTATGGGCATTTATTGTGTTTTGGGGATGGAATTAAGGTATAGGGATACTACCACGATACTACTCACTTGGATAAATGGACGTAAAGCAAGTAGTAGCTCGGGAGGCTGGGCGCGCGTACCCGATGTCATATCTGCAACTACTGGCCAAACAGTTGAGGATGACACCCCTGACCTTCTTTGATTAAAATATTTAAATTATTAAAGGGAATATTTAAATGACAAATTATAAAAATATAACAATTTTTAAATGTATCGTTTTTATTAATTTTTATTTACTAATTATTTAATACTAATTTTCGCCCGCGGCTCCGCCCGCGTCAATATCGATCCCTCGGGAATAGTACTTTTTCCCGGGATAAAAGGCCTTTGTCCTTCTCCGTACTCCAGGGAACTTGTATGCAAAATTTCATGATGATCCGTTCAGTAGTTACGCCGTGAAAGCGTAACAAACAAACAAACAAACTCACTTTCGCATTTATAATTTTAGTAAGGATAAGGATTTATTTGACATTGAAGTATGTTTTTAGGTTTTGACATATAAATTTGATTTATTATTATCTTAAATTTTTTCTAGTATTATATTGTTCTTTAAATTAACACAATTCTTAACTTCCTAACATTATATAATTTTAATGATAAGTTTACTTAAATAAAGACTTCGCAACACCCTGCCTTGGTCCATGTACTTACTAACACAATATTTACCACCACCTATTGTTATCATGCGTATGTAAGCGAGAAATAATGAAATAAAAAGGTACTAATACAAATGAATTAAGTGATTCCACAACTTGTCCCATATGTCTACGGTCCATCTGGGACGAATTACAGTAAATCAAAATTTACATTATTTTCATTCTGTAACTCGTCCCATTATTTTTATGTGTGGAATTGCCTACGGTCCATCTGGGACGAATTGCAGAAAATCAAAATTTACATTATTTTCATTCTGTAACTCGTCCCATTATTTTTATGTGTGAAATTTTATACCTTATCAATGCTTGGTACAACAGTGAGACAAGACAATGTTCTTTTGTTAATATCTAAATAAAAAAAAACTGTAGGGCAAAAAATTATGGCAGGACCGACCTATGAATAGAATGTTAGTTTTTAGTTTACTTGTAAAATCCTTTGGATGTGTATCTATATATGTATTTGTTATAAAATATAGTATCGTTGAGTTAGTATCCCATAAAACAAGTCTCGAACTTACTATGGGGCTAGCTCAATCTGTGTGATTTGTCCGTATATATTTATTTATTTATTTTATTTATTTGCATTTGTTGATTTTATCATCTTTTTTGTATGTGTACTTTTCTGTTTATTTGTAACAATGATATGATGAATTTAATGTTTATCATTTACACTAACACTTTTTCTACTGATTATATAATTTGTTAATATGGGACGAGTTGCAGAATGAAATTTTAATTAATTTTGATTTTCTGCAATTCGTCCCAAATGGGCGGTACGCATGTGGGACGAGTTGTGGAATAACATCAATGAATTGAATTGATTAAAAAGCGCATTTAGGTAGTCATGTGTCGTTTGATGAAAACAAGTAAAAACTAGGTTTATTAACAATATATTCATCTTTATCGAGTTACCTACATGCGAGACTTCTGTCGCCCGCGACTCCAGTCACGTTAATTTCGATTCCGCGGGATGAGATTGTTTTTCCTAGATTTTCATCCATGTCTTAAACCAGGTAATAACCTGTCTGTGTGCGAGAATTTGACAAAATCCGTTCATCCGTTTTGGCGGGAAAGAGTAAATAACAGTCACATATATAAAATTTTGCGTTTATAGTTTAGTGAGGATTTAAATTACATTGCATTTTTTTTCTTTTCAGGTAAGCATCGTCAGAATAAATATAATTCTTCTACAGGTAAAATCATATTCTATTAACTTCGTTCGTGTGAATACTAAGGTTCATTTAAATAAGCGCAAATAATTAAGGAAGCTCCAATTGGTCAAATAAATACTATGGTAGCAAATTAAAAAAAGCAACAGGTGCACCCCGGGAGTGCAGGCAGAAGTGAAAACTCGCCTTTACGGCGATCTCAGGTCACGTGTCCGTCTTACGAATTTTCGATCAGGTCAAGTGTCCGCTGACGCGAGTTTAACATTTTTTACCTATAAATATTTAAGTCAAGATATCTCTAAAATTACTTTGATTAGATTAATAACCTACGATGTCCTTCTATTGGGCAAAGGCTTCCCCTCTTGTGCGCCATTGGTCACTATTAAGGGCCCATACTACCTCACACTGCTTTGCATGATTGACTGTTATAACAATAATAATTAAATACTCAAGTTGAAATAAAAATGCAGCAAAGTTCAGGACTAACTCTGGTAACTATATGACTCAAAAACACGATTGCGTTAAATTTTCTCGATAGAAAAAAATTGCAAAGTTGCCTCCAAATCACGTCTAATTTACTCGGTATATAGCATTATTCACCAAATACATTAAAATTAACCTTGAAACTTTTAATTATTATTGCATTACAGATAAGGCAGCCATCATATGTTTTTCTTTTTCGAATAACCCTTAAATATTCCTAAAAAACGAAAATATCCAAAGTAGCCAACGCGTTTAGACCATCCGCGTTTGTATCGCCACGCCGCCTGGCATATGGCGGGCTCTTAAAAGTATTTATGATGTTATTTCTTAAATTTGCTTCTAAAGCATATTTCTAGATTATGGGTAGCTGATATGGCCAGTACTTACAATATTTGCGCTTAATTTTAATAGACTTTATATATAAGACTAGCTTTTGCCCGCGACTTCGTCCGCGTGTTGAAATACCCCTTCCGCCATTGAAGTCGCCAACTTCGCCATACGATTCATTTTAAATTGTGACCAGTCATATTTTTAAGTCTAGAAATAAGGAAACTCCATAGAAACTCCACCTATGCTATAATAACTTCTTCTTTCTTTATCTTTGCCTACGCAGATTTTTTGTCATCATGACACTATATATTAATTTTCATACCTACTGCTAGCCCAGAAATGAGAAAATGCCATATAAATTACACCCCCCTATTTCACCCCCTTTGGGCTTGAATTTGTATGTTGATATATATGATGTCATTGCTCAGATATAGAATAATGGAAAATGATAAAAAATATTGTGACTTTTACCAGACAAATTTAACACTAAAGTTTAACATTTGGCCAGAAATATGGTGGCAACTGCATTAGTTGCATGCCTGACTTGATCCTGACCGAGGATCTTGCCAGGTCTTGACGACCTGTGTGGTCTTGTGGTCATCATGCCAGCCTGACGCAGCGTAGGTCCTGAGTTTCATCATCGGTCAGGTCAAGGTGGAAAATGTTCTTTTACAGATTGGATTGATTTTACAGGGATCTTGGATATTTATCTATATGTATTTGTTTTAAAATATAGTATCGTTATAGTTCGCCGTGTGGTACTCGGCAGAGTAGAATAGGACCACTAAGTCTTCCCGTGGATTTCGTAGAAGGTGACTTAGGAAATACAAGCTAAACAAAGCTTATATACATCTGAGACACCTCTCCAACCCGTATGGCCAGCGTGGAGAGTGTAGGCTAAGTCCTCTGGATGCTCTGGCCAAGATATGACTCTAGTAGTACAGAGAGGGTCGTGCTCCTATAGTGGAGACTAAAAAAGACCTGATGATGATGATGATGATAGTATCGTTGAGTATCCCATAAAAAAAGTCTGGAACTTACATTGGGGCCAGCTCAATCTGATTGATTTGTCCGTTTATATTTATTTATTTTGAATGTTTAGATTCAGATTTAATCGTGACTTTTAACGTATTGTACATCTACTTGGCACGCTCACAATTATAATGAAGGTTATATGATTATAATGAAGAAAATTAAGTATTTAAAGGTTATATGATTATAATGAAGAAAATTAAGTGAAAGACAAACTAAATTTTGACTAGCTCCGTGGCGCAGCGGTCAACACGCCTGCCTGCGACACGGAGTGACCGGGTTCGTTCCCCGGCCAGGTCAAGATGGAAAATGATCTTTTTCAGATTGGCCTGGGTCTTGGATGTGTATCTATATATGTATTTGTTATAAAATATAGTATCGTTGACTTAGTATCCCATAACACAAGTCTCGAACTTACTTTGGGGCTAGCTCAATCTGTGTGATTTGTCCGTATATATTTATTTATTTATTTACAAACTTAATAGTTCAGCACACGATGCATTCGCATATGGTATATTTAATGGGCCGCGGAAGTGGAAGCCTGATTAGGAAAATGGATAGATAACAAAAATAATAACGCAGATAAAACCACAGTTACAGTATTAACAGCAGTGTCTCGTTCGTTTTGATCATCATCATTTCGTGCAGGTGTCACGGTCAATCGACCATGCACACCATGTTCGTTTTGATGAGTATGTAAGATGTATACAGCGTGTAAATTGACCCTCACGTGACTCAGCCCATCAATTTGAACAACTTTTCCTATGAAAACAATGCTAGGAGCTAAAAAAAATTTCGACATTTCCATACAAACTGACCGGGCGGCAGAATCTTTTGTATGAAAATTCCGATTTTTTTTTTGAGTTCCCATCACGGTCCCGTAGGAAGAGTTGTTTATATTTATGGTCTGAGTCACCCCTTTATTGAACGTCGAGGGTACATTTACACGCTGATGTATACAAGTTAGTATCGTAGAGTTAGTAACATATAATACTAGCTTTCGCCCGCGGCTCCGCCCGCGTCAATGTCGATCCCTCGGGAATAGTACTTTTTCCCGGGATAAAAGGTAGCCTATGTCCTTCTCGGCACTCCAGAGAACTTGTATGCAAAATTTTAATGATGATCGGTTCAGAAGTTACGGCGAGAAAGTGGAACAAACAAACAAATAAACAAACAAACTCACTTTTGCATTTATAATATTAGTAAGGATGTAAAGAAAACCCTCTCCAAACCTTAAAGGGGTGATTCAGCCCGTCGATAGAAACAACTTTTCCTATGGGACCAATGCTGGTTGAATTATTTTTGACGATCCTATAAATTTACCGGGCGGCTGACTCCGACTCTCTCACTCACCACTCACAGATTCTGCTTAGGTAGTTAGGTAGTAGAGGTACTTCCCCGGACGAGCCGGCCCATTCATGCTACTAGTAAAATTGAATTTTGAAATGTGGCTCTACTACGGGTAAAAGTTTTACTAATATTACTAACATGCTGTTTATTATAACGGATCCCGGATTCCAAAACACTACAGCTGCTGAGGACGCAACCTAAAACACGCTCAGATGAGAGAGAGTAGATATTTACAGCAATGAATGGGAACGGTAATAAAATAAATCGTGAAGAAATGGAGCAACTATTTTAGGTTTGATACGTGGTGTTTGGCCGGAAGAGCCAATAAAGCTTGTGTGATGCCGATTTTCGATTGACATGATGAAATACTTATGATTGGATTAGACTAGACTTATGGTAGTATGAATGAAATGGATGTGTGAAGTGACAAGAATGGATAAAATACTTGGGCTGGGTCTCATAGGTCAAAGAAATGCTTTAGTAGCAAATTTTAAGAAATCGACACGGTAGTTTTTTTTTTTTCATACAATATGTTTATTTTTTTGATTAAAATCGATAAATCAGCTGTTTTTATTGTCGAGGTCAGTGACCTAGTATCCATAGTAGATAATAGTAAAAAGTTGTTGGCCAAGAAAGTGTTTATTTGTACACAGGATGTTTATTTCATTTTTTTTTTAAATGTATATTAAAAAACTAGCGTGCTGATTTTTTTATTTTGCTTTAAATCATTTTTCTAGCTTATGGGAGTCAGCCTTTTAAGTATTTGCACTTAATTTAAATTGACCTTATATAAGGGGAAGTATGAAAATCGGACCAGTGGTGGCAGAACAGCTCCATAGTCATAGACTGAGTTGGTATGAGCATGTGATGATGAGAGAAGAAGGTCATATCGCAAGGAAGGCATTGAATTTGAAAGTGAATGGAACCCAGAGGACGACCTAAGAAAAGATGGATGGATTGTGTCAAGGAGAGTATAAACAAGAAAGGAGCGACCAAGGATATGGTAGGTGACAGATCAAAATAGAGAGAACGCACATTAGCTATCCTTTGAAATCTCATAACGATACTAGTTCTAAAATCACCGAATACGGTTATACTAAAAGCCGAAGAGGTAGGCGGCTACTGATAATACTTACGTCAAAGAATTGTATTTAGTTTTCGTTCCTACCCCAACATTCTCTTGTTAGTTGAATGGCACCCAGTTAGTTGAATGGCGGAAAAATAAATAAATAATAATGATTTCATGCCATTAGCATCACGTGACATGGTGGTTTTTGAAAGGAGTTCTCGTCGGACGGCACGGATTTTTGTTTTGAATTTTGTTACAAATTGCATTTAGTGGACTTTATAATGTAAAATCGGTGCAATATGGTGTTATGCCCATGTTTATGAACAATGTATGGAATAACTGTATGTACTATAATATGGAATGACTGTAGTGAGATTTATTTAGCGGGATGGTGGTTGCCCACCTTGCTGCGTCGTCGATGATCCATCCAGTGGATTCGTGGGAATTGTCACCAGGGGCTCCGTCTAATCAACCGTATAAAAGCAAATGCCGAATACAAATAAAAAAAAAAGCTTTTGAAAGTGAATTCATACGCTACCGACGTCAGCGGTTGTAACGCAGAACGACACTTTCGTGAAATGTCACTGCGCGTCACTGTCTCGATTTTGGCTATACAGATTTATTTTTCTATAATATTGATATCAAGCATAGGCTCTTCTCCAATATTTGTGTGTTATGGGGACTCGTAAATGTCATCTTCGTTAATTGCACATTTCCTTTATTTGTTATCATTCCAGGCTCAAGAATTTCGTAATATGCTGTCCATGACCACCCACAGAGTTTCTACTCATGTAAACCAACATCCAAAAGACAGACCCTCTTCAACTGAATGTATTTCAGGTTGTATACCTAGCCATGATGCTTTGGAGCCAGTAGTCCGCTATTGTGGAATTTTAGTATCTGTAGATACACTATTTTCGAATGAAAGGAATTGAATTTTTACATCTGTCTCAGTCAGTTTAAGGAATAATTTCAATAGTCGATGCTCCTACCTACTTATCACTAATTAGATTCCGTTTTCCACCTACATACCCAACACGCTTAACGTGGCCTTGGGTCTTATATCCTATATTAAAATTGCCTATGAAAATGCCTGAACACAAATAAATAAATTATGGAATTACATTTTTTAAAATTAATCGGTTTCCATGGTACCTTTTTAATTTTCTATACATTTAATAGACTAGTTTTCTTAGTCAAAGTAATAATATTAAAACTATATTATTTATCTCTGTTTTAGCTAGCACATATTGCCTCTCGCATCGATCCGGTGGTGAGCGGTGACGCTAGGAATATTCGATATATGTAATGTTAATCCGCCGGACCTATTTATCCAGTTATCCTCAGAACAAAGTTCAGGGGGAAGCTTTCGAAACAGAAACGTTATACATGATATTGAACACAAAAATTTACAGAAGATGAGTGGGGTGTTCAAGAAGCGCAGGCCCCCACAGATATATATCAAAGATCTGATACGATAAAAATTTTTATTGAACACTTAAGCAACGCTTAAGCGAAGAAAGTTAGGAGGCACAGCCCCCCGTACCACAAATAATCAGAATTCTCTTACGTAAGAAAAAGATACATCGAAAAAAGCGGTTCGGCGTCATAGCCCAGCAAAAGAATCGTGAGATGTTATACATATGTATAACATCTATCATAATAGCAAAGGTATCTAATAATTAATCAAAATCATGTGAAGAAGGAGGGTTTCGCAAATCAATAACAAACATGCTACAGACAGTACAGACATATTATACATTCATCGTACGGAATCCTTTTGACGCGAGTTCGACTCGTACTTAGCCGGTGTTTTTCAATAATATACCTACTTCGACATATTCAGTGTTTGACATCATGTCGAGCCCATAGAGATAAATGGTCGAGCCTATGAGAATCGCCTCATTAGCAGCTAAGATACCACCAAACATAGATTTAAAAAAAAAAATCGTCTCTTATGCCACCAAATAAGATAAGCCTTCTAAATTGAAATTGAATTTTTGTTTATTAATGTCACTTGATTATTTTCACAACTTTTATCTAACTTCGGTTTTTAACAACTTATTGAAATAAAGTGTTGTTAGAGTGTAATTTTTGTAATATTTACGTATAAAACGTACTTATTATGGGAATTTATAAAGAAAAACAAAGCATAGAAAGAATTTTTATTTTTACTCTTGATTGCTATGTAGACAATCTTGTAAATTAACTAAATCACATGCTATTGTTACAACATTATCAAAAAAAAGTATGAAATATGGACATATGCGTGAGGTCCGATCATTTTATAGTCTTTCAACTTCCATATGCTTCTTTCAACGAGAACTTATCGCTTATATCAGCGATCATTTTTGTTTGCGTCTGCTGTAGGTTTTGGGTTGGAACTGGCCGTACTTAAAACTCTTTAAAACTGTTCTATTTATTATCTTTTCTTAAAAGCAGGTCTATTATTTTTAGGGTTCCGTACCTCAAAAGGAAAAAACGGAACCCTATAAGGGTTCCGTTTAATCACTTGGTTATCCGTCTGTCTGTCCGTCAAGATCCTTTTTCTCAGGAACTTAGGAGCGTAGAGGTATCAAGCTGAAATTCATATCAAATATTTAGATCTACTGCCCCTTGGAGCTATGAAAAAATCAAACCGTTTATGCCGCAAATTTTCGAAGCCAACGCAATTTAAAGATACAGCTGGTTGTTCCGCAAATTTTCTTGTTTTTTCGATATTCGCAGGGAATCAATACCTACCAGGGAACTTCCCATGAACTCAGAATCTTAAAATTTGGTAACGAAGCAACGTCTTTTAGCACAGATAATGGAAAAATTGCGAAAAACATACATTTTAAGCTACATCATATAAGAAAGATATTTATAATAACTTCAAACTTATACGTGCGCAAGGCCAACTTGCACTTCGCCTGTTTTTTTGAAAGCTTTTGACATTCAAACTAATGAGGCAAAACTCCCTTCTTCAGTTAAACTTAACGTAATTTTCCATGTCTTTTTCCACCTGAAATATATAAATATAAAATAATACCATATTTTAATCGGCCTCACATTTTTGTACGAAAATGTCGATATTGTTTTCTAGCCCAATCGTGGGTCCCATACGTTGTTCATTTAGACGGGCTGATTTAATGGTTTTAGGTACAACGGTGTTCACCCTTACATCCTGTATTAACTTATTTGCTTACAACAATCAGGTATAGCTGGGGCAGATACATATTATATCATTCACTATTTGCTTTTTACTCCAGTACGTCCCTGTGTCATTGTTTTGACCTTGGAATATTACATAGAAATGGAAACGGAAGTATTGGAAGGTAAGTAGGTTTGTCCACCAAACTAGAAAGAAATAAGTAGGTATGGTTTTTATTAATACATTCGGCTTATAAAAAGAGAATACATAGGTACTAACTTATTTCCATATCAACTTTATAAAAGGTAAGAATAGTTATGTAGGTACTGACTTCGAAATGATATTCACAACAATGTCTACTAGCCTGGGTAGAGGGTGGAGTCTTATTATCATCCCTTTTTACAACGGAATATAATTTTAAATTGTATTCCGTTGTAAAAAGAGATGATATAAAATTCACACAAAACTTCGTGAAAAATTATTAATTTTTCCAGAAGTTTTGTGTCTTTCGGCACGTTAAAAGATAGTTTTTCGGGCGTTTTAAAAGAAGTATTTGTATAGTTCGGCACTATACAATATTTGTACATAGTTAAAAAGATAAATTAGACATAAATAATTTGTTTTAAAGTCGCAGTTACCACACAAAACTCTGCGCGCCTTGTCACTGCCAACGGGCGACTAGCGGTGTCCGTCACAGTGACGTCACAGCCACCGCGCCGGCCGGCCAGTGAATTTTGCTAGTAATTTGGTCATAACTTCGTCAATTTTTATCGTAGAACAATAATTTTTGCACTGTATGTTATGGATTTCTTAGCTCTATAATCTTGCATTCTCAAATAAAAGCTTTACGGATCCTCATTCCCACGAATCCACTGGCTTGATCACAGACGACGCAACGAGGCGAGCCGGAGAACCAGCCCGCTAAGTAAATCTCACTACAGCCGCACCGTGACAGTTTATTTAAGTTATTTCACACATTGTTCATAAACATGGGCATTTAAAACACCAAATTACACCGATTTCACATTATAAAGTCCACTAGAAACAATTTACAAAACAATCCAAAACACAAGCTTGCTAATTTCTTAGTTTCACACAATTTATATAATTATTTATTTTTTGTTTCTTTTTCGGCGTCTTTCTTTGTTGTCATCTTTTCAAATTTTCAAATTTATGTTAAATTATACTTTGTATTAATGTTGTTGTATCTATCATAATATCGTACGTATCTAACCTGTCAAACCAAACTAAATCATGGCTTTTAAACTTTTATTGTATTTATATGTTTTTATATTCATGTTTTCTTGTTACTTTTGGTCTTACAACCAGCCATTTTATCTTTTTAAGTGGAATTTTAAGAATGTTAAGTTGTAATACTGTTGTATGCACCAATAAATAAATAAACAAGCCGTGCAGTCCGTCGATATTCCCACTAAGAACTCCCCACTTACGTCTTATTACAATATATTATATTTTTTTATTAGATACTCATGCTTATGATCCAAGCCAGTACTTACCTTACCACTTTTCTGCTTACCTTTTTTTTTAAATAATTGCATACGCATGTTTCAGTACATTTATATATTTGTCTGAGCAGATTGCGGGTGGGGATAAAATCGGTTATTTGAATAAATTGTTACAGAATCAAGATATCGCGGAAATGACAATACGATCTGTGTTTCGCGATTTTCAATCTTCACATTTTTATAACAAGAATCATTTTCGATGGAATCCTTTGGTTCATCCATATTATTGGATTTCTAGTATAAGAGATGTTAATATTTCGCTATCGCCTTCCGTCGGCATCTGTGATGATAAAGGTCGGGACAAGACGTTTAGTTAAAATCGTATATTATTGAGTGTAGAATACTTTATTTTATTTTTTTACTAACAGTGTTTACATGAAACATTATTAATAACAATACAATCTTAGTTCTAATATAAGCACTAATCATATTATTATGTATGTATATACAACATTCATATCCTTATCCTTACTTCCTTACTAATATTATTCCTTACTAATAATATTATAAATGCGAAAGTGAGTTTGTTTGTTTGTTTGTTTGTTACGCTTTCACGCCATAACTATTGAACCGATCATCATGAAATTTTGCATACAAGTTCTCTGGAGTGCGGAGAAGGACATAGGCTACCTTTTATTCCGGGAATAAGTACTATTCCCGAGGATCGACATTGACGCGGGCGGAGCCGCGGGCGAAAGCTAGTTAACAAATAAAAGATATCAGTCCAACTATCCCATAACAAAATTGCAGGACTTTATTTTTAAAAGAGAGGAAACTGATCAGAAATTTTTGCCAGGAATGTTACGGTTCAAAACATTATATGAGTTACACATTCATACAGGGTGAAATTGATTAAGGAGTTACTCAGAACACGTGTCTGAACAACTTTCATTAAGGGACCAACTTTGACATCGTGAAAAAATTATCTGCTCTTTCATATAAATGTGGAATATCTACTTGGCCAAAATCTATGAAACAGCTGATTTTGTTTTACAATATCGGATTTGGTCACATAGTGAAAGTTGTTCAGATTCGTGGTGAGTCACTCCTTAAACGTTTGCTAGTGAATTTAATTTCACTCTGTATAATGTTTTGAAACAAATCTGTTTATGAGACATGACATTCCAGGTTAGATTTAAACATTAAACTTTGGACCATTTAATATTTTAGTTATGGGACGACGGGGCGGTCTATGCTACGTGGAACTACAATATTCAGTGTTGCTACTTACGAGTATGTCTGAAATCTACCACAATCAAGTTTCAAAATGATTATTACTACATTTTATTTCAGCTGCAGGCAGCTAAAGAAAATTTTGCACTATACCTAGTTGTAAGAAATAAAGTTCATCAAGTCAGTGAACAGTGATCTCCTATAATAGCAAAGCCAATAAAGTTTTTTTGTAATCGAAATAAATAAATAAATATATACGGACATATGACACAGATTGAGCTAGCCCCAAGGTAAGTTCGAGACTTGTGTTATGGGATACTAACTCAACGATATATATTTTATAACAAATACATATATAGATAAATATCCAAGACCCAGGCCAATCTGAAAAAGATCATTTTCCATCTTGACCTGGCAGGGGGATCGAACTCGGGCACTCCGTGTCGCAGGCTGGCGTGTTAACCACTGCGCCACGGAGCTGCCAAAGATGGGTTTGTTGTGTCAAGCAAGTCACTGCGACTTGCTTGTGGAGTAAGTTGGCATAGGAGGAAACGGATGGATCACTACCTTATAACATTTACCATAGTAATGTATATTTATTTTTACACCTACAGAAAGTAGAAATGTCCACCAACTTTATTAAAAGCCGATATTTCGACGCGGGAATTTTTGATTGAAAATTAGGATGCTTTTTCGATTATTAAGTCATAAAAGGTGAAACATAAATATTTTCAATCAAAACCATACAGTGTTTTTGACATATCATGTTTGGGACATATCTTGACAGACAGACATACGGACAACAAAGTGAATTTTGAGGTTATGAGAAAAAAATGTAAATGCAAAAGGAGTAGATCTTTTTATTAGCTACATTTTTGCCATTCTTTCCATTGAACTTGTAGTTTTACCGGAAATTGAGATAAACCGTTTTTTATCCATAATAACTCAACCCCTTCCACTAAGCGACCTCAGATGGCCCGTAAATTATTTTTCCTTTAAGTTTTGTTATATTCTTTTCCTTTGCAACGGGATTCAACTGACTAAATTTTTTTTTACTTTATTTTTATTTTCAAAGGCCTCATCACTGGTACATTCTATTTTTTTTCTTTTCTCCCAGACCAGCATGGAAGTGACATATTATTGTATTTAAGTACTACTTTATTTCACAAAACGGAACTAGCATGACTGTTAGTACTATTTAAATGGCTTCTAAACCAAGGAAACATTTTAAAGGAAACAATTAATATTTCGGGCGCGAAGTCTCACCGCGGTGGCCTAATTCCTTTGTAGAGATTTCACCTTAATATTTTTTTCTTGGTTAACAGAAACATTGGAATAAGTAAGTCTTCTCACACACGATCGACATTGACGCGGGTGGAGCCTTAGGCGAAAGCTAGTTTAAGATATTTTTAGATACCCATTTCGAGGTAGGTAGTCGATACATTTGATCCCCTGCGTCATCAAATCCAAAAACGATACTTCAAAAAAAGACTTGGACGTCACTGTTTCACCCAAGTAACACGAAGCCATGTAACTGCAATTTGCGCCGCGTGTACCGCCAAACTTATCACGTAGGAAGTTCCAAACTCGCCCTAAATAAGCCCTCGTATTGCTGGTTCTTCAAGTTAATTAGATAATAAAGTGGCGGTCTATTTTTGTGCCAAAATAGCCGCAATATACATGTAATAAGACACTGAGTAATAATTAGAGGGTTGGAATGAATAAAAGAATGAATATCGTATTTTCTGGGTCCTATCTGTGGCAGGGAAGCTTCCAAAAGAGGTTCAGAATGTTTTTATATAAACTTAACCGTTGATTCAATCAAGCTATAAATAGACCGTTGTCCCAACGCGATTTTCTTGTTTTATAAGATAGTGTTTGGGGAGTCCCCAATGGGGACTATGACATATGGATGAGTATTTCATTAGTGAACATAAATATACAATTCTTACATCCGGTTTGGAAGATTCTAGAAGTTATGAAAGTTTGAAGAATCGAAAATTTAAAAAATGTAGGAGTGATTCACTGACGTCGACAATCAAAACAACTGATTTGAAAACCGATAGTTTTTAATAAAAAAATCTGATGATCATCTATAAACTGCATCCAAGAGTGGTGTCAGAGTCGCCACATACTGGAGAGACATAATCTAATCCCTTAAACCATCGACACGAAAAGAAGAAGAATAAATAGAAAAATATTTTGCACGAGTAAAAAGAAATGTGTCGATTTCTTAAAATTTGCTACAAAAGCATTTTAAGACCTATAAGACCCAGCCATTTCACCCAGACACAATATTTGCGCTGAATTTAAATGGACTTGTATAAGTAACCGAACGCTAAAGTTTTCACTTCTGTACTCACTGTTGCAATTTATTAATGAAAAATGTAAATGAAGTAAAAACATGTCAAAATATTAGAAGTGTTAAAATTAAAATTTGAATAAGATTCAAAGAGTTACTTATGACCTTAGACATAATCTCTATCTACAAAGAAATCATCGGTTTAAACTAAACACTTGAACAATGTGATGACTTCAACAATCGTTTATTGGATTCTCTCTTTTTGTTGTAATATTCTGATCCCTCCAATTTTCATTACGGATTCCAGCTTCGGCGCTAACGAACCAAGACGAATGTCCTAAAATATAACTTCCTTGTGAAGGGCGAATAGAGGGCATATATTTCCTTGGCCTTTTGGTTTTTACTGTATTTAACGCCTGGAGTTTTACATAACATCTAGAGCACAGCTGTTGTTATACAGAGATGTCCCTAAATTATGACAGACATTTAACAGTCAGAGTCATCACAAGACGACTGAGTATAAATCAGTACAAATAAAACCTGACTAATGAATGACGTGTGTAGTCTCTTACAGTTACAGATCTGTCTTATAATACCCATATCTGCTTCCATACATACATACATACGTCTTTACCCCTAAAGGGTAAGACAGAGTCTAAGGTCATAAGACCTAAAGGCCACGTTCAGCGTGTTGGTAAAGGTGGAAAACGGAATCAAAATAGGTATAAGGGTAATGATTCTTTACATTTTGTCCCATTCATTCAACCGGCTTCCACGGTTTGCGCAGAAACATAAGCTGCTAAGATTTTATTTTCTCCTAGATCAGTATGGAAGATCAGAAAGACATAGGAAAGCCAAGATTAAATGTATCAAGCCCACCAAAATGCTAAACGTTGACTTTCGGTCTTAAGACCGTAGGCTCTGCATACCCCGCAAGGATTAAAGACGTGCAAATATGTATTTATGTATATTAACTAGAACTCCTGAGTATATCAGCTTCTTTATAAATAGAGGATAAAAATAAATATAGAGAATAAAGTGGGCATTCAACTGTATCGTATTACAGGACGTCTACAGAAGATATCTAACTGTACAGTCACGAGCATTGATAGGTATACACATCGGTTCTTAAGTCAACGTGATAAGGTCTAAAGTGGATATAATTGTATATATATCAATGCTTGCGCCTGTACCACCAAGTAACAAGATCAATTTGTGTTGGCGCGCGGGCAGTGACAGGTATGTCGCCGTTTATTTCAAATTAAATTCTTGGTAGACGTTTGACGGCTGGGTTTACTGCGTTCTTACAGGGTAAACTGGCGATTTCTTTGTTACTTACTGAGCTTAATATTATAAATGCGAAAGTGAGTTTGTTTGTGACGCCTTCACTGATCGTATAACCCGGTCGAAATTGAGGTAAACGCATTGTGTCATTCATATCATAGGTTATGCAGATAGCAACGCATCACTATTTTTATTCCCTTTTCTACCTTCATGCCGACTCTGACGCTTAACGTGGACATTACTTTATGTAATTGTAAGTTCTGTCTACCCCGTGGTGGACAAAGACGTGACAAAAATCATATTTAGGTAAATAAATAAATATATACGGCCAAATCACACAGATTGAGCTAGCCCCAAAGTAAGTTCGAGACTTGTGTTATGGGATACTAACTCAACGATACTATATTTTATAACAAATACATGTATAAATACACATCCAAGACCCAGGCCAATCTGAAAAAGATCATTTTCCATCTTGACCTGGCCGGGGATCGCACCTGGGCACTCCGTGTCGCAGGCTGGCGTTTTGACCGCTGCGCCACGGAGCTAGCCAATGTAACTGTATAGCATCTATTACAGGGTGTTACACAGAAGATATCTCATCCTGCAATGGTATACGGCCTTAATAAGATCAGTTCGGTCGATAGATATAGGACGATTATTTAAAATAAACGATGATCGTTTATTTTAAATGATACAGGGTGAAATTGAATTCATTAGCAAACGTTTAAGGAGTGACTCAGACCACGAATCTGAACAACTTTCATTATGCGTCCAACTCCGAAATTGCTAAAATAACAGCTATTCCATAGATTTTAGCCGAGTAGATATTCCACTTTTGTATGAAAGAGCAGATAATTTTTTCACGATGTCGACGTTTGTCCCATAATGAAAGTTGTTCAGATTCGTGGTCTGAGTCACTTCTTAAACTTTTGCTAATGAATTCAATTTCATTCTGTATCTTGGAAGATGTGGGTTAACAGCATACTTTCCGGGTTCTTGACGATTTCATTTAATACTTCTAGATACCAGGTCTGAGTAAAATAGGCTAGTTTCCTAAAAAAATATAATTAGTCCGTCAGTTAGATATTCAAAAATTATTGCACGTATTTTTTCTTTTGTGGATTAAACAAAAAATTATAAAGATGTAGCCCTTTGAAGTTCCGTGTGACGTCATCGTTTGCTACAATTTTTAGCAAACTTTGACGTCACGAGCGACCCCACTCCTGATCTTCGGCGCGCTATAACTTTATTATTTATTTGAGAAAAGAAAAAATATGTGTCCAATATTTTTTGATTATCTAACTGACGAACTAATTGTTATGTTATTATTACGACCCAGGAAGCTAGCCTATTATCGTAGTAGGTGCATATCACATTAAAGATAGTAGGTGTTAACGGATGACAGTAGCGGTGTTGCTTCATGTGTTTTTAATTTTTCAACTAGGTGATCCAGCGAACTTCGTTTAGCTATTATTTGTTTGCCTTAAATATTAAATAAAATATTTCTTCGGGGTGTCAACCAACAGATTAAATATTACAAAAATTGGTTCACCCGTTCTTAAGTTGTAATAAGTGTTCGATGGTTCGAACAAACCCTTATATATAAACTAATTTATATATTAAGATTTTTTTTATACTACAAAAAATTTTATTGCTGTTTAGTGAACATTTTCTTTTAATATTTAATACTTGCCATCTCTGAGTTTATTATGTCAAATTCTGATTTATTTATCACCTTACTTTTGTACCCTACAGATATGGCCCTAAGGCCATATGACCACGTTTAGCTATATTGTAGGCGTTTAGGTGTAAAAAGGAATCAAAATAGTCCTAATTCCCTAGATTTTCGCTATTGACCTATTCTTACAGAAAAGGAGCAGTTGGTACATTCTTCTTTTCCCCCAGTCAGGAATGAAAGAAGAAAACATGCAAGAATTCCACATGGAAAAAATTTAAATGCATTTTATTTGCTTGCGTTAGTAGAATTCACTTAATTGCTTTAGTAGAAAATCATTGGATAGGAAATGGCGTTAAAAATATGTAATTTTTGTCGATGTTTCCTATCCAATAACTTTCTATCTTTCTACTAAAGCATTTTCCATAACGTTTCATCGAGACATTCTCGTTCTCGTATAAGCTTAAAGAAAATGCACTCAGCACGGCCAGTGCATTCTGTAAGTGCTTTAGCTTGTCGAGACTTAGTTACTATTCGGAATTATAAATGTGTGAACTAATGCGTCTAGAAATTGTATCGATTAAACACAACACAAAATACTACTCCTAGTTTACTGGGATGTAAAAAAAATGTCGGAAAAACTGCAGTTTTTTATTATCATTTCAGCCATACAAGGTCTACTGCAATAATAAGTCATATAAGCAGTAGACTTTGTATGGCAATATCCTCTCATGGAACGAAGAATCTTTGGGAGAGCCCAAGGATTTTTGGTTCTATAGGAGGATATTGCGCAAGACCGTTCAGGGTGGAAAACCATTGTGAGGGGAGCTGCTCCCGATGGTCACGACCCACAGGCATGAGGATACGATTATGAAGAAGAAGAAGGAGGATATTGCCATACTCACCACGCATGGCAGGCGCGTTGGTGAGCGCAGCTTCTTTGACTTTTGTGCTTTCGACATTGCTGCCCATCGGAAGCATTTTAAGCAGGGGAAGGATAGGAATTTGTTGGACCTGAGAAGGGAATGAAGGTATTGGGATACTACTCACTCAGATGAATTAGAGAAGCAAGTAGCAGTTTTAAGAGTCCGGGCGCGCGTACCAGATGCCATACCTGCAACCACCGCACAGGCAGTTGAAGATGACACTCGTGACCATAATTATTATAATATAATTATGTTCGCATTTATTATATTACGACAAACTCTGTAGCCTAATAGTTATCATGCCAGGCTGCTACACTGGAGGTCCCGGGTTCAATCCCCGGTCAAGTCAATGATGTAAAATGATCTTTTTCTGATTGGCCTGGGTCTTCAATGTTTATCAGTAGTTATAGGTATGTTTTTGTTATAAAAATATAGTATCGTTGAGTTAGTATTCCATAACACAAGTCTCGAAATTACTTTGGGGCTAAATCTAGGTGATTTGTCTATGTATTTATATTTATTTATTATATAAGAATTTAAATTAAGCGCAAATATTTTAAAGGCTGACTCCAAGAAGCTAGAAAAATGCTTTAGAAGCAAAATAAAAAAAATCGGCATGCTAGTTTTTGAGATACCTGGACCTGAAAATTTAAAATAAAAAATGAAAAAAAAACACCCTGTATACAAATAAATACTTTTTTGGCCAACAACTTTTTACTATTATCTACTATGGATACTAAGTCACTGACCTCGACGATCAAAACAGCTGATTTATGGATTTTAATAAAAAAAAAAATTTTTTGTATGAAAACTCTAAAAACAAAACTAAGTATCGATTTCTTAAAATTTGCTACTCATTTTTTTGACCTAGACCCAGCCCTTAAAATATTTGCGCTTAATTTAAATGGACCTTGTATATAGGATATAGCGTTGTTCAGGAAGTTTTCATACAATGCATTTGGGTCAAGCTTGCTTTAGTTTTAAGATATTTTTTCCGTGTTTATGATGGATTAATGGACAAAGATTGTGGGATGTCAGTGATAAATGGAATTCATATAATACTTTCAGCGGCCGGTTGTTAACTTCACATTTAAGACGCAGTAATGATTTAGAGCGGCCATTTATTTGACGACATAATAAAATTTTAATGGGGAATTCGTGTATTCAACAATAGTGACGCCATTGATAATATAAATTTTCATAGTGGCTTATTTAGATATTTCATTTAATATAAATGTTAAGTAAATGTAGAATAAAACAATGAGTTATATTTATTAATGAGTATCTACCCTAAAAAAACTATAAGTTAGTAAGTAACAAGCTTACACTCGTACAATTATACAAATGTTTGTATGAGCCTTGTATACATGGTGAAATTTTGATCGTTTTGGACCCTTAAAGGGGTGACTCAGACCATCAATATGAACAACTTTTTCTGAAGGACCAATGCTGGGAACTAAAAAAAAAATTCGTCATTTCCATACAAAGGAGTCCCGCCGCCCGGCCAGTTTGTATGGGAATGTCGGATTTTTTTTTTGAGTTCCCAGCATTGTTCCCATAGGAAAAGTTGTTCATTTTGATGGTCTGGGTCCAAAACGATAAAAATTTCACCGTGTATAAATACTCGCTGCTGGGACAACAATGATTTACTGACTAGAATGTTAATTTGGTTTCTTGTTATAAATAAAAAGTATTCATTTTAAATATTTTCTTTTTATATTATGAGTCCAATATATATAACTATATTTTATATATTGACTTTTTTAAGAAGGTAAAGGATGTGGCTTAGTCACCTTAAAAATATAATTGTGGGAAAAATCGAGGGTAGGAAGACCACGAAGAGCATATTTATATAGCTAAAAATAAAGGAGAAGATAGGTGTTGAAACGTATAGGAAGGTCAAGTTGATAACTGCAACCGAGAGACATGGTAAATAATTCACCGACACATTTCTTAAAATTAATGATTAGTATAGTTATTATTATTTAGCAGTTGGACACAATATAAATAAATAAATATAAATAAATATATACGGACAAATCACACAGATTGAGCTAGCCCCAAAGTAAGTTCGAGACTTGTGTTATGGGATACTAACTCAACGATACTATATTTTATAACAAATACATATATAGATACACATCCAAGACCCAGGCCAATCTGAAAAAGATCATTTTCTATCTTGACCTGGCCGGGGATCGAACTCGGTCACTCCGTGTCGCAGGCCGGCGTGTTGACCGCTGCGCCACGGAGCTAGTCGAAAACAAAAGTTAAAGCTATGTGTGCTGGACAAAATAAAACAAAGCAAACAAACAACAGAGGCACTCGTCCCTTCTTCCACTTATCCTTATTTAGTGCTACTACTTGCTTGGAAAAGATCATATTTTAAATTAAATTAATAAAATAAAATATTGTGAAAAAATGACAAGTTTTTCACCATATTTTAGGCACCGGGGTTAGAACAGGCGGTGGCACAGTTGGAAGAGCGTAAGTCGAACATAGTTCAAATCCCGCCCGCTTGACTTTTTTTTGCCATATTTCATTTCTTAATTTAATAACAGTATATCAAAATAGCATTGTGAATGCAAAAATATAACACTTAAAAATATCATATTTTAAATTTGTTTTCGTAATAAAATTGACATGAGGATTAGCTTTATCCTTTATAAATCTCTATGGGAGAAAAGAGCAGGTACTTAAAGTACCTTTTTAAAACAATTGCAAGAAAATACGTTTGACTCTCTCCAGCGAGTGGCAAAAAGTCGTCCGGTGTAATAAAATTTTCTTCATTGTAGTAGGTTATAAGCTGCCCTTTGTTATGGTGCTCCATAGAGTTCTCTCTGCACGTCTTGTGTTTCAATTCTCCTCAGCAGCCCCCAGGACTTGAGCAGAATTCTTAATTATAGGACCTTGTGCGTGAATTTCTGCTTTTTATGTAATTTCTCGAAATGTTATGCTATTTTAGTAAAAGTACTGTTCTATGTTGCTATACTTGTAGGCTACAAGTATAGCAACATAGAACAATTGTAGCTCGTGTAAAAAGATAAATTTCCTAAATAATGTTTTGCTTTATAAAAATAGTTAACCCCTTACTAATATTATAAATGCGAAAGTGAGTTTGTTTGTTATACTTTCACGCCGTAACTACTAAACCAATCATCATGAAATTTTTCATACAAGTTCTATATGGAGTACGGAAAAAATACTGTTCCCTAGGGAATGACGTTGACGCGAGCGAAGCTATGAGCAGAAGCCAGTATGTTATAAGTGAAACATTGCGGCGAGTTAGACGGACTGTTGGCAATTTCATCCTTACCGCCTGGTTGACTGGAAGTCAACCACTGTACGACCGAACTGTGGAAAGAACTGCCTGCCGCAGTATTCCCGATTCGATACAACATTGGAACCTTCAAAAAACGAGTCTATGTTTTCTTAAGGCTGGCAACGCTCTTGTCACACCCCAGGTGTTGCAGTAGTCTATGGGCAGTGGTGATCGCTTACCATCAGGTGTATGGTTGAATGCTCATAGCAAGTCTCCCGATTGTAACAATTTTATTTTGGTACATGGTACGTTTTTAATAAAAAGCATGCTCTTCATAGTCATTATGTATAAAATATAAGCAGCAAAAATGGTTACTAAGATACAAGTCACCATGTAGACCTTGTAACAAATTATTTTCTCCTTTCGTCAAACTAATAACACGAGACGACGCCTGCAGCCGACGAAAATGAAAAGTAACAGGGCCAAAAGTAACCCAAACAACTTAGGAGTAGTTGCCCAAGGTTCCACACTTGCTTGGAGGGATACCAACTTTCTGCCGAGTGCGGAAGTCCGAAAATTATGTATTGTGTACATGGCTTATATTATTACAATCTATACACATAATTCATAGTGTATAGTTAAAAAAGTATATTCAAACTTAAACGCTGGAGCGAGAGGTAATGTACACTATATGTTAATTTTCTACTAAATATGAGACAAAATTAGTGGAAGTGTGGAAGACTTTGAGTGAGGATGGATTCAAGTGGTTAGCTTTATTCTTTAATAAACTGTTGCAAGCATGTGTAGTACCGTGCGAATGGAGTAGCAGCTTTTTGGTGCCCATTTTCAAGGGGAAATGTGATGTTCAAGACTGCAACGGTTATAGAGGGATAAAGTTAATTTCACATACAATGAAAGTATGGGAAAAAATAATAGAAAAAAGACTAAGGCTTGAAACTGATGTAACACCAAATCAGCTTGGATTTATGCCTGGAAGAGGTACAACGGACGCCATATTTGCTATGCGACAGTTAATTGAAAAGTACAGACGTGCACATAAGAACCTGCACATGGCATTCGTTGACCTTGAAAAGGCATACGATAGAGTACCGAGAAAAGTCTTGTGGTGGGCTATGGAAAAGAAAGGAGTACCATTAATATACATTAATCTGATTCGTGCAATGTATGACAGACCTGTCACGAAGGTGAAATCCGCTGCTGGAGTAACAGGCGGTTTTGATGTAACTGTTGGCTTGCATCAGGGTTCTGCTTTAAGCCCTTACCTCTTCCTGCTAGTTATGGATGCTCTCACATCGGCTCTACAGGAAGACTCACCCTGGTGCATGCTTTTTGCAGACGACATCGTACTGGTGGCAGAAGACGGTGCGATATTACAGAGCAAACTCAATATGTGGCGGCACTCTCTTGAAAATGTAGGCTTGAAAATCAGCAGAACCAAAACGGAATATCTGTTCTGTGATTTCGGCGGTATTTCTAGCGAAGTGACCCTTACTATAGGTAGTGATGTTATACCAATTTGCTCTGACTTCAAATATTTGGGGTCTTTACTCCAAAAAGACGGGGAAATTGACAAGGAAATAAAACGTCGTATCAACGCAGGTTGGCAGAAGTGGAGAGAGGTGACCAGTACTACTTGTGACCCTAAGATGCCGCTTAAACTAAAAGGTAAAATTTATAAATCTGTTATAAGACCTGTAACTCTGTACGGCTCGGAATGTTGGGCAACTAAAGTGCAGGACGAAAAGAGACTCCACTCTGCCGAAATGCGGATGTTACGGTGGATGTGTGGCGTGACACGATTAGATAGAGTAAAAAATGAATATATAAGAGGTAGTACTAAGGTGGCGCCTATCACAAATAAGATGAGAAGCAATAGACTGGCATGGTTTGGTCATGTGATGAGGAGAGATGTGAGAGACGAAGAACACCTGACCAAAAAAGCATTAAATATGAGGGTTGATGGGTATAAAGGAAGGGGCAGGCCAAAACAGAGGTGGATGGATTGTGTCAAAAGGGATATAAAAGAGGTGGGTGCGGATGTAGGAATGGTGGGAAATAGAGAAATGTGGAAAAATAAGACATATTGCGCCGACCCCAGATAATGGGATATGGTAAGGCAGATGATGATGAGACAAAATTTAAAAAAAGAAAATAAATCTGATTCGAAAAGTCACCCTCTCTATCTTCTAAATGGCTGCACCGATTTTGATAAATCATCTACCATTGAACGAGAGATTGCGCAGATTATGGTATTTTTGAAATAAATATACACTTCAGCCAATGCAAGGAAAGAATTGAAGATTCCCTACACTTCACATGAAAGTAAAGGCTCATGCATACATTATTAATGTTTAGTGTTTATTTTCTTAAAATCTTTTATTTTTGGCATTCGAAGATATAAATAGAATGCAAATAACTATTCTCTAAACTACACTACATACATATTTGGACCAAACAAACAAATGCCCTTTCATATTTAAAATATCAGTAAGAAAATCTGAATACTAATAAAATATATTCAGAAAAAAAATAAAGTAAATGATCTTGCCAACAGCAGTTATGTCGTATCAAACACCGTTGACATTTTTATTACACCTCGAGAATGAAACAAGTCATAAACACCTACGGGTTTAGCCGCCATTAATTTTCCCTTGAATATACGCGAAAACTAACCCTAGGAATAATCTGGAAGAGGCGCGCAGGACGTCACAAGTGACGTAAACTTTTAATGTTAAATGTGTGCAGTTTAAGTTGTTTTTATTTTACTAAATTTAACAATTTAACATTTGGAATGGAAGAGTTTGAATTTCGAACAAGGACATGTGCATGAATTGTTATTGTTAGTTTTGTCACCGTTACGTTTTTTAGGGGGTCTATCCTGAATATTCTTGAATCCATGTCTAGCTGTGGCTAGTTGGCGTGGCTTGTAATTTTTCTGTACCCATAACAGACGTGTATGCTTAAAATCTTGTTGACGAAAAAAATAGAAAATATTCAGATATTTAACTAGCACTTTTCCTGCAACTTTATACGCGTAATTTATACTTACTTGTAGACCGTCCCGGCTGCGCCCGGGTATGTATTAAACATATAAACCTTTCCACAAAATGCATAAAGCGTTAGTGAAAACCGCCTCAAAATCATCACAATAGTTGTAAAGAACTGCTATTACTATTTATTGTATTATGTAGTTCCTATGAACCCTGCAAAACAAAAGAAACTAGACTACTACAACCTAGACTTAGACATTTGTAAATGGATTTTAAATAAATAAAAAAAAAAGTTACGATGCTTTACTCTATCGTTTTATCAAAGACAAAATAATACTGTTCTACTGAACTTCTCTCTGGATATGGTTCAGTATTAAGACATTATTTTCATAAATTAGTGAGACGTAAACGCTTTGATCACTGATTTATAATGTAAAATAAAATATACGAGACGTCGTAATAATAAATGATTGGTCACTAAGGCTGGATTCAAAGCTACACGGGCGATCCGTATGGCTGGACCGTATCGGAGCGGAGCGGACACACATGTGAGGCGGGCGCTAGAACATCGTTTCACAGTAAAGCGGATGAACACGCTCCGGATAGAGCCCGTACAGCGGCACCCACGTCACACACGGCCAATCGTACTGAACACTCGGTACAGAGAAATACGGGCGCTTCCCGTACGGATCGCCCGTATCACGTTCACGGCTGAACCGTCCGGATCTTCCGCACAGCTCTGAAACCAGATATAGAATGGAATATATATTCGAGGCAGAGCAAGAGAGCCATTTGAAAAGAACAAAATAAACACTATTTGATTTGATGTCAATTGACGAACTGTATTCAAGTCGTCACAGATAACTTTTAGTAAGGGAACAACTCCGAAATCGCGAACAATAATCTTACTAATTCCATAAATTGTGATTTATTTTTTGCTTGCCAAAGAGCGATGGAGCGCAGTATGTTAGGTATTAAAAGAACAGATCGTGTCAGAAATACTACGTTGCGCTTCATCACTAAAGTAGTTGACATAAGAAAGAAGTCCGCTAAGCTAAAATGGGATTGGGCGGGTCACGTATGCCGTATGAGCCCTGAAAGATGGGCACGTCTGATAACGTCATAGGTACCTACTGATGGAAGACGTTTAACAGGGAAGCCAAGAACGAGATGGAGAGACGAACTGTTTGCTTTCAATGAGGGATGGCAGCACATAGCAATGAATATAACAAGGTGGAAAACAGAAGGGGAGGCTTTTGCCCAGCAGCAATATCTAATTTAAAAAAAAGTAAGTTAATTTAAATAAATCAGTGCAAATCACTGATTTATTTAAATTAAAGATTAATTATAAATTTTGCTGTTTTTTCTTTTATTTCATCGTGAGTGTACCTACTAGTAATTTAGTCTTTCCAGTGATTCTATAATTGATATAGTCATTTTGCTTCCTTGTTGAGATAAATACTTCTTACAGACTTAGTTGTTCTGAGATCTAGTATTTTTAGTGATTAGGTAAATGTGTACACTTAGACATTATGATACTACCCTTCATTTGTTTACATGTAAGGTTAGTTTCCTGGGTCAAAATAATAAAATAGATTAGTCCGTCAGTAGGATATTAAAATAAAATATTTGACACGTATTTTTTCTTTTGTCAATGTAAATAAATGATAATAATAAAGTTCATGAGGGCTCGTGATGTACCAGTTTGCTAAAAAGTGCAAACTATGACGCCACACAATAAAAAAAAATACGTGAGTAATATTTTTTGATTATCTAACTCAGGCTTATTCAAACTTATGGCTCTACAGACCCTTGTTAAAGTTTCTAGATGACAGCGAACCCTCACTTCACCGCTCCCCCCCTCCCCCTCCGAAGGATATACCGAAATTGGGTGTTGGAGAATAAGGTTTTTTTATTACAATTTCATTAAAACACGACAGCACGCGCTTGCCAGTCTTGCAGCCACCATTTCATAAATCTTGTCGCGACCATAAATCTTGTTGTACCCCACTTTGAGAAATCCTGATCTAACTGACAGATTTCTTAATTTCTATAGGAAACTAGAACTTCTTCGATTCCAAGACCTCTTCACGTTTACCGGTACTATATTATATCAGGAAATGTTTACGTGTTTGCTCACCAAATCCAATTTAATTAAGTTTGTTTATTTACACTCGGAGATAAGTGAAGTTGCCCGGAAGTAAACTAATTTAGCAACATCTAAAGTTCATGTTTATGTTAATCAGGTTTGGACGCGATATACTTTGTTGCTACTATGATATGTTTATATTAGTTACAGAGTTCAAAATCAATACTAATAATAAATCTGTAAGGGTTGGTCGTGAAGTGTTATGAAAAACGGGGCCCCCATACGCTAACGGACTCGTGGGCACAACTATTCTAAATATCTTAAAAATAACTCAAAGGAGACTGACATAGTGATCTATCAACGCACAGCCCAAACCATTGGACGGATCGGGCTGAAATATGGCATGCAGGTAGATGTTATGACGTAGGCATCCGCTAAGAAAGGATTTTGAAACATTCTACCCCCAAGGGGATAAAATTGGGGATGAAAGTTTATATGAAACTATACTTCTTAAACGCGAGCAAAGCCGCGGGCAAAAGCTAGTTAGGAATAAATATGATTTTCCATCCAGGTTAGCCTCTGCCTTGCAAATGATGATTGACATTATTTATGGCCCAACTCCTGCGTCGATCAAACCATAACTTCCTCAATGACTCTTGGAAAAATGGAACAGTTATGTCGGCAAGGATAGCAAATACTTCATCATCATCATCAGGTCTTTTTGGTCTCCACTGCAGGAGCATGACCCTCTGTATTACCGGAGCCATACTTGGCCAGAGCAGACAGAGGATTTGGCCTACACTCTCCTCGCTGGCCAGACGGGTTGGAGAGGTCTCATAAAATACTACGACTATAAATTATAATTTACTAGCTGTTTGTTTGACTTTGTCCGCGTGGGTTTTGGTTTTTAACACAGACTTTCGGGTCATTTGAAGATGTGTTTTTGTATATTTTATGGCAATACGGAACCCTTCGTGTGCGATTCTGGCTCGCACTTGGCCCATTTTTATTTTTGACTGTACTTGTTACTTTCATTTTCTTTTATGATATAGTTAAAATGAAATACAGTCTGGTCAAAGAATATATATATGGTCTGGTCGTATAGTTTATTACAACCATTTTCGCCGACAAACACTCTGAGAGTAAATGCGATAAACTTCTGACAAAACACCCATTACATGAGTACTACCTATATAAGCTTTTATTGTAATAAAGTAAAAAATATATAAATATAATTTTATAACTAAAAAGAAAACATAACTATATTATGTTTTTTTACCGGACTGCCTAGATGGGTTTTGTGCGTATTTTATATGTTTGTAAATATCCTCATTACCTCGCGTAGATAAAAAAATGCTTCGTACTTTTATGTTACCTCGTATCTTCCAAACGGATGGATAGAATTCGACAGTTAAGTTATCGTTAGGTTGGTCTCAAACACCTTAGTGAAGGTATCGTTAGGTTGGTCTTAAAAACCTTAGTTTTGTTTTTTAATTTAATATTCAAATTTTATATTTTATAAATAATACTACATATACTATTATACTATATTATACTACATGATAATATTATACTACATTAAAAAAAAATCCTTAACATTTTTTTTTAATGTAGTATAATATTATCATCAATGTAGAGGTCGAATGTCTGTACACAGAAAAGAAAAACGCAATAAACCGAGTCAGAGGTATATTAGAAGTCAAATAGAACATATCCAGATTTTTCAAAATTTTTTGTTTCTCTGTCTGTTTGACTTGTATGGGCTAATCTCCGAAACTTTTAATTTGGACTTTTTGATTGGAGCAATTTAAATGAAATTTTGCAACCTTATATCCCCGGTCAACATTTTAATACTTTTTATCACAAAAAAATAAATAGATTATTTTGACCTTGACCTAAGGCAAAGAGTTAGAACGACACGTCCTTTGTTAATTTTGATTTTTAAATCGGGATCATCTGATACAGATCCTAATATGCTGGAGTCCGGAGCCTCGCACTCCATTTGGAACAGTAAGAGAGAAACCAAGGCCGTCAAACTCTGCTTGCCGTCTTACTGTACCGTCTATCAGGCCGAACTGCTGGCGATTTGCGAAGCAACAAGGAGAGCCCAGAAACATAATGCCAACTCTTTTGGAATTTACAGTGACTCCATGTCAGCACTCCAGACGGTGACTAACCTCTCTTCTCCCCATCCCCTGGCGGTTGAGGCAAGAAAGAATATGAAAAATATTCTCCAGAATAAAATCACATCTTTGTTCTGGATTAAAGCACACGCAGGGCTGGAGGGGAATGAGAGAGCTGACTGTCTAGCCAAAGAAGCCGCTGTAAATTCTAAAAGAAAGCCTGACTACGATCGCTGCCCAGCGTCACATGTGAAGCAAATGCTCCGAGCAGATACGTTGAGACAATGGGACGAGAGATATTAAATGGGTGAGACGGCAGGCACCACCAAGTTGTTCTTCCCAGAAGCATCCGCTGCGTACAAAATTGTAAGAAAAATCGTCGCGACAGCCAAACCGCACAGCTCATGACTGGACATGGAGGGTTCGCAGATTATCTGTATCGTTTTAAAAGGAAGGATAATGCCTCATGCATATGCGATCCAGGAATTAAGGAAACCGTCCCGCGTCTTATTGTCGAATGTCCCGTCTTTGAGACACAACGCCTTGAAATTGAAAATAAAATAGATGATAAAGTAACAGTGGAAAACTTATCAACGATTATAAACAGCAAAAAGCGAGACATCTTCCTTAAATACTGCAAAAATATCGTTAAAATAGTAAATAAAAGACATAAATAAGAAATTAAAAATATGATGTCATAATATTGATACATATATTACTGTACACCGTATAAAAAATAAAGATAATAATTAAGGAAATTTAATGTATAAGATATAGTAGAGCACAAATATAGAAACCTGATTAATTAGTTACCATAAAATGAAAGTAATAAATAAAGAAGTAAAATAGATAAAGCATATAGATAGGATAGGCGGGAATCTCACCCGCAATGTTATAAAAGAACGTATGAGAATAAAAGTACAAAAATAATAGGAAACAGCTAAAACAGACTCCAATATGGTTGGAGGCACTAGAATAATAAAAAAAAAAAAAAAAAATGCTGGTGTCATTAAAACCACGCGAACAAAGTCGTCGGCAATAGCTTGTATATAATATTTGTGTATATAAACTATTAATATGACTCCATTCATTAACACCTATATTGCATTCACCGATTTAAATAAGTATATAAAATTTCAGCTCAATAACACGTCTGGAAGTAATTCTAATTTCGCTTCCAAGATTGACTTTGAATTTACAGTCCTCATTTTTCATTCTGTTGAAACCCTAGAAACAAAACGCTACCATTGCCAGTGAAATTGTCTAGTTACAATGATAACAAAACAGTTTTCGCCCAAATACTGCGGACCCGCTGCGTCATCATATAAATCTTCATTATGTCATATCTCTATATCCAGGCCATTGACGACATCGTTCATACACGATGTTGTATAAATCTTACGTACTAGCCTATATGTTAGAATCTAGCGTATTGGTAAAGCTATGCTTACTTACACATAGACAGCCGCCGTGGCACAGTGGTTATCAAGTCAGCATGCCACTCGATGCGTACCGGGTTCTATTCCCGGTGTGGGCAAATACTTGTTTGACATTTTCATAATTTGAGGAGCCCGATAGCCCAGTAGGCGTGAGAATTATTAGCACTTACGCATGTTAAGCAACACCGGACGCGGTTACTACTTGGATGGGTGACCGCAAGTGGCAAAGAAATATCTCGTGCTTCGGAAGGCATGTTAAGCCGTTGGTCCCTGTCATCATTGATGGCAGTCGTTAAGCTATGTCAGATGCATTTAGGCAGTTTTAAAAATCTGTCACAACATTGTTGGACACACGAAACATTTCTTTCTGCGGTTCTGGGGTACCTAAGGAGGGTGGTGTGAGGCAGGCAAAAAAATCATGACAATGTAAAAACTTTCAACAAATTATATCACAGCATGCATGCTGTGATAATAGTGAGCCCCGGGCTCCGACGCAACAGGACTGACGATGCAACAGGGAAGACACGCTGATGATGATGACTTACACACAGACAGCTCAATAAACAAGGTGTCGCTTATTCATCATCATCATCATTTCGAGTAGGTGTCACAGTCAATCGACCATGCACACCCTGGTGTCAGTGTTCTTCGGAACCGCCTCTTGTCCTCTGACGTGGTTCCTTTAACGACTACCAGATGGCAGCCAGGACCACCGGCTTAACGTGCCTTCCGAAGCACGGAATCATCTTTATTATCAGACAATCAGGTAATTCAAGCCTGCAATGTCCTAACCAAACTGGAAACAACTAAACAAAGTATGCTTCCGGTGGGAATCGAACCCACGACCCCCGGTTCAACAGGCAAACGCCTTAACCACTGGACCACGGAGGCTGTCGTTTGTTAAGAAATGCAGTGATAGAAGGATAATGAATAAAAAACAACGGGTTGCACTCCGGGAGTGCCGGCAGAAGTAAAAACTCCGCGCGTTAGAAAGAGGGGGGGGGTTTATTACTTTCTCTCTTCCCTCTTCTCGACCCTGATTTTATCAAATAGCTCGACAATCACCAATTCTTATGTACAATTCTTTAACAAGACGAAATTACCATGGTTTTTACCCATGACCTTTATATAGAGAGTTTATAAGATTTTGTGAACAAAATATAGATAAATAAATATATACGGACAAATCACACAGATAGGTAAGTACTTATAAACTGTCAAGTGCACGCCATCCTTCTGGTTTGGCGACTGATGTATAAAAATGAAGGGCGTAAGATAAGATTTGTCGAGGGTTTTGAGGGAACTACTCTCATGCATATTTATGAAGGGAGGTGGACAAAAATTACGCCTTATTACACTTTCCGAGGCCACGTAGCGTGAAGTAAGCCATTAAAAGATAAACGCAATAATTTGTTGTACATTATTATATTAGCCAGCGTAGTTTTGTCATTATTAGGGTTTCGTTCCTCAAAAGTCCGTCTGTCTGTCAAGGCCTTTTTCTCAGGAACGCGTGGAGGTGAAGGTGGAAAGCTAAAATTCATATCGAATACTTAACTCTACTATCACCTGGAACTGTGAAAAAATCAAACTTCTAAGCCAACGCTATCAAAAAAAACAGCCGTTTATGCCAATCATATAATCATATAAGTATGCGATGTGGCTAGCAACCCATCACTATTTTGATTCCGTTTTCCACCTTATACTATAAATATATATACATGCTGAACGTGGCTTTTAGGTATTGCGAGTTACCTATGATTGACTATTTTTATTAAAGATATATAAAACGCAATGTACTTTGAAATAACTATTAAAACGTTGTACACTGAGTTAGCAAATAGGCCGGCTGGTCTCTGTCGATCCCAGATGGAAAAAGATGTGATAGTATGTATTTTCTTTAGATAACATCGCCCACGGAGCTAACTAACAACTGTCCCAAGGTGAATTAACTTCAGGATAGCCACAAATCTGCCGGTAAGTACGCCTTCGTTATCGCGCGCCCTCTCTTTGTTAGATAAGGTAAATGAAATACGAAACTTATTGTTTTACAAAACTAGGACAACTTATACATTTTATTTATAAAACTATCTTAAAAAACTGGATACGTGAACAGAAAATTGCATTTAAAATTACGGAACCCCGACAATGAACTGATTTGGACTTTAACTAAATATACCCCATTTCAAATTGGTATTCCTCTATATATCCTGTATTTTTTCAATATTATCGCCCAAGTGGTTTGGAGATAAGGTTGAGGCATTAAGTTATCTAACAAAATTAAATAGATGGCACGTGTGGCGTGGCGTTTTACACCGTATAAGTGCACCGTACCGTATAAGTGACGGCACGTGTGGCGTGGCGTTTTACACCGTATAAGTGCACCGTACCGTATAAGTGACGGCACGTGTGGCGTGGCGTTTTACACCGTATAAGTGCACCGTACCGTATAAGTGACGGCACGTGTGGCGTGGCGTTTTACACCGTATGCGCAGTGGAAGCGTTCTGGGTCCATAACCTCTTGTAATAAAACGACATTTGGTGGGAATAAACAGAACTTTTATTTTTTATAAAGCACAGTCACTTCTATTTAAATTGTGTTTTTATTATTGTAAATCTGAATATTCATTTTTAGTAAAATAGTAAATTTTAAAAATTTGGATATTTCCAGTTTATTTTTCCGAAACCGAAACTCTCGCGGATGAAGTCGCGGGCAACAGCTAGTTTATTATGAATCACTTCTATGCATATATCAATATATTCAACAACAGATCCTCTTCCAAATTATGGTAATCCCTTTGAAATACTTTGTCTAAGGCCTGTCTAACTCGGCCTTCGAAGGGCGGGACGCGGGTCGTGTTCCGGTATATTGCAACCTTCGCCCTTGATGACCTTGTCAGGGCACGACGTGCAAAAGGATATTATTATCCTGCTCTACATTTGGAGCTTTCTGTAGGTCGATAAAGTGTTCTTTCCAACTTTTCTTGTCACTGGCTAGGCTAGATATAAAGCCTCCCTTACACGTTTAGAGTTAATGGTAGAGTACACTAGTTTACTAGAGGAGCTCAATAGCCTAGTGGGCGTAAGGACTTTTAGCGCTTACGCATGTAAAGCAACCCCGGGCACGGTCCCCACAAGGATGGGCGATCAGGGTGACCACAACAACAAGGTACAAATATTTCTCGAGCTCCTCCGTGCTTCGGAAGGCATGTTAGGTCATTGGTCCCAGTTGTCAGCATTGATGGTAGTTGTTAGGCTATATTAGATGCCTTTAGGTAGCTTAAAAATATGACATCAGTATTGGCCGCTTACATACATGAAAATCAACAACTATACGAATATTGACATCAAATGCAAGTACCTAATACAAATAAATATATTTTTTTTATGATATAGGACGGCAAATGAGCAAGCGAGTCACCTGATGGTAAGCGACTACCACTGCCCATGGACAAATGCAACACCTGGGTGTAACAGGAGCGTTGCCGGCCTTTTAAAGAGTTGGGGAAAGGATATAGGGGGAGGAAATGGGGAAAGGATGGGCCTCCGGCTCTCTCACTCACCGAACGAAGCATAGAAGGGGTAAAGCTTCTACTCAAACGTCGATTTTCTGTATGAGTGTGGTACTTCTCCGGACGAGCCGGCCCATTCATGCTATTAGTGATAATGAATTTTGCCGGTAGCGTGGCTCTACCAAAACTAAAAATTTTAGTGTCTGTACAATCAAGTTAACAGTAAACTCTTTATCTTCATGTATAAACTACTCGTTTATTTAGATACATTATAGGTATTACTTATTCGTAGATTATAGGCAATATTTCACCCATTAAAGGACACGACGCTGGAAAATTCTAGTCTCGTATTCGCAGTTTCAGAGTAACTGGCTCGGCTCGAATGACGCGTGGGCGTTGTGTTTTCACCAATCTCTACATATGTAGGGTCAATTTATGCTACAGCAACACATTATTAATTTTACACAGTGGAATATTCCATAATTAGGTAAGTTGCTTTAAATGAACCAATTCTTATGTGCATCTCTGAGACATGGATACGAAGCATAGAACCGGTAAAGCTTCTACTCAAACGTCGATTTTCTGTGAGAGTGTGGTACTTCACCGGACGAGCTAGCCCATTAATTTGTTCATTCATTAATTCGGACTTTAGCCAGACTTTGTCGACTTTTTCTCCCTCACACCGCCTACGTAGGGATTTGTTATTAATATGAGCAAAAATGCAAAAATGCTATTCCTTACCAGATTTTATCTATACACTAGCTTTCGCCCGCGGCTCCACCCGTGTCAATGTCGATCCCTCGGGAATAGTACTTTTTCCCTACAGCCTCCGTGGTCCAGTGGTTAAGGCGTTTGCCTGTTGACCCGGGGGTCGTGGGTTCGATTCCCACCGGAAGCATACTTTGTTTAGTTGTTTCCAGTTTGGTTAGGACATTGCAGGCTTGAATCACCTGATTGTCTGATAATAAAGATGATTCCGTGCTTCGGAAGGCACGTTAAGCCGGTGGTCCCGGCTGCCGTCTGGTAGTCGTTAAAGGAACCACGTCAGAGGCCGAGAGGCGGTTCTGAAGAACTCTGACACCAGGGTGTGTATGGTCGATTGACCGTGACACCTACTCGAAATGATGAGTACTTTTTCCCGAGATAAAAGGTAACCTATGTCCTTTTCCATACTCCAGAGAACATGAAAATTTCATGATGATCGGATCAGTAATTACGGCGTGAAAGCGTAACAAACAAACTCACTTTCGCATTTATAATATTAGTAGGGATATATTCAATACACGTCCTTTTTATGAGGTTTATGTTGGAGTAGCCAGCGTCATTGTGCGTAGTTTCACTAATTAATTGAAATAGCGTATCATCATCAGGTCTTTTTTAGTCTCCACTACAGGAGCACGACCCTCTCTGTACTACTAGAGCCATACTTGGCCAGAGTAGCCAGAGGACTTGGCCTACACTCTCCACGCTGGCCAGACGGAAAGGTCTCACAGATGTTTAAAAGCTTTGTTTAGCTTGTATTTCCTAAATCGCCTTCTACGACATCCACGGGAAGACTTGGAGTGGTCCTATTCTACTCTGCCGGATACCACACGGCATTATCTAACAAAACAAATAGCTTATATGTTACACTAAACGCCTACGTCATTTTTACGCAGTGGCTAGCTCAATTAATTACTAGAACTGAGGTGTGTTTACAATCCACAATAAAATAAACATTCGTCCTTATTGTTTTATTAAATGTATGAAAATAACACTGTTCTATAACCAATTTTATATATATTTTTATATTAACTGTACGCCTCTGTTATGAGGATATCGACTAGCTCCGTGGCGCAGCGGTCAACACGCCTGCCTGCGACTTCCCGGCCAGGTCAAGATGGAAAATGATCTTTTTCAGATTGGCCTGGGTCTTGGATGTGTACCTATATATGTATTTGTTATAAAATATAGTATCGTAGAGTTAGTATCCCATAACACAAGTCTCGGACTTACTTTGGGGCTAGCTCAATCTGTGTCATTTGTCCGTTTATATTAATATATTTATAAAAAAAAAAGATAAACCAATGTTATTGTGCGAAGTTGTTGTGCAAAGCTTTACTACTCGATTGAAATACATTAAACACGTTACACTAAACGCCTACGTAGTTACTACGCAGTAATGGATAGCTCAATTAATTACTAGAACTGGAAGTGTGTAATCCACAATAATGTGATTGTCCGCCCTTGTTGTTTTATTGGCAATAAAGTTGGTTGCCTGTAAAAGTGTTAAGTCTTTAAAACTTAAACGTCGATTTTCTGTGAGAGTGTGGTACTTTCCCGGACGAGCCGGCCCATTCATGCGATTAGCAGAAATAAATTTTGCCGGTAGCGAGCTCTACCAAAACTAAAAATTTTAGTGTCTGTACAATCAAGTTAACAGTAAACTCTTTATCTTCATGTATAAACTACTCGTTTATTTCGATACATTATAGGTATTACTTATTCGTAGATTATAGGCAATATTTCACCCATTAAAGGACACGACGCTGGAAAATTCTAGTCTCGTATTCGCAGTTTCAGAGTAACTGGCTCGGCTCGAATGACGCGTGGGCGTTGTGTTTTCACCAATTTCTACATATGTAGGGTCAATTTATGCTACAGCAACACATTATTAATTTTACACAGTGGAATATTCCATAATTAGGTAAGTTGCTTTAAATGAACCAATTCTTATGTGCATCTCTGAGACATGGATACGAAGCATAGAACCGGTTAAGCTTCTACTCAAACGTCGATTTTCTGTGAGAGTGTGGTACTTCACCGGACGAGCTAACCCATTAATTTGTTCATTCATTCATTCGGACTTTAGCCAGACTTTGTCGACTTTTTCTCCCTCACACCGCCTACGTAGGGATTTGTTATTAATATGAGCAAAAATGCAAAAATGCTATTCCTTACCAGATTTTATCTATACACTAGCTTTCGCCCGCGGCTCCACCCGTGTCAATGTCGATCCCTCGGGAATAGTACTTTTTCCCGAGATAAAAGGTAGCCTATGTCCTTTTCCGTACTCCAGAGAACATGAAAATTTCATGATGATCGGATCAGTAATTACGTCGTGAAAGCGTAACAAACAAACTCACTTTCGCATTTATAATATTAGTAGGGATATATTCAATACACGTCCTTTTTATGAGGTTTATGTTGGAGTAGCCAGCGTCATTGTGCGTAATTTCACTAATCAATTGAAATAGCGTATCATCATCAGGTCTTTTTTAGTCTCCACTACAGGAGCACGACCCTCTCTGTACTACTAGAGCCATACTTGGCCAGAGTAGCCAGAGGACTTGGCCTACACTCTCCACGCTGGCCAGACGGAAAGGTCTCACAGATGTTTAAAAGCTTTGTTTAACTTGTATTTCCTAAATCGCCTTCTACGACATCCACGGGAAGACTTGGAGTGGTCCTATTCTACTCTGCCGGATACCACACGGCATTATCTAACAAAACAAATAGCTTATATGTTACACTAAACGCCTACGTCATTTTTACGCAGTGGCTAGCTCAATTAATTACTAGAACTGAGGTGTGTTTACAATCCACAATAAAATAAACATTCGTCCTTATTGTTTTATTAAATGTATGAAAATAACACTGTTCTATAACCAATTTTATATATATTTTTATATTTACTGTACGCCTCTGTTATGAGGATATCGACTAGCTCCGTGGCGCAGCGGTCAACACGCCTGCCTGCGACTTCCCGGCCAGGTCAAGATGGAAAATGATCTTTTTCAGATTGGCCTGGGTCTTGGATGTGTACCTATATATGTATTTGTTATAAAATATAGTATCGTTGAGTTAGTATCCCATAACACAAGTCTCGGACTTACTTTGGGGCTAGCTCAATCTGTGTCATTTGTCCGTATATATTAATATATTTATAAAAAAAAAGATAAACCAATGTTATTGTGCGAAGTTGTTGTGCAAAGCTTTACTACTCGATTGAAATACATTAAACACGTTACACTAAACGCCTACGTAGTTACTACGCAGTAATGGATAGCTCAATTAATTACTAGAACTGGAAGTGTGTAATCCACAATAATGTGATTGTCCGCCCTTGTTGTTTTATTGGCAATAAAGTTGGTTGCCTGTAAAAGTGTTAAGTCTTTAAAACTTAAACGTCGATTTTCTGTGAGAGTGTGGTACTTTCCCGGACGAGCCGGCCCATTCATGCGATTAGCAGAAATAAATTTTGCCGGTAGCGAGCTCTACCAAAACTAAAAATTTTAGTGTCTGTACAATCAAGTTAACAGTAAACTCTTTATCTTCATGTATAAACTACTCGTTTATTTCGATACATTATAGGTATTACTTATTCGTAGATTATAGGCAATATTTCACCCATTAAAGGACACGACGCTGGAAAATTCTAGTCTCGTATTCGCAGTTTCAGAGTAACTGGCTCGGCTCGAATGACGCGTGGGCGTTGTGTTTTCACCAATTTCTACATATAAATAATAATAAATAAATAAATATATACGGACAAATCACACAGATTGAGCTAGCCCCAAAGTAAGTTCGAGACTTGTGTTATGGGATACTAACTCAACGATACAATATTTTATAACAAATACATATATAGATACACATCCAAGACCCAGGCCAATCTGAAAAAGATCATTTTCCATCTTGACCTGGCCGGGGATCGAACCCGGTCACTCCGTGTCGCAGGCTGGCGTGTTGACCGCTGCGCCACGGAGCTAGTCGATATGTAGGGTCAATTTATGCTACTGCAACACATTATTAATTTTACACAGTGGAATATTCCATAATTGGGTAAGTTGCTTTAAATGAACCAATTCTTATGTGCATCTCTGAGACATGGATACGAAGCATAGAACCGGTAAAGCTTCTTCTTATTGGATCACTCGTTTGTTCGTCTGTCGAACTTCATCAACTACATTAATCTTGTAAAATTTTATCAAGTTTACGGGCAAGTGAACATATAAATATAAAAAAAGTGAATAAGTGCGAGTCGAACTCACACACGAAGGGTTCCGTACCATTATCTATAATAAGTTTAAAATTATTCAATATATTTCTATTATATAGTTTTTGGCTAGCCCCGTGGCGCAGCGGTCAACACGCCAGCCTGCGACACGAGGGTGCCCGGGTTCGATCCCCGGCCAGGTCAAGATGGAAAATAATATTTTTCAGATTGGCCTGGGTCTGGGCCTGTGTATCTATATATGTATTTGTTATAAAATATAGTACCGTTGATTTAGTATCCCATAACACAAGTCTCAAACTTACTTTGGGGCTAGCTCAATCAGTGTGATTTGTCCGTGTATATGTTACGGTTAGAGTGATTAATCAAAAATTATTAATAATTCTCTATCATTATTAATAATTACCGAATGTAGAGGTAAAAGTGAGAAATTAATCACATTTGTCGGTGATTATTAATAATGTGACCTTAGTACCGATAAATGTAATAACTACCGACAAAAATAAACTTACACTGGCGATTTTTTTCTCGATTGGTCAACAGAGGTGCGGGCAGGGGTGGCGGGGCGGCGTGCGGGATGTGCAAGAGGCCACGCAAAGATTTGCCTTCTTGGATTCTAAAACTAATGTAATTTTCCAGATCTATACCGAAAAAAAACGTAGAAATTGACACTCATGTCGATTTATAATGAAAAGTCGCATCCGCCATCTTAGGTTACATAACGTCATTTTCGAGATCTACGCCTCAAAAATCGCCATGGAACGACTCCCTTTGCTGCATTTTTATGAAAAGTCGCGTCTGACATCATCATCAGGTCCTTTTTAGTCTCCACTACAGGAGCACGACCCTCTCTGTACTACTAGGGCCTTAATTGGCCAGAGCAGTCAGAGGACTTGGCCTACACTCTCTACGCTGAACAGACGGGTTGGAGAGGTCTCTTAGATGTTTATAAGCTTTGTTTAGCTTGTATTTCCTAAGTCGCCTTCTACGACATCCACGGGAAGACTTGGAGTGACATCTTAGATTCTAAAACTGACATCATTTACGAGATCTACACCCTCTTGAACCTAGAAAATGACACTCATGTTGGTTTATCACGAAAAGTCGCGCCCTCCATCTTGGATTACATAACTGATTACAAAAAACCCAAAAAATGACGCCCTAGCTGATTTTTCATGAAAAGTCACGTCCGCCATCTTGGACTCCAAAAATAACATCAATTTCCATTCCCATGTTGGTAGGGCAAAATAATTTATAACTATGAATCATCCCGAAGCCTTTTTAATACTTTGATCACATGAGGCCTTCTTGATGGTGATGACGAGTCTATAATTCTGCCGTTTTATAATAATATCAGGTTTCTGATCCTTGGCAATAACCTCGCGCAAGGCCAGCCACATTTTAATCCCATAACCCACAAATTTCTCATTCATAATGCAATAGTTTCTGCTCCAGCTTAGACCGGTTTAAAGACAGTCATACATTGGTATTTCCAGCTGGAGTGGCGACTCTTTATCGCTGCTAAGAGGCTGTTCTCTCACTCTTTTAACTTTGTTTATTTAGAGTTCAGATTAAAAGGTGATTTTTGTTGTCAATTTCTACAGGTACAAGACCTACCCTTGTTTGTGTGATCTGAGACAAGCACTGTGTGTCATATCATATTATAAATAAATACCTGCTGGACTAAAAACTTTGTTTTTTTTATTTATTTTATCACTTTTACCAATGAGTGTAGTGAATTATTAATAATAACTACCAAAAGTAATTAATTTCAATTGTTTATTCACATTTACCAAAACACGAGGTTATTATTAATAATGTTATAAAATTATTAATAATTTTTAATTAATCAAATTTACCGTAACATATATTTATATAGGTATATTTAGAACAAAAAATATATGATTTTCGCAATTTTTCGTTTACCTGTGCTATAAAACGTTTCTTCGTACCAAATTTCAAGATTATGAATTCCCGGGAAGTACAGGTTTTGATTCCCTTACGAATGTCGAAAATTTGCGGCATAAACGGCTGAATCAATCTTTTGATGGCGTTGGATTAAAGGTTTGATTTTTTCACAGCTCCAAGGGACAGTAGACCTGAGTATTTGGTATGAATTTCAGCTTGATACCTCCACACGTTCCTGAGAAAAAGGTCTTAACAGACAAACAGACGGACAACAAAGTGATCCTGTAACTCTTGTAAGGGCTCCATTTTTTCGTTTTGGGGCACGGAACCCTAAAATGAAACAGCAAACTTAATTTAGCGTAAATGGGCAACCACGCCTGTAGGTAGTCACCTCGACCTTGTAATCCATTATGATCACAAGTTTTTCCGTAATTGCTACGGCGACTACCTGCAGTACCTACCGGTAAACTATATAAAGCAATAAAATTTGTATACGTACATATGTCAGGACAAAACAGCTATGGGTGACACCTGTGGATACACAGCTGTTTTGTCCTGAAGAGTAATGTAATTTGAAAGCGATAAAAGCAAAAAACCGACCAAGTGCGAGTCGGACTCGCGCTCTAAGGGTTCCGTACCAGTATCTATAAAAACGGAAAAACAACATATCTGTTGTATGGGAGTGCTTTGCAGGTAGCATCGGGTACGAGCGCATGGCGCGTTGCGTCCCGAGCTGCTACTTGCTTTTCCTCCATTCATCCGAGTAAGTAGTATCCCAAAACCTTAATTTCCTTCCCAAATCCAACAAACTTGTCTCCAGCAACGTTTGAATATGACAGCCTCCGTGGTCCAGTAGTTAAGGCGTTTGCCTGTTGACCCGGGGGTCGTGGGTTCGATTCCCACGGGAAGCATACTTTGTTTAGTTGTTTCCAGTTTGGTTAGGACATTGCAGGCTTGAATCACCTGATTGTCTGATAATAAAGATGATTCCGTGCTTCGGAAGGCACGTTAAGCCGGCGGCTTAACGTGCCTTCCTAACGACTACCAGATGGCAGCCGGGAGGCTGCCATCTGGTAGTCGTTAAAGGAACCACGTCAGAGGCCGAGAGGCGGTTCCGAAGAACTCTAACACTAGGGTGTTCGATTGACCGTGATACCTACTCGAAATGATGATGATGATGATGATGAGCAACGTTAGAAGCAAAAAAGCCTAAGCAACGTCGTTCGCCAATCCTCTTGCCTATCGTGGTGAGTATGGCAAATTCCTTCTATGCATAAGAATCCTTGGAAAAGATCTTGATACAACCGGATTATTTTGGATATTTTTGTCAGTCTGTCTGTACGCATATAATGCAAATCAACTGGTCTGATTTTCGTGAAATTTGGTACAGGGGTTCTATAACAGATTTTAATATTATGTTTAGATTACATATTGTGACAGAATTGTGTGTAAAAATGGCCAAGTCTACCACATCGTAAGTAGTAATTAACTATAAAATGTAAACTAGAAGAGTTTTATTCGCAGCCTTACTAAAAAAATATGGTTTTTAAGATAAGGTTTCCGTAAGGAGTTAACTGCTGAAGTTTATGAAGCCCGTTGTTGACTCTGGCGATGAGAAATGAAAATTAGCTGCATAATGGAGGTCACTCGTTATAAACAAGTCTCATTTGTGGGAGGTTTTTTTTTTTGCTGTTAAATTTTTATATCAAATGGAACGTAGGTAACGTACATGGAGCTTAATGAAGTCTAGGAGAAACATAGAATCAACTAGCTGTTTCTTTTCGCGTGCAGATCATAAAAACCAGTCAAGGGAAGGGAATATCTCAGGAAATATGTCATAGGTGATGCGTCATCACAATCACATCACTATTTTGATTTCGTTTTGCAGTCACATATCCATCTTGACGCTAAACAAGGCATTTAGGTCGTATCAACTATAAGACACTAAGCTCTTTGTACCCTTGAATGAATAAGGATGTGATTAGTATATATGTTTGTATGGAACATACATACAATATACATATATACCTACCTAGGCACATAATCCAATAGGTACCTAAATTTAGGTACTGATAGTTACATTTAATTTTTAATTACAATAAGCATTGAATGTTCGGTGGCCAAAATATTGACTGCAAGTGTTTATTTATCTAATAAAAATACTTTCTTATAACTAGGTATTTCATAAATGTAACTAAAATCTCTCTTCTTATACTGAATCTTATATTGCCTCAAGCAAGTGTTCAAGGAAGGCAAAGAAGAGCCTTTGACGTATTCAAAGTACATATCAAACCCTTGAAAAGTTTAGTCGTAGCATGATTGCGAGTTTCACTGCATTTCCAGCAATTATATCAAGTAGATACAATACAATCAAGTAATTCAACATTAAGATTCGATTGTGCCAAGTTAATAATAGCAAAACAAGTTGTTTTAAAAAAATACGAGTGTTGTGATCTAAATAGCCAGCGAATCATACGTTTTTCAACACACTGGTGATAACAATTTTAATTTTCTAATTTACCTATATAAGTATAGGAAATCCATGATAGCGACTTATGCAGCACATCTGCATGTATTTAGTGCCACCCTTATAACTAATGTTACTGTTAATAATTCGTTCATAAATTTTTATTTAAATGAAATAGAAATCAATTTCATCATTGAACAATGAATCAAATTTATTCATTACTTTTCCGTTGGTTATCTTTTTAACACGCTTTTTAGCTTCGGCTGAATGTTTGTTTGTTTAGTTTCGATATCCGCGTGACACTTACTTTTAACAAAATAATTAAATTATAAAAATAAATTCTTAATCATCGCGAGAAACGCAGACACAATGGATTTTTTATTGTTATGCGGACCGATCGGCCCGCTTGGAGGTTGAGAGGTGAATATTATCCTTATCCTTACTTATATTATAAATGCGAAAGTGAGTTTGTTTGTTTGTTTATTTGTTTGTTTGTTTGTTACGGTTTCACGCCGTAACTACTGAACCGATCATCATGAAATTTTGCATACAAGTTCTCTGGAGTGCGGAGAAGGACATAGGCTACCTTTTATCCCGGTAAAAAGTACTATTCCCGAAGGATCGACACTGACGCGGGCGGAGCCGCGGGCGAAAGCTAGTGAGTTATAAACTACTAGCTTTCGCCCGCGGCTCCGCCCGCGTCAATGTCGATCCATCGGGAATAGTAGTCCCGGGATAAAAGGTAGCCGATGTCCTTTTCCGTACTCCAGAGAACTTGTATGTAAAATTTCATGATGATCGGTTCAGTAGTTACGGCGTGAAAGCGTAACAAACAAACAAACTCACTTTCGCATTTATAATATTAGTAAGGATTGTAAACTTATTTTATTTACAAAGTTTTATGTACCTATGTACCGGTTATTTTTAAAAGGAAACATTATTTTTGAATTATGAATACTCCTGAAAAAAATAAGAAGTTCATATTACCGCATTTTACGAGCTTTTGTGGTTTCACCTGTCCCGATGTTTGTCTGTAATCAAATCTTGCATGTTAAATTTGATCCACTTCCCGGTTACCAATTGAGCTGAAATTTTGCATGCATGGTAAATCGGATAACACTACAATATTAGCCGTGTGGTATCCGGCAGAGTAGAATAGGACCACTCCAAGTCTTCCCGTGGATGTCGTAGAAGGCGACTTAGGAAATACAAGCTAAACAAAGCTTATAAACATCTAAGAGACCTCTCTAACCCGTCTGGCAAGCGTGGAGAGTGTAGGCCAAGTCCTCTGGCTGCTCTGGCCAAGTATGGCCCTAGTAATACAGAGAGGGTCGTGCTCCTGTAGTGGAGACTAAAAAGGACCTGATGATGATTATGGAATCGTTGTGCTGGTCTGATGATGGAGTCGGAAGGTTGCGAACTGAATAGGTATTATAGGAACTTTTAAACTTAACGAGGTTTAACACTCGTGTATTTGCTCATTTGACATTTTACAGTATAGATTCGTTTATAACAAAAGCTTGTGTCAAAAATTTATTGGTGCAAAAAAAGAAAAAAAAATACATAATCAACCTAACGAATTATTTTCTAAAAATAAGTCGTGGTAAATACACTGCATAATAAATAAAAAATCGGTGCATCAAGAGTCAGGTTATGACACAGTGTGATTGAAAAAACTGTTGTAAAATGTTTGTTAGAGATCAGTGTGAATAGGCAATCAAATATGCAATCAGCTGCATCTGTTTTCAATGTTAGAGTAAACTAGCGATGTGACGATGAACTTCATTCCCATGTGTGAAGTGAATGTAATTTTATCGTCATTCATCGGCCCCGGGATCGGTTTTCATTTGGATGGGTGACCAAGTGGCATAAAAATATCTCAAGATCCTCCGTGCTTCGGAAGGCACATTAGGCCGTTGGTCCCGGCGGCCATCATTGATGGCTGTCGATAAGCTAAGTTCCGGTATTTCGAAAATTCTGAATTCGACGACAATCAGGTGCCATGATCAAAACCATAGCCATACCAAAATAATAATATGATAATTAGTCCATTAGAGAGATAATAAAAAAATATAAGATAGCTGTGTATTTTTTTTGTCAATTAGAAAATATATTATAAAGATATAACGTGTCAAAGTTTATGAGTGGATCCTTGTGACGGCAAAGTTTGCTAAAATGTGTAGCAGTGAATTTCAAAGGGCAAAATATCTTTAGAATTGTTGGTTTAATCGATAAAAGAAAAAATACGTATCCAATAATTTTTGACTATCTAACTGATGGACTAATTGTATTTTTGGGAAACTAGCCTATTGACGACAAAAGTTGCTGAAACTAACGTGAGGCGGCGGAGAGTTCCGAACTTGGTTGTAACTAGGGTTCGGGATCGGAAACCTCCGCTGCGCATTCCGCACTCGCCTTGAAAATGGGCTCCTGACGAGGCTGAAACTATAGTCGGCAATCCCGACGAAATAGCACGTGAGTGACCCGTTTTTATTTATAACGACTAAAGTTGCATGCAGCAATGCACTGCAGCGGTCATGCACAGCGTTTCAGTTATGTCACTTGTAAAATATACTTACGTATTAAGTTGTACGCAGTGTAAGTAAATACGTAATTACTTACAATTAAGTAAGTAAATACATTGATACATATAGATTGATACATATAGATACATGAGCAATTTATGTATTTACCTATTTTTTACGTCCATGATTTACGGTAAGTAAATACATAAATTGCTCATGCATAGTATAGTATCTTTTCTCTAATAAAATTAAAAAATAGAATATAAAAGCATGGTGAATGCAAAAAAAAACACTTATAAAAATATAGTACTTTTTCTGTGGCATTGGTGTGTCCAGGATGCTGCAAAAGGTGACAGCTGGAAATCAGTGCTGGCCACTACCGTGCCTGGTGTGACACTGAGCCGTCACCTATAATTGTACTCCATACGTTCATTCTAGTTGTAGTTGTTTATAACTACAATGGCGAGCTCGCCATCTGGTGCGTGGTGGGGCCCCATCACGGGGCTCCGTGGCGCGGTGGTCAACACGCCAGCTTGCGACACGAGGGTGCCTGGGTTCAATGCCCGATCAGGTCATTGAGCTGGGTCTTGGATGTTTATTTATATAAGTATCTATTATAACAAATAAAATATACAGTCGAATATAGAACCTCCCCCTTTTTTGAAGACGGTCGAAAATATAGTATACTAGCTTTCGGGGATAAAAGGTAGCCTATGTCCTTCTCCGCACTCCAGAGAACTTGTATGCAAAATTTCATGATGATCGGTTCAATAGTTACGCCGTGAAAGCGTTACAAATAAACAAACAAACAAACTCACTTTCGCATTTATAATATTAGTAAGGATAGTTAGTGTCCTACGACACAAGTTCACAACTAACTGTGGGGCTAGCTCAATTTTTGTGATATGCTCTCTATATATATATAACACTATGAATTTACTTTGTAAAATCTTTCATTTTATATTATTCATTCATTTTCAATTATTGTTTCAGCAGAAAACTAGTGGAAATGAGAAGAATTTTATGCCTAAGATAGCTGTATTATGAATATTTTGTTTTACTCTAGTATCTTTGTAAATATTATGCAAAGTCAAAGTCAAAGATTTTTATTCAAAATTGGATACATGCATATCTTTTTGATTTTTTTATACATGTGCCCTTAACAACATGAAAGTGTAAGTCGTAAGGAAATATTTTCAGAAAACTTTCTTTCAGAAATGATAACATGACTTAGGATTAAATTTTACTATCACTAAAGCATAGGGTAGGTCGAAGGACTTCTGCTGCTGTTGATGCTGTTTTATACAATCCCTGATCCCTCCGCAGCAAGGCATCTTTCGATGGAATCATCATCACTTTTAGAAGGGAGCGAAATAATAAACCAGTGAATCTGTTCAACGTTCTGATTTCGAAATGAATTAATTGTTCATAATAGATATGAGCTTCTTTTATCACCAGGAAGGCACAAAATTAAGCGCCATCCTCAGAATTCTGTATCTTATATCAGAGACAATTTTGCTATCTGTAATCCGTAGGCGCTTACGTAGCGTGAGTTGCCAATTACCATAATAATGGGAGCCAATTTTACGAGTATATAAGGAAAATTTAAGTTCCCCCGATGCTCCAGAATGCCTTTGTATCTTTGCAGACTAAGATAATTTAATTGAAAACAAATGAAAACAATTAGCCTACATGTAACCTGGAGATAAAATTCATTCAAATTAGCCTACTTCTTTTTTAATTCATTTAAATAGATTCATTTAATCAATAAAATAAACAGTAATACCTAGTACATTTAGTTTGAGTATCATTATCAATATAACGTCTCATCTAGTAGTACCGGACATAGGTAGGTAACGTCGACGTCTAATGCCTTGGTTTCTACCAATACGGTGACGCCGCAATCTGTCTGGACGTCAAGACGTAAAGGACAGACCTAAAAGCGCATGCGTAAAAGAGGAAGTAAGGGTTTCTCTTTTACGTATATAGGTCTAAGTGACTATCAAAACGATAACTACTACTTAGTAGTTATCGTTTTGATAATTCGGCCGGCCTATTTGCTAACTTTAGCAAATAGGCCGGCAGGTCTATCCAACACGGATGGACGTACAAGTGCGGTACTGCAAAAGTAGAAACCAAGGCATAATTCAACGGCCAGATAGCAAAAGTTATCATCGTTTGCGTTGGCCTATAACCTTAATATGGAGATTAAAGGAGGAGTTCCAAGAAATAGTACATAGATACACATAAATAGAATAAATCCTTTAATTGTTTTATGTCCACAGCACACATGTCCATATCACACATTCCAGCGACCAAAGTTTATTCATATCTCTATTTCTTAATATAAATATTTGTCCTTATGAACGTGCAAAAGGAATATTGGATCGGATTTTCTTGGACCCCAATATTTGGCTCAATACGGACATCATTTACACTATTCAGGGTATTCGGATATTCGGCTTGTTGATGATCCATTAATAATAAATTAAATTGTTTTATATAGTATTGCAATGCTCGGTATACTATTAAATTAAAATTTGTTGTGAAAAAGTGTGGAGCCCAGAGATTGCCTGTAACCAATATTTGTAAAAATGAATATTTCAATAAAGATTTATTATTATTTGTATCTCTCTTATTTCACGGGTGTATTATTATTATAAAAATGAACTCCGACACAGGTCGCATTCGAACCACATCCCTTAGGTTGTGATACCAACTTAAGGTGGTATACCTTGACTTCGCATCACCGCGTCGAATTCTGTCATCATCACTATTGCCCCGCATATATACGCATTTCAAGCATGCGTATTTCTTCAATTACAAATTTTCATCTTATCGCTATGATACTACCTCAGGATTATCGTATCTCTATGATACTACCTACTTTTTAGTAGTGGTCATATCCAATAAATAGAAAGTTGATTAAATTGAAGAAAGCTTTTACTTAATTAAATTAAATTGAAGAAAGCTTTTACTTAATTAAATGCTCGGTAATAGTATACTTATAAAATTTACTTTATGTTTTTACTAATAAAATTTACTTTTTTTTTTAATTTATTTATTATCTCCAAAAAAATAATCTTAAATTAAACCACATCAATAAACCTAACTATATTAATACTAAAAACTAAAATTATAAAAAAACTTAAATATAAAAGAATTTAAATCTAAGGTGTTGCCCGTGTGGCATAGTGCCAAGAACACTAGCTGCATTCTGTACTCATCATTATGAGAAGCATGCATATGTACTCATCAATAAGAGAAGCTTATTTGCGCCGCTTGGTGTCCTCTGCAACCTCCGCCGCAGCTCCAGCCCTCAGGACAGTTCCCCCGAGGCGAGAAGGGGCCACCGTGTCGACGCATGTTGCGTCCCACACGAGATAAATTTACTTTATATTATACTAGCTTTCGCCCGCGGCTCCACCCGCGTCAATGTCGATCCCTCGGGGATAGTACTTTTTCCCGGGATAAAAGGTAGCCTATGTCCTCTGCGGTGCAGTGGTATCCGGCAATAGCCGTGTGGTATCCGGCAGAGTAGAATAGGACCACTCCAAGTCTTCCCGTGGATGTCGTAGAAGGCGACTTAGGAAATTCAAGCTAAACAAAGCTTATAAACATCTAAGAGACCTCTTCAACCCGTCTGGCCAGCGTGGAGAGTGTAGGCCAAGTCCTCTGGCTGCTCTGGCCAAGTATGGCCCTAGTAGTACAGAGAGGGTCGTGCTCCTGCAGTGGAGACTAAAAAGGACCTGATGATGATGATGATGATGTCCTCTGCACTCCAGAGAACTTGTATGCAAAATTTCATGATGATTGGTTCAGTAGTTACGGCGTGAAAGCGTCACAAACAAACAAACAAACTCATTTTTGCATTTATAATATTTGTAAGGATAAGGATTTTAAACGTTACTACCATTTCATTCTTTCATTTACCGATGATAGTCTCTGTGGCGCATTGGCATCATGAAACTTTGCTAACTTGAGGATCAGGGTGGGATTGCTAGCACGATATATACCTATAAGGATCATTTAAATTAAGCGCAAATATTTTAAGGGCTGGGTCTCATAGGATAAAGAAATGGTTAAGTTTCAAGTTTGCAAATTTCAAGTAATCGACGCGCTTGTTTTTATTTTTGTGTTTTTATACAAAATAGTTTTTTTGTTATCAGCTGTTTTGATTGCCGACGTCAGTGGCTTAGTATCCAAAGTAGATAATAGTAAGAAGTCGTTCATGAATAAAGTGTTATTTGGTACACAGTGTTCTTTTTCCTCTGTTTTTCTAAATGTTATTTCGAAAACTAACGTGTCGATTTTCTTTTATTTTGCTTCTAATGCATTTTTATAATGTGCGCTTAATTTAAATTGACCTTATATAATTTTTACGAAATGTGGGTTTGGGTTGACCCTGATTCAGAACCAATAGAAAGGTAATATTTTTTCGCTCTTAGGTATATAAATATGACTGTTTATTTGTTGGAGATGTAGCTAGCTCCAAGAGAGCTTTCGCTACTTCACCGGGCGTTTGAGGCGAGGGCAGAGTACCCTCAACCTTTATAGACAACATCACCAAAGACCCCCAGGAGGGACGGACCTCGGCTTTGGGCGTTGCCTGTGTGCGCAAGGCTTCGAGAGACAGCAAACTCTCATATTGCCTGATGGGCCGCGTATACGTATACGTGCAGGCAAGGGCCAATCTGAGAAACAATGGCAAAAGCCGTTGGAGAGCACCAACTCTCATCTTTTGACTTATTGGCCGAAAGCTACGTTGCTAGAAGGGCCTATTCTGGGTGCAAGTCACCCAGGACGCGTATTGCCAAACTGTATACTGACCCATACACCCATAGTCTGTACCGAACTACATCGTGCTCATTAAAATCACAAACAATTTGGAGCAAAGTACATACGAGCTCAGAGCAGTCTGAGATAGTATGCACTTTGCTCGCTTGTATGTAAAGCAAACTGTGACATGCGAATATCTTTAACTAACTATACAACGTGTTCCGTATTTTTCTCGTATATTTTTTATGCTGTTACGATTTTTAGGTATCCTATCCGTGAAACTGAACAACTTTCCCAAAAAATTAGTACAGTAGTAAATTACTTCACAAATATAGCTATTGTGAAGTAATTTAAGTTTTAATTAAAGAAAAGCCGTTGTAAGTATGACTAAAAATTAATTTGAACTGTAACAATTATAGAGGGTGTTAAAAAACTATAAGTGTTTCCAATGTAGTATTTACTAATTTTTTATAAGAAAGATGCACTGACACAACAAATTGTACCTATTTGTTATAATTTCGGTGTAAATAATAATAAAATGAATTAACTGAATTAAGTCGATATGATAAGTAATTGATAACAAAGTAAATTAATGAATCAAGAACAGAAAATGGGAAATTTTCATTAAACGCCAAAAACTCAAATAGCAAGAGATGGCGTCACACCACGCCTATTGTGCTTTATTTCCCTATCGAAAATTGACAATAGCACAAATACAAAAAGGGAATAAAAAGAATTAATAAGTAATTTAAACCGACTGTAATTTTTTTTTGTTAATAACCGGAAAGTGCGGAATAAAAATATATTTTTTTAAAGTTAAAATATCAGTAAATAAGTATGCCAACTGTTTTTCTACCAGCATACTCGTACCGCAAACTAGATTTATTCAAATTATTAAAGCTTACACCGATCTATAAAAAACAGTTCTAAATTAGGTTTATTTTTAAAAGTAACTCTATTTATACACTTTATTTAATAAACACGTGCGTAGTTGCTAATGAAGTTACGACCACTGGCGAAAAAAGGAGTCAAGGTAAAAAGCGGCGCAAATTTTAGAAGACGAGGCAGGGATATAAAACATGTCTGCATTTGCATGCATTTTGTTCTAAATTATCATGCCATTACATACTACACCAGACGCTGGAAAGTATGCACGTCTGGACTCGTAAGTATTTTGCTCAAGTATTTTGTAGTTCGCTACAAAACAGCGAGTGTCTGAATCAAAATACATTTCGATGTATTTTGATTCAGACACTCGCTGAATAAGTATACAGTTTGCTCTTCAAGTACAAAGGCAAACTGCGATCGAACTCAGAGCAACCCCGGTCTGGGTCAGTATACAGTTTGGCAATACGCACCCGGGACCGCTGGGCGGTTACCAGTAATCGGAGCTAATCCTATTCTACGCACTCTATTCCAGTGGCGAGTGCGACGGGGTTGGATAGTGGGATTTCTCTGGCTATTTGGAGCCGAAGAGGGGTCGGGGCGGGTTTCGCAGACTTCAAAAGCGGCGCCATATATTTTTATACATTGATTATTGTCGCATCAACCGCGTGCGAATGCGATCGGCCGCAATCTACGGAAGTTTACCTTTACGTCAATAGTCGAAGGGAAAACCACAAGGTAAAAGAAAAATGACTATTTCTCCTTATATATGAACGTGCAAAAAGAATACTGGGTTGGATTTTCTTGGACCTCAATATTTGGCTTAGGTACAGACATTACACTATTAAGGGTATTATCTATATCTATACTAATATTATAAAGCTCGAGAGTTTGTTTGTTTGAACGCGCTAATCTCAGAGACTACTGGTTTAAATTAGAAAATTCTTTTTGTGTTGGATAGTCCATTTATTGACGAAGGCTTTAGGCTTTAAAACATCACGCTGCAACCAATAGGAGCGAAGCATCAATAAAAAATGTTTTGAAAACGGGGGAAAAAACGAAAGATCATATTAACAGAAATTGCCGCGGACGAAGTCGCGGGCAACAGCTAGTGGTATGATACAATTCATAAAAATTTAAATTTAAATAAGTAGTCAGATACCTACATCCACTCACATTAACGTACCATAGAGGAATAAAATACTGTAAAATCAATCTTGTCGAGAACTTTGACTTTTTTAATGGTGGTTGTATTTTTTTATTGTTTGTTACCGCATTACTCCGTCATCATGAACCGATTATACTTTTTTTGTTTGAAAGGATATGCTTTAATTATTGGTTCCATTTAAATTTCATCAAAATCGGTTCAGTAGTTTGACTGAAGTCGAATTTTTATTATTACATGTAAGATTATAACTGAAAATGAAAAAAAAATGAAGTGAATATTTCCACCTCTTTCTAGTAATTTGATATTGTTATGTGAATAACATTTACATATAAAGTATTTTATTAATTTTGAACATCATTAATATTACTCAAATGAATATCATAATAAACAGCTAATCCTGCTTCCTGAGGAACATGCAGTATCTATTATAAATCACTCTAATAAATATAGATGAAGACATTAGCATTATAACTGCCGCATTCACAAAGTTAATTTAGAGGTCGATTCTCAGATACACATACATCATACATACATATATGAAACTACGTCTTCTTCAAAGAAGACGAGATCTAGGGTCTAGAAGACCTGAAGGCCGCGGCCACTATGTTGCGCTGCATGTTGGTGGGCATTAGGTGGAAAACGGAATCAAAATTGTGATGGGTTGCTAGCCGCATCGCCTATTAACATGATTCCTCAGATTGTATCCATTCCCTCGATCGGCTTTTACGATCTGCGCGGGAAGAGAAGCAGCTGATACCTAGCACATTCTACGTTTTTTCGTTCTCCCAGAGCGGCATGGAAATGATTCTTATATATTATCTTTCCTAAGTAATTTAAAGATACGAAAGTGAGTTTGTTTGTTACGCTTTCACGCCTTTCATGAAATTTTGCATACACGTTGGTTGGGATACGGAGAGGGACATAGGGTACATTTTATCCCGGGAAAAAGTATTGTTCCCGAGGGATCGACATTGACGCGGGCGGAGCCGCGGGCGAATGCTAGTTATATATAACTCTCACAGAATTACAATTCCTTATATTGTAGAGGTAAAGTAATCATTTTAGAAAACTCTCCACGGATTCAAGGTTAAAAGACGATTTAGGTAGTAAGAATGGTTGACGGTTCATTACTTTAATTTCTTAAAAGCTTTAACGGAGAAAAGTCCATCCCCACATCCTTGACACTTGGGTCTCCAAAAATGTCAGAGCGTCACGTGGTTTTTTTTCAGGATTGTGGAACGGACTGCCCTCCCGAGATTTTCCTTGTGTGCTATGACTTGGGATCCTTCAAAAGGCGTGTTTGCAGGTATCTTAAGAGTCTGCAACGCATCAGCACCTCCTCTGGTGTTGCAGATGTCCATGAGTACCACGGTAACCACTTCTCATCAGGTGGCTCGTCTGCTCGTTTGCCGTCAAATATACATAAATAAATGTGTTCGATAGCAAACCGATCGTAAGGAAATTCTTTTCATAACCTATGTACTATGTAAGCAATAATATTTATATAAAAAAACCGGCCAAGTGCGAGTCGGACTCGCGCACGAAGGGTTCAGTACCGTGATCTATGAAAAACGGCAAAAAAATCATGTCTTTTGTATGGGACCACCCCTTTAATATAAATTTTATTTTTATATTATTTTAAATTATTTATTTTCAACTGAATATATAACTAAATATTCTGTGAATATTTCACGTGTCTACCTGTTGCCGTTATGAATAAAAAGCAAAAAAGTCACGTTTGTTGTATGGGAGCCCCCATAAATATTTATTTAATTCTATTTTTTAGTATTTTTTGTTATAGCGGCAACAGAAATACATCATCTGAGAAAATTTTAACCGTCTAACTATCACGGTTCATGAGATACAGCCTGGTGACAGAGTGACAGACAGACAGACAGACAAACAGACAAACAGACGGACAGCGGAGCGAAATTAATAGGGTCCCGTTTTTACCCTTTGGGTACGGAACCCTAAAAACCGACTTCAGTCAATCTACTGAAATGGAACACATTTTAAAGCATATCCATTCAAATAAAAAAAAGATTTTTTTTTCAAATCGGTTCCTAAATGACGGAGTTCTGAGGTAACAAAAATAAAAAAAAAACATAGAACCGAATTGACAACCTCCTCCTTTTTTGAAGTCGGTTAAAACAGTGAAATAAAAAAACAATTAAAATTACCCATACCTACAAGATTCGATCATGTTGCATTTCACGAAGATTTTGATCCTTATTTTTGTGTTCTGTTGCTCGCGATAGACGTACTTTAATATGCAATTGACATTGCACGCCAACATAATTGATTGCAGAATAATCCATTGCTACTATCAAAGTACAGGAACACAAGTCAACCGTAACGCAGAGCTCTCTTGGTCCATTGCCTCTGTTGTCATTCTCAGTTTTTGTGTCACCACTTCCATGACCTTTGTTGCGGAATAGAGCAATACAGGATACTATCAGTCTTGTTACAAAACACGCCGGGTCAATGGTTTAAATCATTGCGTCAAAATCGTGTATAGCGACTCGTCGATGCTGGTCTCGGAGAAAAGAAAACACGTAGAGCTGCTTCTTTTCGCGCGCAGATCGTAAAAACCGATCGCTAATGAACAAAATCTGAGGAAGCATATTAGAAGGCCTTGCGGCTAGCAGCCCACTATAGCGATTCTGTTTTACACCTTAAGTCCACCAACGCTAATCGTGGCTTTTAGGTCTTAAAAACCTGGGTGATAGTGTGTATGTACGGCTTTTTTATATACTACTTAGTAGGCAAACAAGCATACGGCCCACCTGACGGAAAGCGGTTACCGTACGTCTATAGCGATCATCAAGTATCAAAGAAGACTGCAAGGCTCAATTGTACTTTATGATAGGGATGTTTTGGGAAACAGGGTTTGACTGTAAGTATGGTTTGCAATCAAAACAAAATGCGCTGTGCAGTTTGTTGCCGCGTCTTCTGCACTCCGCTTTGGAAGCGGAATTAAACTTAGCCATAAGTCATTTACTGACGCACAGTTGAAAATGTATGACAGTTAATAAGTGTCTAAATTACCTATATCAAATAAACGTTTTGAATTTGAAAAAAAAAAATCTCGATCATCAGGAGCGCAATCTTAGATATCTCATGGTCCACAGCACATCGACTACGTAATGCAAGTGGTTCATTTTTCATTGGTCTTCTTCAATATGAGGTTCTCAAACGTTTTATCTTGTAGTCCACAAGACAAAAAGTTTAGGAACCTCAGGTTGAAATAAACTTAATTGATAAGGAGGTCAGATGATTCTTCATGGCTATGCAAGAGGCTCACCTTTGAGGCTCTACTAAATCTAATATACTACATAGTAATATGACGCACAAAAAAAATTGACGTGCTGTGCCGACCCCACATAATAGTGGGAGAAGGATAAAGAGGAAGAAGAACATAGTAATATGACGACTTCTGTGGTTACCATGCCAGGCTGCCACACCAGAGTTCCCGGGTTCGATCCCCAGTCAGGTCAAGATCATCATCATCAGGTCTTTTAGTCTCCACTACAGGAGCACGATTCTCTCTGTACTACTAGAGCCATACTTGGCCAGAGCAGCCAGAGGACTTGGCCTATACTCTCCACGCTGGCTAGACGGATTGGAGAGGTCTGATAGTTGTTTATGTCAGGTCAAGATGGAAAATGATATTTTCAGATTGACCTGGGCCTTGGATGTTTATCTATATATGTTTTTAATATAGTCGAGTTAGTATCCCATAACACAAGTCTCGAACTTAACTGGGGCTAGCTCAATCTGTGATGTGATTTGCCAAATCTTATTGATAGAGCCAGTTCTTTCAATTTAACGACAAATAAACAACATATATTACTCGTGCAACATATACAATTATCATCAGGTCTTTTTCTAGTCTCCACTACAGGAGCACGACCCTCTCTGTACTACTAGAGCCATACTTGGCCAGAGCAGTCAGAGGACTCTCTCCACGCTGGCCAGACGGGTTGGAGAGGTCTCACAGATGTTTATAAGCTTTGTTTAGCTTGTATTTCCTAAGTCGCCTTCTACGATATCCACGGGAAGACTTGAAGTGGTCCTATTCTACTCTGCCGGATACCACACGGCTGACATATACAATATTTAAACTTAAATACTTTTTAAACGAAACGAAAAATCGACAACTTAGTAATACTATAAAATATTGTAAAGCTATAATGATGTAGGTACATTTTATTAAATTGGTTGTTTGTCGCTGTTGAATTGGAACTAATTGTCGCTAACGACCTTCATTTAGCAGATGTCGTGTCGTGCCGCTCCACAAGTGTTATAGAAAGAAATAAAACAATACGCTGCTTAGTCATACTTTTCTACAACGATTTCAACATTATTTAGTTTAAGCTATCTTACACTGTTTATACTTACAGTCTTATTCTAATCCTTCATACGAATGCGAAATGGCTTCGAATTCAGAAATTTTTAGCCCATTCTAAAACACCAAACATTGGTAAAACACTCGTAAATTGGTATTCTGTCCGGGGGGATGGAATGTCACCTTAGTCAGACTCGAGATTTCTATATTATTAGGTGTTTTAGTATATTTTGGCATGTCAGATTTTTAAAAATGCACCTAAAATACAAAACGTAAAAAAACCTAATGCCCACCTACATGCTAAACGTGGCCTTCAGGTTTACAGACCTAGACTCTATCTACCCCGCAAGGGAAAGAAACGTGATACTATGTATGTATGTAAAAACCATTTAGAGATAGCCAAAATTCGTCCGAATTACAGAAGCTTATTTAGTTTCACAAATGAATCCTCATTTGGATCCATATAAACTCTGCTCTTGCTTTGAATGAATACTATCCTTAACATTTGTACTATTTTTATTACCAAATAAATAAAATTAAGATTCTTATTGTACCTATTTACAATATTATCACAAGTTTTTAACATAAATATACATTATATTATTAGACAGTCGTCCAGGAAAACTTAAAGAGAAGGCAAGAGGAATAACCGCCTGACTAATTCGCAATACGATTAGTGATCAATATAAGGAAAACACAAACAGTTATTAGTAAATTTTTACCCTGTAAAAACACAGCACTCCCGCTGATTCGATCATTAACAAAGTACAGGAAAGGTGCACAATCAACTTTGTAATTTGTCATGCCTTCTCTACTGTACATCACTAGTCTACAATCCGCTTTCTTAGTGACATAGATCCGCGATTCCGTAATTGGGTCTAACACTGTTGTCGTCTTCCAATCTTTGATGGCCATTGGATCGTTATTTAGAACGTTCGGGAGTGCATCCTCTTGATTCCTAGGCGGCTCGTTCCACAAACTGACATTGACGCCATCTTCTAGTGCCTTCTTTTCGTTGTAGTGTTGGATATAGGCGCGGAGAAATGCGTGGGCTATGTAGCACTTCACTACGACAGTTTCAGTTATATCCACATCTTCTATTCTAATGTAGCACTGATCAGATTTATCGTTTCTGTTCGGCAGTTCAAACGGTATTGGGAACATGTAAGGTTTCACTGGTTTATCTTCATTGACAATCGGAGTTCCCTGGCCGTGCACTGCTACTATAATAACACTGACTAGTGTGGTGAGTAACATTTTAAATGTATCGCCGTCCCGCCGTCATGATTGGAACTGATTGCGAGACGGTTTTCCGTTGCGGCCGAAGCTATGAGACAAGAGTTACTGTTTCACGAAACGTGATTATAGCATGAAAAAGATTATTAAATTGCAATTTACAACTCATTGTTGTCACCGCGAGCCACGTGAGCGGATGCGCCGCTGGCGTTGCTACACTTATTATTGGTGTTTATTTCTTTTCCTACTCATTAAATTTGCGGTTTTGCACAATCTTGTGATTTTGTCATGTGTCTTCTAAATCTAATACAAACCCGCTTGACCGTTTGCCGTTCTAGATTATAAAAAAATATGATAATAATTAAAATGACTTAAAAAATATAAATATTTACAAATTATATTATCCCTACAAACCGTCATTCTGAGCAAATCTAATATTAATACACCTTATTAATGTTTATTAACTTCGTGACCGGTAAAGTAAAATGTAAACAATAAGATGATTGCACACATGCTTAGTTTGAAGAAAAATTGATCTAGGTATCCCGCGACCAAAAGGCTGGCTCAAAGGATAAGCTTTTGGGCACGTTGCCGCAGAAATATCGTTTAAAGGGACTTTATAATTTGAAAATATTTATATTTCTAAGAAGTTTTTTTTATATAATATAGGGTGGCAAACGAGCAAGCGGGTCACTTGATTGATAGTAAGTGATCACCGCTGCCCGCCCATAGACAACTGCAAAACCAGTGTGTGACAGGTGCGTTGTCGGCCTTTCAAGGAGTTGAAGGCCGTTCAGAGGACGGGGAAGGAAATGGGGATGGGCGGGGAAAGGATGGGCCTTCGTATTATAATTAGTATTATAAGTTAATTAGTAATAGTTCAGTATAATTATATTATTCATATGTATACGACATGAGTAATTTAATCGTTTGACCTAAGTAGAAGTAAAATATAATATTTTTGCACGCATACAGCGAAAGGCCCTAACCTAAATATTAAATGCTCAATGAAAATTATATTCTTACCGTCAGTAAGTACTCTTTATTTCTGATAGATACCTAGATTTAAATTAAGTACGGACATAAATCAGTCATCATCATCATCATCATGTCTTTTTAGTCTCCACTGCCGGAGCATGATTTATTATTAGTATTGACATAAATCAATACTAATAATAAATCTGTAAGCGTTGGTCGTAGAGTAAGTTATCTACTTTGTTTTCAGAGATTATCGTGTTTATAAGCTCCAACTCTAATCTAAATAACTAAATTAATGATTTTTAGATTTTTTTTTGTATGTAGTAGGTATGCATTTAAAGTTTAGTTTTTTTAGTTCTTAAATTAATTAACTGAATTTTATGAAACTTGATAGATGGACACAGGATAGGCTACTTAATACATAAAACAGGCTACATAAATACATAATATAGGCTGCATACATAATTTTTTCTCTAGTTATGATAAGACGATCTCCATACAAATGTACGCGAACGAAGTTACTAGCAGGACAGCTAGTAAGTAATAAAACTTGAAGGTTTTAATTACAATTACTAATTGCCCACTATTGTAAAAAACATTAGGAAGGTTGATATAACGGACGATGGCCTAGAACGAACCACTGGACGGGAATAATGTTACGCTTGACATTTCTTTGTAGTTTATTAGAATTTATAATTAATTTTATTTTTATTCGAATAAAAAATACCTCATTCTTATTAGCAATGATAAGTATTTCCGTAAGAACTTCCGTTCCGTTCTGAGGAAGTCAAAGTCAAAGATTTTTATTCAAAATTGGATACATGTATCTCTTTTTGAACGTCATATTTTTATTTCTTATATATTTTTTAATATATGCAAAATTGAAATACTACTAGCGTTTCGGAACGACCACTGGTGAGAAGAATACGCCGAGGACTCGTCAAAACGGAACGGAACGCAAGTAGGTACATAGATAAGAGTATGTACCTACTGTAAGTAGGTAAGGGGCGCCCATTTTCTTCTTTTAACCGTATAAAGTCTACAAGACTTGTTTGCTGTTCCGACCCCACATAGAGTAGGATGAGTAGTGGAAGAAGAAGATATTCACATCATGTGGAATTTCGTGTGTCTAACTGTTACGGTTTAAAAGATACCTACAGCTTTTTGACAGACGGACGGAAGGATAGCGTCAGTGTAAGCCTAGTAATATGGTCCCATTCGCAAAGTGAATGGAATCCCTTAAATAGAAAATTTAATCTTAATTGACAGTTGTTTCCTGCAACTTCGTCCGCGTGGTTTTCGGTTTTTATCACACAGCCCGCCCCCGGCTGCAATACCAGGGTATTGGGTGGGACCGGGGATGGGCTGACCTATAATGCTTCGGAACTCAGGGGATTCGAAGCATCTTAGGTGGAATGTAACTGGGGATACGCTTTAGATGTCTGAGAAATTATTCGTTTTTGTGACACTCTTACCTAATAATAAAGTTTATAAGCAAGTATTTGATGTTACATTAATGGGTTGGATTACATTATTGCAATTTTCGGATGTATCCCTATTTTTTTAAACAAAATATAGCCTATGTTACTCGCTGATAATGCAGTTTTCAATAGGAAGTGTGCGATTTTCAAAATAATTCCCAATAGGTGAAAATTTTCGAAAATTGGCCCAGTAGTTTTTGCGTTTATCAATTACAAACACATAAATCCTTTCCTATTTATACCAAGTGTTTATAATATAAGTTTAGAAGTCCAGTCTATTATACCTAACTGGTTTTACTACAAACAAACAAAAAATAGTGGCTGTTTTTAACAGTTTGTATGTAATATTATTAAAACTTACGCGAGATATCATTTTAATACGGTTTAATTCACGTATTTTTAGTCGGAAGAATAAACGGAAGAAATACCTACGTTATACGTTTGTATGTACCCCCGAAATTTGTTTTTCGTTTACCTCGCGTACTTCGCTTGTCTTAGTATTTTTGTAGCTGTTCCAAGGTTTTAATTTAATTGCAATGGTAAAGCAAACATCAGAAAAAAAAATCCATTATTCACGTTAGAGATTGTTTTCGTCAAAAATAAAAAGTAATGAATTTAAACGAACCACTAATGACATCTAGTCTGAACTCTACGAAACCAAAATCTTTCCCGCCCGCCACTGGCTCGTTATGCTTGGTACTTTTTCGTCCAAAAGTTTGTTTCGTTTATAACTTGTTACACAGGTGGCGCTGTTTCGATTTAACAATGATGCTTGATGGGTGCAAAATTACATTTAAAAGATAGAAATAAGATTTATTTATCGTGTCGTAAAATAATAATTTTATATAAATATTTTTGCATGCTTTTAAAATTTAAATTCTATAATTTGACCTTCTTGTTTATGATCTATTTTCATCAAGACATGTTGTGAGTATTATGTCACTGCCATTAGAATTATATTATCAAAACCTTACGTTATTTTCTGTTTCTTAGAAATAATTATAGAAACAAATTAAAAGTTAATTAACAGTATTCTTAAATTTAGCCATGATGACAACATTTTTGTAACGGCAACACAGCAGTGAAACGCACCGCTCCGAGCGAGAGAGACTGCCCTCGTCCCACTTCGGCGACAGTGCATGCAAGCAACTTCAGTGTCGATCGATCGCCGTGCGTAGGAGTGTTGTATATTTTGGTGCCATAAACAACGCAAGCGCATTCCTAATACTGTTGTGAAGTGCTACAAGTACAAGTGACATTCACGATGTTTAAACACGCGCGGACGCTGTTATGTGCGCTTTTTATTATCGCTTTGCTCGATCCAATCTTTGGAGCTAGAGGATTTGGCGGCAGACACAGCTATCCGAGTAGCCGAGGTGGATTGTCCGGTGGAGGTCACCATTCATACCCGTCATCTGGAGGCCTTTCCGGCACCGGTCACAGACCTCAAAGCCATGGTTATCCTTCTGGCGGCGGCCTATCTGGAGGAGGCGGAAGTCACGGATATCCTGGCTCTCATGGTTTGTCTGGATCAGGATCAAAACCTGCTTACCCTTCCTCGACCGGTTTATCAGGATCAGGATCAAGACCCGGTTCATCAGGATATCCAAACTCAGGTTATAAACCAAACAATTATCCGAGTCCATCACATACTTCACACACGACGATAAATAATCATTATCACTACAGCCCTCCACAACAAATTAGATACGCCAGTCCCTCTGGCAGTCATGTAAGCTATCCCGTTTACCGAGGTGCCCCACCTACCTACGTATACCAATATAAAGATTCAGGAAGTAAATATGGAACGCTCCTCGCTGGATTGGCGCTTTTGAATCTTGGTGTCCTCGGCGGAGCCGTGTATGCAAATAGTCAAAATCATAAGACCTACCAAGCCAAGCCCGGCGAAGTATGCAAATTTGGCGTAAGGAGGGACAATGGAGACTATGAGGAAACAAAAATCGACTGCCAGATTATATCTAGCTTTATATTACAAGCAGAAACAACAACGCCGAGCTCTAACGCTCAGGGTAACAATGTTACGGTGGTAACAACAACGGTAACCAACACCACAACAGTTAATATGAACCCGGTAGTAGCTCCCATGGGTGGTGAAGTGATGTTACCGAATGGAACACTACTGATAAGCAATGCCACCGACAACACAATGAATAACACGTCTACATCGTCATCAACATCGACGGTTATAACAACAACAAACACTACGTTAGTCAGTGCATTAGACGTGAAAGGAAAGCCAATCGAAGTGACGCCGAAGATGAAGTGTTACGTGATAAAAACTTCACCGACCTCTAACTTGCGCAAGACAGTGGATTGTGGGCTGTTACAGGCGTATTCGGAACAGTCATTAAAGAAAAATTCAGCGGTGCGAAATATTCCTACGTTTACAATATTGACAGCAATATTGGCTGCATTTGTTGTTTGCTAATTGATATTATTAATTTACGTAGTTTTAGAGTTGTGTGTCAAAAGGCTGACTTGAATTATTCTATCGAAACATGTTAAAGTCCATTAGAAATAATTTTGTGTACCTAGTTGTTATGAAATGCCGATGGTCTTGAGATACAGATAGTTTACATTCACGTTCTCATTATCAATACAAACAACTTTATTCTGTGAACAAGTAAAACCAAAAAAAAATATGTGAAACCAAAAAAAATAATCATAGGGTGTTTCATAGGAAATGGAATACCTACTGCAAAATGTATAGAGCAGCTGACTTTTACTCTATTTAAAACTTGGCCACTGAACAAAAGTTGTTCGTATTGATACTGAAAACGTGAATTTAAATTATCGGTAATTCAAGATTCAAGACAAAGCACATTGTATAACAGATTCATAATTGTTTGTATAAACCGGTTTAATTAGCACTTAACCTTATCGGGAACTAACGACCTACGCAGTTATTTTTCATTTATTTGTCTTATCATTAGAAGGGAAGATAGATTTGATTTAAACATTTAGTCTTAAAAAGGCTAAATTTTAACGTGATACGCATTTGACAGCCATTCCCATACATATTAAAGTGTTTATAAAGCTGGGCAATTTCTATAGGATTTTCGATATTTTCTGTTTTACAGTATAGGTCCCGTTTTAAAATTGTTCACATTAACGTTTTCAAGGCTATGTAAAGGGTAAAATTTCGCCCTATAAATTAGGTTTAAATCCTCAGTCAACTAGGATTTTTATAGGTTAAAATATTTAACAAGGAAAAGTAGAATCGAATTTCATCACAACTGAATATACCATCTCTTTTTTTTTTCATTGTAATTATGCTAAGAAAATATTTGAAAAGTATTTGTCTGACTTTGCACTTATCAGTATTCAAGATATTATGATTATGTGGCTTCGACCTAGATTATTTGATTCGGGTAGAATCTAATTCTGGATGATTTTCCTATCTAAATTTTATTTTAGTAATTAAGATAATCATGTTTTGTGATATCTATGAATAAATATTGTTTTAGTTTATTTTTCTGATACTTTTATTTCCCTTTTATTATTAACTATATAAGTAAGCTCCAAGTGAGCTTTGGCTACTGCACCGGTCGTTTGTGGTGAGAGCGATACATGAAACGCGCGAAAGAGGGGGATGTGTGTGCGTATCATGTAGGTATGTTTGTCATCAACTTTGTTTTGGATTCTAAAAACCCCAGTTACCTAAAATAAGCACTCGGTTGCTTTTTTAAATAATTGCTTGTTTGTATTATAAATAATAATAATAATAAATATATACGGACAAATCACACAGATTGAGCTAGCCCCAAGGTAAGTTCGAGACTTGTGTTATGGGATACTAACTCAACGATACTATATTTTATAACAAATACATATATAGATAAACATCCAAGACCCAAGCCAATCTGAAAAAGATCATTTTCAATCTTGAACTGGCCGGGGATCGAACCCGGGCATTCCGTGTCGCAGGCTGGCGTGTTAACCACTGCGCCACGGAGCTGTCAAGAATTATGAAGCATGATGATTCTGTTGTGCATAGGTTTTAACTAAAGAGAATTCGGACCATTTATGAGGAATGTTGTAACAAATTGTCTCACGAGTTGCTTAGTCTAGGACGGCAGTTTACGTGGATTAGTTCCAAGGAGATTAGATGTCAGTGGATCTTTAATCTCATAGATTTAAACAAAAAATGCGTCTCATGTTTTATGCTGAATTGAGGGACAATGTAGTGTAAGTAAAAAAACCGGGTGACTAAATAACATATATTTTTTGTCTCAATAATAAATAACTATTGTGGCAAAAGTTATAATCTCATTTTTGTTTAAATCTACGATATTAGAGACATCTAATCTCCCTAATCTTATCCCCGTAAAGGTACTTTGAATCCTAGACCAAGCAACTCGCATACAGTATAATGCGAAAAACAGCACCCTTTGTGCTTCTAATCCGAAAATGCTACCTACTAGATGCAAGTAATAAAAGGAAAAAATACTACCGCATATTTCTTACAATGGATTGGACGGATACCCCCAAAGAAGGTAGTAGATGACGTCATACCATCGTCAGAATACCTCACATGACTAACCTGCGTTGGTGACAAGCTGCGTGACGTCTGTTTCCTACCTACTACACCAGTTGTGAAAGCGTAAACATTGGAGCGAATGCAGCCAACCAAAAATATACTTTAATTCCATGTTGAGTTAACAATACTGGGCCTTATTGCTAACGAGATAAGGATGACGTATGTAGTTATATTCTTAATTTTAAAACGGAAACCACCGGTTTAATGCCTGTAAAGACGAATGAAATAACCTTTAGTGATAAGGTAACTATTATTCATTAGTTATTGTATTGTTACTAGTCTGAACTGTTATTTTTAGGTTAGTCATCTTTGTTGGTAAGTTTAGCCATTTCACTAACCCACACGCCCTAAGCGTAAAAACGTTATAGCGTGTAGCGTATATATTCTTTGGTTATAGTCAATCGTGTCTGTAATACCTCAGTATTTTTTTTTACTACATGTTGGATCAGGCATTTGTCTCCCATCTCACCTGATGGTAAGTGACGATGAAGACGAGGATGTTACATGCCTATCCAAGTATTATTTGAATAGGGATTCTTTTTAAACAGTTGACTGAGACATTGGTGAACATACATAAAAAATTATACAGTCTAAATTCATCGTTAAAATCCTGCGTAATCAATCACTGATGAATATAGAAGTTAGGGATCCGCATGAAAAAGTAACTCAAGGGGTAAAAAAATACTAAAATAAATCTACCCGTGCGAAGCCGAGGCGGGCCACTAGTTTTGTATAAGTGATCAACACTTCGCAAGAAGTAACATGTTGTTATCAGATGTTTCTTTGAAAATTAAAAAAATATAGAAAGTTCAATAGCTATTAACATTTTTTGTAATAAATATATATTCATAAAGTTGTTTGTCCTGTTGTGGAATTTAAATAAGTTTTGTATGAATGATTCACAAAGGACCCGACGGGAGCAAAGTATTTGTAATAGCTAGTAAGAGAAAAAAAATATTATAAGAATTAGGCGGTGCTGAATTTGTAGAATTTATAATACTAAAAGATCTGGTTTGACATATTAATATAAAATTTAAACTGTTAGATTGTATTACGCTAATATCAATCAATCGTGCACAGGTGCTTCACAGAACTTTATAAAATAGACAACGAATGTGCAAATATAATTTCTTAGTGTCCAAAAGTACTATAAGAATGAAATTCAAATATGATCAAAATAGTGTTCTTCCGTGTTCTTTATATGATCACTTTTTTCACTCTCATCATCTGTGTTAAAGGATTGCACAGTCAAACGAGTCAAGGTTTTAAAAAGTTACAACCTGAAGAATATCACGAGACTCAAAAATACCATAGAGTGGAAAGAAAGCATGAAAGCGAGTTCTACTGGAACAATATGTACAATATGAAACTTTATAAACACGAATACAATGAAGGGAATAAATATGTATCGTCGCTGGATTGGCGCTGCAGAAACTTGTTGCACAAAATTATAAAAATCACAAAGTCAGAGTTGGTGAAGAAGGTAAATTCAGTATAAAGAATATACACGGAGGCTACGAAGAAGCAAATAGTGACAGTCAGCTTATATTCAGTCCAACAAGAAATTGGCTGCAATCATCAACACTAAGTAGGAAACATAATTCTTTAAGCAACGACATGATTGTGGTACGGCTACCACCGGCGAACAATACAAATGATACAGTGAAACTGATAGTAGTCCGTAAAGAAACTCAAGTTAAGAAGAATCCAAATAATTAAGTAGTAAATGATAGAGTAATGATAGTAAATGTGAATAATAAGTGACACCTCTCCACCCTTTAGCCGCTCAACTAATGTTGCCCCTTTGCTGCACATTTTTGCGTCGTGCAGCCGTTTCTGGGGCCCATTGACTGAGTCGGCGAGTCACCACCTGCCTATTTTTCCGTGTGTATCAACATTGGTCAGGCAGGTGCCATAGTTATTCCTATAGCCCAGATACTAACCATTAGCCATTCATCCCAATAGCCCTAAGAGTAGTGTTCCTTTATATCAATAGGTTTGCACCTTCTGGGAATTGTCTGTGAGCACATTTCTATAGTGTGTTTACTGTCATGACCTGGATAGTGCCCCACCCCATTTTATAGCACACGTCTCACAAGGCCTCTACATGTTGGACATGTGTCCCCATGCAAGACTCAAAAGACCGGGCTTCGGCCCGTGGTTACTTAAGAGACAACATAATTATATTATATTATATAATAATAATATAATATAATAATATTGTTATTTCAAAAATCAAGGTTCCATATTTTGTTAGTATCACTTTAAGGCTTATATACTAGAATGATACAGCATTTAAATAATGGGGTACGTGGGACAATCAATATCTATACTAGGTCCAACGAGCGGAGAAATGGTGTTATCTAAATCTATAGGTGTGACGAATAGTGCCGTAACACGGCTAGCAATAAAAAAGCAATAGTTAATTTAAACCAAGCGATGAATAATGAAACTGACATGGAATGGAATAGAACACTATGTAAGAATAGTGGGTCTGAACCCGCGACTATGCCTTTGTCACCAGTGACTACTCCGAACAGCTATAATTTGGAAGTAAAAGGAAAGGTAATCAAAGTTATACCCAAATAATGTTATGTCAAAACGAATTCCTCAAACAAGCATACGTTGGTGGACTGTAAAATGCTACAGGATTATGCAGAACGATCTAATAAAAGTTCTACGGTGCGAAGTTTTCCTGTATTTACGATAATTTCAGCCATATTGGCTGCATTTATTGCTTACTGATAGGTTAAACGGTTAGTAAAATATATTTTTAATATGCGAGCAAAAAGACTGATAAATAATAATAAACGTCTAAGTCAAATAATAAATAACTATAATAGTATTAATTAACTGCCTCCGTGGTCCAGTGGTAAAGGCGTTTGCCTGTAGACCCTGGGGTCGTGGGTTCGATTCCCACGGGAAGCATACTTTGTTTAGTTGCTTCCAGTTTGATTAGGACATTGCAGTCTTGAATCACCTGATTATCTGATAATAAAGATGATTCCGTACTTCGGAAGGCACGTTAAGCCGTTGGTCCCGGCTGCCATCTAGTAGTCGTTAAAGGAACCACGTCAGAGGCCGAGAGGCGGTTTCAAAGAACTCTGACACCAGGGTGTGCATGGTCGATTGACCGTGACATCTACTCGATGATTTACTTTGTGTATATTCCTATTGATTGTTGTTTGTTTTTTCGTCTGTGTTGTTGCGAGTTTGTGTCACTCCTCGAAGTTCCATTACTCATTAAATGGAACTTCTAAGAGTAAACACAAATTAGTTTTTAACCTCAGACGCAAAAGAGGGGTGTTATAAGTTGCTTATAAGGTTGTATGTGTGCCTCTCTGTGGATCTTAGCTCCTAAATGAGTGAATCGATTTGGATGTTTGTTTATTTTTTTATTTGAATGCAAGCTTATTAGCGATAGTTCTTAGACACATGTTTTATCAAAATCTGTCCAACCGTTTACAAAATTTTTGTGTTGGTGATGATTATTTTTTAAGTTATATATAACTTGTTAGTACATTTTATGAAATATAATGATTTCGTTAATAAATTTGTTTAATTATATTAAGGAATAAACGTAGTACATGTAATTAAGTAAACGTAGTGATTTTCTTTCCTTTATTTTGTACTAGGAAAATAATTAATTTTTAAGTACGTATTACCTACACCTGCCTAACTCTTCCATGCTGGTCTGGGAGAAAGGGAAAAACGTAGAATATGCTAGCTGCTTCTCTTCCTACTCAGATCGTTAAAGCCGATCGAGGGATTGGGCTAAAATCTGCGGAATCATGT